>OY101449.1:45749027-46981527 GCA_956483635.1 Panzeria rudis | reverse complement strand
TACTGGAATATGAAATCAACATGAAATATAGTTTATTCAAAAGGAAAAATTTTCTTTCAAAATTATTGCAAATCATGTTGATTTACCATAAAACACCTCTGAAGCAAAATCACTACCGAAAAATGTTAAATTAACCTGGTTTTCGACGATCTTACATGGAAATTTTTCTGTGTGCATAGTCGCACCAAATGCAATTACTTTTTAATAACACCTGTTTCAAAAATAACGAAGGTTTATATCTACACTTTATTCTCCATATAACTAGCTATTCACACAAAAGCGTTAATGCCCTTATGTTCCAACCCCCTTTTCTTGAGCTAAGGAAACTATACCACCCGTATGCAATCAAAGTTATGAAATAAATTTTCAATCGTAAATCATATAAAAAACTTGTATCCCATACTTTTTTAAGAGGAGGAAGAACTTTATTTTTACGTTCGAAAATGTAGTTGAAAACCATCTGGAGATTAGAAAATCCTTTCTCAAGATAGAGTTCTTTGAAGTATGAAATTATTAATGTGACTCTGTTTTTTTTTCAGAAAGTTAGTTTCTTTTTAAAAGTTCGTTATATCCGTTTGGCCGTTTTTTTAATTTTCAAACCCGAGTTTTTAAAGTTTTAAACCAAAGTTATTCATTTCAGCAAACAATTGTTTGTACTCTTTATTTAATTTCTTTTTAAACTCTCTATTTAGCCGTTAATGCGAGAGCGACGAGTGTACATGCTTAGTAGCTTTGTTGGTATTTTGCCACATACAGTGTGTAAAATAAATGATAATGATGAAAATAAAGTGCTTTTTATTAGAAATAAAAATATATTTTTGAAAAAACTAAGGCGATTGGGGCAAAATGTATTGAAATTTTCTCCATTTTACCAAGTAAAGAAATAGTAAATTCAGTGTGAACCGCATTATTATACATTTTTACGACCAATATAATATCTTGTGATAAAATTTTAATGAAAATCTTTGCGTTTACTTTATCGTATTACTGTAGTTTACAATTCTCACAGCAATACAGCTGTAAAATATTTTTGACTACCAATGTTTTAAACACTACTCCCCATATTCATGAATAAATAAAATATATTTGAAACCTATTTTAAGGAAATTTTATATGAAAAATTTGAAATAAAATGCATTTCAAACTCATTTTAAATTCTATGAATATGGGGTATAACTATAAGAAAACCGGTTTCTGACAAATATTGAGTCATCGATAGCCCTAATATGTACCAACATATCAAGTCTTGAAAACATACATATTTAAAGCACACATACTTATGTTCTCTGCTACATACAAGCAGTATTGCTCTTATCTAGTTTTTCTATTCGACTTCGTTTTAAGTATGTAGGTTCAATAAAAATAAAAGAAGCCTCTTGTGAGGCCTTATTAAGGTGATGTTCACATATTACGTGACGCCATTTTCGCCGGTCTTATCCAAATTACACCAGCAAAAATATATTTTTCTTTTCTGTGGAATGTGATCTGATTTCTTAACAGTTTTTAGCTGACTACGGCAACGACTAAAGAAAGGGTTGTGTGTTTAGCAGTCTATCAAGCAATGTTTTTAAACATGTTCCACCATAGCTCCTTTTTATATCCGATTTTGATGAGTGAGGTGTCAATCAATTCGCTATTGTGCTGAGATGGTTATAGCATATATTTTTTCTGCTTAATTCAAAATGGCGTACACGGGATAGCATAACATCATAGGTATCATACTATAGAGCATAACAATAAAATTCTAACGACAAATAATAAATTCGAAATGGCGGCCATGGGTCAGTATAATGCCAGAAACCAAATATTTTAAATTATCAAAACCTATCGTGATGGGTATCATATTAAAGGGCATAACAATAAGACTAGGGATATACAGCAAATTCAAAATTTATTGCCATGGAACAGAATAATAAGCCAAAAAATTTAAATTATCAAAGCCTATCGTTATTGGATATCATATGTAAGCGAATAAAACTATCATTCTAGAGATAAATAACAGATTCAAAATGGCAGTCATGGGACAGCATAACGTCAGTGACCAAAATATGTATCAGCTGATCAATTGGCATTCACAAGTAAATACGTTCGAAATAATCATATCAATAAACAATCAGCTACTGGCTTAAGCTTTTCACCGCCTAGGTTTTCCAAACTGGACTTTAAAGTGCAATAAAACTTTTTAGATTATTAAGCCACACAAAATTATCTTTCTTTTAAATATAATTTTGTTGATTTGCGTTCCAGGATATTTTGGTGAAATTGCCAGGATATAAAATGTTAACTTTTTTCAGTTTTATCCTTATGAATATCACATTTGATTAAAAGTTTACAATATTTTTACCAAAATCACATACATAATACTAAAATAAACACATTTTGATTAAAGAGTTTGGAATATATTTAAAATGTCCTGAAATAAGAATAAAACTACACAAAATAATAATAAAACAAGACAAAAATATCCTTAAAATACTACCAAAGTCTAATGCTAAAATCACCTGCATTATTATACTCAAATGAAAGATATTTTTGTACAGATTAGTTATTCCCAGCAAAAACTTTTGTCATTTTTGTAATCGTTAGTACTTTTTAATGGGTTACAAAGTAATGAGTGGTACTTATTTACCTTATTACTATGCTTCATATTAAAACTACTACTTAGTTTTTAATAGAATTAGTACGTATTTTTCTCATTATCTGAAAATAGTTATAATTTATTATTATGTATTACGTCCCTTTTGACAATGTACGGTTAAAAGTTGACGTGGGCTTTGACGGCATGTTTTGTATGCCGAACTTGCGGTTAAAGTCTAAATTAACTTTTAATCGTATATTGTGAAAAGGGCCGTTAATAATATAAGTAGACAACCACTTTTTGAGTCAACATGTGTTTGTATATGAAAAATAATTTTTGGCGATTAAACTTATAATAAGTCAACAATAGCTGAGTGAGTGGGCAAAGCTCTTGTCTCAATATCTGAACGAGCACAGGTTCGTAGCCCAGCTGGGTAAAAAATAGTAAAAAATAAAATTTAATATAAAAATAATATAATGTGTATAATTTTTTTTTATTTTAGTTTGTTTATTTGACTACTTATTGTTTAGCTTCAAGTAAGCCAAATAATAATTAGTTAATTGCTGTGACAGTGTAAATACATTTGTAAACGGTACCCTTTATTTCTTGGACTTCTCAAACAAAAATAAGTAGTTTTCAGGTCAAATTGTAAGTTGCTACGACTTAAATCCTCATATACTTTTTTGCCTACCAGTAAGCAAAGCTTTTGCAATTGCTAAAAATCAATCGAAAGGAAGATATTTTTTCCAATAAAAATGGGGTATATCACGTTAATATAAAATTTGTGATTTCTGAAAAACTGGAAATGAAAGAATCTGTTTTTGCTGTATTTGAACTAAGAATACTAATGAATTTTAAAAAAATAAGAAGAATAATATAAATACTTAAAAAAAGATATTTGCCCATTTGTATCTTTAGGATGTGAAAAATAAACTCAAATGACGAGCTAATCTCTAAATAACTCACTACATTTTGAACTAATTTCTAATTTTTATTAAGAACTTTGTTCCCTGTAGCGCCTTGTGCATACTGTGTAATTTTTTGTGGGAATTTTTCTGATACACAATTTTATCAACGTTAAAACCAAAACAGCTAAATTTCAACATGCTTCGAAGATCAGACAGATATCTCGAAATATCCAACGGAATTATTAAATGTGTTCATTTACCCCAAAATTTGCAAAAATTTGTACAAATTTGTACTGGATTTTACTCAAATGCGTTCGTTTACACATAAATTTGCAAAAGAGAGCATCAAGTGAGAGAGTAAAGTGACAGTTGTTTGACTGAGAGTCTGCAAATTTTTACTCAACAAATTTGTGCCAGTAAAATCCAGTAGAAGAAAAAAACATATAATTCAATAAAACAAACAAAGGAAAGTAAGCAAACAAAATGTATACAATTTTAAAAAAATCATTTAAAAGAAGAAAAGTTGAATTAAAAGTCCAACAACAACAGAAAATAATTATTGTACATACATCCTAAGCAAGTTTCTTCTCAACTTGTATGTTCCAGAAGAGCATACAACGCCAAGTTTTCTTTTCTTGGCACCCATGGCAAAGATTTTCCTCTAATTGGTTTATTTACATTAATGCTTTAGAGATGTAAAGCTAATATATATTTGAATACTTATTACTGCATGTTACTTGGGGTACCGAATATAAAAAATCAAGTAATGATGTATTTTCGTATGTCATTTAAGCAGAAACAAACTTAAAAGTCATGTACAAAATAAATAAATGTAAAAGCTTCTCTGAAGTTCTATTTAATAAATATATTGCGCTACGAATTTATAATTATAGAAATGCGTTGTACCAAGTACCCAAAAATATATATGTGCTGAATAGTCCAAACAACAAATATTTTACAACCCTATCCATTTTAGTGATCAGCTGTTTTGCTAAACCTGCAAATTTTTGCAATTTTCCGTTCGCGTACTTCTTTGTGCAAGAGCCATTTTTGTGAGTAAAATTCTCAAATTACCCAGAACTTACTCAACTACTGGATTTTACTGGAAAAGTAAACAAACGGACTTATTATAATCAAAAGAAACACATGTTTGCATAGAATAGTTTCTTGCTAAAACAAAATTCTCATTTTAAGCTGTAGCACTTAAAATTTAGATGAAAATCGCCACAAAAAAAATTGGGTTTATAATGTGCATAAAACACGGCGATATTTCGAAAACATAGTATCTACTCTGAAATTATAATATGTATTTCATAACATATCCCAATCTGCTCAAAAGTTCATATAAAATCGAAAAGGATAATAGTACATTTTTTATTTTGTACACATAAAGTTGGATCAGTGTTGTCAGATTTGTTTTTAGCCTCGCCTCCAAATGACTTGTCGAATATCGCCAAATTAGTCCAAATATCGCCAATATAATAATTTTTGTTATTATAAAAATAGTAATTATTGAATCAAAATTGTCTTACGCATTACTTTCTATTTTACTATTAGCAGGGAAACCGCAAATATGCAATTGCATGTTTTTCCTGTGCGATGTATGTAGGTATAAATAAGATATTTATACGTTTCAGAACTTTTTAAGAATTTTGGCATCGATTTGTTAGTGCATATTTTTGCATACTTTACCCTTTACAGCATATTTTTGCATATTTTACACTGAGTCGCATATTTAAGGCATTTTTTATATTTTTTGTGGCATATTTGGCTATCTTCCTGCATATTTTGGTTTTGTAAATTTTAATATGCATATTTATAAAAAAAAAGAATGACTGCTTTGCCATCAAAAATTAAAAAAAAAACTTTAAAAATTAAAAAAAAAATTGTTTTCTTTTATGATTTTAAACTTACTCTTATGTATTTTTCCCTAATTTCCTAAAAATTTTCCTCATTCCAATTTATTCCCAGGTTTTTCAGAGCTTTAAGCATTTTCAATTATGTAGCTTTGAAGATTTTTTGAGGAATTTCAATTTTGTCGAGATTGTTGGCTTATTGTTGGCACTTCAAGAAAAATAGCAGGGCAAGAATGGTCGCTTTTGCCAATATTTAAGCTATTTATGAGATTTTGCTGATTTTTTCCTAATAGGAACCACAAAATATGTCTTGATGTCTTGGTGCCTATCATTTTATATTCCGACAGATGAAAGGCCAGACTGGCATTGTTAAATCGACTGTTCATGGACGTTATTTCCACGTTGAAAAAGAAATAATGACCATAAAAAAATGCAAATAAAGTTCATGCAAATAGTACTGTAGAGTGAATATTGACTGCATAGCCGGCATGTCGAATAGTGGCTTCGCAGAGTTCAGATTTTTGGCTAGGCAGAAAACCTTTACTCTGCGAAGCCTCTGTTCGATATTTCCATGGACATTATATAATTTTTGCCATGCCACCAATATATGTATATTAAACCGACTCAACTTGTATGAAGATGAAAAATGAGTTTTTGTTACTCCTCTCAAATTAAATACCGGTCTTTTTAATGAGGATTCCTAAAAGATTTGAGAGGTCTAGCGATAACCGCCCTCTCAAGACAACATTAAAAAAATTATATCGTTTGAAAGATCTTTTCAAGGTACATGAAACTTTACCATTCTTACCATCAGCAATGCAGTATTCCACAAAAAAAAAACACGATTTTTAAGCGTTTTTATTGCAGGTGCTACATGTATTAAAATAAACTTTACTTTTCTTAGGAATTATTTGATTTGAGGCATTGGTTGTTTGTTTCTGTGCTTAGAAACTTGCGAACTTTTGCAATAACTATAAACACAAATAAATAAACAATGCCTCAAATTATATAATACTAAAAAATAAATAAATTTTATTTTAATATAAGTAGCACTTGTAATAAAAACGCTTAAAAATCGTGTTTTTTATGGAATAGCGCATTGCTGATGGTATGAATGATAAAGTTTAATGCACCATTGGATGCAGCTTGAAAAGATCTTTCAAACGATGTAATTTTTTTCATATGTTGTTTTGGGAGAAAATACCAAAACATGCAAAAAACTACAAAAATAGACCTCTTTTAGACACGGTCCAACTCACGGGCGGTCATCGATAGACCCCGCAAATGTTTTGGGAAACCTCTTTAAAAAGACGGATCAAACAATTTTTTTCGGCGAGTCGGCTTAATGTATATAATTCGTGGTATCAGAAATGAATATCATTTAAATTATATTGTTTTGTTTTCTTAATTTAGTTTTGATAAATGCATAATAGAAAATATTCTTGCAACAAAAGCGTAATTGTGGAAACAGCCAACAGCTTCCGGAAATTCGGTTTAGTCAAAAAAATATTGTATTACCATATTCAGCAGCCAGCGTTTACCCCCAACTTGTCTATGGTGTAGAAAAAACTCCGTACATAATAAATAAGTATATTTTTACCATTATTCTATCTCATTGAAATCATAAAAATTTTGCCTAAAATATCGCCAAGGAGATCAAACATCGCCAAGTAAATCGCCAATCGCCATTTCAAAATTTTCATCGCCAAAAACAATTTTTTATTGCCACGTTTGGCGACAAATCTCCATATCTGACAATACTGAGTTGGAAACATTTCAAATACAGCTAGTAAAACTTCATTAAAATTTATACACAAGCTTACCCTGCGTTTACCTGGCCTTTACACATGCAAGTGCAAGTTCGAAAAACTCAATACACTCAAACTTTTCTACTAACACACTTTTGGTTCAGCTATGAGAAAGACAGAGAAACGAATATAAATTGCTTTTTCGTTGATAATACGTACACAGAACTTGCATGCAAGTACTTACATGTCTAAACGCAGGGTTAGACATGTAAGTACTTGCATGCAAGTTCTGTGTACGTATTATCAACAAAAGAGCAATTTGTGTTCGTTTCTCTGTCTTTCTCATAGCTGAACCAAAAGTGTGTTAGTAGAAAAGTTTGAGTGTAATGAGTTTTTCGAACTTGCACTTGCATGTGTAAAGGCCAGGTTATAGCCTGAGTTTTTTACATGTTCGTTCAGTACCGAGTTTTTAGTTTATCGGTGAAAGGTGTAGAAAAACAAACCGGGTAGGAAAAAATCTTGATTTGAGTTTTCAAGTTTGTTTTGACATTTACTTTTAAAAACTCATTTGTATTTTTATTTTTTTCACACACAGAAAGATAAAGCACTTTAAAATCAACATGATGCAATTTTGATTTGAAATCATATTAAATTTAAATGAAATAATTTGTCGTTTAAGTGTGTTAGTGTTTATTTGCTTTGTTCATCGCTACAGTTCACTGTTGTGGTTAGTTGTGTGACTTGGTGTTGTTTATTATTACATGTGTCGGCTATGTAGACGACAAAAATCGAAGTACCAGCGAAAATTTACTGCTGCTGGCTTAAAATTATTATTGTATCATATTAATTTTTAATGAAAAATTATGAATATAACCTTAAATCTCTTTAATTTTAAGTTTTGCAATGTTAAAAGAACTTTGTTATAAATCTTACATTTCATTTTAAATCAACATGACTAACTTTAATTTCAAATAAGTTTTATGTTAAACAATCATTTAAATCATGTTGAATTAAAATGAAATTCATTTTACATACGATGGGTATTTATTTAGTGTATAAGTAAAGAAAAGTTTGAAGCTGTTGTGGCTGCAGTGGTTAGCACGCGGACTATCATGCAAGTGGCACGAGTTCAAATCTTGGCTGGTGCAGCCAACTACAATACAGTTTTCTGATGCCTATGTTAATATCCATCACGTAAGTAAAATAACTAATAAAATAGCTACATTAAAGTCATGTTGTTTCAGCTTGGTATAACTATAATTCAACAAGATTCTTAGTGTTATTTCAATAACGTTGTTTCAACTTGAAATAACTTTCATTCAACATGAATTTTCGTATTAATTTAGTATCAAATTTATTTTGATTTAACTGTACTGCACTATTAAATCAACCTGAAATATAGTTAATTCAAAAGGATAAATATTCCTTCAAGATTATTGTATATCATGTTGAATTAACATGAAAAGCCTATGAAGCAAAATCACTACCGAAAATGTTAAATTAATCTGGTTTTCGACGATTTTACATTAAAATTTTTCTGTGTGCATACTAAAAGCTAAAATTTATTTCATTTCAAAGAATATTTAACAATTAAACAAATGTTTATGATTTTGAGTTGCAACTTTAAAAGGAAATTAAAAAAGTCTTGTCGGAAAACTCAGCGTCTAAATCCTCTATTAGATTTTATTCACAATTAAGTGACACACATACTTAGACGCACACACAGGTGTTACTGTTGTATGGAAAACGTAAGATTGCATTTTCGGTGATGATATGTGAGGAATGTTCTCTTCGGATCTTATAGAATGCTCAAGTAGGGCGTTAGAAAGGCCTGCTTAGTGAATGCCTTATGATTTTGGCCACTGTGATGCTCTTATTTAGACAATACAAGTTAAGTGAAGTGAAAATGATTACAAGAAGAAAAATAAAACACATGTATAAAGAGAATAAACAGAGCTACTAAAAATAAGTTTACATCTTGTACTAAGTAAACCCATAGTTTACATGACAGCTAGAATTATGTTTGTATAAAAGACATCAGAACTTAAGTTAAACATCAGCATTGAATTGAACCATTGATCTGTAAGAATAATACAATTACCTAGAACATTCATTGGCATCTATATTGGGTTTTGTTTTAAATAATACAGGTGTGCCTACCAAAGTATACCGCGATTTACATATGTATACAAATCGTAAATAATTACAATTTTACTCGCTAACTACTAATTTTTGTTTGACAACTAATAAAAAATATATAGTGCAAAAAATTTTTAATTAAAATTGATATGATGGGTCAATGTGCGCGGCAAGTGTTTACGGTTACGGACCAGAGCACGAAGCCGGTCAGCTAATAGCCGCCGCCGGTGATTTTCACAATCACTTAGCCGCCGCCGATTACTGCGGCTAATATCGGCTAGCG
Organism: Panzeria rudis; assembly: GCA_956483635.1. Taxonomy (NCBI): domain Eukaryota; kingdom Metazoa; phylum Arthropoda; class Insecta; order Diptera; family Tachinidae; genus Panzeria; species Panzeria rudis. Next base: position 46,972,015 of record OY101449.1, on the reverse strand, counting down.
GCTAAGCCGAATTTTTATAATAAAAAGTGGGTATTTACTAACATGCGCATTTAAAAATATTTAATTTGGTTTTGAAACATATGAAAAAAATTTCTTAGGAAAATTATTTTTATAAATAAGGCAGTAAATCGTCTAGAAAGGCAAGTTTATTTATAATTGGGCCGAGTATACCTGTTGTGAATATGCCTTGTATGTAAGTAAACAAGAAATACTCTGTTAGCCGATAAATTTGGGTAGCCGCCGACGGCGAAAAATTTTCGGCTCTTAGCCGGCTAATAGCCGCCGCCGACTACATTTGTTCTTAGCCGCCGCCGATCACCATTTTACATCGGCTTCGCCCTCTGTTACGGACGTGATAATGAATGAATGCGGCATATGAAAATGAATAAAGAAAATGCCAAAAATAATTCACAAATAACTTTAAAAAAGGGTTCGAAAATAGCTGTTACTATTTTTTAAATTGTCAATTGGCTGCAGAAGAAATAGTTGCAAAACTTGCAATTATTCATTATAAATAAATACCCAAATATCTAAAAACGGTAATCGCCCAAAGTCGGTGAACAATAACCCAAATTTTTCCAACACTTTTTTGCGGTCCTACATTTTTCTTTCTTGAGTGATTATTCATATAACCTTTTATTAATTTAGCCGAATTTTTATTATTAAAGATTGTGTGCGTAGCCGGCCTTTGGCCGGGCATAAGAGTCTTTTCCTCTCGGTATATCGAAAAGCGGCTTCGCTGAGTAAAAATTCTTGCATATCCGGCCTTGGGCCGGGCTTAAGGGTCTTCTCTTCTCCGTATATCGAAAATTGGCTTCGCTGAGTAAAGATTTTTGCATAGCCGGCCTTTGGCAGGGCTTAAATATCAATCACCCAATTTTTTTACAACAACTTTCGGACGATTTTACATTTTTCTTTTTCGGGCGATTTTCACTTGGGCGATTATTCATTCGTACAGCCTATAAATTACAAAAGATAATTTTTTTTGTCAACTACTAGGGTACTCATTCGAACAATGTTTGATCGATTAATAGAACAAATGAAGTCAACTAATATTCGATCAAACAAACATTTCCAATTTCGAGTAAAAATGTATTCGAGTAATCTAATAACTCGAGTAAAAAATTTTATATAGATTTTAATTTTTTTCCTTCATTTTTCAGATTTATTAATGAAAACTGACGACATAATTCAAACGTTCAGTGACAATACTGGGCGGGTTAAATTAGCAAAGAATTAAATGAATTAAACAAGAACATAATAAAGAGAAAGAAAGACACATTTTGAATATTAGGAGAATATATAAAAATAGAACGCTATATAACTGAACTAAGATTTTTTTCTATTCTTTGAAAGTAATATCATTCCATTCAATATTTATTTCAAAAACAAATCATATAGTTACTTTGGCCTCATATAGTTACTTTTGCCGCAGCCTGTACTTATCTTGTATCAAAATATATATAATGGATGACTTGGTTATGGAGGAATTGGATGAAATGGTGGAAAGAAAGCTAATGACAGAATTAACTGAAAAAATAAAAGTATCCAGAATATAAAAGAGCCAAAAAGTGATTTTCATCATATAAAATATTCTGTATGTATTACTTTAACACTCAAAATATTCTGCACTTAAAATTAACTGAAATTGCATAATAAAATGAAATAAAACTCAATTAAAAACCAATCTACTTATTTTTCATTTAAGTTTAACAAAAAGTTTATTCAACTTTAATGTAGTATGCAGTTCAGCCTGAATTTCAGGCTGCCATAAAAAGTATGTGTAAAAAGAAACAAATTGAAATTCAGGTTCTAAAAAATTTCAGGCAACTTTCCGTTTGGTGGTACGCAGCTGAAAAGAAAAATCAATACACATTTTGTCTAACACAGGGATGTGATACCAATTAGTGGAGATTTTTTTCCGTCAACTGAAACAAAAATTAATGTTCAGATAATTGTTTGCTCAAGTAATTTTTGACATTTTGTTTTTGTGTAGTGTTGGGAATAATTTTTTATGTTTTGAATGTTAAAATTAATAGATTCAAGTGAATTTGCGTGAATGAAAACAATTTTCTCTACACAACCATTTTTCGGTGTAGAAATAAATGCAAAATTTCGAACCTGAAATTCAGGCAGAACTGCATACTACGCTTTAAATGTTAAAAAGTTAACAGACTTAAGTGGCTACTAAACACTAGTGAATGGTGAACTAAGCAAGAAATCGATTTTCGACTTTTCGATCAGCCATTTTCCATTCCGATTAGTTAGCCGATTAATCGTAGGTAAAAATCGAGTGTTTTGTAGTCGATTTTTATTTATTTGTATTTTTTTTTTAACTAGACTAAATTTGCACGATGAAATATTTCTTGAAATTTTTTGCATTAAACTTTATTTGCTAATAGAATGGACTGGAAAACAAGTTGTGTTGAAAAAGTGATACGAAATAAAATTTCATGTGGTTTTTGTAAATTTTCTTCGCCCCATTAGCTTTTCCGCACTTGCAACAAGCAACTAAGAAAATTTTCATAAAATAAATTTAGTATTTGTTTTTTATTTCTAATACTATATTTACACGATGAAATATTTGTTGAAACTTTTTTATTTGCTTCTCAATTGCAAGTGCTCAAAAGCAAATGGAGTAAAGAAAATTGACCAAAGCCATCTAAAAATGGGTTTTTATTTACTTTTTCCTTTTTCTTGTGAACCATATACATAGAAATGTATATGGTTCACAAAACCTTTCTTTCTAAACTTGACTGTTTGCTCGTTTTTCTAATTTCGATTAATGGGAGCCAAAAGTCGATTTCAGTATAAAGTTGACAACTAAAAATCGATTACAAAAAATCGTTTTTTGGCATTGAAAATCGATTTTCGACTAAAATTCGACTTACAAATTGACTACCATTCACTACTAAGAACATCAATATTCAGCTTCCATATATGTGTTTGTGTGCGTTTGTTTACAAAAAATTGTTACCCATTATACGGAGAGGAAGACTTGCAGCTAAATGTACAACTATTTACGTTTTGGGACAGTCATTAAACTAGTTGTAACGTTACTAGTCAACAAAGGACTGTCATCTTACTAGTTGTAATGAAGCTAGTAATGATACTAGTCAAACAACAACGTTTTGGAACAGTCATACAAATAGTTGTAATGATACTAAGTAATTTAAATTATTTTTTAAAAATTTACATATTTTCAGGTGTAAATATATAAAACAAAATTTTAGCTCTTAATATAATTAGTAGAAAGTGGCTCACTGTGTTAGAGTACATGCCTTGTTGATAGGTACCAAGCACTAACGTGCTTGTATTGTTGTTTTCTTTGTTGTGTATTTTGAGTTCGTGTTCTATACATGTAAATAGTGAGAAATATTCGGCAAACTTCGTCGTTACTTTTATTACTTTAATACGCTGTGCTTTGTATCGTTGCTCACAATGAAATTTTAAGGTGTAACGATATTGCTATTTCCAAATTTTAAGATACACATTGTGAATTCCCTATATAAATAAAGAAACTAGCAAGCGCACTAGTCTATAATAACTAGTATTTCAACTAGCATATAACTATGTACAAATGAACTAGTTGGGCTCCTATGACATCCTAATGTTAAAATCGATAGTTCGATGTATGGATTGATATCCATATTGAGGTGTTTATAGACAAATAACTAAATCACCATTTTGTGGTGGCGGCCATCTGTGATTTACAATAATACTGAATTCACATAATAGTAACGTCATCAGATCAATCGGTCATGAAAATTTAATGTGTTCACCAAATTTCAGATCAATCGTTAACAGAAAAGGGCTAAGACTAAATATTACTTTTTATGGGTGTGGCGCCGCCCCTTTTTAATTACCAAATTGTATAGTCACCGTAAGTAAAGGTGTCCAGAAAATCTCAGATTAATCGGTTAACAGGAAAAGGCTAAAACTAAGTATTACTTTTTATCGGTATGGCGCCACCCATTCTTAACACTAAATCGTATTGCCGTGAAAGGTAAAGCTATTTACCACCAAATGTTGCCAATACCCTTCTCTTCAATTTTTGTGAACAAAAATTCGTTCAACATGGCCCGATAACGATCGCTATTGACTGTAACGGCCACTCCTTGCTCATTTTCGAAGAAAAATGGCCCAATTACGCCTCTGGACCAAACCAAACAGTGAATCGTTTTGGGTGCATCGGCTTTTCAATGTATGCGTGCGGGTTTTCTGTGCTCCAAATGCGACAATTTTGCTTGTTTACATACCCGCCAAGATCGAAATGAGCTTCATCTGAAAAGATGATTTTTTTGGCAAAATCGGCATCTTCTGTAAGTCGATCGCAAGCCCACTTAGCAAAGCGAAAACGCATTGGATGGTCAGTTGGCTTCAACTCCTGAACCAATTGGACTTTGTATGGCGTCATACCAAGGTCTTTATGCAAATTTCGTCTCAATGATGTCTCCGAAATGTTCAATTGTTGAGAACGACGGTGAATTGATGTTGATGGCGCTTCACGCACACTTTCTGCCACAGCAGCAATATTCTCGGGTGTACGCACTGTTTTTTGGCTTTTCACGCTTTGGTTTATCGATGAGGATGCTAGTTTCTTTCACTTTTTTCGCGAGATAACGAACATACGGAGCTGACGGTGCTTCTCTTCTTCCAAAATCCGTACGCAATTTTGGCACACATTCTGCAACATTACCATGATTTTCAATGTAATGTCGCAATATTTCCCAGCGTTGTTCAAGCGTATGCACAACCATATTCGTTCAGCGGAAGGATGAAACTAATTATCTGTCAAATCAGACATGAGCTAAGTGTTACCATTCACGAAATAAGCACTAGTTAAAAAAAAACGTTAGCTGGCGGATCCTGTAATTAATTGATTTTGAGCCTACAACGATTTTTGTAAATACAATTACAAAATTCTAAGTTAAAGGAAACTCAGAAAAAAAGTTTAAAACATTTTTTTGCTGATTTCAAATTTATTTCAATTAAGATTATTGCTATATCAACAATGTGAATTGTTGATTTTCCGAACAAATTTTAACTATCATAGTTGTTGTATTAACAATATTTTTTATACCCAATCCTCGAAGCGACTTTTTGCTTGTCTGCGAAAAACACTAAATGTCTTTGGGCGGAATCGAACCGGCGACCTCTGGACTAATAGACTAACGTTCTTCCTAGGGATGTAACGAATACCGATACCGATACCGATATATCGGCGATACTTCAGATTTTTCGATACATCGGTATCGACGATATTTTACTGTCGATACACCGATACTTAAAAAAAATTTCTGAGTTTTTTTTTAAGAAATAATTTATTTTTGTTCGATTTAACGTGAATTAAATTCACTTCGTTATTTTTTAAATCTTATTAATATCAATTTTAAAAATTAATAATATTTTATGCTGTTATTTTGTAAAAAAAATATTTATTTTTTGTTAATTTTACCATGAATTCAAATTCAAGTCGTTGTTTTTTAAATCTTATTCCAGCAAAAAAAAAAAGATATTCGAAAGAAGTCATGAAAATGTAGAATTCGCGATCTGAAAGTATTGCAAATTTGGATAATTTCTTATTAGTTTTACATATCCTTGCCATTGCAAGAAGTTCTGTTTTTCGATTACCAATTACCGAATTGGAAGCGATGCTAGGACAAATTTCCTTTTCGGTATTCTATCATGATTTTTCCTCAAGGAAAAAGGATACAAAATCACCCATTTTCACAATTTTTCTTATGCGAATTTAAACTCAGAACTGTATTTTCATGTAAATTTAAGTGAATAAATATAAACTTAGAAGTCTTTTAATAATTAAGCTATTAAGCTATTTAGAAGAATATTAGTTGATAAATGTCCTTTAAAAAATCGATTTTTTAAAAAGCATGGCGGGTATTTTTTAAAATTATAAAGGAATTAAAAATGTTTACTTGCTTTTGTACTAATTATCTGCATATTTTTAATATAGATTTTTTGGAAGCAAAGAAAATGTACCTCCTTAAAAATTACTGCCAATGTTTTATCAATTTTAAATATTCTCTCTTATAATGTAGTTTTGTATAATAAAAAAATTGCGCTTGAGTTTTGTTAATCTAAACTTGAACTTAATTTCAATATTCGTATCGGTATCGGAATCGGTATCGGCGATATTTATTTTTAAATATCGGTATCGGATCGGCAAAACGGCGTATCGTTACCTCCCTAGTTCTTACCTCTCAGCTACAGAGCGATTCGTTATTATATATGCAAATAATGAATACACACAAAACGTGATTTGCTTTGTTTCATCTACGTGTGTGCGTTCATTTGTTATATAAGCAATGGTGATTGTTAATTTTTTTCACAATACATAACAAAAAATTTGGTTAGTTCAGTTTGTTGAAAAAATTTCTTGATTTGCTTTGTTTCATTTATATGTGTGCATTCATTTGCTATATCAACAATGATGATTGTTAATTTTTTTCACAATAGATAACAAAAAATTTGATTAGTTCAGTTTGTTGAAAAAATTTCTGTGTTGTCGTATCAGCAACTAAATTTGTTGTATTAACAAAATATGTGTTTGAATTTAAATTGAAATTGTTAGTTGCAGTTTGATGATATTTTTTTCTGTGTAGGACCAAACAATCTTTATTGGAATATGTTTGATTACAAGCGTTTTAAATGGTTTTGTTTAACTAACCCTGTTTGTGGAGTTTGTCGCGTTTGTGTCGTCGGGTCAAATCTAGTAATTGAAAATTTACCACCTTCCTGTTGACCGATTGATCTGAAATTTTGTAAGCGCATGTAGCAAGAAAGGGCTAAAACTAAACTAAAACTTTTTATGGGCGCGGTGCGGCCCACTTTTCTAATCACACTATTAAATTCTCACCAAAGCTACATTACGAATATTCGTATTCGAATCGCCGAATATTCGCCTCTTGCATGATATTCGTATTCGCCAAATTCAAGCGAATATTTCACGAATATTTTGTGAATACGTTCCAAAAATTAATACATAAAAAATACTGAAAATTAAACAAGAAATATTAATTTTGACTAAAAAAAATTTGTCTATAACGCAAAACAATAATCTTCTTTTAGTAAAGAAAAAAGAAACAACGACATGGTATTTAAAAAGTAAAGTCCTGTTAAATTAATTTATTAATCATGTTAAAGTAATATTCAAAGCTCAGTAGAGGAATGTTGAACTTCAAAAATAAAAGTTTTGAAGTCTTTTCTCCATCAAGCCTATTGCGCGGTGTGTAAATATACCCTGTGGAAAATTTGGTGACAATTGATCCAAAAGTACTCGTCCTATGACTTGAGAAAATGAGACTGGTACCAAAAATAAGGAGTAGTGAATGATGAAAAAAGACATATTGTGTAAATGGTCACATATTAACCATTTTGAGTAAATTTAGTTGGTACTCCGGCTAGTATTGTAGTAAACGGCACTGAACAAATTCGATGCACCTGGATCTAAGACCTATCACATAGTATCTATATAATATTAATTGTCTCCCTTCAATGAGACTGCCATGCCACTCAGGAGCCTGTTCCGTAGTTATATTCAGATATTAACTACAGCTTAACTAGTATTTATAACATTGAAATATTAGTTCCCCTGTGGTGGAGTGGGTAGTGTACTAGCCTGTCATACCAAAGGTGTTCGGTTCAAATCCTATCAAAAACACCGCTTAAAAATAAAATACGATTTCTACTTGGATTTGTAACAATAAAAAAATGAATTAATCGATAATTACAGCTGAATTTTGGAATAATATTTATATATAACTTATATTATTCTACACCGATTAGGACACTATAAGATAGTTCAGAGACAAGTTACAAAGTGCATACAAATTATCAATTAACCCCATCCTAGGCCATCGCCATATAAACGTGGCTGGTCCTCTTCATAGGAAGTGTTAGAACTCGGACTGGTCCCTATCACCTGGGGATCGGTCACGTGACTTGTTTTGTGTCAGTTCCATTTACCGTAGGGTAAGCTCCGCACCACTAAATATTCGCCCGATCGAAACACTCGCCGCTGGTGTCACTAAATATTACGTGGGTATATGTAGGTAAAAGAAGCTCGTATTTTCCATCAAAAATTTAATGAATATTGTTTCAGATATTCTTATTCGTACTCGCGAATATGAAAAATTGATATTCGTAACATCACTAGTACACAAATGACAGAGTTATGCAATGGTGGAGCCAATTTCCCCATCCGATTTTCGAAAAAATATTATGGGACGAAACTGCAGGCAAACCATTTCAAACAAAAAACCATTTCAAACAAAAACCGATTTAAAAATGACAGAATTATGCGACAGCAAACATAAAAAGTACACAGTTGAATTCGGTTAAAAAATAATTATGAATAAAACTTTTAAGATACGTTCACACTTGGCAAATGCATATTTGCCGCAAAAAACTTGACCAACAGACAAGCTAAAATTATATTTCCTTTAATTTCACTATTTTTTTTTTTAATATGGGTTCGCATTTATTAAAAATAATTTTAAAATAGGTTTTTGCAGCATAATTAACTTTATTTTGTGATACAAAAACCAAGTCAAATCAAGCAAAAGTAGTGGTAACGTTTTTTTTTTACATATATTTGCCAAGTTTGGACGTAACTTTACGAATAATTCGCAAATACTCTTAATATCCTGTTAATTCATTGCATTAAATATTTATTGGTTATTGAAATTTCATGCGAACGGCACTTAAAATTTCATTAACACGTCATGACGCGTCATTAAACGCATACGGAAATGAAAAATACCTACTAACTTGAGTTCACTCTTGTTTTGAAGGACAATCTTAAGAGTTTAAAGAATCAAATGTGCATGCTTTATCGTTTAATCTACGAAATCAACTAACAACGTTTCGACTGGCTGAGTCACAGACAGGCTTAGCAGTTAACAAGTTTCTGCCGTTTGCTAAATTGTAAACAACTTGGTACACGAGTAGCAGGCATATGTATGAATACACTATTTGTATATGTGTGTATGTATGTATGTGCTTATGTCCCTTCAACCTTCAAGTTATAATCGATATTTAAATAAATGCAATGCCCTTCATGTTCTCGCCTTCCTTGCCTATTTCTTATTATTCGTTTAAATTATATTTATTTCTCTACATGCACTTGATTATTATAAATGTGTACAAAAATAAATAAAATAATAATATGTAGCTATAAAAGTTGTTCAAAAAAACCAAAACTAACCGTATGAAAAAAAAAACAAAAAATCACCTATTATTACTACGTCGAAGCAGGTAGTCAGTCAGTCATTCATTCATTCATTCAATCATCTGCCAAAGTCAAATAAAAAAATAAAAATGTTTATTAAAATACTTATGTACATACGTATACTACAGTATATACAGTATGTACAGTAGTAGCCTTTTCACAATCGCATACATTTTGCAGAAACACTTGACTAAAAACATATAAAAACAACAAAAAAAAAATCAAGATTTTGAGCCGACCCCTTTCAAATCCAATAAAACTTGGTAAGGCAGTTAAGCGTTGTACAACTATCTATTCACCAAAAAACAATTAGAGGAGGATCCCCAGTAGTTCTCAAATTATGATGCCAATCGGACCTCAGATTCGCACTCAGCGCGTCAAAATACATACATGTAGTAGGTAGGTGGGTCTCGTCATATGTACAGCCCATTTTATTATGTGCTGGTGCACAGGTATCCCGGCACAAACAAGTAAATTTGAGAGCGAACCTACATACCTACCAACATATATTTTAACGCGCTGCATCCGAATTTGAGGTCCTTTGGTCCTTGAAATTTCGAGTAAATTCCAGGCATATAGACATACTTTTAAGGCCAGGATACACTGGCGTTTTCAAAAGGCGCGTTTCTGCTTTTTTGTATTAAATTTGAAAGTTTAAATATTTTTAACTTTTAACTTGAATACCAACAAGACATAAATTTAAAAAATCAAAAAACCCGACTGCGTAAAAAAACTTAAAGAAAACAATTTTAAACCGTCACAGATCCTAAATGGTCATTCGAAATTAAAAATCATAAGAGAAACCTAAATATGATTCTCAAATACCTGTCGCATGATATCCATTTTGATATAGTTCGCCGACTTTTTATTTTTTCCGTATTCGCAAAATGGCGTCTGTTGGCCGCCATATTGAATTTTGACTACTGTCATATCTTTACTGACACTCCGCGCATTAAGACGAATCGATTGACGTAAGAATCATCAAAATCGGCCTGCGCGTGCGGTTTATATAGTGCAGCAAAGGAAACCACATACATACATACATAGACTGATACCCTTCTTTGCGTCGCGCAGTCGGGTAAAAAGCAGAACAGTGCGTTTTAAAAACGCCAGTGTGGCCTGGCCGTTATTGTCACCCAATGGGCGACTAATTGTATAAAAGTGTAGCAATATAGTAAAATAGATCTTTCTGAATATAACGTTACGAACCTTGGCCTAATAATCAATTTAGATTCACAAAGCAAATACGTTCGAAATAATCATATTAATTAACAATTAACTACTGGCCATGTTTACATGTTCATATATACTTAAGTATAAAATCAAACCAAAAAAGTTTGTCTTGAGTAGAACAAAAATCAGAAAAATGGGAATGAAGAAAAATAAACCGATGGCAACGCTGGGAAAGTGCACTTTAATATCAGCTTGAGAGTGATTTAAATTCTCGTATTCAATTTTCACGAAAAAGTTGTATATATAAGAATTAAAATCACATTCAACAGAGCCAACTGACAAGTGGTGATAGCAAATACACGTGAGCACTGACGATGGAAGTGTAGCGGCTTCCGAAAGTGGCGCTACTCTGTTCTACTGTGTACGTTGAAAAATTAAAGTTGTTGTTAATTTTTCGATTGTTCCTTGAAATATTAGTCATACCCAATTCTTTCTGAATATAACGTTACGAACCTCAGCCTAATAATCAATTTAGATTCACAAAGCAAATACGTTCGAAATAATCATATTAATATACATATACGAATTTAAATTGTTGGTTGTGTTTTGTATAAGTTTCTAAAGTGGCTGCTAGACAAGTCCAGTATATGTATGTGTTTGTGTGCGCTTGTTTACAAAAAAATTATACACATATGTATACGGAGGGGGCTTAACTCAAGAATACCAACGATGTTGAAAATGAAAATAAAAAAATGATAAGGTAATCGTACTCTTTAGACAAAATATTTTTGTAAATTTTTTCGGCGCTCTCTTTTGGCTCCGGGGTTACGGGAATGTGGAAGTTATACGACTTCAAAAATGAGTTTACAGGGGCTCAATTCTGCTTCTGTGATAATGTGAAATGAAAAAAAAATTACCATATTCGTTTTCAACATTACTTTTCACTCTATCTTTTCACAATTACACATTTTCTGATTCTCGTTTGAATTATGAAAAAATGTTTCATTCCATACGTACGTGTGAAAACTTTGGTACTATGCAGCGTTGTCAACTTTTATATTTCAAAAAGCACTAAAACGCGATAAAAACGCTCAATTCTGGAAAAAACGCACTAAACTAAAAATTTTTCATTTATTTAAAAATAATATGTATTTTATCATTTCATAAAGTAAAATACACAATTTTTGATGTATTAAAGGACATATCGCACATGCACTTGAAAAGTGACAGAACTTAAAAATACTGATTTTGAAAACCCTGGGAAAGCAAAATATATTTTTTTCAATTGTGTCCATGTCTGTGAAAACAAGTTTTTAGCCCCTAACAAAATAGTTGTGCAGTAGCCTAGGGAGTAAAACACTTAGCATAAAATAACACAATAACTGAAAACGGCATGTGTTCAATGCTTAGCAGAGGCATTCAATTTTTATTGTGTTTTGTGTATTCAATGCCTTCTAAATATTGAAATTGATAACTTGTTATTTGTAATCAAATGTGGTAAGTACTTGCCTCCAATGATATCGCCATGTTAAAGTAATTGGTTAAAATGTTAAAGTAGAAGTAGTGAAGGGTATGTTTTTTAGCATTTTAACTCATTACTTTGCCATCAAAATTTTTCTTGGGATGTCAAATAATAAATTTCTTAAAGATTTATTTTGATGATATTAAAAGGTTGCTTTTTGATGGTTTTATCAGTTAGAATATGAAAATTTTAATATTAAATAAAAAAAGACTGTGCTAATGATTTAATATTTGACTAATTTTTTAACGTTACCAGGTACAATTCTATGTAATGTTTAAAATATTGAAATTGTTATTGATATACCAAAAGAATATTTAAAATTTTTGTTATCGTTTTAAGCTTCTTACATTTTGTTAATACTTGTACGTATCTACTTTTTGCACCTGAATGAAGTTTAAAAACAAATATGTTGTAAAGCTTTGTTAGATAATTTTAATAAATGTGTTGTATTAATTGGAGCAAAATCACAATGATTTAAACGGAAATGTGCAGGGAAATTGTCATTAAAACGTCAAAACTAAGTTGCGTACATTATCGGAGTTGTCATACGTCAGATCACTACAATCTCGGGCAACCTGACTGAGGAATCGACCTCGATTGCGGCTTATCTTGTACGAATTCTTCCTCGAAGAACTCATAGTCTTCGTATTCGCTTTTGTTGCCTTCAGTATCATCTGTGTCCTTTGTTTCCAACCATTTCTTTAGCCGACTTGAGTCTATTATAACTTTATAGGGTAATTACGTCACTTGACAATTTTCAACCTCGGTTATTTCGTTACAATAAATTCCTATCTACTTCTGCATGATATGTGGGCCCCGGTACTTCGGTATTAGTTTTTTTTTACTCCTGTGGTTGTATTAACATTTTTTAAAACCACCAAGTCCCCGAGTTGAACCATTTCAGCGGGTTCGTGACGATCATGGAAATACCCTGAATTTTTTCCTGGAACTTTTTATAGCCTCAGATGCTTCCCCTTTTATTCCTTCTAAAGGCTCCATTACTCATACGTAAATGTTTCGGATACGTAAACGTTGCGGACTGCCCTACATTTTGTTAGTTGCTTAAAATACGTAAACGTTTACAAACAGTGTTGTCACATGTATTGCTTTAAAGCGCATTTAAAATGCGCTTTTGTTTTTTACTCCTTTTTAATTAATTTATTTTTGCAATTACATAATTTAAATGTTGTTTTGCCTTTGTTTTGCCATATATTTTTTCAGCATATTCGTTGACATAATTTTTAGTACATTTTCGTATTTTTTTCCTAAAGATAATTACATAACTGAAAATTAGCTTACGTCGACTTAAGCACACATTTTTTTGCCACATGTTTGTTGCTATTGTTGTTGAATGATTTATTTAAGATGAATAATATCCCAGCAAAAATATCCGTCTACCGGAAGCAGATTTGTAAGGGAGAGATTTCGGAACTCTCCCTTAACAACCTGCTTCGGTATTACATGATTTTTGAATGGGATGTCCCACTTGGTAGGTCTGGAGGCATGAGCTTCTTTCTGCGCATCTTAGATGCATTAACCTCATGCCTTTTTTATATGTATATAATTAAAAAAATTTTGCTCTTTATATCACAATTTCGCCCATAATTGCATACATTTTTTTATTTGAAATTGTTTAATGTTGTTTTTATATTTATTTATGTATTGAGTGGCAAAAACACAATTGGAAACTATATTACACTGCAATTTACTTTTATTAAATACTCTTTGCTCGCGTATCGAATCAGGAATCGATCCCTCGATCTCCGCATGGTAGGCTAGAACACTAACCACTAAGCTACCGAAGCACATTTATTTTCATACACAATTCAATGGAAGAATAAAAAATCAAATTACGAAGTAAAAATAAAAATTTTTGAGTTGAAAAAAAACTTCGGGCTTAAAAAAACATAAATAGCCAACCATTTTCCCCGTGTGTGCGCTAAATTTCTTCATACGCTTACGTTATTGCAACCTCGTAAGGCAGAGGAGATGCACTGTGTGATTTTGCGCATCTCCGAAGCCGTTCTATTTAATCTTACTGCATCCTTGTCAGTGATGGAAAATACAGATTTTGAAATGGTACTGAACTTCAACTTAAAAGGTACTTTTTTCATCACAATGGTACTTTTTTCAAGAATTTTAAAAATACAATTTCTGCTCTTCTTAATTATCATACCCATTTTTGAATTTTGAACGTATCTCTTCATTATTTCCTTAGTTTTGTCTCGATCTTGAAACTCTTCGGGTTCGTCTTCACTCTAAATACGGAAATTCCTGAGTTTTGTTCTAGTTATTAAAGTTAAAAAATTTAGAACTACATATAAGTAACTTGAACTAATAACAACTTTTCATGTCTTAACGGCCCTTATCGCAATGTATGATTAATAGTTAGCGTGGAACGGCAAGTTCGGCATACAAAACTTGTCGTTAAAGTTGACGTTAACGTTGAATCCTAAAACATTGTGAAAAGGGCCGTAAAGCAGAGGGTTAATAAAGTTTAGCCACTGGCTAGACAAAATTTAGTTTCATGTTTGTTACTATTGATACCATTTGGCACTCACATCTCTTGGCCCGCTTAGAACCAGAGTAAGAAAAAACGCAGCGCAGCGCCGCTCTTTTCGCTCTTTTTTGCGCTTTACGCAAAGAGCGGAACAAATTTATTATTGCGCTTGCGCTGCGTATGAAAGGAGCAAGCGCAAAAAAGGAGCAATTTCCATTGCGCTTTTTCTGTTTTCTTATTTATTTTCCATACTACACATATTTGTATAATTACCTCCCTGAGGTAATTAAACATATTCGTTTAATTACCTCAATGACGTAGTTTAGCCTATTCGTTTAAATGCTGTTCCCGCATAATTACCCAAAAATATTGGAATTTTTGGCGAGGTAATTAACCGTGGAATACTGTATACATATAAAAAATGTGTTTGTTTGATTGTTTGCAGATTTTTGTTACAGCATCTCGCCTGAACGACTGAACCTATTTAAATGGGTCAAAGATTCCCCCAATGTATAACTCTGTCATTTGTAAACCGATTTTCAAAATAATTTTTTGGTTTGAAAGGGTTTGCATGCAGTTTAGTACCATATTTTTCTTTGAAAATCGGAGGGGGAAATTTGCTCCCCCAATGTATAACTTTGTTATAACAAAGTTCATTTGATAAGTGTTTTATGGCGAGTTGTACTATTACCCCGCGCACTTCATTTAATTTATCTATGATACTCTCCTTTTACTCTTGCTCGCCTAAAAATGTAGGAGGACAATTTGTTTTTGGTTTCTTTGATCTAGGAATATACTTACACACATAAGTAAATTATGCAAATCTCATAAAAAATAAAGAATGAAAAGGATGAGCCTGTATGTTTATAAGAATGTGTGTATGCATGAATGAAAAAATACAGATTACGCATTCAGCTTTTGAAGAAATTATACATATATGTATCTGCCTTACGTCACATCAGCAGACAAGCACAAACACCATCACACAAACACGTGTATTTGGTAAAGGGAAATTTTATTTTCATTTGGATTTCAAGATTATTTTGAGTTCGCACCAGTGCACAAAAGTTACCGGACATGCGCAATCTATACCCTGCAGCTAAATGTACAACTAGTTACGTGTTGGGACAGTTATATTACTAGTTGTAACGTTACTAGTCACCAAAGGACTGTCATTTTACTAGTTGTAATGAGGCTAGTAACGATACTAGTTAAACAACAACGTTTTGGAACAGTCATACAACTAGTTGTAATGAAACTAGTAACTTAAATTATTTTTTATAAATTGACATATTTTCATTTGTAAATACATAAAACAAAATTTTAGCTTCAAATATAATAAGTAGAAAGTGGCTCAGTGGACAGAGTACATGCCTTGAAATATTAGGACTGTGTGGTCATACCCCAGTTGAGCCAAATGTTTTTTTTAATATTTAAAAAACTATAAATAAAGAAACTAGTAAGCGCACTAATCTATAATAATTAGTATGTCAACTAGCATGTAACTATGTACAAATGAACTAGTTGGGCTCCTATGACAACCTAATGTTAAAATCGATAGTTCGATATATGGCAAAAGGACAGTTAGACAACTAGTCTGCAGGGTATTCTTTGTTTCATGGTACGTATGTAAGTATGCATATATGTATGTGTGTATATGATTTGACCACATGCCTTGCTTAAAAAATTTGTATATGTTTTTGTCACATCACCATCATTCATGATCTCTTACTGTTTCAATAAATCAGAACATCGATCGTCACCTTAAACTTAAACGGACGTAACTACACTTTTATATTTTTTACAGTATAAGAAAAAAAGCTTTAGTCCTCTATTCGTCCATGTAAAATGAGTATTCGTGACCTGGTCATGGGTTAATTTTTCATATTAAAGGGTTTTTTTGTTTTTCTTCTTTCAAATTATTTCAATGTACTTTTATGAACTCATATGACGACTTACAGTTTGTCAATAATTTTTTAGGGATTATACTTTAATTTATTTTATTTATGTTTTGTTTTTGTATGTAATTTTTGTCTTGTATGTTTATAACAAGAAGGCCACAAAAATTCTAAAAATAGATGCACGCTTTATAACAAATACATATTCTGGTTACTTTTATTCTTATTTGTTTACACTTTTTAAAGATTTTGACTCCAAAGACTTTTTTGTCGTGGCAGCAATGAATAAACTTAAACGAACCACTGTTGTCATAAAAAAGAGCATGCGCAATGCGCCGCACAATATGCGCAATGCGCAGCGCAAAGCGCTAGACAAAAAAATTAAATGCGCATTGCGCAAAGAGCGGCGGTAATAAATCGAATGCGCTTGCGCTGCGCATACCAATTGCTCCTTTTTTTCGCTCCGCTCTTTACGCTTGTGCTCTTTTTTAATACGCTTGTAAAAAGTGCGCAAGCGTAATGAGCAAAAGGAATGTGCAAATCCGAGCTCTGCTTAGAACTTCTTGTCTATGCGGCTGTAAAGATTCGTAGGTATATTTCCTTTTGTCATTATTTCACTCAAAATAAAAATACTAGGGATTTACTAAGTTCTAAATATTTTCCTTAGCAACAATGCCAGGAAAAGTTTTAGTATTTTTTTTCATTTCGGGTGAAATGTTACACTTTGGAAAAAGTACTTTTTATGCCGTGGGGGTACTGCGGTATTTTGACAAATAAAAAGTATTGAAAATAGTGCAATAGTACTGAAAATACAGATTTTGAAATGGTACTGAACCTTAACTTAATAAGTACTTTTTTCACCTTAATGGTACTTTTTCAAGAATTGAAAATGTAATACTTCAGGTATTCTTAACTATCATACAAAGGAACAATTTTTGACATATTAATATATTTTTTTACTATTTCCGTTGTTTTTTCTAGAGTATGTAATTTGAGCTCCTGAAGATATTCGTATTAATGTTCACTGTAAATATGGAACTTCCGGTGTATTGTTGGTTATTAAATTTTGAAAATTTAGGTATCTTGAACTAGCAACAACTATTCATATCTTAAGGCAGAAAATATGAAATAAAGCTCAGCCAGTGCCTAGACATAAATTTAGTTTCATGCACAGAAAAAGCTAAAATACGATTTCAATTGTTAACCCCCATATTCATAAATGATTAGTAAAGTTAATGTGTGGAGTAAACCCGGTTTTCGCATACAAAATTCGTACAGTAAACCAACATTAACTTCAATAAATTTTTATGAATATGGTGGTAAAACTGCAGATTCATTTAGCTTTTGAAGCTCAATCTACGATGAAAATATATCTTATTTCACTCGATATGAAAATACTGAGGACTTACAATTTGATTTGGTTATATTCTCAAAGTGCAACTTATATAGTCTACTACATGTAACAATGAATTTTATACCAGTTGTAAATAGTTCTCTAATAACTTCTGTTTGAACAGATTTTATTTCTTCAAATAAAGATATCAAGAGTTTTCGAACAAGTTTTTGAATATAATGGGTTGAATATTAATAAACCGAAAAAAAATTAATTGTTTTAACGTTACAGATTGGAAAAAGTACTTTTTATGTCGTGGGTGTACTGAGGTATTTTGAGAATGAAAAAGTACTAAAAATAGTACAATAGTACTGAATTTTCCATCACTGCTTCAGGATATCATTCCAAAAGGATTTTTGAAGACTCGTTCAATAATGTATAAAACTTGGCCAATACCATAAGCAATATAATGTTCGTTAAAAATTAAAAAAAGTGAATTGAATTTGTGTGATTTCCAACTCACTAACGGTCATTGCTAGACCACTAAAATATTTAGGAAATCAAATTGATCTATGATTTGATTAGGGCAAGAAACGATTTTCATCTGTGAGTCGCAGCGTTGTCAAATCGGTGCTTTTCGCACCGTTTTTAATGTTTTTAGAGTTCCGTTCACCAAAAGTGTAAGGGTACCCTATTGTTTTCGCTATGCTGTCCGTCTGTCTGTCTGTTTGTCACAGGCTGTTTTCTCGGGAACCGTAAGAGCTACAACAACAAATATATGACATTTAAAAATTAAAGGGTGTTCTAAAGCGAGCAACGAAAAATGTTGAAATACTAATGTAATATACAGACACTTATATATAGACACTTAAAGTTAGTGTTAATTGGTGTAGTCTGTAGAATAGACTACACCAATTAACAATGATATTTAACACAATAAAAATTAAAGGGTGTTCTATCAGTTGATGTAATTTTGACTATGTAATTTAGACAATTTGCTGTATCTTGGAAACCGTAAGCGGCAAACTCTTGAAATTAAAAAAAAAATACAAAATTCCAAAATTAAAAAAATGCCAAAACGAAAAATCGCCAAAAAATCATCAAAACTAAAAAGATCGCCAAAAAACTAAATAACGCAAAAAAACCGAAAAAATCGTCAAAACGAAAAAAAGCATTAAAACCTAAAAAATCGCTATATCTAAATATATCGTCAAAAGCCGAAAAAATTTACAATAATGGAAAAAAATCTAAAAAGAACGAAAAAAATCACCAAAACGAAAAAAGCCCCAAAACTGAAAAAATCTCAAAAAAAAAACGAAAAAAGTATCAAAACCAAAAAAAATCGCTAGAACTAAAAAATCATCAAAAACCGAAAATATCTTCAAAGCCGAAAAACACCACAAAATTAAAAAAGCGTCAAAACTAAAATAAATCGCTAAGACTAAAAATATCTGAAAAAGCATAAAAAAAGTTAACAAAAAAAAAACGCCAAAAATAAAAATAGTTGGCAACAAAAAATTTAAAACGAAATATCGAAAAAAAACGAAAAAATCGATAAAATGGAAAAGGTGTCAAAGCCAAAAAAAATTGCCAAAACAACGAAGAAAGACTTAAAAATTAAAAAACTAAAAATTAAACGAAAAAGCAAAACGAAAAAATTTCCAAAATTAAAAAAGGGCAAAAACGAAAAGGGATATATGGGTATTCGTACGGAACCCTTCGTGTGCAACCCATAGTCGAACTTTACTGAATTTATTTCAACTCTTCGACGCAAAAAATGTTGAAGTTAGTGCTCGGTGTTTTTTTTTGTTTGTTTAATTTTTGGTGCTTTTCATTTGTGACAGTGGCACTAAACACAAAATTTAAAAATATATCTAAAAAATGTTTTTCAATTGTAAAATTCTAATGCTAATGCAACCCTTTGCTGAAAATACTTTTTTGCAGCCTTGTGGAAGAATAAACAAATTTATTAACATTTTTTATTTGGTTTTGTCCAAGTAAAAAAAAAAGTATTCAGTAACTGAATTTCAGTCAATATAAGAAATACTGTTTGAGTCATTAGCAAATATTGCCATCAAACTTTTGTCCCTTCAGTATAGGGCATTTACACTGTTTCGAAATCTAGTACTTACGAGATTTCGAGCTAAATCTTGTTGTTCTTTACTAGATTACCATACAAAATGAAATCTACTTTGTCAGTAGATTCCCTACGGTAAATGGAACTGACACAAAACAAGTCACGTGACCGATCCCCAGGTGATAGGGACCAGTCCGAGTTCTAACACTTCCTATGAAGCGGACCAGCCACTTTTATATGGCGATGGCCTAGGATGGGGTTAATTGATAATTTGTATGCACCTTGTAACTTGTCTCTGAACTATCTTATGGTGTCCTAATCGGTGTAGAATAATATAAGTTATATAAATATTATTCCAAAATTCAGCTGTAATTATCGACTAATTTATTTTGCTACAAATCCAAGTAGAAATCGTATTTTATTTTTAAGCGGTGTTTTTGATAGGATTCGAACCGGCAACCTCCGGCATGACAGGCTAGTACACTACCCACTCCACCATAGGGGAACTAATATTTCAATGTTATAAATACTAGTTAAGCTGGAGTTAATATCTGAATATAATTACGGAACAGGTTCCTGAGTGGCATGGCAGTCTCATTGAAGGGAGACAATTAATATTATACTATGTGATAGGCCTTAGATCCAGGTACATCGAATTTGTTCAGTGCAGTTTACTACAATACTAGCCGGAGTACCAACTAAATTTACTCAAAATGGTTAATATGTGACCATTTACACAATATGTCTTTTTCCGCCATTCACTACTCGTTATTTTTGGTACCAGCCTTATTTTCTCAAGCCATAGGACGAGTACTTTTGGATCAATTGTCACCAAATTTTCCGCAGGGTTTGGACGAAATCTAGTCAAAATCTAGAATTTTTATTTTGTTTTTGCTACACTGTACAACATTTTTATATACACGGGGGTGAATTAGCTACGCTCTACAAACATTTTCTATTAAAGGTGTGTTAATTAGCTAAGTTGTGTTACAGCTTAAGATAAATTTGAGTCATAGTATCATTTTGAAATCATTTCAATAAAAATGTTTGTAATAAATTTTTGAAATTAATTTCTATATTAATTGATTGCAATCAAATCCACTGATTGCAATCAAAATTAAATCCGAATCAAAATCATCGTTCTCTTCAAATGATACTCAATCTTCTAGAAATAAAGCTTATTCTGATAATTTAAAAAATATGCATGAAATAGCTAACAAACCTACTTTTTGGTACGTTTTTTATACTATTGTAAAATGTAAAATCTACATGCCGTAATTTTGATTGCAAATCATATTAAATTTACAAGAAATAATTTGTCGTTTGAGTGTGTTAGTGTTTACTTGCTTTGTTCATTGCTACAATTCACTGTTCTGCTTATGCTGACTTTAGACGACATGTATTTTACATCTGACTTGTCAAATTTCTCACTGAAAAGTGATACATGCCGTGTGAAACATATGAAACATTGTCAGATGACATTTACAGAAGCAAAGTCAGATGAAAAATTTTCAATTAGAGCGTGTACTATTTTCATCTGACAAGGTATCTGACATCAGCTGTATTAAATTACAAAGTGTGGTTTGGCTGAAAAAACATCAAAAAGCAAAGAGCGCTTTATATATTTACGAAAACTGTGCAAAAACTCAGCTGTTGTGAACACTCAGAGGTTATGTCAGGTGTAATTGCACATGTACGTGTAAAAGCAAATATGATAAACCGTCTGTAAATTGACATTTTTGACAAACATGCGAAGTTACATATGTCTCACACACCTAACAAGACATATGTAAAAAACATGTCGTCTAAAGTCAGCATTAGTTGTGTGACTTGTTGTTGTTTATTCTTACATGTGTCGTCTATGTAGACGACAAAAAACGAATTACCAGCGAATATTTACTGCTGCTGGTTTAAAATTACCATTGTTTCATATTAATTTTAAACGGAAAATAATTAATCTAATCTTAAATCACCGTTAAAACATTTTTGTTATAAACGTTAAGTTTCATTTTCAATCGACATGACTATAACTTTAATTTCAAATAAGTTTTATGTTAAATAATCATTTAAATCATGTTGAATTAAACTGAAATGCATTTTACATACGATGGTATTTATTTAGTGTATAAGTAAAGAAAAGTTTGAAGCTGTTGTGGCTGCAGTGGTTAGCGCGTGGACTATCATGCAGGTGGCACGAGTTCAAATCTTGGCTGGGGCAGTCAGCTGCAATGAAAAGTTTTCTGATGACTATCACGTAAGTAAAATAATTAATAAAATAGCTACATTAAAGTCATGTTGTTTCAGCTTGATATAACTTTAATTCAACATGATTCTTCGTGTTGTTCCAATATCACATTCGCGTTGTTTAAACTTGAAATAACTTTGATACAACATGATTCTTCGTGTTGTTGTAATATCAAATTCACGTTGTTACAACTTGAAATAACTTTGATTCAACATGATTCTTCGTGTTGTTCCAATATCAAATTCATGTTGTTTCAACTCGAAATTACTTTGATTCAATATGATTTTTCGTATTATTTCAGTATCAACTTCATTTTGATTTAACTGTACTGGAATATTAAATCAACATGAAATATGGTTAATTCAAAAGGAAAAATTTTCTTTCAAGATTATTGTAAATCATGTTGATTTAACATGAAACACCTATGAAGCAAAATCACTACCGAAAAATGTTAAATTAACCTGGTTTTCGACGATTTTACATGGAAACCTTTCTGTGTGCATGATTTCAACAAAAGTTGATTGCAATCAAATTGATTGCAATTAAATTGATTGCAATCAATGATTTCAAACAAAATTATTTCAAAATGATTGCAATCACAAAAGATTGCAATCTTGATATGATTTCAATTTGAAATTTGAAATCAAAAAATGAAATCAATTTGGTTGAAATCATTTTGATTGCAATCAAAATTGATTGCAATTTTTTACAGCTCTGCAACTGATGTACCTCGATTTCGAGATCAAAATAGGTAATCCTTATAAGTATGTATATTTTCATCTGCTGAATTCAGAAATTAGCATAAAAATTTCTGATTAGCTCTAGTCTTAAATATGTATATAGTGACTTTTGTATATTCATAAATTACAGCAGTTTTGTTCTTCTATATTTCTGTTATTAATGGACTAATATCGCTGATGTACTTCAAAGGTGACATAACTCAAGGAATGAGTTTTTGGAATTAATAGGTAGTACAAAACTATTCGTTATATTTCTTTTCATATTGCATGAAATATCATAGAAATAGATATCTTGCATACTAAACTCTTGAGGAGAGAATACATTTATATTTTTCCGTGAAGGTGTGAGTAAATTAAAAACTAAAACTCGTTTTCTAGATAATCATTATTTTTGAGATGTGTCTAAACAAGTTGCAATCGGTAATTGCAATTGTTGTCTCTGTTTGGCGGTACCAAAGCAGAGCTTGTAGACTATAGGTCTACACCAGCAGAATGGAATACGTATTTTCTGTGCCGCAACGCACTTCGTCAGCATTCAGGTGTCTTGGATTTTGTTGAAACCTAAACAGTGTCACTTTTGAAGTACATGTGCGATATGTCCTTTAATACATCAAAAATTCTGTATTTTACTGTATGAAATGATCAAATACATATTATTTTTATATGAAATGAAAAATTTTTAATTTAGTGCGTTTTTTTTCTCAAAAATTACGCGTTTTTTTCTTGGCTTAGTGCTTTTTGAAATTTAAAAGTTGACAACGCAGGTGAGTCGTTCTAATGTATATGCATAGGAATCGTTATTATGACTATGTGCTATGATGGACAATGTTAACAAGCTAATACTTACCCTTCACTAAAGTCAATATACCAAGTGGCATGACAAGAACTGCAACCATTAAATCTGTTATCGCCAAAGACATCAAAAAGTAATTAGTGACATTTTGCAGACGCCGCTCCCAAGCAATGGCTAGACACACTAATATGTTGCCGGCAGCTGTTCCCACGACTAGTATTAAAGCTAACAAGGCCCAATAGTTATTTGGATGGTTATTGGCCAATAATATGGTTGCGGATGAAGAGTAAAATGATGCTGAAGTTGTTGCAAGTGATATGGAATTTGTTGAAGGCGCAGTTATATCCCATGAAGTATTCAAAGGTTCCTTGTAAAAAAGGCCGTAATCGTAATCGATTGGAGAAAGTTGGTTTTCAATTTTGTCGCTGAATGCTCGACCAGGCCGTAACACAAATAATGTTCGCAATTGCTGTTGTTGCAATTTACTAGAGCTGGAAATCGTTTGTATTTGCCATGCACTATTGTTTAAACTGTTGCTTCTAATTAAAAAATCAATATTTTTATTATGTGTATTTTTGAAAACTCCTTCCATGTTACATATTTTGGCAGCAACAAATTTACAAAACATTTACATACGGTCATAAAATCTATAAAGTTTTTGTTTAAAATTTGATTTTGCTCCACCTTTCTTTCCTTCATCTGTTTCGCATCGTAGTACTTATTGTACGTAAATATCCCAAAGCTATGGACATATATATATAGTATATGTCCAATTAATATCATAATGTTTTGTAGCTGCTGAAAATAACATTTTCAAATTTCTTTTAAAATGAAAATTTTAAGTCTTGCAAATTTACTGTAGAACACACACTATTACATAATTTGCTGTAATGAACGAACTGCATAATTTGTTTGCTACGTTTGGGAAACGGAAATAATGACTTTGTGATTAGTTTATGGTTGGTGATTTTGCAAAATCTTAAAAGTTCGATTTCCTCTATAAAAGTAAAAGCAGTTGATTTTTCTTCTGCGCTCGTGGGTTATATACTTAAATTCCGGTTGTTGAATTTTCACTTCTGTACCACATTTTATTTTCCAGTTGCGTTTCTAATTGACTGTTTTATATTTTATATTGCTTATTAATACACAATGTTTCCCCTTTTTCCATATAATAGTTTTGAACGACTCTTTGTGTTGCGAAACGTTCCAAATAAATGCATAGTTAGTCTGCGAGTGGAGCATTTCATGGTATATTAACTTTATAATTTTATTTGTGTAACACTAAAAATGTATAAATAAAAGAAAAACGAAACTCTAATTTGTTTAACAAGAAACATTAATTGTAATTGTATTAATAATTAACATAAAAATTCAATTATACATAAAAGCTAAATAGTTTTATAATGTAGCGGGAATCGTTTGCAAGAACAAAGAATAATGTTACCCTTTTTTAGAATTTGCTTTAGTGCTACTTTCAATTACTCAATACTATTCATTTGGGTACTCAATACTTACTCGATACTTTTAGCGCTTAGAGAATTTTATGTTTCAAAACAGAGTTGTATGTTGGGTATACAATTTTTATTCGTTTTAGTAATAAAAGCACTATAGTGAAAGTATTGAGTAACTACTTTTGAGTATTGAGTACCCTAAAAAACAGCTAATACTCGATACTCGGTATCCACTATTCAATACTTTGCCAGCACTAATTTGCTTGGCACTTGTATCTTTCTAACCGACTTAAAAAAAAAAAGGAAAAAAGTTATCATCTTTTCATTTGTTTTTTTATGTATGTTCCCTCAAAACTCCGCCATTCATAAACCGATTTGAGATTTTTTCTTTATTTAATAGGATGTGCTTCCAGATTTGTGCCCTTGAAAAGTGGGCAGTGTCACTCCCATACAAAATAAATACACATCTCTTTTCAAGTACTTCCACTCAACCGACTCTTATGAACACACACATTAAGCTTCCGGTTGAATACTACATCATCTATAAAAAAGTGTGCAGTGAATCACCCATGCGAAGTAAATATTTTTTTTCAACACCTTCTACTAAACCGTTTCTTATGAAACTTTGCATACACATTTAGTTATCGTTACAATACAACATTATAGTTAGAAAAGTGGGCAGTGCCCGCTCATCTAAAATATATATTCATTTTAACTAGTTCAACTTAACCGATTCTTATGAAACTTCGCACACACAATTAGTTCTCGTGATGCTGTACATGAATGATCATCATGATGATGCATGATAAAATATGTGGGTATTGTTGACTATAGATAACCGAAAGTCGATGCGCCCCAGGGTTTTATTTTAGTCTGATCAATGCCCTATGTTTGTGAGGAGAGTGGTGTGGTAGCTGGCACCTGGTACTACATAATCTTTTTTAGCTTTTAGTGCATTATCTGCATCATTATTATGTTTCATTACAATAAAACCATTTAACTTAAAAATTTCTTTTTACTTATTTTATTTTTAAGTTTTTTTAGTTTTTTACTTTATGTCCTAAACTTTATGATCTGGCATTTAGTTTTAGCTTCTCGTGCATTATCTGCATCATTATTATGATATGGCATTTAATTTCGGATTGTACCTTAGATTTTTTCGTTGGGTACTGCATTATAGTAGCCAAGCGCTTTCGTTTAATACCAATATTGAGGTAGCTGACAATATCTATGCATGAATATAGCCCCCCAATTTTCTACTGACCGCCATTTTGTAATTGGAAGTTTTTCATTACGTACTGTATTCTACTAGGCAAACCCTTTCATTTGATATCCATATTGAGGTGCTTATAGACAAATAACTAAATTACCATTTTGCGGTGGCGGCCATCTGTGATTTACAATAATACTGCATAAACATAATAGTAACGTCATCAGATCAATCGGCCATGAAAATGTAATGTGTTCACCAAATTTCAGATCAATCGGTTAACAGAAAAGGGCTAAGACCAAATATTACTTTTTGTGGGCGTGGCGCCGTCCCTTTTTAATTACAAAATTGTATAGTCACGGTAAGTAAAGGTGTCCAGCAAATCTCAGATTAATAGGTTAACAGGAAAGTGCTAAAACTAAGTATTACTTTTTATGGGCGTGGCGCCACCCATTTTTTAACACTAAATTGTATTGCCATGAAAGGTAAAGCTAGTTACCAAAGTTCAGATCAGTCGGTCAAGAGTAAGGAGTTAAAGATCAATATTACTTTTTATGAGCGTGGCCAAGCCCACTTTCCTAATCTCAAAACTGTGTAGTAATCAAAAGTAAAGGCGTGTACCAAATTTTTGATCAATCGATTAACAGGAAGGCGTTAAAACTAAGTATTACTTTTCATAGGCGTGGTGCCGCCTGCTTTCGTAATTACTAAATTGTATAGTCATCGTAAGTAAATGTGTCTACTAAATCTCAGATCAATCGGTTAACTGGAAAGGGCTAAGACTAAGTATTACTTTTTATGGGCGCGGCACCGCCCACATTTTTAATTATAAAAATGTATAGTCATTGTAAGTAAAGGTGTCCAGCAAATCCCAGATCAATCGGTTAACAGGAAAGGGTTAAAACGAAGTACTACTTTTTACGGGAGTGGCGCCGCCCACTTTTTAAATACAAAAGTGTAAAGTCATTATAATCAAAGATGTCCAGCAAATCTCAGATCAATAAGTTAACAGGAAATGGTAAAAACTGAGTACTACTTTTTATGGGCGTGACGCCGCCCACTTTTTTAAATACAAAAGTGTAGAGTCATTGTAAGTAAAGGTGTCCACGAAATCAATTGGTTAACAGGAAGGGGCTAAAACTAAATGTTATTTTTTATGGGCGTGGCGCCGCCCACTTTTTCAGATACAAAAGTGTAGAGTAATTGTAAGTAAAGGCGTCCACTAAATCTCAGATCAATCGGTTAACAGAAAAGGGCTAAAACTAAGTACCTCTTTTTACGGGCGTGGCGCCGCCAACTTTTCTAATCACAATATTAAATTGTTGCCAAAGCTAAAGGCGCTTACAAAATTTCAGATTAGTCGGTCAACAGGAAGGGGGTAAATTTACAATTACTAAATTTAACCCGACGACACAAACACGACAAACTCCACAAACAGGATAATTTAAATATTATTTAATAAATAAAACCATTTAAGAATGTATAGATGAGTTACAGGCAAGGATGTAGTCTATAAATTTTGTAAAAATTAGGCAGCTATTTTTAGTACTGTGGGCGCTATATCGACCCCTTAGCGTCAAATGATCGTAAGCGACAAATATTAAAATTTTCAGCAGAAGGGTTTTTTATTGTATTTAAACATGATTTATATTCATAAACTGTCACTTACGATCAAATTTTCCAGCCTGTATTTCAAAACTTATCAACAATTTTGACATTTTCACGATTTTAAACTATGGGTAGGCTCATAAAATTTTGATTTCAATAAAAAATTAGGTTTTTACAAAATGTCGCTTACGATCATTTCGCGCAAAGGAGTCGACATATTATTTTACAAGATCAATTTTACGGAAAAAATTCCTAAGTTTTCGAAAAACCCATATCTTTCAAATTAATAACTTGATCCACAAAAATGTTTAGATAGGTTGTAGCCAAGGATGTTGGCTATAAATTCTACAAAAATTAGACAGCTATTTTTAACACTGTGGACACTATATTTTATTATAGAGGGCTGCAAAGTGTACACAAATGTATTCGTAGAATGTACTCGTATGAATTTCGTGTGTGCATAGTGTATGTTTTTATGTATATACTTATGTATACATTCATTTATATGTGTGTACATACATAGCCACGATCAAATATATACACACATATATACAAAAAAACATACATGCATACACACACAAACATACATACGAGTACTTTCGAATATATTCGTGCAGCCCTCTATTTTTTTATATGAGAGCAATATTACCGATAAAATTGTTTAGTCGTCGGAAAGCTTATATCTTCCAAACTAATAGTCTGATCCGCAGCAAACGTAGGCTGTAGGCTATAAGGTCTGTAAATAAATAAGCTATTTTTAACACAGTGGGCGCTTTATGTTGCTATATACGACTAATTCTAAAAATTGAAAATGCTTTAAAAAATAATATTTTAAGTTCATTCAAAATTCATTAAAAATTTTTTTAAAATTGAAAACGACTACTTCGTTGATATTTTAATTTTAAAACAAAATCATATAGAAGTTCAAGCAAGTAGGAGAATTTTAAAAAGGTGTATGGTTAGAAAAACTGTGTAAAAGTCGCATACGCAAGTCTCCGCAGCTGATTTTTGGAACAATATTACTGTATAACATCTACACTAAAATTCCACTAAATTTTCAGGAACTCTCGGGTATACTTTTTTTGTTTCGCTATAAAGATTTAGAAAATTAAAAAAATGCTGTATTTACGCTTGTAAACCTTAACTGAAATAGTTAAACAGTAAAGTAAAACAGTTTAGAATAGCTGATATACCACTTTATAAAAAAACGTTGCTATGTCAGAAAATGTCCATCATTAGCGATTCAATGCGCCAACAAATTTTATATAAAATCCATAAAGAACTACAACATAATTGTTTAAAAGACTATATTTTCCGAACCAGGTAACATACTGATAAATAAATTTGATTTTTAAATAAACTGATTTGTCCGCTTTGAAACTGCGTTTAAATTTTTTCAAAATTTGATATTTTTTTTTTATTTTTCCGCCACTATATTGGCTGTTTTTCCCTATGTGCGCTGTCCGTCTGTCTGTCTGTCTTTTCGTATGTTACAGGCTGTTTTGTCGAGAACTATAAGAGCTACGCACCTGAAATTTTCACAGAACATGTAAAACTTTGCCCGCTACAACAACAAATATATGACTGCTAAAGCTTAAAGGGTGTTCTAAAGCGAGCAACGAAAAATATTGCAATGCTAATGTAATATCCCACTAAGCATTTGAAAGATTGTTTTAGCAAAAATCACAAAACTGAGTCTTATGACTTCCTAGATGATCAAAAAGTGATTAATCAAAAATGTCTCCCGCAAATGCGTAAAAATCGACTTGTGCGCAATCATAAATTGATCATGCAGATGATCAAAATGTGACTGTGATTTTTTTGCTCAAAAATGAGTAGTAATTGATCAGAAACACTAGTCATGAGAGACTCTCTCAGAAGAGTCGCGGCAATGGTACCATTTTCTCCCGAAAGAACAGTCATATTCGACTCGAAAACGAGCGCATATTTTTATTTTTGATCGCGCAGAGGAGTCGAAAAAGACTCGAATATGATCATTAACTTCATAAAATGCTAACAGGGATACAGACACTTATATATGGACACTCAAAGTTAGTGTTAATTGGTAGGGATGGGCAAGTGAAAAAAATGTATCGATATATATCGATATATTTTTAAATACCGATCGGCATCGATATATATCGAATAAAAAATATCGACATATGGAATGATAATTCATACGTAGTCCCCAATTTTTTTTTAATAAAAAAAGTACCTTTCTTATACATATTTAAGCTACAAAGAGCTAATTTCCAAGATCCTTACTGTTCCACCAATATTTCATGGAACATACATTAACAAAATGACATTCAAAGAATGATAATTTTTCGAATAGACAAAATATTATAAATAAAAGAAAAAGTTTTTTAATATTCTATTTGATGAAGACTGTGCCGAAATGTTTTTAAACATTGCACGAAAAAGAAAACCAAAGCTAAAAAATTATCGAATTTGATATCGATATATTTGGAAAAAAACATCGATATATCGAAATTAAAAATATCGACGACATATCGTCGTTCGTAAGTTATTGTGTTCTATATGACAAAAATGTGTTTTTGGTAAATCGCTGTTGAAGTTTAGTTTTTAATTGCAAAAAACTGAACCGAAAAAGTTATCGCGATTTTTTTACCAAGGAAAGTTATATACTTTGTGGTGTTTCCCGTCAAAAAAATTTTTGCCTTTGGAAACTCTTCTACCAAGCGTTTTTTAAAAAAGTACTTTGTTCTATACGCATTTATTTACGAAACTCTTCTTGTTTTTTATCATATAGAACAAAACGTAAGAAAGTATTGTGAGAAGGCAAAAGCACTGTCTGTGCTTTCACGGAACAAACCCTTTATCTAATATGTACCTTAAGGCGGCTCGAAAAAAAAGTTTCACCACTCACCCTCTAGAATGAAAGATATGCCAATGACATTTCCAAAACAGTAATTTTTTTTCCACGTCCCAAAATACCGCACTTTTAGTTTTTTATATCGTTCTTTATGGCTTGACTGTGGCTTAAGTTTTTCCTTGGCTGGCTTCTTAATCCGACATCAAATCTGGGCATGATTGGCATGCCATTTTGGATCCTTCCCGCCTAATGTTCAATTTTGTGAACGTGACGGAAAAGCCCTTGCAAAGGTTTGTATATTTTGCTTTTAATATCTCACTTTTATGTCACGCCCCAAAATTACGCTTCGTTTTGCTCCGATCTCATCATATAGCATATCGTTGTTTATGGCTTAAGTGTGGCTTAATTTTCGCCTCAGTTGACTTGTGAATCCGACATCAAATTCAGTGCGCCACTTATGCCATTTCGGATTCTTCCTCCTACTGTCCAATTTTTTGCACGTGGCAAAAATCCCTTCTAAAACTTTGTATGTCGTGCAAATTTTTGCTTAAAAAACAAAAAAAGCTTTATGGGCGTGGCACTGCCAACTTATTTTTATCATTGAATCGTACTGTCGGGAAAGTAGTTGAAAAAGAATATTTTCTTTGTAAGGGCGTGTCACTGCCCACTTTTCTTTTTACAAAATTTTTCTGTCAGAGGAGATCAATGTGTGTGCAAAGTTTCATAGGAATCGGTTAAGTACAAGTAGTTGAAAAATAGTATTTACTTAGTATGGGCGTGGCACTGACCATTTTTATATCCATCAGTTTGTAATGTCATGGTAACGTAAAGTGTTATCATCAAGCAGGCGCGGATAAAATGGGTGGGAGGGGATATTCCCCCCCCCCCAAACGAGTAAATTTCTATAGAGTTTCTAAAAGAAGTTTGGAAAAATAGTATGTTTTACTTAGAAGTTCCCCCCAAAAGCTCAAGCTGGATCCGCGCCTGTCATCAAGTTGATCGGGCGTCTTCAAAATCGTGAAAATTACTATGACATTGTTATTTTGTTGCAAGTGAAACTAATAAAAGCATTTTAAAAACTTGCATATAGAACAACCAAACAAAAAAATTTTATATTTAGCTTTTTGCTTTGGTTTTTGTTCTATATGCATGATTTTTTGCACATAGAACACAACAAGATTTTCACTAAATTGTTGTATAGAACAAAGTCGATCTCTCATATTTCGAAAACTATAAATGATAAAAGCAAACTGATTCTTCAGATCGACAGATATCGAAAAGTTTGCGTAAAATGCATCCTTATCGCAATTTTTTCAGTTTTGCGGTATAGAACACAATAACTTATGAACGACGATATATCGATACTTTTTTAAGAAAATATCGATATATCGATATTTATGCCCATCCCTAGTCTGTAGAATAGACTTCACCAATTAACACTGATATTTATAGCAATAAAAATTAAAGGGTGTTCTATAAGTTAATATAATGGCAAAAAGGTGCCAAAACAAGAAAAAGCGCCAAAACTTAAAAAAAATAAATCGCCAAAAACGGGAAAAACCGCCAAAAGTGTCATAACCGAAAATAAAAATCGCTGAAATTAAAAAAATCGCAAAAAAACCGAAAAAAATCCCATAAACCAAAAAAAAAAGCGCCAAAACTAAGATAAATCACTAAAACTAAAAATATCGTTAAAAAGCGAGAAAAGCGTTAAAACAAAAAAAAACAAAACCAAAAAATTGCCAAAACTAAAAACAGTTCGGCAAAAAACAAAAACATTGCAAAAAAACGAAAAATCGCCAAAAGAAACGAGAAAAATTATAAAAATGAAAAAACTGCCAAACCAAAAAAAAAATCGGTAGTCCACCGAAAAACCTAAAAAAAACTAAATTAAGCGAAAAAGCAAAACGGAAAATTTTCAAAATGAGAAAAAAGGGCATCAACGAAATGTATTTGTACGGAACCCTTCGTGTGCGAGCCAAAGTCGCACTTTACTGAATTTATTCACTCTCATTTCAAAGTCTTGACATACAGCCTAACCCACGATATCGACCGCTATTATCGCTCGCTTGAACTTTACACGACAAACAGCTGATTCGCGGCCCAGTAAAAACTTTCAGCACGACAAGTCGATCGATAATGCAAGCGATCGACAACGTAAGAGTTTTCATACAAATTTGGTACCCACTAAGAAAAGTCAAGCGACGACAAATGTCAAATGTCAAAATCAGTCACTTGTGTTGTTGATGTCGACAAATAAAAAAGTAAAATAATAAAGTTTTTAAATTTTATTAATTTAATAATAATAATAAAATAAAGAAGTTTTATAGCCGAAAAGAACAAGTAAGTAAATGAATAGCAACAAAAATATGTTTATAAATCACATAAGCAAATGTTTAACAAACAAATCATATTTGCAGCTGGAGTTTCCGCTGTAGTTAAAAAAATAGTTTTAGAAGTTTTATAGCCGAAAAGAATGAAGCTGGAGTTTGGTTTGAGTTGATTGAAGGTGGGCCAGCATTCGTATAAAGCATCTTCCCTATGCTCTATAAGAGCTTGTAAATAATCCGGCAATTTTTTCTGCATCAAAGCTATACGCTCGTGTGCGACCTATGTGAGTGCTAACAGTTGGTAAATCACAAAAACTTGTTGTTATATCATGAACTTCAGGACAATAGGCCTCGACACATTGCAACAGCTCCCAGAGTTATTTTCGTGGACTCAATAGTCCTTTCTTTGTACGCAGACCATGACCCAAAACATGTTCAATAGCAATAAAGAATTGTTGCAAAAGCATATGGCCACCAATTTATAAATATTTATCATATTACTACGTTCAATTTCAGCGGTCCTTTTCTTTTTATCAGGTTTCGATAATTGGTAGATTGAAGCTGATGATGCTTCCGAAGTGGCGCCAATGGAGCTTGTACCTAAAAGAGCACCAGATACTGCTGAAGCAGCGTTTGAGACAATGGAACTTAGATAAGGATTCTGTACGTCGAAATATGTCGCGTAGCCGGTTTAAACCAAAAATATGTTTGTAAATCACATAAAAAATGTTTTTTTTAAATATGTAGTGCGAATATAAATTTAACATAAATGTTTTTTATTGTCTAACAATTTGAAACATATACTTATGCATACATATGTCTTGTTTACATTTTTAGTAGCCTTAATTAGCATAGAGTTGCATTTTTTATGGTACTCTTTTCACATTTCAGCGCTTTTTATTTCAAATTAGCGTTTTATTTGTGAAATTTTTGCTGTGGCAATATGCTAATTGGACAATTAGTAAATGCATTACGTGAACAACGTAAAGATCGACGACCGACAAGTCGAAGTTAGTGGGTCGCTCAAATGAACTACAATGAGTGACTTGTCGTTAGTCGATCGACATCGTGGGTTAGGCTGTTTGATTCCTTTTCAAGACTAGATGAATTGATATAACTAAAAAATGTTTTCTATATGTTATCAGCGATCGTGTTAAAAATCACAAAATATTACCAAAGATAGCGGCGAAATAGAGAACAAAGTCGAGACGAAAACCCAAAATTTTAAAACTCAAAGCCAAATATCTTTGAAAATATTACAGATATCTTAATGAAACAATTTTACACAGAGTTTAAATTTATTAAAATCGAATAATATTTGTAAAAGTTATGAGGCCGACAAGGTTTTTCATGCCCGAGGTAGTAAGCTTTGCCACCCTGTAGCTTAGCGTTGCAAGTCGTACTGTTTCTATCCATGGTAGAATAATATACAAGGTAGCCCTGGAACGCCAGCTGATTTTTTTTTCGTGGTACGAACTATCAAATGTTGTGTATATGTGAAATAACTACGTTGCACACAAAATACAACACGTATGTTTGGTGCTTCTGTTATACAAACACACACATACACTCTCTATTAATGTTTGACATTTCGGACCTCAAATGTGCATTTGTATTAGTTATGCGGCTACGTTGTATATTATTCTACCATGGTTTCTATCAGTACATGTACTGTTTTTTGTTTAAAGCAATTTACTAGTCAAATTTCTCCTAAACCTTTAGAAAAGTTGCAGGTTGGTGCAGTTATGTCTTGTACGAAAATTCAAAACTCTAGCTCAATTACTTACCGAGATATTTAATTTTGCCAGCTATATTGGCCAAATCTTACACTGTGCAATGTAGCCCAAGTACAAAGCGCTTTAATTTTTGCAAAATAAGCTCAGACCTGATGATTAACATTGATAATTTCTAAAAATCTAAGAGCCTAATTGTCTAAAACACGTCACGAAAGTGAAATTTATATACAAAACAAAAACAATATTTCGCTAATTTTATAAATTTGTTTTTATTTTTATGCATTTGCTATGTGAAGAAACAATATGAAAAACAAAACAAATTTATAAAATTGGAGTAATTTTGTGTATGTTATAGACAATTAGACCTTAAATTAGAAGTTGTTAAATCTCAAAGAAATATTTGGGTTTTATGCTTTAGAGTGGATTAGAATTTTACAAAAACTTTGCGGCTATAAAAAGTTTAGGTAACTGCTCCATTCAATTTAGTTTTGTTTTCTTATAGGATAAAAAGTTATTATTAAACTTTATAGACTTCATGAAGTTTCGAAAAAAAAATTTATTTTGAAATTAATTTTAAGCCATCGTTTGGATCAAATCAAAAATCAAATGAGCTCTTAACATTAAAAAACATGTCTAATGCAAAAAATTTCATTAAAATCAATTGATTCGTTCGAGAGATATTGTTGCCGAAAAAGTGTTACATATTTTCTAATTACTCCAGAACTGTTGTCAAAGCGATCTTTAATATTCAATCACTTTTTAGAACTGGGAAAACTGCGTCAAGTGCTACAAATTTGAGCTAAATCGATAGATATCATTATCGAAAATTTTGAAAAAAAAAATCATTTTCTAAATGAATCCAAAACTCTATGGACTTTCTTGTGCTCTGCGCTTTTAATTAGCGGGAAGTTCAGGCACCCTACTGTGTATTGCAACTGTGTGTTTCAACAGGGTGGTCCAAATTTCAACATTCTTTTTATTTACTTTTAAATTTATTTATTGAATCTTCAATTGCAAAATTGAACTAACAATAATTGTTCAAATCTTAAAGCTAAAATTGTTGATAATTAGTGTAGCCACTGCTAAAAAAAATATTTGGATTCAACCAACGGTCGCTTCTTTAGTTGTCTTACGTTTCTGTTGTTCAGCCGAGAGCAAGAATATCTCCTTCTCAGCCGAGAGTGCCCTATAAAATTAATGATGTTGCGGGCTAAGAGATTTAGATGCGATTCTTTATATATCGCGACCTTAGTATTGTTTTGGCCCATATGCCAAAAAGTCGGAATGGAGAAAAACAACAAAGAATATTTACATAAAGTTTTCTCAAATTATATCCAATTTGTATTCTCACCACTGCTTCCGGCATATGTTTGGAAGAAAAATGTACATTTTTGTAAACTTCGTAATGGAGGTTTACACATTACCGGGCGTTTAAGTAATATTTTAAGCGCTTTTTTTAAAGTTTGCTGCGCTACAACTGTTTTTAGCAAGTCTCCCCGAAAATGCAATACCCATTATCGACGTGGCTTTCTGTGTTCTTTTGATTCCAGTATTGCCATGTGTGCGTCAGGTCTAGTTTCTGAGTTATCATTAAAGGCCGTTTCACACTATAATACAAGTATTAATACTTTTGAAAAAAAAATGCCTCCCTGATCTAATTGTTGTATGAAAATTAGAAAATAAACAATAACAATTTATTATGTCAGGGTTGCATTTTCTTCAAAAGTATTACAGTGTGAAACAGCCTTAAATAAGTAAAGTTGTACTTTTGGCGCTTAATTTTTTTTTTTTCAATATAAAAAGTTTGCTGCACTATAAATTTTCTCAGAAAGCCTCCCGCATTTTTATCATCTTTCGATTGCAGGCAGTTCCAAGTGAGCGCGAAGTCTAGTGTCAGAGTTATTAAAGAAAAGCTATAACTATTGGCTTGAATGGTGTTTTAAAATGATCGCTGCAATATTTTAGTGATTATTAATATTAGATTCTAGGGCTTTTACTGCTATACATAGCGTTTTTTACTTTAAAATTTAATTAAAAATCCTTTGTAAAAATTTTTTTTATTTGACCATATTTTTTTCAAAGTTTGTTTACATTTTCACGCTGCCACGTTGAAAAATTCTGCCAAAAAAAAATTTCTTTTAGAAAGTTTGTTTTTTCACGATGATTTTAATTGTGTAATCCTTTACTTTGCAGCAGCGCGTGTAAACTTCAAAAACAAGACACACAAATCTCAGAGGACATTTGTGTAATCGGTTTTTTTGTTAATGCTCTTTTTATTAATCTGCATGCATAAAAATATAATAATATGTAATTATTTTTTTTAATCCACAAATAATGATCAAATATTTAAGATTTTTTAATTATCCGGTTTAAATAAATCAATATGCACATGTGTATATTTATGCAAATACCTAGTCCTTAATGGATTTTTTACTAAAAGTATTCAATTCTATTAATTATTTTTAAAGGTATCATTATTTTCACAAAAAATATTAAAACACAATATATGTAAGTATGTATGAACATAAATTTTTCTACTAAGTTTAGGTATTAACTCTTCAGTATATGCATGCTTACATTGTACCTATAAGTTCAGCATATTGTTCTAAATATACAAATGCATACATATGTACATATGTATGTTTGTATACAACGTAGGTAATAATTTGTACTATTAACAAAAAATATTATATTTTTAGCGCCAGCATTGTTATTTAAGAATGCAAACACTTGAACCGTTTAATACCAAAGTCGAAAAGGAACTAACGGAACTATCTAACAGCTCGGCTATTTTTCCATTTAGGTGCATACATACATCCATACATACATGCATATGTACATATGCATATAAACATGCAGTATGTGCGAGTATTGCAATCCCAAGAGCTATTCCTGAAGAATGCTATATTTTTAGCCCAAGTAGAATATTACAGACTGGAAATTCCAGAAAAAGTTCTTTTACAACGCAAATATTTACCATGGCACAACAAACAGGTACACCCAATTCTACAACAATAGAAAATTTGTTGTAACTACTCTACTAGTTGTCAAAAAAGGTTGAAAGACGGGTGGTATGTCAAATCCCGTACAGCAGGGTATCTCTATATAGAGTTTAACCGTTTATAAACACCTTTCCTATATTTTTTAGATATCATACACATTGACGTATATAGACCCTAGGAGGTGGCACCCTCAGAATCGCTCTAGCCGCCCCTCAAATATTAGAATAATTTTGACAGAACAGTATGTATTTATCGGTTATATGCAACATCAAAGCGGATTTAAAAATAAAATTTATATATCACAAAGCTACCTGGTTCAGAAAATATGCCCTTTTAAACATTAAGAAAAAATTGGGTTGTACTTCTTTAAGTCCTTATGACACTACATTTTTTCTTAATTTTTCAAGTTTTGGAGAACAGTGCAAATATAATATAATGGGAAATTTTACCAGGTGCAAAGAGTTCAGCTATATTAAGATAAATACCATATTGTCAAAGCTTTTACTAATGTTATCGATAACAAATGGGGGCCTGTCAAAAACAATGTAAAAATTTTCAACTTAAAATTGACATTTCAAGCTTGAAACATTAAAGTGTTGCCAAGTTAGCGGTTTATTCCCGAATTCAGCTGCTTAGCGCCTCTTTTTTTCAACTTTTTTTTCTTTTGTCGTTTTATTATAAATAAAAAGTAGGCAGCACTTAAAGAAGCCATTACGTTTTGTTTACATTTTGTATAGTTGTTTCTTTCTATCATTTGCTATTTCTTTCTTTCAATTCTATACCAAATCAATGCAAGAAAAATGTAGTGTCATAAGGGCTTTATTGATTTTTATATCAAATTTGTATTGAATCAGTAATGATATACGTTTTCGGACACTCTGTTTTTTACTTTTTTTTTTTATATCAGCTATTTTCAACGGCGTTTTTTTTATATATTTGCTCTTTGAGTTATGCTTTAGGAGCGTAACTTTTCTAAATCTTTATAGAGATACAAAGGATATTTCCAAGTCAAGCTTTATCAAAACTATGGAAGAGAATCTCTTAAATCCTAAGCATTTAAAGCAAATTATTTTTCTGAAAGATTGTTTTAGAAGATCTCCTTAAACTATTGAAATAACTGATATAATGATCTCACAAACTTGTGAATTTTTTAATGAATACATACATATGATTTTTTGGCTTGATTTAGTTCAAGAATTGTTATATTTTTTAAGTTATTGTTTGTTTTACTAATAAACCCTAAATAATAGATAATTTATGGAATTTTACTTGTTGAAATTAATTGATTTATGAAAAAACTTTACTAATCGGTTAACCGGCTAATACCGAAATTAATCGATTAAGCCAAAACCTCGATTAATCAATCGAGCGATTGACCGCTTAAGGCAGAAACCAGATTAAATGAATACCCTAGTGCTTACATATTTATATTCTTTATAGCACGCACAACGCGCGAAATATGTTCCTAAATTAACAAGTTTGCTTTATGAATTCGCTAATTTTATTTTTTCATTATTTGTTTAATAAAATTTTCTATTTTGTAAAATAAAAACTTTTTAGAGCATATTTTTACATTTTAACAGCATTTTTTCTGTTTTTATATCATTTTTTATGCGCCTGAAATCTTTTTTAGATCATATTTTTGGTTGTCCTGGTAACAAGGTACTGAATTTATGATCCCTGCTAACGATTGTACGCATGTACATAATACATACTTATGTATGTTTGTATGTGTTTTGTTTGTTGGCATTTATTGTGGCCGACGACACATTCCAAACTTTGTGCCGACAAGTGGTTGGCTATTATTTTGGAGCAGATATACAGCTTTTTATTCCAGTCTTAAAGCTTTTTAAATATTGTTTTGTTAATTCGGAAAATAATAAACATTTTCATTTTAAGAGAACAACGTTTGATATTTTTTTACCGACTCACAGTGCGTGCGGTATTTTGACAATCTATGTGGACAAAATTATTTGTTTACGTTTTTTTTCATTATATAGATTAACTATAGGTAAAAATCATAAATTTTTTCGATATGGGTAATTCCATGTCAAATCGACCAGAAGTTTTCTTTCATCTTATAACGAGTTTATACCAAAAGAAAACAATTAAAAATTCTTTTTTCAAAAGTTATGTTACATGCAAATTTTGAAAATTTCAAAGCCTATCAGATACATACATATGTGTTTTTTTAATCATTCTATACTATTTTTTGTAGCCCCAAATTTTCTCTTTAAAATGACATAAGAATTATCTTTATATATAAAATAGTTTTCGTTTTTAACCGACTTCAAAAAAGAAGGAGGTTATCAATTCGTGTGTATGTTTTTTTACTTTTTTATGTTTGTACACGCATAAATCTGTCATTTGTGAACCGATTTTTAAAATTCTTCTTTTGATGGAAAGGCTTTGCCTGCAAATTGGTCCTATAATTTTTTTTTTCGAAAATCGGAGGCGGGAAATTTGCTCCCCCAATGAATAGCTCTGTCATTTGTGAACCGATTTTCAAAATTCTTGTTTTGTTTGAAAGGGTTTGACAAAAATTGGTCCCAAAATTTGTTTGTTGAAAACCGGTGGGGAAATTTGCTAACCACCCCCAATCCATAACTCTGTCATTTGTGAACGGATTTTCAAATTTCTTTTTTGTTCGAAAGGGTTTGCTAGACGTTTTACCCAATAATTCTTCTTGAAAATGAGAGGGGGAAATTTGCTACCCCCTCCGCCCACCCAATCCATAACTATGTCATTTGTGAACCGATTTTCAAAATTCTTGTTTTGTTTGAAAAGGTTTGACAAAAATTGGTCCCAAAATTTGTTTGTCGAAAACCGGAGGGGGAAATTTGCACCTCCCCTCCCACCCAACCCATAACTCTGTCTTCTGTGAACCGATTTTCAAAATTCTTTTTTATTTGAAAGGGATTGCTACCAGTTTTGCCCAATAATTCTTCTTGAAAATAAGAAGGGAAAATTTGCTCCAGCCAATTGCTGCAGCCAAATGTGGTACATGTAACAAAAAGGTTACGGAGTCGGACAATGGTGTTGAATGTGATGGGTGGGACAAGGGGTTTCATGCTTCTTGCATTGGAATATCTGATGAGTTGTATAAACTAATGGGAAATAACGATTGTATAAATATTGCTTGCACACGCTGCCGCGCAAATCCATCGTTCAAAAGTGATACCCTGATCCTTAAGAAGTATGTCGATGAAATTGATAAAAAAATTGATGGATAACTTCTCATCTTTTGCCACGGAGATGCGTACGTACCGAACAAAAATCTTTGAAAGACTCAATTGAAACGTCAATTGCTGACATCCGCTCAGAACTTCCTACCTCGATCAACTTACTCCAAAGCAAGTTGGAGCAATGCAATAGCAACATAAAGCAAGTGGAGGATAAAGTTATGTAAAACATTTCATCACTTCAGCTAGAAGCTAATAAGCTTCAACGTAGAATAAACCGGGCGGATGTTATCATTTCTGGCTTACCTACTTGTATAAACAGTCTAGCAAATCATGTTGTAGCTATTTGTTCATATTACAAAGTAGCTGCGGATATCAAAGACATTAACCATTGCTTATACATACAGCAGGGGAAATTTATTTTGGTCAAATTCAACAACGTACATCTTAGAGACGAGCTCATGAAGGCTTATTTTAAGCACCCCAAACTTCAGTTAAACCATATCATTGACACGGAGATTGCTGCGCGTGTATATCGTAATGATAACCTAACTCCTGCTGGGAATCAACTGAAAGCACTATATCGTTTGTTGCGTAAGGCTAACAAAATATCTTGGTTCCGAATCTTCAATAGAGATGTACCTTTAGCCAAAATTAAATTCCCCGATGGGTTAGAATCTAGAATTTCAGGCTGTAGGATGCTTAGATTCGCAGATGATTTCAAGCGGTGCTAGTTGAGCGATCCGTTTTCTTCGTTTGAGTGAGTTTGCATGCACTCGGAAGTGCACGAGGTTTAAGTTTTTTTTGTCGGATTGCATTTCGGGCACGTAGGTTTATAGTAGTTTGAATTGCCACAACCATAACAGAAAACGTTTCTTTCTGCCAGGCAGTCTTGATACCTACATATATCAGCTTTTCTTACAATTCCAACAATTGAGAGTTAACTCTGAAATATCATTCTCAGAATCAAAGGAGGCATTGTAATATGTTCGTTTTCCTTGCAGAGTTCAGATACCCTTTTCGGAGAAACAAATGCCCTATGAGATATATTTCTTTTTCGTATATCTTGCAAGAAATGTTCTCTTTTCCTGCAGATATCACGCAAATGTTCCACTGAAAATATTTGCAAATTCAGAATCTCGTGTTGAACTTCTGGCAATACGTTTCTCCTGAGAATTTCAATCATTAAGCATTCAGGCATTGGCTGGTCTAAGTGGTCTACTAGTGCCAGAACAGCATAATAAAAAGCATCCAAACTATCTCCAGGTTTCTGTCTCCTGTCCCATATCAATTCTCTATTATCCATATCGTCGGCTTTCTTCTTAAACCACGTAAGCGCCATTTTTTCGAAATTGACTTTTTTGGTTTTTATGGTAGAAAATAACATTTTCCACCCAATTGCATTCTTATCTTGAGAACTTTGTATGAAAAAAAAGAAATTAAAGCCATTTCGAAAACTTCGTAAGCGCCATACAAAATGACATTTGTATGCAAAATAAGATTCTTTTTATATTTAAAGCTGTAAATGTTTAAGTCTCACCCACCAAATTCATTGTTTTTGAGATAAAAAAAAATGTGGAAAGTTTCAGGCCAATCGGAGCATTCTTGGTGCGGCGTCAGGCTCTCAAAGTCAGTAACTTTGGTAAAAGTGATACTTCTCATTATTTTAATAAAATGCTGCTTTTTTCTGTATGCGAAAGCTTTATCTCGATATGTAAACATGGCTGCCATACAAAAAGCCGTTTTGAGCTTAAGTTCGTTTTCTGACCCTAAGGGGTTAACGCGTGCCCATAGAGGGTTAGTTTCTAAGACCGACCCCAATTATTTTGATATAACCAACATTTATTTCAAAGGATTCAAAGCGCTTATCTGTACTCCTTATGTTGACTTTAGACGAGATGTATTTTACATCTGACTTGTCAAATTTCCCACTGCAAAAGTGATACATGCCGTGTGAAACATATGAAACATTGTCAGATGACATTTACAGAAGCAAAGTCAGATGAAAAATTTTCAATTAGAGCGTGTTCTATTATCATCTGACAAGGCATCTGACATCAGCTGTATTAAATTATCAAAAGTGTGGTTTGGCTGAAAAAACATTAAAAAGCAAAGAGCGATTTATATATTTATGAAAATTGTGCAAAAACTCAGCTGTTGTGGACACTTAGAGGTTATGTCAGATGTAATTGCACATGTACGTGTAAAAGCAAATATTATAAACCGTATGTAAATTGACAATTTTGACAAACATGCGAAGTTACATATGTCTCACACACCTAACAAGCCATATGTAAAAAACATGTCGTCTAAAGTCAGCATTAGAGTAGCTCCCATACAAACCGTAAAATGTACGGAAAAACATGAAATCGAATTTGAGCTATTATTTTTACGCAATATAATGAACATGGCATGTTCTACAAATTGAATTTTGAAAATACATAAATGTCTTTTGTCTCCCCATAACAAAAATTATGTTGGTCTCAATTTATCGTTGCCTTCACTTTACAAAAGCTCCATTGACATTAAGAAGGAAGATATGAAGATTTGATAAGTTTGAAAAAAGTAATGACGGCAAATCAAGGTATATTTATTTTAACAGGTAATCGCAGTACTAAAACAAATACAACAATCCAAAAACAACATGTAGTTTTTTGCTAGAAATCTTCCTTGTAGCTGTCAAATTGTTAAATAAATAAACTTTAATAATAGTAATTTTAATTAATTTATATTAAAATGCAATTATTTATTGTAATATTTATGTAACTAAAAATATTCACATTGTAAGTAAAATTGTGTAAAATCTGATTAATTTGAAATTTGAAATTTAAATAGACGAAAGCCCCTGAAGAAGTCAACAAAAATTGACGAAACGTTGGGTACAAAATGTAATAAATTTGTTTTATTAACATTAAATACGTTAGGCCTGATTACCTTGAATAATTATTCATATACTCAAATTACATACATACATACTTGACCAAATAAATCAAACAGCACTAATAAACTTTATTTTTGTACATTTTTAATTATAAATTTGTTTGTATGAGGGTGGTTTGTTTACGTTGATTTTTTATTAATTAATTTCGGTTAAATGCATTTCTTAATTGCGCGACTTTTGGTACATATATATACAAAATAATTGCGTGTATTTTATATAGCATATAATATGTGCATATGCGATAAATACTGTATATAATTATGGATTGAAAAACTTTCTCCACAAAACTAATAAAACTCTTCGTTGGTTACTATCAATTTTGTAGTTTTTATTTAATTCTTGCAAATCTTAATTAGCATTATTAAATTTTCTTCAAATGTTTTTTATATCAATAAGTAGCGATTAAAAAAAGATAATTATATGATGAAAAAATTATTTGATGAAAAAATTTCATTGATGAGTCAAGTTGATTGATCTATATAAAATGTGAATATCCATAGAGGAGTTGAAAAATTAAGTTGATGTTAATTTTTTCCCTTGTTCCTTGGAATATTAATCAAGCCCAATTCTTTCTGAATATAACGTTACGAAGCTTAGCCTAATAATCAATTTGGATTCACAAAGCAAATACGTTCGAAATAATCATATTAACATGTTTACATGTTCATATATACTTAAGTATAAAATCAAACCAAAAAAGTTTGTCTTGAGTAGAACAAAAATCAGAAAAATGGGAATGAAGAAAAATAAACCGATGGCAACGCTGAGAAAGTGCACTTTAATATCAGCTTGAGAGTGATTAAATTCTCGTATTCAATTTTCACGAAAAAGTTGTATATATAAGAATTAAAATCACATTCAACAGAGCCACCTGACAAGTGGTGATAGCAAATACACGTGAGCACTGACGAAGGAAGTGTAGCGGCTTCCGAAAGTGGCGCTACTCTGTTCTGCTGTGTACGTTGAAAAATTAAGTTGATGTTAATTTTTCCCTTGTTCCTTGGAAAATTAATCATGCCCAATTCTTTCTGAATATAACGTTACGAACCTTAGCC
The DNA here is from genome assembly GCA_956483635.1 of Panzeria rudis. Taxonomy (NCBI): domain Eukaryota; kingdom Metazoa; phylum Arthropoda; class Insecta; order Diptera; family Tachinidae; genus Panzeria; species Panzeria rudis. Next base: position 46,927,133 of record OY101449.1, on the reverse strand, counting down.
TAATAATCAATTTGGATTCACAAAGCCAATACGTTCGAAATAATCATATTGATGTAAAATTTTGTATGAATCACCAGCAGAAAGTCTATTAACATTCTATTTATTGTGAAGTAAACCTTTTGTTTTTAGAGCTTGATCCTGATTTCTTTGCCTATTTGAAGCGAAAATTAAAAGAAAAATAATTTTTGGTTTTAATAATGCAATTTTTTATTATATGTAATATTAATTAGTGGAATGTGGGTTGGCTTATGGTAAGTTAACCCAATTTTCCAGGAAGCCTTTTCATTGCAAAATAAACATAAAGAGAAGCTTTCGGTTATGTAACGTACACCCTTTCTATAAAAATATTTAACTTACGCAATTTCAAACTTACATTTTTTTATAATTAGATTTACCACGGTTTTCTTCTCTTTTCAATGCCAATTCTGTTTTTAGTTTCCTGTTCATATAACGTACACAGAAAAAAATAAGTTTCGTTTTTGATAACAAAAATCCCGGTATTCAATAATTTTTTTTTTCAAATTTCCTGTGATAAAGAATTCCGCTATATTGATAGCAAAATTATTTCAAAAGAAAAAAATATAAATTAAAAATAATGTTGACATGCCTGGGATACGAACTCGGGCTTCCCGGTCGTAAAGCTTGCTCTCTACAGCCGAGCCATGTCCCAGTTATATTTCTATGAGATAAAACTTGTTTTAAGTACTTTTGTATGAAAAGAAGAGATATAACCGGCATGGGGTAGAAATAAAAACAACGAAATATTGTATTAAGTTAATGACAAATGTTATTGAAATTCATATTTTTTTCAATAACATGGTCTTATTGGATATAATTCTTGTCTATTTTTTTCTGTGTACACGAAAATGAATTCGGCATTTAAAATAAAATGCTTTAACATTTTCTGGCAAATCAACGGCCTTGCTTAATCGAATCAACCGTTTATGAAGATGTTTCCAAGGGGAAATGTCCAAACCATTGACGGTATAAAATATTCGTTCAAGAATTTTTATATTATCCAAAAAAGTGCTTGCCGGTTTCTTTAGGTAGCCTTTCGATACTTGATCGACCCAAGTAAACGAATTTTCATGGCATTCATATCCATCAAGCTTAAGCTTTCTAATTACATATCAGGAGATATATTCTAAAGCATCCGCCTGAAGAATACCCATGTCATCAAAATTCGCTTCATCTAAGTCGGCAAGCACATTGATTTGAAACTCCTCCACGTCTTCTTCAATCGAATGTGACGCATGTTTTGGGTCACCAACTGGTAAGTTATGGTATCGTGGCCAACATTTCCGCTACCACTAAGATGCTCAGTATTTCTAGCTGAAAGTTATGAGGTATAATTAAATTAAAATATACATAAGTATGTATGTGGTAACAAACCCATGATGTACTTTCGTAGTCTGTACTTAAAATCTTTTGGTGACGGATGATCATTCAAGCCGCCTTTGCTACGAATAGCACCAAAAAAATTTTCTAGCACATCTTGATTTAGCCTCTCGGTGCATATGTAGGTCATGTTGTATTTTTCCTTGAGGTAATTTTGGAGCATTATTAAGGAATTATTGGTCATCAATATTCCTCTTTGAAAATGCTCCAAACTTTTTTTGCTTGGGATCATTGCATGCGACATAATGTCGTTCATCCGAATCAACAATTCGTGTTGCTCTTTGATCGCAATACCAAATGGTTCCTTGATATATTTATTTTTTTAATTATTATTTATTAAAATTATATACATTTACCTTGCCGGGATAAGTGAATGTCCTTAGTACATCGCGAGGACTCATCAATTTTCGAATCTGTTCCTCTGTAAAGATTGATCGCATGCCATCAAATGCTTTGGTTGCTTGAAGCAGCTTGCATTTAAGGGTTTTTAGCTGCGTCTCCGTACTTTGTTAAAATAATTTTGCCGGTCTGCCGTATAATCAATAATTACTGGACTATAAATATGCAGGGTATTAGATAAATATACATATGTGTAGTATGTGTTTATTTTTTTAATTAAAAAACGTCTTGAAAAATATTGACATTTTTTAAACTTACTCCGTTTGAGTATCTTGTTCCTTGTAACGTGGCTGACTGGAATCTCTTAGATTTAAAAGAATAAAGATATTAAACGGTTATTCTATTATTCGAGAAATTTGATTCTTATGTTATGCAATATATGTATATTTTTATGTATAAAAAAAATTCTTGCAAAAATATTAAACTTTTTTAACTCACTCCTTTTGCGTCTCTTGTTCTTTGTAACGTGACTGAAACAATACCCTTGAAGTTGAAATATTTTCGGGTCGAAGTGTAACACACGAGTTCTCATAAATAGGTGTTTGGTTTATACTGTGCGGTTGTTGCATATTTGTTTTGCCAAGCAATGGTATACTAAGTTATGTAATGATAAGAAACATGTTAGCTTAATGCAATTACATACATATCTATGGCTTGATAAAATTAACTTTAACAACTACTTACCTTGGAACAGAAGTTTGATTAACTTGAATAAAAGGAAGAGCATTAGGCATCAAAACTGCTCTGGGGTGCATTTTAACAATGTGGGCAGGTGAAAAATGATCTATACATATTAATGAATATGGAGATAGTTTTGCTCTGCAAATCTCGCTCCACATGCTCCTTCTGTCGATTTCCTTTGGCACCGTAAAAAAGGTGCCCTGTCCACTTACCTTTCGTTTTTTGCAAATGATGCATTTAGCCATTTTATGGATACTTATGTACTATGTACATATATAATTTATCACTTCAATGAAATTATTCAGACACTTATGTATATATGTATGTATGTACGTTTTTATAATATTTACATATTTAAAAAAAAAATCCTGCCTTTCAATTATTTTTCTTATTAAGATTTTTTTAATTTTAACGGAAAAAGCAAACAAACGGAAAGAAATTATTTTAATTTAAACAAACGTAAACAAACTTGACAGCTACAAAGAAAAACAAATAAAAAAGAAAACAGCTGTGGAAATAAGATTACCTGTTAATAAATCTACCTTGACGGCAAATAGTTGATAATTTTTTTGAACAACTCGTTATTAATAATAAATAGTTAGATTTTTTAAGTGTTTTTTAAGTTTAATTAGTTATCGGCCCTTTTCATAATGTACGATTAAAATTTAACGTGGACTTGAACGCCAAGTTCGAAATACAAAACTTGTCGCTAAAGTCCACGTTAACTCATTGTATAAAGTGCCGTAAGAAAACTTTCTTTTTACCAATGGAATGTTCCTTTTTTGATATTATATCTTCGGTTTATTTGTTACATTTTTTCAGCGTCACAATATTTTGAATTTTTAACGTGAGCTTAAGAGTGAAATAAATAATATGTAATAAGTTTCTTTGTATTCATTTTATATAACATCTTTCGTTACTTTTTGATGTGTAAACATCTATACGCTAGGGGGTAAAAATCTTTTTCACAATACAATCACAAATTTTGAGTAAGATTAATCTTACTTGAGTAAGATTAATATTACAATTGTAATAACGCGGTGTGAGCTGTGTATTAGTGTAATCATACGGACAACAAGAAGTACAGAGAAACTTAACAGCTGCATAGAAATACACTAACACTGGCAAAGGGAGTCTCAAGGTCAAACTCCTGCAGCAAGGTCGTACGTTTGTTGGTTGGTGCTGAGTTGCCGTGTTTTTGAATTGAGTGAGTATTTCGGCGTTGCCGTTTTTGATTTTTGCCGGGAACTTCTGGGATTTAGGGGATTTTGTGTCCAGTTTTTCGAGATTTAGACCCGGTTCGTCTCGGTTTTTGAACCCGGGTTTTTTTTAAAGAAACCCGGTTTTTCGGTTTTACCGAATTTGTTGCTGAACTTGGTGCGATATTTGGCGGACGGTTTGTTGACTGCGTTTGTCTTTGACTGTTGGTTATTTTGCAGTTAATAAATAATACTATTATTTATGTCTGTGGGGAAGCGGAAAGGCGATATGCCTGGTGGGAGTGAGACAGAGGTGTCTGATGCGAAGCTTATCGGTTTGAGCGATTTGTCGGGTGTGGAGGAAGGTACGAAGGTGAAAAAGAAGCGGATGAAGCCCGGTTCGCCGAAGTTGAAACGGGTGAATGATGAGAATAATGTTTCGGTAGAAGGTGAAATGTTTCATTACTAGATGTTTACACATCTCCCCTGTGATCGGACTCACATTATTTTTTTTAAGAGAATAAACATTTTCTTTGACAAATATAAGAATAAAAGCACACAGAAATTTCTCTTTTTTAATTTTACAAAACCTCGTAAGCGACAAAATTTGCGAATTGTTGTTTGCGCCAAAAACACGTAAGCGACCAATTTGGATACTGTTACTTGTTAGTAATAAATTTTTTTTAAAAAATGATACTACACCCTTCACAGAGTCGTAAAGCCATGTTTTGTAAAAAAATTTTGTTATAAAACACATATATAAAAAGTTATTAAGTTTTTTTCGTTTTCGGAAAAACGAGTTGTTGGCGCTTACGTGGTTTAAGAAGAAAGGCGACGATATCTGTTCTACTGTCTTTAAACTGTCTTCTTATTGATAAACAAAGATCCGGCCATTTAAACTCTATAAGAAAGCGGTGGAAGCGCCAGTACCAATCGCTCGCTTTGCCTTCGAATTAAGGCATTGGCGTTTTTACATAACAAATCAAAATTGCCTGCCAATGCCTGATATGTAAGGGCTTCCACCCTGTATAGAAATGAATCAATAGACATACTATTACCTTTCCCACTGAATGTTAACCTCCAATTACTTATAATTTGGCTAATTTTATCCGGCTTCATTGACAAGTCTGCAGAAACGGCTGAGGCTAATCTCAAGTTAGCGAGACCCGGGGGATAATTAAAATTAATAAAATTTTCCTGATTGTCGGATTGGGGAAGACCTAGTAAATGGTTAAGAGACTGATTTTTTTATTGCGTAAATCCTGATCATTCTGCGAAACGTTTGGCTCAGTACCCAAAATGGGAACTAGATTCTCATTATTACTGATACTGAGACTTGTTTCAATCAATTGTATGAGTTGTTCACTAAGCGTCGCTAGCATTTCAGCTTGTTGAGCACCAGTAGCTGCTGTTACTAAGTTTCTTAAGTAATGACGCTGATGCTCGGCAGATCTTGGGGAAGAGTCTAAATTAATATAAAGAAGTATTTGCCGAGGTTTGTTTGTTTGGTATACCACCAACTTGTCTATTCTCATCTTGTACCTGTTGCTTGCTTGACGTCTAGTGATCATAGAAGAATCAGATTTATTAGGGATTTGGTATTAGATGGTAGAGGCAATGGCATTGGGCAAATACAAGTTGGGTAGGTGGTTTTCTTTTGAGTGTATTTGTTGAAACATGATTTATGGAAATAGTAGCTACATACAATTGCCCTTTAATGATTGCGCCTTAACTGTAATAAAGTTCTTACAGGCCTCACATATGAATGAAATTGGTTGTGTTGGAGCAGCCTGATTCACGGCAGTAACTGCAGGTGTAGCCAATGACAAATTCTCATTACTTCGTCTAACAGACATTTTTATTCACTTTTGACCTTTAGTTTTTCTTCTAGATTAATAAGCTAAATGTGTGTACTCAAAGGAAGCGATTCATATGACGCAAATACTCCCAATACTAAGGTGTATTTTCTTTATCAGCTGTAACAGTATAGAATATATTTGCTGTGATTTTCTTGTAGTAAAGTTTTGGTTTCGAGAAAATAATGATTAGATTTTAATTTTAATCGCAAATTTAAGCGAAAAAAATTTTCTCTCAAAATAAATAGGAAAATTAGATAGTATAATATGTTATTTTAATGCCGTTTGTTGGCTTGTCCTGAATACGAGAGAGAATCGGACACATTTCCAACTTAAACGTTCAACTCAAAGTGTATAGTTGGTTAAAATCTGATGCGTGTGATCAGAAATCAAGTTCCAATTCTATACTCAAGAAAAAGGGGAAAGGAATTTGAAAAGGTTGCTATTGTATGCATAGATGGTTGAAATCCACCGCTTAAGCTCAGAAATCAAGTTCGAATCTAGTATTAAAGAGACAGTAAAAGAGATCTTAGCATTTTAAAATTATCATTTTGGTCACGGTTCACTTCGAATAGAACAAATGTATTCTAAAATGAACTAAAAAGCAGAATCGAATAAAAAATCCATAAAATTTTGAGGGTTTGTAAAATTATGGCCTGCCAGGCGTTTTAAAGAATACCCACTAAGTAAGATGGGAAAAAATGTTGATGTTTTATAAAAATGGCCCCACGTTGGGCCCCAAAAATAATAATTCTGTAACGGCTAAGTTGTAGATTTAGGTGTTAGTTTTCTGTTTACAAGTCCCAGAAGTTCCCCGAGCACCACCACGGCAACACTGAAAACGTGAAAATACCAAAAGCTAAATCTCAAACAAAAATTTACCTTTCTGGACCTTTAAATTTAACATAGATTTAGTTTGTCAAGCGGAGTCTCACTAATCACATCAGACACACAACCGTACAATGTGTATTAGGGTATAACTTTCTGCATTTTTCACAAATATCAAATTCTTCATCGCATATCCGTATATACCATGAAAAATAGAAAAAATAATATATGTATATCGTCACATTAAATGCAAACGGGCGTAACTACACTTTTATTTATTTTACAAGAGAGGCAAAAAATGAAATTTTAAGCTTATTAGAATTTTGAAAATCGAAAGAAAAATATGGAAAACAACAAATTTAAAGAACCGTTGTGTACTAGCTCACAGAATACATGTGTTTGTGTGTTTTTTGTATGCCTTTTTGGCAGGGACTGAAACCGAACCCGAACCTGAACCCGAACCCGGTGAACCCTAAAATTCAGCAAGGTTCGGGTTCAAAAATATAAAAAAATAGAGAAATATTTAATAGAAGAATAATAAAAAAACATTAGATTTCTTGCATGCAAAATCAAAATAAAATAATGACCAAGGTAAATTCATGCCAGGTGGCAGCAACCCGACAGCTAATTTTTTTTTTAAGTTTCAAAAGTGCCGAATGGTTGCCAACATTTTTGCTCTTTCTTGTTCTATGTATTTCTAATTTGAAGTATATTTTCTTATGTCAATGCAGTACGTACGTTATAAAGTTGAAAAACTAATGGGTCCATTGGAATGGTCGAACCGAACTTGCGTTGCCAGCCGGCAACTGAAAATTTGTGGTTGCCAGAAAACCACTAAAAAGCAAGGTTGGCAACCGAAACGAATAACGGTAGCGGTAGTGGTATTAATTTTTTCTTTTATTTCGGTGTCGCTAGCGGTATTTTAACTATATCGGTATATACCGCTACCGAAACTTGAATACCGGTATGATACCGGTATTACAACTTTATTAATGAAACTGAGCAAAATGCTGTTTAAATATTTTTTTTTAATAATAATAAACAAAAACTGACTAGTATTGGCAACAAAACAACCAATTCAAATATTTTATACTTGTATATATAGGGGATCACTATATATAGAAAATTGCTGCGATTCTCGTTCTAACCCCATATTATGTTTTTTTTTAGACAGATTGAAAAATGTGTAGAGGTTGCTCAAGGCGACAGAATTCTTAATGCTGACTTTAGACGACATGTATTTTACATCTGACTTGTCAAATTTTCCCCTGAAAAAGTGATACATGCCGTGTGAAACATATGAAACATTGTCAGATGACATTTACAGAAGAAAAGTCAGATGAAAAATTTTCAATTAGAACGTGTTCTATTTTCATCTGACAAGGCATCTGATATCAGCTGTATTAAATTATCAAAAGTGTGGTTTGGCTGAAAAACACATTAAAAAGCAAAGAGCGCTTTGTATATTTACGAAAATTGTGCAAAAACTCAGCTGTTGTGAACACTCAGAGGTTATGTGAAATGTAATTGCGCATGTACGTGTGAAAGCAAATATTATAAACCGTCTGTAAATTGACAATTTTGACAAACATGCGAAGTTACATATGTCTCACACACCTAACAAGCCATATGTAAAAAACATGTCGTCTAAAGTCAGCATAAGAAATTCAGATTATGTTTACCATTTTTAATTTTGCTCAACCATATGTAACTAATTGTCTCCCTAATTTCTTAAAGATTTTTTCTCAAAATATGCGGAGTCTTACCTATCAAAAATGCCAAAAATCCAACCACCAGTAATAAAGTTATGACTTAAAATATCAGTCATTTAATGTAACTTTGGTCGTTATATTAGCAGCCTGAGAGTATTTGAAAATATAAAATATTGTTGTAAAAAAGAGAAAAGGTAGACATGATATATGGAAAAATTTTTTGGTCTTTCAAAAGAGGTATGTACTTACACATAGTGTTAGTGGGATAAGAGTTACTTTCGAATATCGTAAAACATAACTTCTTACAGTTATTTGTAGCGAAATAATTTGATCACAAAGTTTTATGTGCTCATAGTTTTTTAGCGAATTTTGCATAATAAACACACAAAATCTAATTCCTAAAAGAATGATGAATTTAAGAGAACTCCAAAATAACTTATTTGAAACCAACGAATTTTGCTGCTTTTTATCAAAAGCCGTGAACTCTTTCTGACGCACGCTACGTGGCGCACGTTACGTTTTTTTACTATCTATAACTTTTTAATTGTATAATTTACAACAAAAATGTTTTTAGAGGAGTTGTAGATAATATTATTATCTAAGACAAAGCTTTTAACAAAATTTTCATATTCCTTATAGTTTACGACATAATCTAAGAAAATATTTACTCACTTATTTTCAAGATAGCGGGGGTTCCCGACCGCCTCCAACCTAGAAAACTCAAACTTTAGCTTACGGTAACATGTGTAACTAAACACACAAAAATAAGTGAGTGAAGATAAATACGCCAAGTAAAATATGTTTTTGACGTAAAGCCTTACGTCATTACATATTTGCAAAAAATTTTTTAGTTTTTGTGACAAAAGTGATATATGTCTCCTCTTTTTTGGATTCTGGGAGGGAATAGTTTTAGTTGTGGCCATACCAAAGGGGATTACTAAATGGGCTAGCTACACTACCATCTTTTTATAAAAACAAAAACTTTTATTTTCAATTCATTGTTGGGCAAAACCCTTAAAATGTTTTTTTAAAACGTAGAAAATAGAATTAAAATATTGTTACGTTTTTAGTCCTTTACATAAAAACGGTTTTATTATTTTCACAGGATTCGTTGAATTGCAATAAAATAAAACACGGATATTTATTTTACAAATAAATTCTCAGTAACACTTTATTTATTACTTTAAAAACACGTACAACTAAACGCGATGTACACACTAACTATTCTTGGCGATGTTTACTCGTCTAAGTTTAAAAACACACTTCTTTCTTCGTCTGGCAGCCTCCCCTTATATAGTAAATTATAAAACCTTCTGGTAACTTCGCTAACTTTCTGGAATGTAGTTGTCTCTTTTCATCTTTAAGTATACGGCATGATCATTTGGTCTTGCTATAGTGTAGTGTATGTGCGTGTGTAGATGCATGAGATTCTTCTCCTGTTTGTTTATCTTCGCACACACACATACTCTAATATTCGCAACTTAACAAATTACGCTGTCATCAAGTCTACATCTCTTGCAGTTTAAGTTTAATGTCACTGTTTGTAATTGCGATTAAGCAGTCTCGAATAATCTTGAAAGTTCTAGCTACCGTTTCCTGAAGATTCCGGAAACTTCCATTTTCCGTTATTTTGAATTCTATTGGCAGTTGTCGAGTGATGCCAAGTTTAATTGTGGTACTTGGTTGCCAGGTTTTGATTTTATTACAGTGATTTAGGGGTATAAAGCAGATAATGATCGGGTTGTCAGTTTGTGTCGTTACATTTGAATCTGCATTTTCATTTCGTAACACTGCCGCCCACTTAAGCCTGTTCGTCCCGAATAGGCACACAATCACCTTTTCCATAGTGCGCCAGTCGTTCAAACTTAATTTTTGTCTTCCGTCCAATGTACTGCTCTATCATGTGTACGACGTCATTCATCCTTTCGATGATACCACGGATCTCTGCTTCCAACTTGTAGTTATCCCATGACAGTCTCTTTTCCGTGCTATAAGCGTGTGTACCACATCCACTGGGTACTGCTCGATTATAATTATTAACTGAGTACAGGTGACTATTTCTGTTGTAATCTGTTCCTTTGCCGGTAGATGAACTAAAGACTTCTTTACTTGTACCGGGCGAAGTGTAGCTGTAACTACTTACTTTACGCGCAGATCTTGCAGAGGCTGGAGTGGCATCAAATCTCATCGGAGAGCGTGTATCGTCATACCCTGGGCCTTTATTACCTTTACGTTCATTAATACTGCACTCATTGGCACCACGTTGTCTTATACCTTTTATGAAACCATCACGCGCCGCAGAAATTTGCATTTGTTGACGTTTAATTTCTCGAAGCTCTATTTCTAGCTTCTCACGCTCTAATTTTTGGCGCTCCCGTTCCAAGCGTAATGATTCAGCCTCTCGTTGCAAACGTTTTCGTTCCACAGCCAATTTCGTACGCTCCTCAGCTAGTTGGGCTTCCTTCAGGCGCAGACGCTCTCTTATTTCTTCATGCCGTCTGTCTTCGTTACGTGCTTCAGGTTGATGACACTGCTCCTGTTGTCGCTCTTGATAACAGTCATCACAACGAGACTTTTGATGACTCTTCCATTTATTATTCCATGATGGCGAGACAGATTTTGTTTGCTTTCTTGTTGCGTTGCAGTTGCGCTGGATATGGCCTTTCTCTCCGCAGCTATAGCATTTTATTCGCACTTTGTTTTTATTTAAAGCCAATGCTTGCACTACTGCCTCTTTGATGTCCTTTTCCCAATTAGCTTCTTTCTCGGTAATCACCTCCAGATTTCGGACCATATACGCTTGCGGCTTAGAAATTATCCTTGCGGTCTCCTGTGCTAAAGCATATGTCACAGTTTCTATAAAAGTAGGCTTCGGTGTCGCATATACTGCATACCTCACGTCAGGATCACTAATGCCACGCAATAAGGAATCAATTTTCAGCTGCTCCAGCAATGGGTGATTTTCGCCAGGATAAGATAGTTGCACCAACCGTTCGATTTCCATTGCGAAATCTTGTAGGGACTCATTGGGCTTCTGTCCTCTACATCGCAATTCCATACGGTATATATCTCGCTTATGTTCGCCACCATATTTCCGCTGCAGTGCCGCCATTATGTCATCAAAATTATTTCTGCAGCTCCCTGGTACGGTTTCAAGTACTTCTGCTGCGGCTCCTTTTAAGGCCAAAATCAGCTCTATGGCCTTTTCTTCACTGTTCCAACCATTTTTGCTGGCAACTGTTTCGAACTGGAACTTGAAGATGTTCAAAGGTGCGCTGCCATCGAAACAAGGCGTCTTTACTCTGCTGGAAGCCTCTGGAATAAATCGCACTGGTCCGCCTTGGCACTGGAGATTACTCACTGTTATTTGTAGCTCGTGGAGTTTCTCATTTACATCTCTTTCTAAGTCTGAGAGTTTCCCGTCAAATTTGTTGACTTGTACTTCAATGCCATCTACTCTTCTATTTATGGCCTCAGAAATTTCTTGAAGTTTCTCATTTGTGGCCTTAGATGTTTCCCGAACTTCAGCAAGCATTCTCTCATTGTTAGCTCTAGATGTTTCTTGAACTTCAGCCAGCATTCTCTCATTGTTACCTCTAGATGTTTCTTTAACTTCTTGAAATTTTTCCATCATAGCGGCGAACATTGTGCTTAAATCCATGTTGCTTGTCGTGGCACGAGTACATACCTCTATTTCCTCTTTATCCTCAAATTCGTATGTCCCGATGTCGATGCCACGCTGCTTGAACTCATCTATCAGCCTCTTCTGAAGTTCCACTTTATTGCCTGTTGTTGGCAGTTCCAGCTTACTCAGCTCTTTTTTTAGCTGCTCAACTTTTAGCTCTTCAAACTTCATGGCTTCTATTTTTTTTTTTTTTATTAATGTCCTTTTTATTATTATTAATGTCCTTTTTTATTAATTAATAATGTCCTTTTTTTTTTTTTATTAATTAATAATGTCCTTTTTATTATTAATAATGTCCTTTTTATTAATTAATAATGTCCTTTTTTTTTTTTTATTAATTAATAATGTCCTTTTTATTTTATTTTGCAATTTTACTTCTGACACCAATTGTTACGTTTTTAGTCCTTTACATAAAAACGGTTTTATTATTTTCACAGGATTCGTTGAATTGCAATAAAATAAAACACGGATATTTATTTTACAAATAAATTCTCAGTAACACTTTATTTATTACTTTAAAAACACGTACAACTAAACGCGATGTACACACTAACTATTCTTGGCGATGTTTACTCGTCTAAGTTTAAAAACACACTTCTTTCTTCGTCTGGCAGCCTCCCCTTATATAGTAAATTATAAAACCTTCTGGTAACTTCGCTAACTTTCTGGAATGTAGTTGTCTCTTTTCATCTTTAAGTATACGGCATGATCATTTGGTCTTGCTATAGTGTAGTGTATGTGCGTGTGTAGATGCATGAGATTCTTCTCCTGTTTGTTTATCTTCGCACACACACATACTCTAATATTCGCAACTTAACAAATTACGCTGTCATCAAGTCTACATCTCTTGCAGTTTAAGTTTAATGTCACTGTTTGTAATTGCGATTAAGCAGTCTCGAATAATCTTGAAAGTTCTAGCTACCGTTTCCTGAAGATTCCGGAAACTTCCATTTTCCGTTATTTTGAATTCTATTGGCAGTTGTCGAGTGATGCCAAGTTTAATTGTGGTACTTGGTTGCCAGGTTTTGATTTTATTACAGTGATTTAGGGGTATAAAGCAGATAATGATCGGGTTGTCAGTTTGTGTCGTTACATTTGAATCTGCATTTTCATTTCGTAACAATATTATTGTAAGTGATAATATCCTATAAAAATATAGTGAAATTGTAATTTTTTTAATTAAATGTTTTTGTAAAATTAAATAGATTTCCCACCCCTTGATAAAGTCATCAAATAATTGACGCAATGTCGGGAGAAAATGGAATAAAATATTTTGTGAGTGTTGTGTTTTTCTTCCGACGGGGTTTTTTTGAATTTGGAACGATTTTCCGTCATCCCACGTCAAATTTGGTTTGTAAACAGACCGGTTTCGGCTATGTGCCATCTTCAGTGTTCTATTGAATACTAAACATGGTTGTTTTAGGTCGTACTTGTACCGTTTCGGACATGACAGTGTTCCGTTTTGTCCGAGTTGTGGTGGCAATGTCGTGGAAGATGCCGAACATGTGTTCTTCATCTGTCCACGATTTGATAGTGGTAGAGCGTATTTAGAAGTAGTCTTAGGGCGTAGTATTAGGACGGACAACATCGTTCCAATCATGTTGGAATTTTTGTATAACTGGACGTATGTATGTAATTTTATAAAATTGGTTTTGTTGGAACTTCGTAGGTTAGACGAGATTCGCAGAAGAATCCATGTAGTTTAGATTTAGAGTCTAGGACCTTTCCCACCCCGTGACGTATAGCCTTGCGGTAGTACCACGGGGAGCATACATACATACATACATACATACATACATACATACATACATACATACATACATACATACATACATACATACATACATACATACATACATACATACATACATACATACATACATACATACATACATACATACATACATACATACATACATACATACATACATACATACATACATACATACATACATACATACATACATACATACATACATACATACATACATACATACATACATACATACATACATACATACATACATACATACATACATACATACATACATACATACATACATACATACATACATACATACATACATACATACATACATACATACATACATACATACATACATACATACATACATACATACATACATACATACATACATACATACATACATACATACATACATGCATACATACATACATACATACATACATACATACATACATACATACATACATACATACATACATACATACATACATACATACATACATACATACATACATACATACATACATACATACATACATACATACATACATACATACATACATACATACATACATACATACATACATACATACATACATACATACATACATACATACATACATACATACATACATACATACATACATACATACATACATACATACATACATACATACATACATACATACATACATAAATACATACATACATACATACATACATACATACATACATACATACATACATACATACATACATACATACATACATACATACATACATACATACATACATACATACATACATACATACATACATACATACATACATACATACATACATACATACATACATACATACATACATACATACATACATACATACATACATACATACATACATACATACATACATACATACATACATACATACATACATACATACATACATACATACATACATACATACATACATACATACATACATACATACATACATACATACATACATACATACATACATACATACATACATACATACATACATACATACATACATACATACATACATACATACATACATACATACATACATACATACATACATACATACATACATACATACATACATACATACATACATACATACATACATACATACATACATACATACATACATACATACATACATACATACATACATACATACATACATACATACATACATACATACATACATACATACATACATACATACATACATACATACATACATACATACATACATACATACATACATACATACATACATACATACATACATACATACATACATACATACATACATACATACATACATACATACATACATACATACATACATACATACATACATACATACATACATACATACATACATACATACATACATACATACATACATACATACATACATACATACATACATACATACATACATACATACATACATACATACATACATACATACATACATACATACATACATACATACATACATACATACATACATACATACATACATACATACATACATAGACTGATAAACACAATACCCTTCTTTGCGTGGCGCAGTCGGGTAAAAAAATAGCCTAAAATTTCCAAAAAATTTTTTATTTTTATTCATTTCAAGTAAATTTATTGTTGAATATCATATTATATTCATATATTTTTATTTATTAATTTAAAAATTTATACTTTTACGATTTTTTTATTAATATAGCGAATTTCTTTATCACAGGAAATTTGAAAAAAAAATATTTGAATATAGGGATTTTTGTTATCAAATATGAAAATTATTTTTTTCTGTGTAGTTCGCCAAATATCGCAACTTTAGAATGGGAAATTCATCAAAAATTAACTAAACTGACTTCACAAAAATATGTATGTATTTAAAATTACTTATCATAGATATTTCATTAAGGTACCGTGTTAAAGGGCACAACATTGCTCTTAACATGTATTTTTTAAGAATTTTAAAAATACAATTCTTCGAGAAAATCGGCCGCGAACATAAGGTCCGTAAAATTTGACCTCTGAATAATGTAAAATAAAATCAAAGCATACGTCATTTTAAGGGCCGTTTTGTGCCCTTTAATATGACACCATAGTGGAATATCTAAGATAAGTAGTTTGAAATACACACATCATTTTCTGAAGTCAGTTTTGTAAATTTTTGATGTACTTTCCTAATTTAAAGTGGCGATATTTCGCGAACTAAGCAAAGTAGTGAGTTAACATGTTGCACTAATGGTAGTTTTGCCAGAGGCATGCGCGGATCCAAACTTCTTTTAGAAACTCTATAGAAATTTATTCGTTTTGGGGTTGGGGGGTATCCCCTTCCCCCCTCCCCTTGTATCCGCGCCTGGCCAGAGGCATCATTCGTACTAAATTTCATCAAAATCAATATACAATTTATATGCAGAATAATTTAATTAAAAAATTACCTGTGGGTTTTTAGAAATTGCATTTGGTGCGGAAGGTTTTTCTGCCAAAATGACCCGCAACCACGATTTTTATTATTAATTTAGTATTGGCTATCGCATGGTGATAGGTAAATTTATAGTAAAAATTTAGTCATACCCTAATGTACATACATATGTAGATATGTACATATATGTATAGCAACTTTATCATAATTAGCAATCATGAGTTATATTTATATTACACATAAAAATTTATTGAAGATTTTTTTTCTAAAATGAAGATTTTTTCGAAGAATGAAGATTTTTCTCTGAAAATTTCTGGCACCACTGCTCGTATGTGTTAAGTCCCCTTTTACATATTGGAAATTGATGGGCAAATTTTTTTTCAATTCGCTTTTGAACTTGACAGTAACTTTTACATATTGGAAATTAATGGACAGACAGAAATTTTATAGTTTGGTTACTTCATATTCGCGATTGGTACATGCATACACATAAAGTATGCATTTAGTGCCTAAAACGAGAAAAATCATGTGTATGGAGCAAGAAGAAGAAAATAGCGAAAAGTAATAAAGAGAAATAAAAGATGTCCGGTACAGAGAGTCGTGTACTACACACTCCGCATCTTCGCCCCCTCTTCTACTAACTTCGTCTGTCTGCCCATTAATTTCCAATATGTAAAAGGGGACTAAGACCGGATTCACACGATGCAAGTCTTATTGATCAGCTTCTTATTCAGCTGTGAGAAAGACAAAGAAATGATTACAAATTTCTTTGTCTTTCTCTCAGCTGAATAAGAAGCTGAACAATAAGACTTGCATCGTGTGAACCCCGTCTAAGCGAGTTGTGATTATTTTATTGACAGTACGAGACCTTGATATCTATGTTATCAATGGTAACAATTAGTAACTTTATTTTATGGAACAGACCTAGATGAAACAACGCAAATCACGTTTTGTGTGTATTCATTATTTGCGTAATTTATAACGAATTGATCTGTAGCTGAGAAGTAAGAGCGTTAGTCTATTAGTCCAGAGGTCTCCGGTTCGATTCCGCCCAAACACATTTAGTGTTTTTCGCAGACAAGCAAAAAGTCGATTCGAGGATTGTGAATGTACATATAAAAAAATATTGTTAATACAACAATTATGATAGTTAAAATTTGTTCGTAAAATCAACACTTCACATTGTTGATATAACAATAATCTTAATTGAAATAAATTTGAAATCAGCAATTGTTAAAAAAATTTTCTGATTTTCCTTCAACTTACAATTTCGTAATTGTATTTGCAAAAATCGTTGTAGGCTCAAAATCAATTAATTATTTAATTGATATAACAAAAAATTAATTGTATTTTTTTTCTGTGTAAAATCGATTCTATAGTTTCAGAAGGGCAGAAATCGCCCTACTTCACTCTTGATCATAGTTTTGAAAAAAAATATATAGTCTATGTGTCCTTCTGGACGCAGATCTATTTATGATGAAAATTTCATCAAAACCTGCTGAATGGCTTCGGAGAGGCAGAAATTATTCCCCTTCATCCCAATTGAACTCAGTTTAGAAAATATATAAGGCCTAAGTGTCCTTTTAGACTCAGATCGATGTTTTGAATATCATCAAAACCCCTAAGATAGCTTCGGAGAGGCAGAAATTGCCTCATTCTCCCCCCTTGATCATCGTTTTGAAAAAATTCATAGCATATGTGCCCATCTAAATAGGTAACTATCTAGATTTTAAATTTCGGAGAGGCAGAAATTTCACCCTCCCTCCACTTGGTCCTAGCTTTGAAGAAATATATATGTATTGGGTGTTTTTTATTGAGGTATAGAACTTTAAGTTGGCTTCACTTTTTTAACTGGCGGCCATTTTGTCAGCTGTCAAGTGATTAATATTTAGTTTGGTTTGCCATTTCATCATGAACAGGTTGACAAAAGAACAACGCTTGCAAATCGTGCACATTTATTTCGAAAATAATGGTTCAGTTCGCGAAGTTTACCGCAAGCTCCGTCCATTTTATGGTCGACATAATCGTCCATCAGAGCAATTAATTCGGTTAACCATGGATCGTTTTCGCACTACGTTTACTCTATGTGATAATACGCATCCGCAGAGACGTCGAACAGTGCGCACCGAAGAAACAATTGCCGCTGTAGAGCAAAGTGTTGAAGAGGACCCGAATGAATCGATTCGCCACCGTGCACAGCAATTGGAGCTTTGGAGACCGGTATAGAGCCATGATAACCGACTATTTTGTTCCCGAATTGGATGGCATGAATGTGGATGAGTTGTGGTTCCAACAAGACGGCGCTACATGCCACACAGCGCACGTCACAATCGATTTATTGAAGGAAACATTCGATGAGCGCATAATTTCGCGGAATGGACCTGTCAATTGGCCACCAAGATCGTGTGATTTAACACCATTGGATTATTTTCTTTGGGGATATGTGAAGTCGCTCGTCTACGCCAACAAACCAGAAACGTTAGGGGACTTGGAAGCCAACATTCGTGGCGTTATTGCCAACATACGGCCCCATATGCTCGAAAAAGTGGTTGAAAATTGGACCTGTAGAATTGGCTTTATTCGAGCCAGCCGCGGCGGCCACATGCCTGAAATCATATTTAAACATTAATGGCATAAAATTAACCTTCCAATAAAGCCAAATTGATGGACATTAAAACGATTTTCTTGTGTTTTATTTCAATTCGAAGTTCTATACCTCTAAAAAAACACCCTGTATATAGCATATGTGTTCTTTTGTACGCAGATTTCCCGGTGAACACATGACCTAATTTTGTCATCACTGGTAAATCATAGCTAGGTAATAAAATTTTACGTAATTTTGATCTACCAGTGATATATATTGTGACTAAGGTATGATATATGGATAAATTATTTAATTTAAAATAAATCCTAATTTTAAATTCTAAAATAATTTAATAAAAAATAAAGTTTCAATTGTAAAAAAATGTAATTCGAAAAAAAATTTCCAAAAATATAGCAAACTAAACAATGGAAAGCTGTAGGAAAACGAAGAGAGGATATGAGTTATGTCCAGGCAGGACTATAATGCTATTAAAGGTATCTTTACATGTTAATAAAAAGTATTAAGGACTTTGTAGAATCAATATATTATGAAATGCTCTTCGTGCTTAAAAAGAGAGAACTAAAGTCTGTTGTAAGTATTTTTCATGTTTACACCTCTGGTATGATGATAATACATAAGTTTCTAAAATGGTTTAGAAAATAAACATTTACCGAACGTTTGTCTGATTTTGTATCCGTATTCTCTCCTACTTAATACATTTTGCGTTTACATGATAAGATTTTTCTAATTTTTAGACATATCGTAATACATGTATTACCATGTAAAGACACCTTAAATCGCATTTAAGACGGAAGAAAAATTAAAGCCAAAATAGCAGGATATTTCTTTAACATCCGACTAAGAAGCCAGATGAATTAAATGCAGTCTGTTAAATGTATGTATGTATATTAGAGAAAGTGTGTATTTATGTACGTTACAACTGCCTATAAAGAATACTTTCAAAATTCGTCCATAAAAATGTTCAATGTTTAGAACGATTCGTTCAGCAATGCAAGGGAGGGTCTTATGTGTGAAATTCATATATACATATGTATGTGGTTTGGAGTAATAAAGAAAATATAATTTTATAATAAAATAAAAGATCATTATAATGTCAGGTTAACATCAGTTTTGTGTCATTTCATGTCAGTATATGATGTACCTAAGTGCAAAATTATGAGTCATATATGAGTCAATAATGAGTCATTTCTTATGTAAGGTATGACATTTCATGATATCATGCTGATGTCAAAATGATATCAATGTGTTCACTGGGTTATCTATGTTTTAAATTTCATTATTTGTTTTGGACGCAGACCTATGTTTTTAATTTCAATAACATCGGTTTGATAGCTCCGATGAGGTAGAAATTTTCCCCTACCCCCTCCTGGTCATACTTTTGGAGAAATATATAACCTATATGTTCTTTTGAACGCATTTCATCAATATCGGTTGGAGTTTCAGAGATGCAGAAACTGCCCCTCACCACCTATTGGTCATCGTTTTAAAAAAATATAAAGCCTTTGTGTTCTTTTGTACGCAGATCTATTTATGTTTTAAATTTAGATAGTTTCGGAAAATCAGAAATACCCCTCTTGGTTCTAGTTTTGAACTTCATCAAAATCGGCTAGATAGTTTTGGAGAGGCAGAAATTGTCCCCCTACAGGTGTTTGTGCGAAAATTTAAATAAATTGAATGAATTGAACCCATGAAAGTTCCCTGATTCGTAGACGTTTTTTCATGTACAAAACAAACAAAAATAAAAAAAATATTGCCGTAGCTAGGATACGAACCATGCACTTCTGACTGTTAAGAAATGCTCTCTGCCACTGAGCTATTGTCCTCTTATTTTTTGTTGGAGATAAAACTTGTTTTATGAAAATGTGTTAATGTGATGCTTTTATTATGTTTTTCCATGCCGTTTTCGATGGATATTTTATGCAATATATTACCTAGTAAAATCGCATGCGTTCTTAATGAGTTCAAAAACAATAGATTTATTTACGATTTACGATGACATTCAGAATGCGTTCGAAAAAACAAATGCTCAAGAAATTATGAAACACTAACTACTTCATTCTGAACGCATTCATTTCGTTGCTAACATAGTGTCCACACCTGATGAATTTATATCATGATGAATGTCAAATTGATATCATGATGAAAATTCATCACATATAGACTCAATTTATTAATGTTATTTCAGCGTTATAATATAATCATCAGAGCTTAAGCTCAGATGAATATATTATGATATGAAACGTCATTTCATTTGTTGTTTTTACTTTAATGTTAATTTTCTTATTAGAATTAGAGAAAATTATAAGAAATAAATAATTATTTTTTAATGAAAAACCATAAATTTTATGATATTTATTAAATAAATCTTGTTATAAAAATATAAATTTTTTTTGCTGGCGGTTATGGTTGCCCATATAAAGGTGTAAATATTCGATCTCAGCTGTACGACGATGAGGAACATATGATTCATCATGATATAAATTCATCAACGTCTACCCCTATGTATTGATGTGAATGAAAAATTTACAATTTCTCTGCCGGCCTTATATTAGGTGTTATGATGAAAATTCTTCAGGTGTAGACACTACGTAATGTAGCATGGAACTTCGTTTCGTTTTCGTCGACGATTACGTTGTCTGCGGAAACGAGCCCCTTTAGCCGATATAGCGTAACAAACGAACAAATTACTTGCAACAGAGGGCGGACAGACGGTCTGTAGGGCACACAGATGGACTGGAGGGCGATCAGCGTACTCACGTTAATATGGGTTCGTTTTTAAACTAATATAGCAGTTTTTTAAACCCTGGTTTTTAAATTTAAAAAAAATTTTATAGTTTTACCAAGCCGGATTTTACAAAATAAACAATATGACGTTTAGTTCAATATGACATACAGTTTGAATTGGCTCATAATCAATTTATATTTTGTTAACCTTTTGTCGTGATAATGAACGCATATGAAATTTTTCTCGTTCAGACACAGACTATAGTTAATTATCTGTACATAATAGTAATTAGTATTTTGCCATTACTATTGTTTGGAGATTGCAGAAAAACCATATCTCTGCTTTTTAAAAAAATACGTTCGCCAAATTTATGTGACATTTCACACGAGCAAATTGAAATAACAAATACATTTCAAGTTCTTATCATAATAACAGCAGTTATAGCATATTTCCTGCATAGACTTCGGAGAAAGTATTTGTTGAACTTAAGGCGCAATGCTCTGGAGGCGGAAGCTAGTTTCGCTGATAATAGAGAAACGAATATTCTGAAAATTAAACGTTTGCATCCAATAAGTGATATTATTAAATGGAAGGCACATTTTGAAAAATGTTTACTCGATGTTGAACTAAAAGAGATGAAGGATGTCTCACAGGACTCGGTCGCAATCGACACTCTACATGTGGATATTCTGGATAAAATAGAACAATGAGGAAGGCATAATAATAGTAATTATTGTGTTTATATTTTGCTTATATTTTAATGATATTTAGCTTTTTGTTATAAAAAAAAACATTTTGGTATGTGATGGAAATCGGTAGATTTAAATTCGGCGCCGATTTCAAAAACAAATTCTACTGAAAGATGACTTATTTACCCCTTTTATTATTACAAAGCTTAGAATATTTTATTCGAATATTCTTTGCAATACAAAACAATAAAAAGCGTAAATAGTCACCTTTCATTAGAATTTGTTTTTGAAATCGGCGCCGATTCAAATCGACCGATTTCCATCACATATTGGATTATATGTACTTATAAAAATCATTGAATTAAAACTTATACTAATGGCTTCATTTTTATTTGGATTTTTACAATAAAATAAATGCTTTTCTCAAAAAGTATAATTTAACTGGCAATCAGTATTTAGCAGGATTCAATCAGCAAAGCAATACCTTGACCACCCCCAATACAAGCAGAACCAATGGCGTATTTGAGTCTTTTACGTCTAAGAAATAAGATTTTTGAATCAGACAAATGAACATTATTTTTATATAGTATTTATATTTTTTATTTTAATACTTACTGTAACTCGTGCGTTAAGTGTCCAATAATACGATTTCCACTAGCTCCCAAAGGATGACCTAAAGCTATAGCACCGCCATTGATATTCAGTTTATCTATATCTAAACCAAGTGTATCTGCACAGGCAAGAGTTTGAGCAGCAAAGGCTTCGTTAATCTGATTTTAGTTTAGTATAAATTAATATTAATTAATTCGTTTGTGTGAAGGCGAGCTAAATACATACATAGCTGTTAAATAATGATTAGTAATTAGAATACTTTTGTTCAAAAGGTGAAATAATTGATTAGATTACGATTATTTCCAGTTTGTAATCTTAGTCCCATTATTGGGATTACAAATAATCGGGACTATTTGGTATTACTATCAAATAGAGATGGGCGATCCCGTGGTTTTTAAAGAACATCGTGAACAGTGCACGTGATTTGGAATTCACTGTTACTTAAAACTATGACTGTGATCACTGTTTCAGTCCTCTTAGGGGCTATTCACATAACGTAACGCTCTTTTCGGAGGTTTTATACCCCGCACCGCTCTCCGTAAAATTTTCAGTATAAATTATCTAATCCGTAGCAAATCTTTACCCCGCATGGAGCGTTACGTAATATGTGAATAGGCCCTTATAGCAAGGTAATTGTCAAGTCATAAAACAAAATTCACAAGTTAGCTATATCTCTGTATCATGTGTATTCCCGTATTACTTTACAGTAGTGTATATATGTTGTTGGTATTTTTCATATAAAAATGAAATACACTTATACACGTTCCTTTCATATGTTTCGAAAAATGTGTATTTAGAGCAGGGAAAGGCAACCCATACTATTACATTTTGCGATTGAATGAGCTACATGTTCTCTCCGCTCTCACCTTGAACCGGTGTTGCCAGTAAAATTTCGTCTCATCACGCCAATATTCTCGAATTTGTTATAAATATCATTAATTTGTTTTTAGTAAAACAAATTTTGTTACAAGCATTTTAAATACCTATTCTAGAATTTCTTTTATAATGTTAAAGTTTTTTAATTAAAAAATGTACGGACTATTACCAAAAATTACTTCTTTTATTCTTCTATTATATTGCGAAATATATGTTTTGTTATAAAAGGTATCAACTATTTTTAAATAAGTACAAATACAAAATTAAAAAATACACTTTAGAAAGCATTTATGTGTGTAGAAAACATATTAAATTCCTATGAAACCAAGAAAAAAGTTGGTAGGGAAATTTTTTTATTTGGCAACGCTGATTCTAAACAGCTCAGTTAATGTTTTTAACTCTCTACATTGAAGATAAAGAATAAAAATAAATAAGAGAATAACAAAGTGCCCCTGGGCGGCATTTTGCCTTTCCTTGATTTAGAGAAGTGGTGACCATTCTCTCTATTTTCTATACTAGAGAGTATAGGCTGTTTTTTTTACCATCAACACACGTACACTGAGTGTGAGACACACAGCCTACCTATTTAAGCTGTTCTCACTATGTGTATTTGCCATATGGAATGTCAAATTTTCACACGGTAAATTTTTACATATAGTCTGAACCCCTTCAAACAATAGCCTGTGTTATTTCTCTGTGTACAGTACACATGATTTAGAACGAGTTCTATTTTCAAGTGACAAAGCATCTGACATCAGCTGGTTTTTAATAAAGCAATTGTTTGCAGTCGGGAAAATGAAATAAAATAATTATTAAATTAATAAAGTATTAAATTTAATAAAATAGGTATAAAATTAAATAAGAGAAGTATATATAACAATAAAATAATTATAACCACTCGTCTGTTTTATGATTGTTTTGCTTTATAGGTTATGTCAAATGTACGTAACATACCAACAGGTGAACACAAAAATTATAAACCTTATGTAAACCGCAAATTTTGACATACACATGAAATCACATGTGTATAAAAAAGTGACATTCCATAAGGCAAATACACATAGTGAGAACACAGCTTTAGCCACGAAGCACATACACAAACAAAGAATAAGATAGTGTATGTATGGTTTAGAGAGACTGTCTCAGAGAGTATTTGTATGTATATTGTTCTTCTTTTGTTCATTAACTGGGCTCGGCCTTCCATGCAATTAAAAATTTATTTTAAGCGCTTAACAAATGCACCTAAAAATTAAAAATATGCGCAAAAATATGCACGAACAAAGTACCAAAACTAAAATAATATGAAAAAAATTTTTTAAATTTTTTATTATTATTAGAGAAAAAACATAAAACAAACATAATTGGGTCTATTATTTAATGCAACCGAACTTTAGTTGCGTTGCCAGTCGGCAACTGAAAATTAATGGTTGCCAGAAAGGCACTAAATAGCAACTGAAATTCCCCGTTGCCATCTGTAGTATCATTTTCAGCAACTGGGAACCCAACTGACATGCTCGGTTGCCATCAATAACTTATTGTTAATTATTATCTGTATTTATTTAAAATGCTATAAAATAAAAATAAAACAATAATTAAAGTAATAAGTAACTTTATTTACTAAAACACTTGAAAACTAAAACCAAACATGGTCACTTAGTACTGATTTGTTCTGCATTCGCCGGCGTAAGAAATAGAAATAAATCTATTCAGAGTTCGCCGCGTATGACGAGTTTCGTCCGACGCCGTTATTGTGTGTATTTTCATATACGCAAACATGTTTTATTTTTGGCGACGAATATTCGTGGACGAAAATTCGTCGTTCGTCCCAGTTGTGTTCCTAGCACGCAACTTCAAAGCAATTTGACCATTTTGTAAAAAACAAAACAAAAAACAATGGCGGCAGAATATTTGCACAAGAAAATGGTTCTCAGCTGTTTTCTTGACTGTAAATTGAAACCAGCGTTGCCAAATGTGCAGATTTATCTGAATTTTGCAATTTTTCTAAACATTGACCAGTTTTGCAGTTTTTTGCTCAAAAAATAATTTTTTCTGCAAATTGAGCAGATTTTGCAGTTTTTACATTTTTATTTCTCTCTCAATTTTATTATATTAATTCCGATTTCTAATAATTTCACCCCATTTGGTTAAAATTACATAGGCAAGGTTTACTCACACTTTTTTAGTGCGACTATGTAATGCAAAAGGGAATTCACACACATTTAGGTCTAAGAAAGTTGTGTTTTTTATAAGGAGTTTACTATTATAGTGCATATGTACGTGAAATTTTTTCAGAATTCTTTTAGCGAAATTTTAGTAGTTTACACAAACAAAAACAACACTTTCTTAGCCCAGAAAAGAACTTGTATACTTTAAATAAAAGAAAAACTTAAATTCGTAAGCAAACATTTTAATTACTTTATTTATTGCATTTTGCTTCTGACGTTTTTAAGACGATTCGGAAAAATTTAATCGATTTCCTTGTGTAATTTGTAGAAATTTACTTTATTTATTGCATTTTGCTTCTGGCGTTTTTAAGACGATTCGGAAAAATTTAATCGATTTCCTTGTGTAATTTGTAGAAATTATATGAGAAATATCCCATAGTGCAACTCATAGACTTCGTGTTTATTTAATTCAGAAAGCTATTAATTTGGATAGCCATACTTCTCTGACTGTTGCCGCTAGGGCTTAAATCGAGGCTTCCGATATGGTAAAACGTATCCGGTCCTTAGCATTTGAAACTATATGCTGCATCAACAGCACGACCCGAGTCAATTTGGACACATTTTCAAAATTATTATATAATCTGTTAACTTCACGTTCCCACTAAAAAATGCCTAGTTATGGATCTACCTCATTTTATCTTATTGTAGGCTACCCTCACAATATTGCTTTTAGATTTCGAGGAATTCAAAAATTGTCCTGCTTTCTCTTCCGATATTGAAAACAATTAATTATTTTCGATTCGCCGGTTAGTATTATACTATTCGAAAAATAATTCTTTTAATTTGTTCTACATTATGTTTTTCTAAGAAAATATTTGAAATAAATTATCGACCCTGTTCTGTAAACCGAATCCGAGTAAATTTCCCGTTTTCCAAAAATAAATAATGCTACCATTGATGTATTTCAAATCATAAATAGTAAATTATTTTCAGATATGATATTTTAAGCTCTGAAATATATGAAGCTGCAAAAAGAATCTGAAAAAAGTTCTCTATTAGTGGATTTAATTTCTCTAAATCCAGCCTTTTCAAATCAACTCAATTTACAGAACAGGCAGGTATATATTTTTAATTTTTTTATGTGCAGGTTTTTCACGTGAAAATCTGTTTTTTATTCTAAATTTGTAGTTTTTTAAAAAAAGTTATGGAAACGCTGATTGAAACACACAATTTGAAAGAGAAAGAAAGAGAATCAAATTTTAAAAGCAAGAATGTGTTAGTGAAAAAATTTGAGTGTATTGAAACTTGAAGCCAAACTTGAACGTGTGATCCCCAAGAAAATAATGAAAAATAATCAAAAGTAATCGTCAGACTATTTTTTATTACTTTTGATTATTTGAAAGTAATCGTAAATAATCCCATTTAATTTTAGATTACTTGTAATCAATTAGTAATCAAAAATGTCGTACTAATAGATTATATAATCATTACCAAGGCAAATTCATACCACGTAGTTTCGCTAATAAAACAAGTACAACATGTAACAAAAACCACAGGATTTTCGTAAAATCATTCTACGTAGTCAAATTCACAAAGCAAATAGTGTATTTTGACATCCGACAATGATGAAAATGCAAAAAAAAGTTAACAGCAGTGTTTACAAGTTCAGCTGTAGTGAATTCGCCTTGATCATACGATTCTTTTTTGAAAAAGTAATCTAATTGATTACTAATCGTAATCGTAATTTAACAGCTATGGCTAAATA
Source organism: Panzeria rudis (assembly GCA_956483635.1). Classification (NCBI taxonomy): domain Eukaryota; kingdom Metazoa; phylum Arthropoda; class Insecta; order Diptera; family Tachinidae; genus Panzeria; species Panzeria rudis. Next base: position 46,899,701 of record OY101449.1, on the reverse strand, counting down.
TAACCTACATACCTCAAATAAATCAATATCTTCCTTCTTAAGGCCACTGATTTTCAAAACATTTTGTATTGCAGTTACTGGGCCAATTCCCATAATTTCCGGTGGGCAACCCACATAAGAATAGGCCACCAAACGTGCTAATGGTTTCAAGTTGTATTCCTTAAGTGCGTCCTCTGAAGCGATAATCACCGAAGACGCACCATCACAGATACCCTAAATATAAATGGTATACATACATGGATTTTCCAGCTATACTAAAGCAATGTGTACACAAACTTACCGAAGCGGTACCAGCAGTTACTACGCCATTCTTTTTAAACAAAGATGGCAATTTAGACAATCCTTCGAGTGTCGTCTTTGGTCTGGGATGTTCATCAACAACAAAATCAACTTCCTTGCCTTTTACCTTTAATTTAAATGGTGTGATTTCAGCTTTGAATGCACCTTCATTTTGACCCTTTTCCCAGTTCTTTTGTGAACGCAACGAGAATTCATCAACTCGTTCACGAGAGATTTTGTATTGTTCAGCCAAATTTTCCGCGGTTAAGGCCATGGGTAATTTACAATAAGAATCTGTTAGACCAGCCCACAAAGAATCTTCAAAAGCGTAGTTAGTACCCAATGTAGTACCAAAACGAATATTACGAGCAATAAATGGAGCTTGAGACATGTTTTCGACGCCACCAGTTAGAGATACCTTGGCACTACCCATAGCGATATCTTGAGCGCCGTTAACAATAGATTGAAAACCAGAACCGCATAGACGATTAACACCAAGAGCAGGTTTTTCGATTGGAATGCCACACCCGAGACTGACGTGACGAGGTAAATAGGTGCCATCAGTTGAAGATGCCTATAGGAAGAAAATTAAAAGTATTTCAAGTTGAGTAAACGGTAGATTTTGTCAAAGATTTAACCCAAATCTACTAGATTTCGTTCAGGAGTAAATGCCCCACAAACCTCAACGGTGTTACAAAAAAAGAAAAAAATGTGCATAGCTACTATCACTTTCACTATCTGCAAAATGTCAAAAGTTGTATCTAGTATGTACCTATGTAGATGGTTTTTCTTTTTATAAAACGATATGTTTATATTTCAACTTACTGCCATGATGTGCCCAATGACCACAGTGTCAACTTGTTCCGGACTTAAGCCTGATGCAGCAAGTGCTGCTTTAGCAGCAGTGGTCTGCAATTGCGTTTGATTAATGTTTTTGAAAGCTCCCCCGAATGTTCCGAAAGCTGTTCGCTTAGCAGCAACAATGTAAATTCCTAAAAAGAAATACATATATTGAATTTGAAATATTTGTTGCTTAAACTACAAAGCTTAAATTAAAAATTTTAAAAACCCGATACAGACGATGCTGCAGCATCAGTTACAATGGGCCCTACTCATAGTCATCAGAAAAGTATGATTTATCAGTTCTAAAGATGACTTTAATTCGAAGTAAGATGATATATACAGTATACCAATATAAATGAAAAACCATACTTTCCGCGGTAGTCTGTATTAAACTTAACTGGCTGAATTTGTTTTTAACACCACTTTCCACTAACACTACGTTTACAACAGACAATGCTATCTTGACAATAAAGAATACGTATTAGTTGTCAAAAATCTTGATAATTGTCTTCGTGACGTAGGTGTCCAGACAATAATTAATACAATTAATTTAAAATTCTGCATATTTCGCGAACTTTGTAAGTTAAAGCTTAAGAAAAGTAAAGAAAAGATCATAATTGTAAATATTATAAGGTTTTCTTATTGAATATTTCTTTTATATTTACAAAAATTCAAATTATATCAGCATATGTACGTCAAATCATTGTCCGATTTACTGTCTTCAAAATATTCAAGACAGTAGTGAAGCCAATTGAAAAAGTTTGTATGTATTAGTGAAAAAATTTTATTGTCAAGACAGCATTGTCTAGTGTAAATACTGAGTAAACCTGAGATTCGAAATACATATTTATCGCTTATATGGACGCCGGTTATAAGCATTTACCGCTTTTATGCACTTGTTTTTATGCGTTTGTTATATAAAATACACCCAAATATTTTTTATATAAGCATTTCCCGCTTATATGCACCAAAAATCGTGCAAATTTGGAAATGAATATAACCGATAAATACCGTAAAAACAAATTCAAGTCTCTCACAACATTTTTACTTGAGGTCTACACGTAACATAATATGTAAGATTAGATTGTCAAATTCAATCGCAGAGAGAATTATGTTACGTGTAGACTTCAAATTAGTGTTATCTCAATGTTATCTCAACACAGCGTCTTCACGAGACATTAACTTTGAGATAACATGAGAAAACACGTCGGCAGAATACTAAAAACAAAATGTCAAGTTTTCTCTTACACCCCGTCTTCACGAGACATAAGTTTGGAAATTTGTGTGTTAGCAATTGTCAAAATTCTGTCCTAATACAAGAAATTAACGTGTGGACCGAATGTGTTTGTGTCCTAACACATGTTTGGAAATCAATGTTAACACCCCGTCTTCATGAGACATAAGTTTGGAAATTTGTGTGTTAGCAATTGTCAAAATTCTGTCCTAACACAAGAAATTAACGTGTGGACCGAATGTGTTTGTGTCCTAACACATGTTTGGAAATCAATGTTAAAACACAAGCCCGAGGAAATATGTTAAAACACAAGCTGTCAAATTTAATATGTATGTGTGTTTTTTTACAATTTGTTTGATTTTATTGAAAAAAGAATAAATAAAGTTAATAAATAAATGTTTTAGATGTTTTTTAATTTTTTGCATATTATTTATGTTCATATTCATAAAATTTTTACAAACAGAAAAATAATAAAGTGAAATCTATAAAAAAATTAAAAAATGCCGTGCAAATTTACTATATGAATATATAAAATTTGTGTCCAAACATCAGTACGTTTACTCCACCCTTAACACAAGTTTGAACACATGCATTTTTTGTGACGTCATTCTGCCGACGTTATTTCTTATGTTAAGAAATATCAAATGTCTCGTGAAGACGGGAGGTTAATATCATACCAAGGTGAATTAATTTTATCAGGTGGTGTTGATTCTAAAACAACTACAACATTACAATAACATTTGACATCTCAGCCCGTGTACACAAATTTTGACATACGAGCATCTAATTTGCGGAAAAAGTAGAACAGCTGTGCTTATAATATCACCTGTATAAATCCACCTTGATATCATACTAGGAGAAGACGTAATTTTACTTTTCCGATAAGATTTCATTTTATGCAAATGCTCATCGAGTCAACATGTACTACTTTTGCATAATTAGTTCTTTTATTTCTAATTTTTCACATAAATTTAAATTTATAAATCAATTAAACACATTGATTCATTTGTTTAACACAGAAATTTTATTAAAAACGTCATTTTTCATTTATTTTAATAAACACTCACACATGCTCACTATTTTACTTTCATGTACATGTTTTTTTTTTGACAGTTCATCTCATAAGGTTGTTGTTATAAGAATTCTTATAGCAACGCTCTCATAAAAATTCCTATAACATTGAGATAACACTAATTTGAAGTCTATACGTAACACAATTCTCTCTGCGATTGAATTTGACAATCTCATGTTACATATTATGTTAAGGGCCATGGCGACTTATCAAACTGTTTGATCAAACTGATGTATGTATTGGTTGAGGTGAGTTTGACGAAAAATCAAACCCATTTAGATTTTTTCGTCAAACCATACGTGTGAGTTTTTTTTACTAACACAATGATAAAAAAAGGTGAGTTTGAAACACCATTTGATGCGAGTTTGATAAGTCGCCGGGCCGCTATACGTGTGGACCTCATGTCATGGTAGAATAATATACAAGGTAGCCCTGGAACGCCAGCTGATTAGATTTTTATTTGCTTTTTTCATGGTACGAACTATCAAATCTTGTGTATATGTGAAATAACTACGTTGCACACACAATACCACACGTATGTTTGCTGCTTATGTTCTACAAACACACACATACCCTCTCTATTAATGTTTGACATTTCGTACCCCAAATGTACATTTGTATTAGTTATGCGGTTACCTGCTATATTATTCTACCATGCCTCAAGTAAGAATTCTTATAACATTTTGTTTTTAGTATTCTGCCGACGTTTTTTCTCATGTTATCTCAAAGTTAATGTCTCGTGAAGACAATAGCCCAATTCACAATCTTGTGCAAATGGTCTTGCATCGTAGCATTTGCAAAATGGTATAGTATATTGATATTCACCACTAACAATTGTTAAGTGGTGAGAATCAATATACTATACCATTTTGCAAATGCTACGATGCAAGACCATTTGCACAAGATTGTGAATTGGGCTAATGTGTTAATGACATATAAAATGAAGTTTTGAATCAGTCTAGTATAACGTTAGCTGATTATTTTTTGCTCTGCTAGTTTTGTGCATAGTCCACGTCCAGCACGTATATATTTTTGACAACCATCATCTATTTTTTTGTTGTATTTGTTTCCCTTATGCATCTTATTTGCGGAACAAAGTAGAACAGCTGTGCTTATAATATCACCTGTATAAATCCACCTTGGTACCAGGGCTGTCAGATGTGGCGATTTCTCGCCAAACGTGGCGATTTTTCAACTTGTTTGGCGTCTAAATTTTTGATTTGGCAACATGTCGATTTTTCTGGCGATAAATAAATTTATTGGCGATTTTTATGGCTAATTTTTTAACCAAATTGAACTTGAAATTTTTATAATTCGGAAAATTACTTTGTTGAAAGAGTATTTTAAAAAATAAATTCCACTAAAACTTGTCTGCATGATATTAAAACAATGTGATTTTGATGCTTTTTCTTATATTAATTATAGTCATTAATGTGTTTTGCATTTTTATGAGAAAAATTTACAAGAAACAGTTTTTGGCGATTTTATTTATAATATTGGCGATTTTCTACTAAATTTATAAAGGATTATTTTATAAAAATTATATTAAAAAAAGTAATATATAAAAACAAATTTATTATCAAATATATATTAAGAAAAAGTACTTAAATTGATTTTGGCGACTTTTGGCGATTTTTCAAATCATTTGGCGAAATAGGTCAGAAAAAATCTGACAGCCCTGATAACAACTTCACACAGTTGTATAAAAGCTTGTTGTTTTTTTACGTTGCTGTTTTTCTTCATAATAGGCACACAGTGGAATACTACTAACCCATACTCATAACCACTAATACTAATGCCGGCCATACACTACACAAGTTAACTGCACAAGTCTGGCACTGTACAGTGCGTTTGTGTAGTGTATGGCGGTGGTTGTGCTATATACGCAGTGAACTGAGTAAAAATCTAAATTATTTTGATATTTGCTCAAGTTTCTAAGACTGTACAGTGAACTTGTGTAGTGTATGTTGCAAGCGCTCAGTTGCGTCGCGGTTTTTGAAGAGTTAAAAACAAAAAATTAGCACAGAAAAAAGTATAAATAATATCGCCAAAAATTGTTTCTTGTAAATGTTTCTCATCCAAATTAAAAACCCCATTAATGATAATGTAAGAAAAGCTACCAAAATCACATTGTTTTAATTTCTTGCACACGAGTTTTGGTGGGATTTATTTTTTAAAATAATCTTTAAACAAAGTAATTTTCCCTAATTATACAAATTTTTAACTTCAAAAAAAAAAGTAGTCATAAAAATCGCCAATAAATTTATTTATCGACAGAAAAATCGCCATGTCGCCAAATCAAAAATTTAGACGCCAAACAAGTTGAAAAATCGCCGTTTGGCGAGAAATCGCCACATCTGACAGCCCTGGTTTCAAGGTGGATTTATACAGGTGTTATTATAAGCACAGCAGTTCTACTTTTTTTCCGCAAATTAGATGCTCTTATGTCAAAATTTGTATACGTTGACATAATTACTATTAATTACGCTTTAAAATTTATCGTCGGTAAACTATCAGCACTGATTAAGAAGTGCTGGTAGCTTACCGACTCGTCCCACCTTACATATCAAAAAGTTTATTGCGTGCTCTACTTTATAGACAATTAGCAACAAAATGAAATATAAATATCGCTCCAGTAGTTTAAATTCTAATAGATTACCAAAGAATATTACAAATACCATTTACTGAAAGACCGAAATTTTACATTTGTCTTTCATACAAGCTTCGTCCTGAGGTCTTCCATATAACAACTACAAAAAAGAATCATCCAAATCGGTCGTACCGTTTCCAGTTAAATTTCTTTAAGAAATAAATTTATATTTTGTTTTAAAATATTTAAAACGAAAGTACCGTTTAAGTGTGTGGGTGTATTCACTTAATTACTAATAAAACCAACACTTGTTCACCGATTTTCATGATATATGGTTCATTTTGTTCGTAAGACACCTGTCCTGAAGAACAATAATTAGCAGGTGAAGTGTTTGCAGTTTTAAATGTTTTATGAGTTTCTATAAAAAAAAATTGTTTATTTGTGAATAACTCGGAAAGAGTTAATCAAATCATAAAACTACATTAGGATAGTTTTCAGGTAATTGTGTAAGTCATCTTTTGGTGTTTTTTGGTCGATATATTAGACTTGCCGATTAAAAAGTTATTATAGCAGATAGGAATAAAGCTGAGGACTCTATTTTTAGCGCATTACAAAGTAGTTTTATTCCAAAAAGTAATTTCACTGTATTCCTGTGTAATTAAATTACTTTGAAACGTGTATATTATGTATTATAAAATTTTCGCAAAAAGTGAATAAATAAAATTTCCATACATTTTATAAAAACCGGTTTATTTGCACAAAACCATATTCGAAACGGGTTTTTTAAAAAGCAATTTTTCGAATAATTCGAAAAACGTTTTCTTAGAAAATTCCGCTTTTTGTATACTCTAGTATGAGTGTTTGGTACAAAAGATTGTGTGTATTAAAACTTGAAAGGTAAACCCTGATCGTGTGGCTGCTAAGTTAATCAGGTCAGTCAGCTGACCTAGTGATCCCACCTGTTAGATAAACCTTGCTTTCATGCACTATATGTGCCAGGGATAATAAAGTTGATACAATTGTACTTTTTTTGGTTCAATTCAGAATTGGTACTATTTGCAAATTATCCCAATATTGGTTTTATTTGATATAACATGACCACTCATTTTAGGATTTGGTACCATCGAGGTACACTGGTAACCCCGTAGCTGTTCATTTTTCTTTCGTTTCCTAAATGTCAACCAACCTCCATATAAATCCAAAATAAACAAAACTGCTAGGTAGAAAATCTTTTGAATTTGGAACGATTTTCCGTCATCCCACGTCAAATTTGGTTTGTAAACAGACCGGTTTCGGCTATGTGCCATCTTCAGTGTTCTATTGAGTATTCAATAGAACACTGAAGATGGCACATAGCCGAAACCGGTCTGTTTACAAACCAAATTTGACGTGGGATGACGGAAAATCGTTCCAAATTCAAAAAAAAACCCCGTCGGAAGAAAAACACAACACTTAGAAAATCTTTACTCAACGAAGCCACAATTCGAGAGAGCACTTTTAAGACCGACCAAAAGCCGGGATTAACAAAAACTTTACTGCGCAGTACTATTTTTGTGGACTTAATTTCCGTTTTAGATGTACCTTAATTCCTTTACAAAATTTAAACAATGTCCATGGACATTATTTCCTTTTTAACGTGAACATAACGTCCATATGCAATATTTCGATGGCCTCTATTGTATACCACCTATTTTACACATTAATATGTATTTATTTTATAAGTTGCGTCCGAAAAAGTACGATTTCAAAAGCTCGTTGCTATGAAAAAAAATTTCTCATTTATCATCCCTGATATATGCATATGCATTCGTTTGTATGTATGTATATACATACATCCATATGTATGTATAGATACGTACAGAGGCAGGTCCAAAGTACAATTATTTATCACAAACTAAGTAATAGATATTAAACGTCATCAACTAACATCACATCATTATTAACACGATTTTGGTATGTTCAAAAACAGCACAATATAATAATTAGTAATAATTACCTTTTGTAACGGCGGACATATTTCCTGACTCTCCAAAATTTTTTGTAAGACAAAAAGTTAACTAAATTTTTAAAAAATATTTGCCGTCCAAACCACAGGCTATTTATATACTTTGTAGTCCAAACACTCTTAGTAGCAGAAAACGTCTGTTTTTATTATTTCAAATGCAGCTGATAAACATCAAAAACTACATATGGCACATTTCCATCAGAGATGGAATCATGAGAAACGATTAAAATTTAATGCCACCCCGCAAGGTAGATTGAACAGGTACCACTACAAGAACAGCTGTTTTTGTAAATTTGAGAATGTGTGCGTCACACAGATAATAGATTTTGACACATGTCCGGGAGTTTTCTATCAACAACGGGCATGTGTTAGTAAATTTGAGAAAGCTTATAAATGTCTGCGACTCACAGATAATGGATTTGATATATTTCTGGGATATTTCTACTAACAAAACACATGTGTTTTTTGGTGTTGTATTTGTTATACTTATGGTGGTACCTGTAATGAATATGCCTTGCCACCCCGAAATATGTCATACAAACGTTTGCCACAGGCTAAACAGACGCGACAAAAGAGAGGGAAGATATTGTATATTCACTTAAACGAAAGCCGAGTGCAAAAAGGAATAAAAATTTTTATTGTTTGCTATTAAAACAAATTGTTTATTTCATAAATAAATGGATAAATTCATTATTTAATACACGAAAATATTACAATTCCACATTTCATATACATTACTTAAAGTTTTTATACATTTTGCAGCTTGCTTCTACAATTTTCAACAAACAACCGATGCACAAACACACGCACAGGCAAACAGAACACCTCATTTACACTTTAGTTAATAATTAAACTTTCAAATATCAGTTAAACACACTTTAAATGCTTTATTTAATTTTTTTACATTATAAAGCAATAATTTTTTGCAGTTTTATGCTAATTAAACACTTTTTCACTGTGAGCTAAAACTTGTATTTTGTTTTGTTTACTTCTACATCTTCACATCACTATATGTCTCTCTTTTCTACAATAGCCGAGTGGGAAAAAAGCTGAGTTTTTCATTTTTGATCACTCATTTTCTTCGTCTCTGTCCTACTTTGTGCGTTTGCCTGAAATAAAATTTCTTCTCAGTAAACATTTTTACTGCACCAACAAATGTTTCTTAATTTTATTTAGGACGACAGAAACACTGCCCAGTGAACACATTGATATCATTCTGACGTCAGCATGATATCATGAAATGTCATACCTTACATAAGAAATGACTCATTATTGACTCATACATGACTCATAATTTCGCACTTAGGTACATCAGTTACTGACATAAAATGACACAAAACTGATGTTAACCTGACATTATAATGATCTTTTATTTTATTATAATATTATATTTTCTTTATTACTCCAAACCATATATGTGACGCGACATGACGAAAGGGACCTTATCTTGCCAGAGTAAAATGTTCAGTATAGGCCAAAACGTGAATTAAAGTCTAAATTTCATGTTTTGGGCTTTTGACACCTAACGCTACCTACATATCTCAAGATGAACTATAATTGATCGATTATTTGATTTTTTATCCGCAAGATGGCATAAGAGTCCATTTTCCAAACCTCTACCCATGGTACAAGAATAAAGTTTCTATTATCTCGAAACTATCTTTTTTGAAATAAAAATTTCAAAATGCTGTAACTTCGTCAATTTTTGAGATTTGTGCATGATTTTGGTGTCATTTTGTTCAGAATTTTGTTGTTTATCAAGCACTCGATTTTCACCCCTGGCAAGATAAGGTCCCTTTCGTCATGTCGCGTCACATATAAATATATGTATTTCACACATAAGACCCTCCCTTACATTGCTAAACGAAACGTTCTATACATTGAACATTTTTAAGGACAAATTTTGGAAGTATTCTTTATAGACAGTTGTAACGTACATACATACATACTTTCACTAATATACATACATTTAACAGGCTGCATTTAAGTTCATCTGGCTTCTTAGTAGGATGTTAAAGAAATATCCTGCTATTTTGGCTTTAATTTTTCTTCCGTCTTAAATGCCATTTCATAGCATTATAGTCCTGCCTGGACATAACTCATATCCTCTCTTCGTTTTCCTACAGCTTTCCATTATTTAGTTTTCTATATTTTTGGAAATTTTTTTCCAATTACATTTTTACAATTGAAACTAAATTTTTTATTAAATCATTTTAGAATTTAAAATTTGAATTTATTTCAAATTAAATAATTTATCCGTATATCATACCTTAGTCACAATGTATATCACTGGTAGATAAAATTACGTAAAATTTGATTACCTAGCTATGATATATCAGTGATGTCAAAATTAGGTCATGTGTTCACTGGGTGCTGACAGCTTTCTAGATATTAAGTTTCTATTTGAATATTATGAGGTTCGTTGAGCTCCTATGCTCCTTATAGGAGCCATACGAACCAATATATATATATATATATATATATATATATATATATATATATATATATATATATATATATATATATATATATATATATATATATATATATATATATATATATATATATATATATATATATATATATATATATATATATATATATATATATATATATATATATATATATATATATATATATATATATATATATATATATATATATATATATATATATATATATATATATATATATATATATATATATATATATATAAATATATATATCTATCTATGTATGTTTCGAATTTCATCAAAATCGGCTCAGGCGTTTAGTCGATAAAGCGTAACAAGCGAACAAAGTTACTTTCGCATTCCGACGGGGACGGGCAGACTGTCTGGAGCGCAGACAGATGAACTGGAGGGCAAATAGCGTAGTCATGTTAATAGGGTTTTGTTTTTCTTTTGAGTACGGAACCCTTAAACTCTTGCTTTAACAGATCTCTGCTAAAACGTTAATAATTATTTTCTGGGTATGGGGGGTTTACCGCCCCTCGACCCTATCCTAAGCACCTTAACGTTCTCTATATACCCTATTTCCGTTTAGAGGTTCCATTCTACATTTTGTTGCAAAAATTTTAAAAATCGGATCGGTGGTTCCGGAGATTACCTCTTTCAAAAGTACAAACATACAAACTCTTCCTGTTTATAATATTAGTATAGATGTAACACAGGCCATAACAATTCCCAACCTTGAGTGCTGCCTGGCTATTTGATATCAAATAGATTCGAATACTGTTATATTTTCTCCTCGAACAGTCTCTAGTAGAAATCCAAATGGCGAAAACTTCCGGCTGGAAAATTTTAAGGAATATCCATTTGAAAATTTGGAAGTTTACTTTGCCCCAATATCTCCATTTTCCAAATGCGGTTAGCATGTTCGTGCTATCGAGTGTGGTTCAATCATTGGCTAATTTTAGTACTTAGTATAGCCCTGAGACTTGTTCGGTTTTTGGCCAGCATACTAGGGCAGCGTATATCAATATTAGGTTTATTATGGTGGTAAGATATCATTTTATGGTGACTTCCAACGTTTTGTAAATTAGGTGCTGGTAGGCATGAAGTACGCTGAGAGCTTTGTTGGCCGAATAGGAAACATGGTTCCAAGCAACTGAATTGTAAAAAATTACCCCAAGATATTTAACGATAGGGAACCTGAAACGTTTAATGTTGGTTCAGTGAGTCTTATGTTTTTTCGTTTAGTGTGGTAAAATACCCAATATTTGTGTTTAAGTGTTGATGGACAACCCAGTATTTTTCTACCATTTATCAGTTAAATATAGGAATGGTTGAATCATTTCCGATATGGTTCCATCCTCCCACCATAACATCGATACTAACGAGTGATTTTTTTGCTATTATCTTTTTGGCAACACTAGTTTTGACAGCTCACGCACGTTTTGTATCTTGTGTCACTGTCAAACATCTTCAGTTTGGTCTATAATTTAATCATGAATCGTCTTACAAACGAACAACGCTTGCAAATTATTGAATTTTATTACCAAAATGCGTGCTCTGTTAAGAAAGTTTTTTATCGAAGAATTGTGTTCAGCGACGAGGCTCATTTCTGGTTGAATGGATACGTGAACAAGCAAAACTGCCGTATTTGGAGTGAAGAGCAGCCAGAAGCATTGCAAGAGCTACCAATGCATCCACAAAAAACAACCGTTTGGTGCGGATTATGGGCTGGCGGCATCATTGGGCCGTATTTCTTCAAAGATGATGCGAATCACAACGTTACTGTGAATGGTGAGCGCTAATGGAAGAGCTTGCCCAAAATGGAAGAGCTTGACTTGCATGACATGTGGTTTCAACAAGACGGTGCCACATGCCACACAGCACGCGAAACAATGGACCAATTGAGAGGCGAGTTCGGTGAACAGTTTATTTCACGCTTGGGACCAGTCAATTGGCCGCCCAGATCGTGCGATTTAACGCCTCTAGACTATCTTTTGTGGGGCTATGTTAAGGCTAATGTCTATAGCGACAAGCCCGCTTCGATTGACGCACTGGAAGCCAACATTGCCAACATTATTCGTGAGATACCGGCCGAAATGTTGGAAAGAGTATGCCAAAATTGGACTAAGCGGATGGACCATTTGAGGCGCAGCCGCGGCCAACATTTGCATGAAATAATCTTCAAACATTAAATTATATCGACCCAACTATCGATCCAAATAAATATTTCATGCATTTTTCTGAATTTTATGTGTTTTTTCTTTTTTTACTTTCCGATAGTTCTTATAAAATCACCCATTATATATATATATATATATATATATATATATATATATATATATATATATATATATATATATATATATATATATATATATATATATATATATATATATATATATATATATATATATATATATATATATATATATATATATATATATATATATATATATATATATATATATATATATATATATATATATATATATATATATATATATATATATATATATATATATATATATATATATATATATATATATATATATATATATATATATATATATATATATATATATATATATATATATATATATATATATATATATACTATATTTATTTGACCGGCCGATGCACGGACTTTCAACATATTGAGAAGAAGTCCTTAATGCCTTATTTATAGCTTTATTTGACCCGACGATGCACGGGCCTTAAACACATTGAGAAGAAGTCCTTAATGCCTTACTTATCGTCTATCTGGTCTAGCAATATGGATGAAATAACTCTACCAAAAAACCGACTTCAATGCAATGATCCCATTAAACAGATTACAAAACAGACGCAATTTTGCGTCAAGTGAAATGGTGTGTACTTATACTAATTGTGTGTTCGTCCGTAATCTTTTATAGTACCAAACTTTTCACGTCCTTTCAAATAAAAAAATGTTGAAATCGGCCAAGAAAAGGTGGAGTTATGCTGTAATCAGTATAACGGGCTACCACGTTTTTCGCCCCATTTCCACTTCTATGGGACGAAACTTCAAGCAATTTCTTTCAACAAAAAAATCATTTGAAATTCGGTTCAAAAATGACAGAGTTAATCATGGGAACCGAAGTTCCCCACTGATTTTCGAAAAAAATGGAACTCTTAAAAAAATTCGAATCGGTTCACAAATGACAGAGTTAAGAATGGTGGAGAAAATTTCCCCATCGATTTTGGAAAATATTACAGAATAAAACTGGAGGCAAACCCTTTCAAGCAAAAAAATATTTTTTAAATTATTTCTTATATGACAGCGTTAATCATAGGGGGAACAAATTTCCCAACCGATATTCGAAAAAAAATTATGGGACTAAGCTTCAGGCAAACCCTTTTAAACAAAAAACGATTTTTGAAAATCGGTTCACATCTGACAGAGTTAAGAATTGAGGTGGAGCAAATTTTCCACCGATTTTCTAAAACAAAATTATAAGACTAAACCAAAAGAATTTTAAGAACCGCTTGACAATGTTGTTTCTTGAATGTTCTTTTATTTAATGATCTTAAAAAGCTAGTTACAATAATGTGTATGTATAGTAATGTATGTACTAAAATGCATTGTTGCATTATTAAGTACTTAAACCTAACAGAGTTATGGATGAATGGTATCATCTCATAACAGACAAATGACAGAGCTATACGTGGGTCACATATACGGGTCATATATACTCATCTATTTAAAAACAACTGCAGTCTGTATTAATGGTGGGCCAAATATCTATCTGTGTACCAAATTTCATTAAATCGGTTCAGCCGGTTAGGCGTAATGCCGTAACAAAGAATCTGGGGCTCACAAATGACAGACTTAAGCATTATGGGGAGGGGGGTCGAATATACCCACCGATTTTGAAAAAAAATTATGGGACCTAACTGTAAAAAACCCTTTCAAAGCAATAAAGAATTTTCAAAATCGGTTGACAAATGACATAGTTATGCGTAGGTGGAGGTTTTGACCCATTTTATCCCCTCCTGATCTAAAATCTATCTGTGTATCAAATTTCATTTAAATCGGTTTAGCCGTTTAGGCGTGCTGTCGTAACAAAAATTTGCAAGCAAACAAACAAACATACACCTCATTTTTAAATAATCAGCCGTGGCACAGATTCCGTTCGGATTGGTTTTGATTCCGTAGTTGTCATTTCGAAAAAGTACATTTATGGTGCTTTAGATTCCGTTTATTTTGTTTTTCGTTTTTATAATGATAAAGTTTTTATACATTGAGGCGTTTGTTTACTCTTGTTTTTAGATGCAAAGCTCACATTAAGCTTTTTATTAACATGGAAAGCTCATGACCAAATATTTATTTGATTCTCCTAAAAGTATGCACGTTTTTTAATATTTACTGCCTCTAGAAAAGTGTTTATCATCATCAATTTGAAATGAAACATTAGTGTTTGCTGGATAAATATTCTTGAAAAAAATATGTAAGCATTTGCCTCATATGCATTCGTCGGTGTCTCATCGACGTTCTGTTTGTACTTATTTAAAAGAACAAACATTTTTTGTTGTTGTGTTGACAAAGTGCTCTTGGGTGATATGCAAAAAGAATAGTACATACTAGCTAGTCAAGTACTTTCAGCTGAGTATAGTATCTTCGAAATTCTAGTGCGTACTTATATTCTGTATGCGAAAAGAAAGTACTTGAAAATTCATAGTTACTAGACTCCGAGTTATTCGGTTTTAGTATTAAGCTGCCAAATGTATTAATTTTTCTGATTCTAACCAAGGTAGATCTATAAGGTATACTTATCGGTGAATTGATACAACAAAGCAACTTTTTTTTGGGAATTGTGGTGTCAAAAATGTATGAGAAAAACTCAAAGCGAATATTGAAATGTGAGTGGATTGGTAAAATACACTACAATTTGACAGCTAAATTACCGAACATATGAGCTGATGCACAGACCTTATATGTATATCGATCTTGATTCTAACGAAAAATAATCACAACGTAAAACTGAAATTCTTTATACAGAAACTATATTGGCTCTTAATGTATACACTAAATTGTTCACACAGACGTCAAATTACTAATTGTCCCGTTGAAATAAGTTTGTTGAACTTGATTTCTTTTCGTGATGAAGGATTCTTAAAAACATTCATCAGTAATACCGCGATTGGGTATCCTACGACACCTAACAACGGATTTATCGTAGTTTGCCAAATAAATTTGTATACGATGGACTTTTCCAGATTGTGCCATCAGTAACATATACACTTGTAAAATACTTTTGCTAGGTTTTTAACATTTGTAACACTGTTTATTTTTTTATAACGCGAACTGAAACGGATTCAGCACGTCATAATACATGTAAGAAGGTGGGTCTGATCAAACGTACAGCTCACTTTTTTTGCCGGTATAAGCGGCTGCTATTGACATCTTACTATTCTCTACAGACTAGAAATTTGTAAGAGACGGTTAATAGCAGTCAATTTCTATTGACAGCTAGTAGACAAGTGCTAAATTTTTGGCGTCGGGTTGACGTGACATCGGCAAACAGATAGGAAATAAAGGAACTATGTACTATTTTTTACAGACCTATTACGCAGCAAAAACTTTGCTTACTGGTAGGCAAAAAAGTACATGAGGATTTAAGTCGTAACTACTTACACATACTTTTTTGCCGAGTAAGGGGTCTGTAAAAAATAGAAATTCCTTTATTTCCTAGGTGTTTGCCGATGTCACGTACCCCTTACAAATGTATTTACATTATCACAGCAATTAGTTAGTTACTAGTTGGCTTACTTGAAGCTACAAAATAAGTAGTCAAATAAACAAATTAAATTTTAAAAAATGTATACAAATATTTTATTTATTTTTTAACCAGATGGGATACGAACCTGTGCTCGTTTAGATTTGAAGACCAGTACTTTACCCACTCAGCTATTGTTGACTTGTAAGCTTAAGCCACAAAAATTAGTTTTCATATACAAACACATGTTGACTTAAAAAGTGGTTGTCTAATTATTTTATTAATAAATACATTACAACAGATTATAACTAGTTTCAGATAATGAAAAAAATATGTACTAATTTGATTAAAAACTAAGTAGTTATTCTAATTTGAAGCATAGTAATAAGATAAATAAGTACCACTCATTACTTTGTAACCCATTAATAAAGTACTACCGATCACAAAAATTACAAAAGTTTTTACTGGGTAAAGTCAGAAACTGCAATTTATGCACTCGAAGCCGCCTAGTAGAACACAGAACTAAAACACTAATTTTTTAAGACGGTACTAAAGCACACTTGTTATTATTAAGTGCATACTTATTATACGTTTCCATTTTTATGTTTTTCGCATTCCGAAAGCCGAAAGTGGAGCTTAAGTATTTTTTCTATGTATGTCGAATAGTGTTTTCGCTGAGTATAGACTTTGTGCATAGCCGGCCTTCGACCGTGCTTAAGAGTTTTCTTCTCGATATGTCGAATAGTGGCTTCGCTGAGTAAAGACTTTCTGCATAGGAGGCCTTCGGCCAGGCTTAGGAGTTTTCTCCGTTACGTAGTCGAATAGTGGCTTCGCTGAGTAAAGACTTTTTGCATAGCCAGCCTTCTGCCGGGCTTAAGGGTTTTCTCCTCTATGTATTTCGAATAGTGGCTTCGCTGAGTAAAGACTTCCTGCATAGCCGGCATTCGGCCGGGCTTAAGGATTTTCTCTTCTATGTATGTCGAATAGTGGCTTCGCTGAGTAATGACTTTTTGCATAGCCGGCCTTCTGCGGGCTTAAGAGTTTGCTCCTCTATGTATGACGAATAGTGGCTTCGCTGAATAAAGACTTTCTGCATAGCCGGCCTTCGGTGGGGCTTAAGGGTTTTCTCCTCTAGGTATGTCGAATAGTGGCTCCGCTGAGTTAAGACTTTTTGCAAAGCCGGCCTTCGGCCGGGCTTAAGGGTTTTCTCCTCTATGTATTTCGGATAGTGGCTTTGCTGAGTAGACTTTCTGCCTAGAAGGCCTTGGATCGGGATTAAGGGCTTTGTCCTCTATAGTGGCTTGTGCGTAAAAAATCGTTAAGAATATGTTTTTCCTCACATGTTGGTATCAGCGGCAACGAATATGCCGATTCTGCTGCCAATAAAGCAAAGCACATGCCTCTTTATACACTCTTAACGCTTGAACCTCGTAATATATTAAATTTCATACACAATTTCCATGTAAAGCTGAAAAGTAGCAATTGGTCGTACTACCAACACAACTACAAGGATGTAAACCCCACAGGGAATAAACCAATTTACCCAAATTCCTGCCCCAAGTTTATTTCTAAGTTAATAGTTAGAATGAGAATTGGACACAGCAAACTTACGCATAAATATCGTCTTGAAAGATCACCGCCCGAACATGTAATGTTCAGCTAAGTATAATCCACCTTCTCGATGAATGCACAGATCTACACAGCATCAGATTTGGATCCTACGAGCCATCCGACTGTTTAAAAAATTTATCTGAACACAACATCGAATTAATTTATAAATTCATATTGAAAAGTATTCTTTTACGCAAGTTATAAGTTTTCTCTTTATTACTTAAGCTGTGTTCTCACTATGTGTGTTTGTCTTATGGAATGTCACTTTTTTATACACATGTGATTTCATGTGTATGTCAAAATTTGCGGTTTACATAAGGTTTATAATTTTTGTGTTCACCTGTTGGTATGTTACGTACCTTTGACATAACCGACAAAGCAAAACAAAGTTTTGGAACGTATTGTGAACACAGTTGTGAGATTTGTTTTTAACATTCGGAGGAGGGAGCATATTTCTGAGCATGTAAAAAATTTTTTGGGATGTTATTTCAATGAGTTTATGAGGCTCAGCAATTTAGTTTTCTTTTATCGTATCATCAAAAGTGGCATTCCTGTACCTTTGTGTGATAAATTCTCTTTTTCACGTTCCTTTAGGAATAAACAGATGATAATACCCAAAATAAATTGTTCTTTGTTTGAAAGATCATTTGTGGTAAGGGTTGCTGGCTATTGGAATGGTCTGCGCTTGAGTTACGTGTTTTTCCCCACTCTAAAATTGTTTTCCGGCTCAAACTGATAGAATTTTTTTCGAATAACTAGTTGGTTGATATGGTTTTAGCTGTCATTGATGAATTCCGGATAGTTTTTTTTTGGTTTATATATCAATTCAAAATTTTTTATATGCATTCGGCTGGGGAGCCATTAAATGAATTGTAATTGAACTTATTCGATTAGTTGTTTAAGTAATTAGTATGAAACTTTTACGCAATGTACTTGTGTTATTTAATATAGTTAGTTTTAGTTACTTGCTTAGTCTTACTGAAACTATGTAATACGTATTTTTGGCCTTGATGGCTTTGTATTACAATATGGATAATAAAACTAAAATAAAATACATAAACAGCCGAGTGGTTATACATATTTTATTGTTATATATACTTCTTTTATTTAATTTTACACTTATTTTATTTAATTTAACACTTTATTAATTTAATAATTATTTTATTTCATTTTCCCGTCCGCAAACAATTGCTTTATTAAAAACCAGCTGATGTCAGATGCTTTGTCACTTCAAAATAGAACTCGTTCTAAATCATGAGAACTGTACACAGAGAAATAACACAGGCTATAGTTTGAAGGGGTTCAGACTATATGTACAAATTTACCATGTGAAAATTTGACATTACATATGGCAAATACATATAGTGAGAACACAGCTTTATTAGATATCTACATGTACTATGTAATTATATAAAAATATATATATTATGTATTATATATTATTTTTTCGGGACGAAAGCCTTAGCTGCTATATCCCTCTTTTTTCCCATTTAATTAAAATAATTGTATTATTGTAATTAAATAAAATAAATAAATATATGTTTTTCCTATATGGTTTCTTTATTTTTGTTTAATCAAAATTTAAGTTTTTTAATATAAAACTCTATTTGAAAAAATTGTGTTTTTGTGGAGCTTACTAAAGATTTTATAAGTTTTAGCATTGCCTGATAGATAGTCTTAAAAGCTTTTGAATGATACTAATATTGATCATATTTGGTGGAAAATATTCTGTATAATCGCAATTTTATACTAGAAGCTTAGAAGCCCATAGCTCCGAAACTTTGGCTCGCCGCCAAACTTTTTATATAAGTTTTTCTTGTTAACTTCTTAATTTTCAATCGGATAGCGAGTTTTTACTATTTTCTGAGCAATGTCACTAAACTTCATTTAAGCCTAACATTTTAATTTTGTTGGCCTGCACAAAAACTTGTTTAAATAAAAGCGGAGTTCAGCGTTCGGTGCAAATAGTCTTGCGAAGGAGCAAATGCAAAATATCGTTGCGGCAACTTTGTGTATGTTGTTATACGCAGGGTAAAGAATAACGTTTTTTTTAAAAAACTAATAAACAAATCGGCGGCTAATTTGAATCGGATCTTAGCCGCAAAGTTATCGAGGTGGCGGTTGCCAAAACGAGGCGGCGGTTGCCAAAATTAGTCGTCGGCCATTCTTAGCCGGCTTCAGCCAATCCGGCGCTAATTTCTCTTACAGAGAAAAAACGCTCGTACGAATTTATCTCACTAAAGGAAAGCATAAAAAAGAAAATTTTACATATGTGCTAGGAATTTAAGAAAAAATAAAAAAAACATTTAAAACTGTATTTATTATTTGCAAGAAATATCTAAAATAAGGGTACAACATAACTACAGCAAAAAGAAATATAATAAGTGATAAAATGTCTGAAGCCGAATCCACTTCAGTGGTTGAACCACAACCACCACCGAAATCAAGCCTCAGTGATTTAAGGCAATTTCGTATAAATAAAAATGCCGCAGCTCTAGCAGCTCAAACAAAAACTGGTAAGTTAATGGACTAATACCTTTTACAAATGAGTGCATTATATTTATTCTGAAAATTGTAGAACGCGTTCCCGGCAAGAAACGTATACAGGTTATGGCAGATAGTGACACCGAAGAGGCCGATGGTAATATTACTAAGAAGACCAAATTGGAATTAACAGTAAAAGATAAAGAAGAGCGCTTTCTAGCGGCTGCCAAAATGTCGACAGAATATGATACAATGGTAAGTACGAGTATTTGGAAGAGTCATATATATCGATTTAAAATATTCGAATTAAAATGAAGGACATACAAGATGCATTAGTACGTAGCGAATGGGATGTGACATCAGCTTTACTTTATCTTAAAGAAAAATGCCAGCCGAAAAATCGTTCCGCCCAAACTGTAAGTGTAACTTCGACGCCAAGGCCTGCGGCAGATGCTGCTAAATCTGCAACTAATGGCAGTTCCAAGCATAATTCATCAAAAGGCAAGAAGAATTCTCATTACGATTCCGACGGTGATGACTCTGGCGATAATGCCTATGATAAAGGACAGGTCTACGACAGTGAGGATAGTGATGGCGAAGAATCCAGAGAAATGACTGGGCAAAGAAAAAAAGTATTTGAATTTATGAACGCGGCCTCTTTGATTGAGATGCAAACAGTTAAAAGTCTCTCCGAAAAGAAAGCCAGTCTAATTCTTGATTTAAGACCCTTTAAGGATTGGGCAGACTTACGTAGGAAATTAGAATCAAATAAAGCGCTGTCTGCCGAACTACTAAACAATGCCCAAGAACTTATCAATAAGCAAAATAATGTAGCAAATATATTGACAAAATGCAACAAATTGGTACAACGGCTAGAAATGGCCATTGAAGCTGGAGCGGGTATTGTCGAGCAACCGAAAATTCTCAATGACAAATACAATCTGGCAGACTACCAACTGATCGGTCTGAACTGGCTGACAGTGATGAATAAGCAACAGATGAATGGCATATTAGCGGATGAAATGGGTCTGGGAAAAACTATACAAGTTATAGCATTTTTAGCATATCTAAAGGAAAACAATCTTTCTAAGGCAGCTCATTTGATTGTTGTGCCCTCGTCTACACTAGACAATTGGGCTGCTGAGCTGGCTAGATGGTGTCCCAGCTTAATTGTTGAAAAATACCATGGTTCTCAAGAAGAAAGAAGGCGCATGCGTATACGGTTTGCCAAAGAAGGTTTTAGTGGCTTTGACGTTCTTCTTACAACGTATGTTTGTTTGGTTTTCTTAAGCGGGGGGTTTTTTTAAGCAATCATTCTATTTATAGGTATCACATTGTTTCCAGTACACCCGAGGAAAGAAAAATGTTCCGTGTAAGTAAACTACACTATGTGATTTTTGATGAGGCTCACATGCTGAAAAATATGACAACGGCGCGTTATGCGAATTTAATTACAATAAATGCGGAAATGCGAATTTTATTGACGGGAACTCCGCTGCAGAACAATCTTTTGGAACTAATGTCGCTTCTGTGTTTCGTTATGCCAAGTTTCTTTGGGAAAAATGTGGAAGATATAAAAAGTCTATTTAGCAAGGTAAGTGACATTCATGAATTAACTTACAAGTTGTTACAACTATAGTTATTTACAACATTGCAAGGCATTGAACCATGCAAATATTGTAAGAATCATTATGATTTAATAGAAGCGAATAAAAATGCAATCGTATTGCAATGTAAATAACATATAAAATAGAGCAGTTCTGCGTATAAATATTTACATGATATTAAAGCTTACTTTTATTATTTTACACTATATATCCTCTTATACAGAAAGGTAAAACTGAAAACGGCAATGAAGAAGTCTCACAGTTTCAGGAAACACAAGTAGAGAGAGCCAAGCGTATTATGAAACCTTTTGTTTTGAGACGTTTAAAAAAGGATGTTTTGGGGAATTTGCCTAAAAAAACATCTTCCATTGTAAGCTAAAATACATAGTTGAATGCTAATTATTTATCAAGGATATTTGTATTTATTGCAGGAAAAAGTTACTATGACTGATACACAAAAACGTTGTTACAACGAACTGGTTGAGTATTATTCAACAAACCGAGTAGAATTGTGCAGTGGTGATCGTGCCGGAATCACTCTTATGATGGATATGCGAAAATTGGCGAATCATCCTCTGCTAGCTCGTTACTACTTTAGTGATGAAAAGCTGCGAGAATTTTCGAAACGTTTGGCAACTGTTACCACATATAAGAAAACAAATCCACAATATATTTTTGAAGAATTGGCGGTGATGTCCGATTTTCAAATAATGCAATTATGCAACAAATATGTATGTATTTTTAATTTAATGTCAAATCATATATATACATATATAGATAGATACATATGTCATTCCTGCTTTTCCTTACTATTTCTAAATGATCGTGCTTAGGAACTTTACGATGTCAAAATACCTGATAGACTTATATTGGATTCCGGCAAATTTCAACACTTAGACTCTTTATTGCCGAAGCTGAAGGAGGACGGTCATCGAGTGTTGATTTTTAGTCAATTTACCATGATGTTAGATATAGTGGAGCGATATCTAAAAATTCGTAAACATGGCTATTGCCGCCTTGATGGCTCAACGGCCGTAGAGGAACGTCAGGATATGATAAATGACTTTAACACTGATTCAGACATTTTCATTTTTCTCTTATCTACAAAGGCAGGCGGCGTTGGTATAAACTTAACAGCTGCAGATACTTGCATTATACATGATATTGACTTTAATCCCTACAATGACAAACAAGCCGAAGATCGCTGTCATCGTATGGGCCAAACAAGACCTGTAAGCATTTATCGTTTAGTAACCGAGGGCACAATTGAAGAGGGCATGTTGATAGTGGCTGAGGAAAAACTCAAGTTGGAACAAGAAATAACTTCAAGTGAAAAGGGTGAGGTTCAGGAAACCAAGTGCGTTGTGAGGCTATTAACTATGGCTTTAGGCCTAGACAAAGATGAAGAGGAGCAATTAAATAAATCAATTAATTCGTTAAAATCTTCCAATTAGGTTTAAATTGATTTTAATATATAACTGAAGCTCTATTTAATTCGATACTATGCTAATAATAATTATAAATCTATAGACGGAGAGCTAGAGAAAGTTTTACTAACGGTCTGCGTCTAAGGCTTACCATGTTTTTAGTGAGGAAATTAATAATTACTGTAGGTTTTAATTCTTACTTTGTTGATTTATTTATAAAAAAGATTTGAAATTTCGAATTAAAATCATTTATACCAGACGTATTACGAAAATTAAAAATCTACAATAACCGTTACTTGCAAGCAAATCAAAATAAAAATTAAAAATAATCGTTATTTTTGAGCCGAAAAATAAAACTCAAAAATAAGAATTATTTACGATTAAAAAATAAAACTCGAAAATAATTCTTATTCGGCAAACAAAAAATAAAAGTCGGAAAATAACGATTAAATCGTAATTTTTATGATATTACTCGTAATCGTTACGGCCCTTGTTTTATAATTTTTAAAGTTGAAAAAGCCTTTACGTGTAAGGCTGAACTTTTTTTATGGCTTAGTGCAGTCATTGAGAAGGTGCAAACAAACAAATGCCAGACTGCTCGAAAGGTGCACAATATGTGATTAAAATTAGCTTTTCATAAAACACGAATTTTATGGAATTTTGATAAAGTGGTTCTAAAAACTTAATTTGGGTCCGCTGAACACGAATATGAAATAATTTTTTTATTACGTGAAACGTTATTCGAGATATCCTCGAAAAACTTAATTTTTTTCACTTCTATTTAGTTATTGGCAAATATCTCGAGAACTAAACATCTGAGCGTTACAAATTTTACATTGTGTTGAAGCCATTTAATTCCTCTTTCAGTCAAGATATATCTTGTATTGATCGGATCAAAAGCTACTGAGGTACAGACGTCTTGTATTGATCGGACCAAAACCTACTGAGGTACAGACGTCGCAATTTAAAATATTAATATTTTTAAGCGTTTAGCTGAAAGCGAATTTCATGACGAGCAAATGAAGCATAAAATTGTTAAAATCCGACGAGATTTTAGATAAATTAGAATCGGTTTAGCAGTTTGGGAGCTACGGTGCCACAGACACAGAAAAGAGAAGATAACTTCTAAACGGCTGGACCAATTTTCTTCAAACATAGCTAAGAACATTCGATCAAGTCACCAATCAAAGAATAACTAAATCAAAATCGGTCCAGTCGTTTGGGCTGTACGATGGCGTGTACAGACATACGTACACACACTACAAACTTATGACACCCCCCTTTTTGGTCGGGGGTTAAAACTAGCTTTTGAACGAAAATTATATTTTTGAGTAAACACTTTAAGGCCCTAATTGTGTAAGTCACGTCACCAAAGTGAAATTTATATAGAGAACAAAAACAAAATTTCAAATATTTTATAAATTTGTTTTATTTTTCATACAAATTTTAAAATTTTTGAAAGGAAAGGCAACGTTGAATTTCTATGCGTTTGTTTGGTGAAGAATTTGTATGAAAAACAAAAACAATTTTTTGAAATTTGTTTTTTTTAATATTAATTTCACTTCGGTGATATGACTTACACAATTAGGGCCTAAATGTATTTTTTATAAAATATATCGGCTTTTGTCACTTAACTGGTGTAGTAAAGTTTCATATTTTTCGTCGGATCTTAGCAATGTTGTGCTTCATTTATTCTTTTATGAAATGCTCGTTCATTTAAAAGTTTAAAAATATAAATAAAGTAATTTTTCTCTTCTTAATTGAGCAGAAAGGTGGCATGTAATAACGTGCATGGACGTAATTACCACTCCGAAGCGGAAATAATCCCCCTTATTCCGTAACTATTTGTCGACGTCACGTCAAGACAATACAAAAAAATTGGCATATTTCTACTCGTCATCGACAACAATTTACTATTACTGGCAGCCACTTAGTATTCTCTAAGGTATAGAAAATGGGAAGAGGCTATTGACAGTAGTAAATTTTTGTCGACAGCGAGTAGACAAGTGCCAATTTTTTGGTATTGTCTTGACGTGACGTCGACAAATAGTTACGGAATAAGGGGGAATGTCCATGAACGTTATTTCCATTTTGAAAAGAAAATGATGTCCTTAAGAAAATTCAAATAGTCTATGCAAATAGTATTGCATAGTAACGATTGTGTGCATAGCCTGCCTTCGGCTGAGCTAAAGGGCTTTCTCTGGGTATGTCGCATTGTGGCTTGGCTGAGTAAAGATTTTTTTGGTATTCGACATACCAGAGGTGAAAACCTTTAAGACCGACCGAAAGCCGGCAAGGCAAAAGTATTTTACTCCGCAAAACCAGTGCTTTTCAAAAAGAAAAAAATTTCCACCGTCCATGGACGTTATTGCATGCCACCGATCAGAAAACATCAAGAAATGTATTTTAATTGCAATGTTTGTAGCTCAACAGATTTTGGTCCGATTAATACAAAATATATTTGATTGAAACAGCAGATCAATGTGCCAATTGATAAGCCGTTCTCGTCATATTTGCCAATAACTGAATTAAAAAAGTTTTTTCGCGGATATCTCGCAAGCGGTTTCACGTAATAAAAAAAATTTAATTTCATATTCGCGTTCAGCGGATCCAAAATAATTTTTTTTAAAAGCTTACTTTATCAAATTTTGTTAAAGTTCCATAAAATTTGAGATTAACCGAACAAAAGCTAATTTTACTCACATATCATGCACCTTTCGAGCAGTCTGGCAGACTTTAACGACTGATGAAACAGTCTGACATTTTCGATTTCTTACTTCTTCAAAATGAATGTACTAAATCATAAAAAATTTCAGTCTTTTTAACTTTCAACCAACGGATGCTTGCCAGACTGTGTTTACGCTCTGCATAAAAATATAAAAATAACTAAAATAACATGCAGACCGTTAGAAAAACTTCCATTACCTCTGGACTATATCACTTAACTTAAATAATTTGGTACAAACAAAAGTTTTTATTTAAATGTCCCTATAACTCAATTCAGTATGATTTTAAGATGTTTTTATTTTCTCAGTTTATAATACATAGTAGATATTTTTTTGTCACCATACCCCAACTTCTGATATAAAAACTCAAAAGAACGTATTATTTGTTATGTTCTAATTATTTGTTTCATTATAATTTTTGAAATTATTGTTGTTGATATTTCGCTAGAGATCATCGCCTAAACATTCATTTAACAATTCAATTCATAAAAAGTTTTATTTCAACAACACATTACGCTTCTTTACCTTAAATCTTTTGCTAGTAATATTATTTTGTCTATTGTTAATACAAAAGTAAAATTTATACATATGTTTAGATTGAGATATGACATCTGTAAACATTTAAAGAACATAATATATATTTTTCATTTACAAATGCTATTATTTATTAAAAAATACAAAATTCCCAAAACATTTTAAAAAGTAAATTTATTATAAATAAAGAATATAAGCTAAATGCAGAACATCTTTTTACATGTACATGATTTTTCTAAAATAGATTTGAACTAAAAAAAGCTAAACGGAAAACGTTTTTTATTGCACGAGGGAGCAGCTAAATTAATTCACAGACTACTGTTGCGTCTCACAGAATACTAGGGGATATTCACATATTACGTAACGATATTTTCGAAGTATTTATACCGCCCCCTCCCACTCCCCTTGTAACGCTTTCTACAAAATTTTCAGCACAATTTATCTAATCCGTAGCAAATCTTCAACCCCACCCTCCTCCCGCCGCAACGTTACGTAATATGTGTATAGTTCCCTATAGGAAATTTTACCACTTTGTGACCCATTATTAATTACAGCCAAAAGGCTACACCGATTTAAAATATTTTTTTGGTTCGACCTTTGGAACTATCGATGCTATCGATAGTATCGAATTTTTAGAAGAATGTTAGAGGTTTAACCCTTCATCCATTAAAAGGTTTTTCATATATTTAACAAATCTTATATGGGAATTTATTTAGCAATTCGTTCATAAAATAAACTTATTTTATGAATCTACAATTATCTCGTATAATGTTTTATATGGTTACCTTAATAGAGATATGTCTTAACCCATTATTTTTTTCAGTTCTAATTTTTTGCATATTTCGATACATTAAAGATTCATCTATCAAAATAGGGAAAAAATTCGATATGAAAAATATAATGAGTTGGGGCGTTTCTATATTAAGGTAACGATACATTCTCTAAATAACATTAAATTAAAAACTTTAAGAACCCCCAAAATATGGATAACTTCAAAACAGCTGGACCTATTTTCTTCAAACGTAGCTTAGAAGATTTAAAATCATATTAAAAAAACTAAATTAAAATCGATCAAGCCCTTCGGGAGCTACGTTGCCACAGAACGAAGCTTTAAGAGGGTACTACCTGAAAAGAGATGAGAACTCTAAGTGGCTGGAGAGATTTTCTTCAAACATAATTAAGAACGCTCGATAGTCATCTTTCAAATAAATCGGTCTAGCCGTTTGGGCTCTACGATAGTCCAGACAGACACACAGATACAAACTACTAACTATAATAGTTTAGACAATTCTACTTCATTTAAAAGTTTTATTTACCTGCAACACTAATTATTATAAGTTCAATAATAAAAATTAGGGGTAAATGCGGGTTCAAGTAATGCGAAACATAAGCTGTTAATAATATATCATTGGCGAAGCTATTGTAGAAATTCCTAGACTGTAAATTTGGGCATAATGGGATAGCTTTTGGGCCGAATAGCTTTTGAGTACCGAATAATTTTGTTAATAATACATCGACAACTGCTGCGGTCAGAATTTATGGACTAAATTTTCTTCGATAGTATCGATAGTGGGCAAAAACATCGATAGTACATTAAAAATAAAACTATCGATAGTACCATCGATTGTTTTGCAGCTCTACCATACAGTAAATAGTTCCCTAGAAAAAAACGTTTTCTAAAAAAGTCGCAAATATTTGCAGCTGAACTTTGAACTCTTGAAGAAAATTGATTGCTCTAGAGGACTCTGATGGTGTTATGGCCACAGTCTACTTTGTGTTATGGCTATCATCTGCTATCATTTTAGTGTAGGTTGGGTTAGGAATGGTAGTCAGAGATGTCAGATGTGGCGATTTCTCGCCAAACGTGGCGATTTTGAAACTTGTTTGGCGTCCTAATTTTCGGTTTGGCGATATGGCGATTTTTTTTGAGATTTATAAAGTAGTTGGCTATTTTTGATGAGCCATGATTTTGTTTGAAAAACTTTAAAGTCAGTATAAAAAAGTAACATTATTGTGATTCTGGTTGTTTTATGTAAGAATTTTGATACATTCAAATGTACATATCGAGCACTTAGAATAAAAAGGTTCTATGTAACTTTACATGACTATCGAGAAAAACGTGATTAAAGTTTTTAATCGCAATAATTTTGTTATATATGCACTTTGAATATATTTTTCTGTTATATAATAAGCAATATACTTATGATATTAATCTTATTGCAAATTTTATATAAAATTTGCATTTTATTAGCAATTTGAAAAATTAGATATGCGAGTTAGAACCTTTTTAAATCAAGTTTGAAAACAAATTGTAATTTAAAAAGATTCCAAACGCATATAGAACTTTTATATGTAATAATCCTAAGAAATCCTAAAAATCCTAACAAAACAAAATACATAAATTTTTTTAAGGTTATATATTTTATTTAATACTTTTTAATCAGATATTAAACATCGTTTTATAAATTTGCTGATCAAGAACAGGCATAAATTTTAACATAGATTTAATATCTTCTTTTTAACATTCGAAATGATTGGCAATTTTCTGTACGGCTTCGGTGTTAGGTCAATGTTTGTTTGAGAACATTTCTGGATTCTAGTGCGTATATCCTTTGCTCTCAAATTGCACATTTTGAAAATTGAATCTGTGAGAGGTTAGAAAGCCTACTTGAACAACATTTTTTGTGAATCTCAGGCAGCATACACTAGTAAAATGGACATCTTTAAAATTCATGGACTTTGCCACAGCAGCATAATCTTTAAAATCGGTGTGAAGCATTTCAATAACCCTAAAAGGGTGTTTCGTATTTATCACTTTCAATAGCCTTATTAGTCCAGCAGGTGAGTAAATCTCGGCTGATGACATAGCCTTTTCAATAGCACAATGAGCACTGTCTACTTCTTGGATATATGCGTGTCCTGGAGTGGAATATTTCATAGTAATTTCAGATAAATGAGGAGTAAGTGTGGAATACAGGAATCACTCCAAGTAATCAGTACTGTAAAGTGATTTTCTTCAGCAACTTTATCTAATATTTTTTTGAATGCACTAGCCAACTTATTACCTCCACGGCCTGAAGCGCACTCTGTCCATATTGCACAATATTTGGTTTTTGATGTGGAGAGATGAGCAGTTAGGTTATAAACTGTTAGCTTCTTTTTGTAAAAAAACGAACTTATGTCTGCTCGTGGTAATGTTATAACATTCTACATACCAAAGCACAAAACAGGAATTTCACAATTCATACTGTCGTTTTCCTTTTCCGCACGCATAGCCTTCTTCTTAATCATATGTTCCTTGTATTTAGTTTTAAGTTCGTTTGTAACTTTATTTTCTTTTCTTGCAATAGCATATTCTTCGCAGAGATCACACCTATCAGTTTTCGTTATATGAAAGGATAAATTAAACTCTGTATTAAAAATGAATCTACATAGAAAATTTAACAGGGTCCGGTTCTTTTAAGGCCGGGGCACATAGAATCCGTCATACGTCATCCGTTGCCTTTTTCAACTGACGTTAACGGAATGACGGATAATGTTGGCACAATGAGTACTTTGTTAACGGAGAGAAAATCAGCTGTTATTTATTTATTAACTTTAATTTCTTTAATTCTTTATTTTAATTCTTATTTCTTAATTCTTAATTTCTTTATTTTTTTATAACAAAGCACCAAAACTTTATACAATCGAATAAATTTTAATTTAAATTATTTTATTTTTGAGCGAAAAACAAACCCACAACAAAGAACAAATCAAACAATTGTTGTCAAAGTACTCAACGTACGTTAAAAGTTAAAAGTTGGCCAACTTTGTACTTTGCGTTGACGGAGAAGTACTGTATGTGATCAAGTTCATAAGAAAACATGTATTTTAACTTAGCTGTCAGTTGAAAAAGGCGACGTATAACGTATGACGGATTCTATGTGTCTCGGCCTTTATTCGTTAAATTTTTCAATGTACAATTCATACATTTTTCTCAAAGCCAGAGCGGAGAGAATACTTAGATTCTCTGTTAGTTGAACTTCTACAGTAGTGAGATTCAACATTGGGAAATGAGTTAATATGATCTTTAACCATGTTTACCATATTTCCCGGAATTTTGCGGCTACTACTTTTACCCCTACCATCTACTTTTGGGGTATTACCAATATCTTTCCTATTGTGAGCATTATATACCGGTTTCTGAGATATACTGAGAGTATCCAAATAAAAGCTTTTGCAAACTTGTAATTTTTCATTATTGAGATTCACGTAGTATGAAAAAGAAAATTTCCTTTTTGAATTATTTAAGTTTTTATTTGGTCTGACTGTAGAACAACGACTAGTTGTGTTGAGAATAAACAAATGTTTTTCAATTTGTGTTATAGACAATTCACACTACCGTGTTTATGACAATTTTAAGTGTTTACGAGCCAAATATGTATGTTGAAAGAATATTTTCATACATAATTAACTCCATTAAAACTCATCCCCGAAATATAATGCAATATGTATCTTCTGGACGTGCTATTACGAGTTATAAATTATCGGCCATGTCACAGAGTTCAATTCCGTTCGGAAACGGAATTCAATCCATCCTAATATGTCAAGCCCTAGCTGGAGCATACTGCAGCATAGTAAAACCGCATTTTAGTTTTCTTTTTTAAGCATGGTACTGTGTTCATCATTTCGTGCGAAGTGTTGTCAAAAGTTCATATAAAAAAATTGTCACGAATTTCTCATGAAAAATTGTTGCAGTAGTAGTACTCTGTTTATTTTGTGAAAAACATATGAGATGTATCTACAACATTCTGAGTCTTCATGCGAAATAATATAAGCACCACTCTTTTCGTGTGGAATTTACAACAAACACATTGGTTTTTTTAACGTACACAATTGCACCATACTTTCAAGCGCTATTATAATTGGTTACTTGTCATATTTTTCGTATGAAAAAAACTAATGTTGGTCACCTATTACCTGTCATTAGTTCCTATGATGAAGCCCCTGATATCTTTCAGTTTGCAATTCGCGATATGACTAATGCTCTCATGGAAACGTATGCTCAGCCACCTAAGCCTGTTTCGTGCAACCTTGGGCAATGCCAGATAATGTGCTCAATGGTTTCTGGTTCCTCTTCATCCTACAGAAATGTGGAGTGCCAATCTCCCAAATGCTGGTCCTCGCTCTGGCACCTTCCTATTCATACCCGGTAGTAGTAGTTCGGATATTCATAGCCTTCGAGACTACAGTCCTTCCTACTCCCCCATGAACGGTTGGCCCTGCTCAACAAGCAATTACTGAGATCCCTATAGTAATGACCCATCGGCAATTTAACCGATCATTCACACGTTTCCTCATCTAACGCCAACCCTATTCTTGGCAGCTTATCGGCAGTTTCATTTCCCTCAACATTGTAGTGGCCAGAAACCCAACATAAGGTCTGTTTATTTTAAATATGTTCATTTCACCAAACAATTGCTTAGAAGCCATAACTCGTTTCTTTGTATACTCTTTATTTAGGGCCCTTTTCATAATGTACGATTAAAGTTTAACATAGACTTTAACCGCAAGTTTTGTATGCCGAACTTGACGTTAATGGTAGAATTAGTCGATTCGTATCGTGTTACTTTACTTCTTTCCGTATCATTCTACTTTGTGTCTTAGTTAATGAAAACGTAGCGTTGGAAAAAAATTATTTGACTTATTTCATAATTTCCTCGTATTAAATAAATAAATTTACCATCATTTACTTTCTATTCGTATTTGATTTCATTTGTTCTAATTATTTACCTTTGTTTTTTAGTTTTCTTTGCTTTATGTTTTTGGCATTTACTCTGTTTGACGCTCTCTACGTAAAAATCTATTTTCTATAGATTTCTTTCTACCTCACAAAAGTTACGATACATATTGAATAAACAATAACATGTTTCATTAATGTAACAGATTTTGGCAGTTTATCCGTAACCTCACAATACGATTCGACTAATTCTACCATAACTTCTAATCAGTGTTGCCATAAGACGAAGGAGTAAAGTGATAGATTGTAGAAGAAAAAGTGCTAAAATTTTTTACACCACATATAAAAAAGTGCTAAAACTATTTACAATTTTTAATATCACTTTTCTTAGATTTTTATTTTTTGAATCCAGCTGTGAATGAAATGTGAACAATAAAATATGCTTACTTATATAAAAATAATAAAAGACAGGCTCGTATGAAACGATTTCATTGACACTGCCGCCAGATATAACAATCGCATACGTTGTATAGTTCTACTAAATGAATAAAATATTCCCCACAGCACCAAAACCATACTTAGTTGTACAAAAAGGTTTTTTATAAAAATTTATTTTTTAAACACGAATTTTTAGTTGTAATATACAATTAATTTTGCATTAATTAATGAAAATATGAATTTAGAATCAGTTTTGATGCATTTGAGCTCAAAAATTTTGATTTGCTTAAAATTTCTTTACATTTTTTCTATTTGGCACTAAAAAAATTGCCCCAAATAGTAACAAAAATGCAATACTGTTGAATGAAAAAAACGGTTGAAAACTTTGCGGTTGGGGAACTCGCTCTCTATTTTAATTATTATTTAGTAGACCCGCTTTTACCTCTTCTGGATCCACGTATGAATCGATGCCTTTTATCACTACTTGGAGGCCTTTTGCACTTTTCAATTGGTAGGTGTAAAAATTTTTATTTTGTGTTTCAAACTCGGAAACTGCTGAGCGGTAATTATTTTTCTTCATTTACTTGCATTTTTGTCTCATTAGTCGCGCCGCGTTTTATCGGGATTACGTAAAACGCCTCTTCACCGATTAATTGTACTAGCCTCTTTTTAGCTCATTTGAGTTTTTCTCTCTTAAGTATATTGGGGGCGGCTTGTTTGACCTGATAATGATGATTTCGTCTTTGTCGTTTTGTAGAAGTGAAAAGCGATTTTCAGAAAGCGCAGCATCATATTTACCATCTTTGGCCATTTTCGACAATGGAGCGAGGTTTTTCGATCTTGGACTTCTTTGTCTTTTTTTATTATTTACCACTTTAAAATAACGATCAATACCCATTTGGATTTTTGAATCAGTTTCTAGGGGGACACTCTGTCGTTTTTTCTTTTTCGGTTTGATGTTGGCTCATATTGTTGTCACTTGTGCTTTGCTGTGAAGCTGGTTTCAAAAAATTTACTTTCATATTACGGTCTGTCATATACATTGAATTTGAGCGTACACGTGTACGCAAGTGTAAATTTTTGTTTCTGGGTTATCACATTCTGCTGCAACAACAGTAACGTAGGCATTTCTGTTGTTTGTTGTTGTTTTGGTACTCTTTTGGTACGAGTACCAAATGTATTTGTTGTTTGTGTGCTTCCTTGCTTATGGGTTTATAATTTATTTTACGAAAAGAAATTAAAAATGTATATGTACGTACGTAAAATAATAAACAAAATGGTGTTTGTTAATGCTTTGTTGTTGCGAATATGTACATATTTGTGTCTTTTTTTTTAATATTATATATTTTTATATTGTTTATTTTCTTCACCGACTGCAAATTAATGCTTGTTTCTACTTCGAGAGTAAGTTGCAAACTCTGCGCTTAGATAAGCTAAAGATATTTATTGGTGCAATTATCCGTTTTATATTAAGTTTGATTTTGTGTCCAGAGATGGGAAAAATTTTTTCAAGGATGGAAAACCAACATTTTTAAAATGGTTTAAAAAATCAACTTAAAATGTACCTTTTCAAACATTTTTTTTTATAATATACCTACTATTATATTATATATATGTGTAAAAAAAGTTGGAATAGTTCTCTTAAAAGTTATTTTCATAATTAAAAATAAAATTAAAGATTTTTAACCCGACCTTTAACCGGTTTTATATATTGCACGCCTCATACGCGAAGCGTTGCAGTGGGTACTACTCTCACTTCACGCGAAACTACTGATTTTTCTCACTTAAAATGGCTCTATTATTATCATATATTTCACTTGTAAAAAATATATACACACACACATATGAAGAAAAAATACTATTTTTAGCACTCATGACATTTTTAATGTCATTTTTATTATTTAAACTAATTAAAAAACTGTTTAAAAAAGTTCTGACTTGAACGTCCGTTTGTCTGTATGTACGGATCCTGTATGTGGTCACGATAACGACCGAAAGACTTCACTAATCTACTCCATTTGTTTTTTTACGCTTCAGTATAATTAGGAATAAAAGCCTATTTAATTTCACTGTCTAAATGAGATTATAAGGCGTGCACTTTTGGATTTTCCAAACTATTTGCAAAATATTTTAGGTGATATTTTGAAAATATCGAAATCTGAATATGTATTATGGTTTTATCATCCCCTATAATCAAAAACAACAATAATTTTGAAGTTTTAAATTCGATTTGTTGTTTTTTAATATCTGTAAAAAGTGAATTTCTTTATTCTGTTGTCTTTGCTCAAATATTAGAAGATTGCTATTTTTATTTTATTAGAAAAAACGTAGGCCCTAGTTGTGTAAATCATAGATTTATACGTAGATAGTCAACTAAAACTTCAAAAACCTAAGTCTGCTGTCAAAAACCTAAGTCTAAGAATGTGTTAGTAGAACATTTTTTTTAGTATTGGTTTAAAATAAAATATTCCCCACAGCTACAAAATCATACTTAGTTGTACAAAAAGCATTTAACAAAATTTATATTTTTTAAACACGAATTTTTAGTTGTTATATACAATTAATTGTGCATTAATTAATGAAAATATGAATCTAGAATCATTTTTAATGCAATTGAGCTCAAAAATTTTGATTCGCTAAACATTTTTTTGAATTTTTTCTATTTGGCACTAAAAAAAATTGTCTCAAATAGTAACAAAAATGTAATACTGTTGAATGAAAAAACGGTTGAAAACTTTGATAAATTTCAACACACAAATGTCAACAAAATTAAAAAAAATATTTTAAAATTACAGCAAGAAGAAACATAAAATTTGTTATATGACAAATAAAAAAATTAAATAATATAAAATAGTGTTTGTGTGTGCAAAAAAAATATAAATTTGAGTGCATTTTAAAGTGCAAAAATTACGCTCTCTGATGAGTGTTGAGTTGCCCCTCTCAGTGTGTTGGATAACAAAATACCCATAGGTGTGAAGAGAGTTGTCAATTTTTTTTTGACAGGAGCCCAGTTGATTATCTACGTGTAATCTATGGTGTAAATCACGTCATTAAATTGAAATTTATATACACTGAAAATAGGAAAAAATAGGAAAATTTCCTTTTTTGCGTTCTGTAATATTTTTCTCGAGGAAAAAGCCTAAAAAGTTACACATTTTCGCAACTGGTTTCTTTTTATACGAACTTAAACGCAAAACAGTGTTTTCATGTATATTTAATTAAATAACTATTCATTTTTAGTCGAAAATTAGTTCATAAATTTCTTTCAAAAATCGATTTTTCTAAATGCTTGGTGGGTATTTTCTAAACT
The DNA here is from genome assembly GCA_956483635.1 of Panzeria rudis. Taxonomy (NCBI): domain Eukaryota; kingdom Metazoa; phylum Arthropoda; class Insecta; order Diptera; family Tachinidae; genus Panzeria; species Panzeria rudis. The sequence continues at coordinate 46,863,631 of OY101449.1, read as the reverse complement.
ATAAAGGAGTTACAACTTTTTATGTGAATAAAATAAATTTTAATTTACTTGCTTTTATACTAATTATTTGCATATTTTTAATGTCGATTCTTTGGAAGCAATGAAAATGTAGGTTCTTAAAAATGACTTTCAATTTTTTTTACTGAGATATATTACGAAAAAAACATTTAGGCAATATTTTTTTTTAACTTACGAAAGTAACGAATAGCTTTCGCAAACATTCTTCCTTGTTAAAAAATATATTTGAAATAAAACAAGTAAGAGTGCTATATTCGGCTGTGCCGAATCTTATATACCCTTCACAAAGTAATATAAAAGGTATATCTGTGGTCACAAGGTACAACACTTAAGTCGAGTTAGGACATAGTGTATTTATCATTATAATTTTGTTTATTTCTCTTAACTGTTTCATTATAAATTAAATTAGAAATTAATATAGTATAAAATTGCTAGCATTAGCTTAATCTAATTTCCCTGATTTTACACAGCGATTCTAAAATTCTCTTTTGACCACTTCCCAAAATCGAGTTTAGTCGTTATTATTATGATATATATTTTTAAAAAAACATGTTTTTGATGGTGATTTAAAATATTATTATTGTCTTTGTCTGACTTGATTACTAATATTTTTGACTTATTATTTCTTTTCATTCCCATATGTATCTATCGTCAATGTTGGCAGCCTGCTAAAACTATGAAAATGCTTTTTATTTTTAATAACTTCCTTTTTCTATATACAAAATAAGGAAGAATTTTTAAAGCTGGCGACTATTTTTTAACAATAGGCATCATTTACTTTTTTCAATATTTTTAATCGAGTTTATTCCAGTTCAAAATAAATTAAAATTAAAAACAAAAACAAAAAATGTTTGTTGCAAGTGAGCGATAAGTTAAAGGCAAATTCGTCTTTCCTGGTAGGTTAAAGTAAATTTGTAATAATGATAAACTGTTTATCATTTCCAAAAAATTTTTATCAAAATTCGTCGTTCGTCCCAGTTGTGTTCTTAGCATTAAGTAGGTTTTTATTAGCTTCAATTTACTAAAACTACGCTCACCTTTCATATTTTATAAATTTTTATAATAAAAATATACAAATGCGCTAGAAATTGCTTTTCGCATTTGGATTTTTGCGCCCCTTGACACCTGGCACCTTGTGCGACCGCCTCACTCGTTCCACCCTTAGGCCGCCGCTGTATGGATGTATCCCTGCAGACAAAATTACTAGTATGTGGTTAGAGATGTGCTAGTTGCTCTTTTATTCAGACTAGTTGTCTAACTGTGTTTTTTCCATATATCGAACTATCGATTTTAACATTAGGTTGCCATAGGAGCCCAACTAGTTCATTTGTACATAGTTATATGCTAGTTGAAATACTAGTTGTATGAACACACATTTCTCATATCTCAAAGCATGTACTCTATCCACTGAGCCACTTTCTGCTTATTACATTTAGAGCTAAAATTTTGTTTTATGTATTTACACCTGAAAATATGTAAAAAGTTAAAAATATTAAATATAAAATATTTAAATTACTAGTATCATTACAACTAGTTGTATGACTATTCCAAAACATTGTTGTTTGACTAGTATCGTTACTAGCCACATTACAACTAGTAAGATGACAGTCCTTTGTTGACTAGTAACGTTACACCTAGTAATATGACTGTCCCAAAACGTAACCAGTTGTACATTAACCTGCAGGGATGTTTATCAAATATAAGAAATGTAAAAAAAACAACGCTCAAGTACAGGTTTGCATCCTAGCGAATTTTTTTGATAAGTTCTAAAAATATAATTCACATAATTATGATGCGTGTTTAAAGTAGAAAATTCCAAAAACCATACAATGCTAAATTTTGATTAAACTTAAAAGTCGATTTATTCAATATTTTTTGTGGCTTACCGAGTTACTGCTCTGTATGTATATTATTTTTCTAAAAGCAAAATGCAACTATGATGATAGATATAATTATTAATTTTTTCTCGATGTAAGAAATTCTCACAAATTACAGAAACGAGGCAGATGAAATAGGGATAAATTCGTCAAATTTCGAGCGAAAAATCGTCAAAAACGTCAAAATAATTATCTGAAATCGTCAAAAATTCGTCGAAAGTAAAAAAACACTTATTTCGAGGTTCAAAACTAATTTTGTATAGAAATTTACTTAATAAACAGAATGATAATTAATAATAAACAACATAACAAATAAATTCACAGTTTTTACACAAAATAAATGAAATTCTTATCAATAAAATGATCAATTGTTGTTTTAACTCAATAAAAAGTATAATCACATGTTTAGTGAATTTAGCTTTTAGAAAAATAATATAAGTACGTACAGTGCAGTAACTCGGTCAGCCACAAAAATATTGAATAAATCAACTTTTAAGTTTAATGAAAATTTAACATTGTATGGTTTTTGGAATTTTCTACTTTAAATACGCAGTATAATCATTTGAATTATGTTATTAGAACTTATCAAAAAATTTCGCATAGGATGCAAAGCTATACTTGAGCGTTGTTTTTTAGTGTTTAAAAATTTTTATATTTGATATACATCCATATGTATGTATGCAGCAGTTGATAAATTATGGAGAGAAGAGGTTTTAAAAAAACATGTAATGATTAGTTATTGGCATAACTATCCCTTTTAGTTCTTACTTTTAAAACTTCTAAAATATTGTATTAACTAACTTATAATTCTTAAACATCGTCGTTAGAATCCAATTTTAACGATAAATCATCAAATCTGGGAGCCATCCCTATCATCCGATCTTTTGTAGGACGATTCGTATAGTATTAGTTGAGATATTGTATGACTCACCGTGCAAGCCAGCTGGTTACGTATGTATATTAAATTAAACACATAATACTTTGTGGCTGTTATGCTGAGAGCGCTAAGCGGTTTCCCTATAGTTATTTACCTCTCGAGAGCCGGGTTCAAATCACGGCGCCTGAAAATTTTATTTTTTTAGATGTTTCTTTTTATTTTGATTGGAAATTTAATTCTCTACAAAAAAGGTCTTATAATAAAATTACGTAGAGTTGAAACCTACTGAGATAATTGCAATAATGCTCTAAAAAATGAAAATTTTCAAGTTATTATCACTTTTTCAGGGTAAAATATGAATTTAAATATGAATATGAATCGCTATTATCTTTGTAACTATCAACTTTAAATAAATTTTTATCAGGTCTGTAGAAAATTGAATTTCCTATGAAATTTCTATGATAAAATTCATATTTTACACTGAAAAAGTGATAACAACTTGAAAAAGTTCATTTTTTAGAGTATTATTGCAATTATCTCAGTAACTATCAACTCTACGTAATTTTATTATAGGACCTTTTTTGTAGAGAATTAAATTTCCAATCAAAATAAGTTGGAAAAAAAATTTTAAACAACTTCTAACTTTAGCGGGATTTGGCGAGCCTAAGATATCGACCTAAAATTTTTTTGTTTTCCTAACATTATTTTTTTTTGTACAAAGAAAAATATTTTTGCTATTAAAAACGAAAATTCCAAAAAGCGGATTTTCAGCCTACCCTAATATATTTCGTCACCGTAACGTGCAAACGTGATAAGTCCTTTTTTTGAACTTTTACAGGAGGGAGAAAAAACTGTCTAACTTTTGCTGGCCTAATATTTTTTAAATCTGTAAACGCAGTTTCTTCGTCGATTTATCGCTCATTAATATCAGTAATTAAAACATTTCAAAAAATAATGTTCGCGAAAAAGGGGCTTTTTTGGGACTTATCACATTTGCTTTTTGTGATTATACTTTTTCAGTTCTTATTATTTATTTTTCGTTTTATTATAAATAAATGTTAAAATTTTGTATTTTTATTACCTGATTTTACACCTAATCGATTGTTGTTAAATACATAGAACGCGTGTTATTAACATTTTTCATGTGGCTCCGTATATTGCGAAAACAAAAATTACGAACATATTCCAAAATTTTATAGGACAGAGAAAAAATCATAAGCTGGGTTTATTGGAAAAGAAAATCTTTAAGAAATTTATTATTTGACATTTTGCCATATAAATACTTTTATTGTTATCCAATGGATTTCTAATTGTATAAAGGTGTGGAAAAATAAAATAGATTCATATCGAATAGAAATTATTTGTTGGGTATTGTATAAGTTTCTAAGCCTACTACACTTATTTTATTCTTTTGTGATTTTCAAAAATATTATCATTTGTAAATTCTCAAGTGGTGTTTGTAAGTCTGAGCATAAGATAAAAGGTTTGTAACTGTTCAAAGTTGTGGTTGAAGTCTACTGACGATTTCGTAAAGCACCAATGAAATGCATATAGACAATGTTTAATAACCATCAACAAATAAATTTCATATGGAAAAGAAAATGTATTATTTCGACATGAACTTTTGCACAGAAAAAATTAGCAAAAAAAATTACAAAAATTGGAAACAGCTTCAAAATTTTTTCAATATGACTGAACCTATAAAAAGAGATACGACGAAATTTCGCAGGAAATTCGCAAAAACCAGAAAAAAGTTTTCAAACTGGCTCAAAAGCACTAATATTGTAAATATGACAAGTAATAAACGACACACAGTAAAGCACAATCAAAATATTTTACAAATAGATAAAGAATTTCAAAACCGATTGGATTCAGTACATACGATCATAGCAGAGGAGTGCGCCTATTGATCCCAGGAAGATGAACTTCCCAAATTGCACCGGAGCGGAGCTATGGAGTCCCAAAGAATGTCGCTTTGGACATCTAAAATTTTTCAACGTTTGTGATCTTTTATTTCCCGCTCGATTCCAAAAATTTTGTATGTAAGTCCTTAAAGCCCTCATAATGTTCTAAACAAAATTATGTTTGATTAAGCACTCATTTTGAGGTATACTGATTCGAAAATTAAACTTTTCCAATTTTTTTAAACTTGGTTCAGTATTTTCAAGATATGGCATCCAAATAACAACGGATTGTCACAATTGTTCCGCTAGTAGTTACCCAACAAAATTGTAAATTGTTTACAAATTATGCAAATATTACGGCTAATGCTGACTTTAGACGATATGTTTTTTACATATGGCTTGTTAGGTGTGTGAGACAAATGCAACTTCGCATGTTTGTCAAAATTGTCAATTTACAGACGGTTTAAAATATTTGCTTTCACACGTACATGTGCAATTACATCTTACATAAACTTCTGAGTGTTCACAACAGCTGAGTTTTTGCACAATTTTCGTAAATATATAAAGCGCTCCTTGCTTTTTAATATTTTTTCAGCCAAACCACACTTTTGACATTTTAATACAGCTGATGTCAGATGCCTTGTCAGATGAAAATAGAACACGCTCTAATTGAAAATTTTTCATCTGACTTTGCTTCTGTAAATGTCATCTGACAATGTTTCATATGTTTCACACGGCATGTATCACTTTTGCAGTGGGAAATTTGACAAGTCAGATGTAAAATACATGTCGTCTAAAGTCAGCATAACAACCCATATGTAAAAAACATGTCGTCTAAAGTCAGCATAACGCACAAGTTAATTAAAAATAATAATTTTTAAGTTTTACCTTGACTTAGAAAATTTTTTTTGGTTTGTTTGCTGTTTTGTGGACTTAGAACATTTGCATGTCACTGCATAACAGCAAGTAAAAATTACATAATGGTAACTTTTTTTCTGTAAATGATGTATTTTGAGTTGTGTTATTATTAGGGATGTAACGAATACCGATACCGATATATCGGCGATACTTCAGATTTTCCGATACATCGGTATCGGCGATATTTTACTGTCGATACGACGATACTTTTAAAAATTTTTTCAGAGTTTTTTTAACAAATAATTTATTTTTGTTGGATTTTACCATGAATTAAATTCACTTCGTTATTTTTGAAATCTTATTAATATCAATTTTAAAAATTAATAATATTTTATGCTGTTATTTTTTAAAAAAATTATTTATTTTTTGTTAATTTTACTATGAATTCAAGTTCAAGTCGTTGTTTTATAAATCTTATTCCAGCAAAAAAAAAAAGATACTCCAAAGAAGTCACGAAAATGTAGAATTCGCGATCTGGAAGTATTGCAAATTTGGATAATTTCTAATTAGTTTTACATATCCTTGCCATTGCAAGAAGTTCTGTTTTTCGATTACCAATTAGGTGGAAGCGATGCTAGGACAAATTTCTTTTTCGGTATTCTATAATGATTTTTCCTCAAGGAAAAAGTATAAAAAATTACCCATTTTCACAATTTTTTATGCGAATTTAAACTCAGAACTGTATTTTCATGTAAATTTAAGTGAATAAATATAAACTTAGAAGTCTTTTAATAATTAAGCTATTAAGTTATTTAGAAGAATATTAGTTGATAAATGTCCTTTAAAAAAATCGATTTTTTAAAAAGCATGGCGAGTATTTTTTAAAATTATAAAGGAATTAAACATATTTTCTAGCTTTTCTACTAATTATCTGCATATTTTTAATATAGATTTTTTGGAAGCAGAGAAAATGTAGCTCCTTAAAAATTACTTCCAATGTTTTATCAATTTTAAATATTCTCTCTTATAATGTAATTTTGTATAATAAAAGAATTGCGCTTGAGTTTTGTTAATCTAAACTTGAACTCAATTTCAATATTCGCATCGGTATCGGAATCGGTATCGGCGATATTTATTTTTAAATATCGGTATCGGTATCGGATCGGCAAAACGGCGTATCGTTACATCCCTAGTTATTATACTGCATCAAAACATACATTTTGGAAAAAAGTGAACTTATCACGTTTGCAAGTTAAGGTGACGATATATGTATGTGTTTTATTGGTTTTTTATGTATATGATCTTAAGCCGAATGTAACGTACACTACATTAATGAATATATTAAAATAATAAATAATATTGCGAAAAAATTGTGTAGAAAACATTTTTCATATTCAATATTACTTTTTATGTTCATAAAGAACAAAAATCCACTGATTTGTTAAAAATTCATTATATTGCATTGTGCTACGTATTCTCATATGGTTAACATAAGAAAGCAATAAGCAATATTGCTGCTTTTTCTGCCGACGTTATTGCTCTATTGCTGTGATGTTTACGAGTATTGCTAGTCGAGACGTGGGGTAATGGTAATAAAATATACTATTACAATAATTTATAAAAATAAAATGACCAGTACCCATGTTCTGTAACTAATGTGAGAACTTTTCAATGCTAGTAAACTGTTATCATCCTGTAGAACACAGTGTGAGTAACAAAAACCTTAAATTTTTTTTTGTTTAGTTTAATGTACCGAATTTAGTTATTTTATAAATCACCCTGCAAAAAACGGGATGACTCAAATAATTATTAAATTTTTCTCGGTGCGAAAACTTCTCGCCAGTTACAGAACATATGCACAGGGCTCGAACTTTCATGCAATTAAAAATTTATTTTAAGCGCTTAAAAAATGCACCTAAAAACTAAAAATATATATTTACTTACGCACAAAGTACCAAAACTAAAATAATGTGAAAATATATTTTTTCAATTGTTTGTTATTATTAAAGAAAAGAACATAAAACAAACATAATTGGGTCTATTATTTAATGCAAACAAACTATAGTTGCGTTGCCAGTCGACATTTGAAAATTAATGGTTGCCAGAAAGGCACTACATAGCAACTGAAATTGACAGCTCTCAATTGCCAGTTGCCATCAGTAGTATCATTTTCAGCAACTGGCAACCCAATTGAGGCTCGGTTGACATCCATAATCGGCCCAAGGTGGATTTATACAGGTGATCTTATAAGCACAGCTGTTCTACTTTTTTTCCCGCAAATTAGATGCTCGTATGTCAAAATTTGTATATGTTCGCATAGGGGCTGAGATGTCAAATGTTATTGTAATGTTGTAGTTGTTTTAGAATCAACACCACCTGATAAAATTAATTCACCTTGAATCGGCCCATTAATATTTTTTTTAAACTTGAGAAATATGCATTAAAAAAAATGTATTACTCCGAAAATATGCATTTATTCTCAAAATATGAACTTACCACCAAAAAATGCAACTAAAATCGATGCCAAACTACTTCAAATTCGATGATTCGCAAAGATAATTTGTCAATACCTCTTCATCTATCACCACAAAAAACATGCATTTGCATGAAAGTCCGGGCCCTGATAATGACCTATAATAACAAGGGTTTTTTTATTCCCGGACTTTTTTGTTTCCCGGGAGAGCGGGAAATAAAAAATAAATCCCCGGGAATTCCCGGGTATTGAACGACGTAATAATATATTTACCAAAAATGCTAATTTCCGAAATCCATTGATTTTTATATGAGCAAAATGAATTATTTAATCATTCTTTATTTTAAACTGGGCTTTCTTTCAAAAGTATTTTACAAACAAAACAGTTTCTGAAGATATGAGACAATAACATTAAATTAAAAATTTTAAAAACACCCGAAGAAAATATATCATAACTTAGAAGATGTTTTGATCAAGTCACGTTTCAAACAAAATTTACTACATTAAAATCGATTTAGCCACACAGATTCAACAGGATACATCTAAAGGCCATTTCACATTGTAATACAAGCTTTGAGATTTTTATTAAATTTTGTAAGACGAAAATCAAATCGAAATCAGTCTGACTGTCAAAAAATCCTAAAGAAAATTTTCTCATTACATTTTCTTTCTACACTACCCTACAAGAACAGTGACAGTCATTTGATCGATCATATGACTGGTAGTGCTGATGGAAATATCTATCATCAGGTAGAACAAAGTTTCTATCATTTTCTTAAAACAATTTGAAAAAACTGATGGAAACTTTTGTGTACGTGTGATTTTGCGTCTTTGTCGAACTTATGAATTCTATCGACTATAGAACATATAACTGAACTGCTCACTCCACTGCTTTTTACTAATCATTAATGATATAAATTGTAGTCACAGCTGACTAATCAGTCCTGATGAATATATCGGTCCAAGCTGATTAGTCAGTCTTGATGAATATAGCGGTCAAAGCTGATTAGTCAGGCTTGATGAAAAAATCCATCACAGCTGACTAATCAGTCTTGTTGAATATATCGGTCAAAGCTGATTAGTCAAAAGCTGATTAGCTGATTATTTATTTTCTTCTGAACAATTCAGATTAGATTATAATATTATAATTTCAATTTTATTAAAAATTATGTAAAATATTTAATTACATTTTTGAAAAAAAGGAATGAATTTGAAAGCGCAATCAAATTTGGGTCGGACTCTGCTTGTGTTTTTCGGCTAACTGAAGAATTTTATAATCTGTTAGCAAGGTCCTCTTTTGCCGTAGGACAGGGCCTATTTTTCTCCACTAATTCTTCCAATTTCTCCACTAATTCTTCCATGGCCAGGTATCAATGTAGTCATCATCAGAATATAATAATTTACCCTCACATATCGGAAACATGTTTAAATTCCATAAAATAATTTAGTAAATGTTTTATTTAAAATATATTTTTTTATTTTTTTAATAATGAACACTTTTTTATTTTTAACGTCAGGAAATAATACATTAGCTGTCTTTCTCTAACATATGCATTATTTAAATATTAATTTTTAACGTAAAAAAATGTCTAAATATCGTGAACGATGATAGATATCTCCATCAACACTGCCAGTCGTATGTACAAATGTATTAGTAAAAAAATTGTGTGTGTATTAGTTTCGGTCATACATTTCTTGTAGGGTATCCATTCCAAATAAAACGTAACATAAATAATTTGCAATAAAGCAAATTTTTTCGTTCTTCCTTTTCTTTATATATGCCGGCAAACAATATGTACACAACTGGGGGGTTTTTTTCTCGGACCAGGACTCAGGGGATGACCCCTACTGATGCAATGCATTGTGCTGGAACTAGGAAAATTTGTTGTGGGAAGGAGGATAAAGGGAGTAGTGTTTGTTGACGTTTGATTTGAAACTTCCAACATTGAAACTGATGGGAAAGACCTCTGCAGGGAGTTTATTCCACATACGAACAGTTCGGCCAAAGAACGAGTTCTCTCTATAATGCGTAGTGCGATTCACTGCCATATCGACCACAAATGGATGTGCCCTTAATGAAGAACGTGTTGTACGCAAAAGAGAGCGGTTTTCGGGAACCAGTTCCCTGATTTCATTAGAGCACATTCCATTGTAGTAACGATAAAACAGCGAAACGCACCCCACATTGCTTCGATGCTCAGGCGAGTCAATAGAGTTGACTACCCTACTGTCACCGATGAGCTTCTTCGCCCTCTCCTGCACGCGGTCGAGTAACTTCAAAATAGACTTTGAAGCACCGGCCCATACATGAGAGTTGTATTCCATTTTCGGTCGGATATAGGTGGTATAAATAGTAAGGAGATCAGATGGAGTGAAGTATATCTTACACCGTCTTAAGAAACCAAGGCACTTGAATGCTTCTTTTGAGACTTGAAAAATGTGATCAGTCCATCGAACGTCACACTGCATTTTCATGCCAAGAACATCAAGAGCTTCTGATTCCCTAATACCTATGCCACCCATAATTACAGATTGAGCAGCAGGTTTGGTCGTACGTCTGTGAGTAAGCATACAGCATTGGGTCTTACGAACTTTGAAATCGACCCTATTCGCACTACCCCATTCAGAGATTGTTGTGAGATCGTGATTAATCGTATCATTCATGTTTTGCCGCATGGCCCTAATCTCCAACAGACTTGGTCTATTGCTGAATGAATATGAATGGCAGATGCTGCTGTCGTCTGCAAAAGAGTAGATAGGATTGGAAGTTTGACAGAGAAGGTCATTAAGAAAAATAAGAAATATGTTTGTGCAAAAGCCAACCCTGATAAAATGAAAAATGTGATCGTTTAGAAAATTTCCTAAAAATGACGAATACCATAATACTGTCAAATTTCTTTACGTATTATTTGACAAATCATAACAATTTGTTTTCACACTGTTGGACTTTTACTTAAGATTTGAGTTTTTGACAAGTATTAATACTAAGTCTGAAGGCCGCTTAAAAAGATGTTATATCTTCTTAAAACAGTCAATAGCGGATTTCAGTGTTTGATGCAAATCGTCTTGCGAAAGTGCAAATGCAAAATATTGTATCTTTTTAATGAGATTTAGTGTATTTTGTTGTTGGATTTCATAAAAAGCTAACATATTTTGCATTTCCACTTTCGCAAGACCATTTCCATATAATGCTGAACTTAGCTAATACATTAATTGTTTCATCTCACACGCGGCTTCTTATTCAAGTAACAGAAGTTGCTCGGATAGAAGAGTGCATTGTATAAATTATCAGTATGTATTTTTCGTCCTTTTTCAGCTGTCTTTAAATAATTTAAGCTGCTTTGTTAATAGCAGCGTTTAAAGTCTCCTCGAAAGTCTTCTCTTTCATCAATATTATCTGAAGTAATATCTAGCGGAAATCACTCTTGGTAGCATATTTGCACCTCTAGGATATAAACTATCATTTTCTGCTACAAAGAATGAGTGTCTTCTTGAAACATGTAGGAAATACATACTACCCAAAAGCTTTTACTATTATTCACTGGATTTATTGAAAAATTAAACAAGCAGGCCCAAGGTAGATTTATTTACCAGGTAATCTTGATTCCACAGCTGTTTACTCTTTTTTTTTATTTGTAGCTGTCAATTTTGTATCAAAATACACAAGTTATGTTGTGTATGTGCCTTAATAATTTGACATTTTCAAGGAACTGCGACTACCTGGTAAATAAATCTACCTTGAAGCAGGCCTACTATTAGTTTGTTTTTTATTTTCATGTTTATGTTTTATACACTCTCAGAGAGTCTCTCTGAGTAATTTTGCTAATTGCATATATGCTAGACAAGTTTCCTACAGTTTTTAGCATTGCATATCTGCTACTGGGTAGGAAATGTAAGTTTCTTATATTTTGTTCTTGTTGTGTTGCATATGGTAGCATATATCCTAGACTTGCAAGAGCTGCAAGGTTTGCAATAGCAGTTTCCTACGAAGAGTGATTTCCCCTTCTATTTTTCCATTTTCTTCGTTCTTAAATGCATCAAAAAACGTGCATAAAGATTTTCTGAATATCAAATTATCGTGCACATTGGTGAACATGGAAAACATTGCAGTTGCTTTCAATTAAATTAAAAAATTAAAGTCGTTTATCCTACAAGTGCAGGTATAGAAAGTGCAGTTAACAAACGATTTTGTATGGGATTTTAAAGAATAATGACACAAATTAATAATTTTGTGCAGTTAAGTCAAAAATGCGATAAAAAAAAAAGAAGTTAAATCTAAACTGTACACTTTGAGCCTTCTTTGGTTTCTTTCCCCCTTACATAGCTACTATTTTATGATAAACGATAACAATTTCACAAAAAAAGGATTTTTGGTTACCAAAATCGGTACTTTTTTATGTAAATAAATGGGAGTTCCCGGATAAAATTCCCGGGAAAGCGGGAAACGAAAATAAGCGATTTTCCCGGGAAATCCCGGGAAAAACCCTAATAACAACATAATTCATAGTAAATCATTATTATACAAAATTATGTATATTATTATAAATATTGCTTTCATGCACTATTGTTTGACGAATGCATTTTATTTGTATTACTCGTATTGTATTAGCAAAATAATACCGAAATAAAAATTTTGCTTTTCTGCAACAACGCGTTAACTCAAATAAAGACTGTTAAAGATCATTAAAATTTTTACATGCACAACGTCATATCTTAAAATAATATACTAAAATTCTTAATAAAAGATATAGACAGTGGTCTTACCTTCTTATTAATATCGACATAAAACAAAATATGGCACTTTTGTAGAGAACTTAGCGATGTTGACTACACAAAACAAAAGCGCAACTGAAATAATGCGTTATTGCAAATAATACAAAATAAGTCATGTAATTAGGACAATTCTGCGTGAAATATCAAAGGCTCGTATACAGAAAAAAAATTTGTAAATACAATTAATTTTTTTGTTATATCAATTAAATAATTAATTGATTTTGAACCTACAACGATTTTTGTAAATACAATTACGAAATTGTAAGCTCAAGGAAACTCAGAAAAAAATGTTTAAAATTTTTTTTGTTGATTTCAAATTTATTTCAATTAAGATTATTGTTATATCAACAATGTGAATTGTTGATTTTCCGAACAAATTTTATCTGTCATAGTTGTTGTATTAACAATATATTCTATACACAATCCTCGAAGCGACTTTTTGCTTGTCTGCGAAAAACACTAAATGTCTTTGGGTGGAATCGAACCGGCGACCTCTGGACTAATAGACTAACGTTCTTACCTCTCAGCTACAGAGCAATTCGTTATTAAATATGCAAATAATGAATACACACAAAACGTGATTTGTTTTGTTTCATCTACGTGTGTGCGTTCATTTGTTATATCAACAATGGTGATTGTTAATTTTTTTCACAATACATAACAAAAAATTTGGTTAGTTCAGTTTGTTGAAAAAAATTTCTTGATTTGCTTTGTTTCATTTATATGTGTGCATACATTTGTTATATCAACAATGATGATTGTTAATTTTTTTCACAATAGATAACAAAAAATTTGATTAGTTCAGTTTGTTGAAAAAAATGTCTGTGTTTGTCGTATCAACAACTAAATTTGTTGTATTAACAAAATATATGTTTGAATTTAAATTACATATTAACAATAGAAATTGTTAGTTGCAGTTGGATGATATTTTTTTCTGTGTAGGTACACAAGAATTTGTCAGATGATAAAACGCATTATTTTCTATGCACTGGTGATATCCACTCTATTTTTGAGTTATGACGACGTTGCAGCAAATGAGCGATATATTTTATTTGTATTTATAAACTTCAGAACTTTACGAAAATAGCAAATAAAAATTGCAAAAAGTTTGGGTACGTTCGTAAATCCAGTAATTGTGCAATAATCAAAGTTTTTAACTCTATTATTCTCACATGTATGTACTCACATGTATTAAGTAAAAGTAAATAAAACCAATCAGTGTGGCATGAACATTCAAACAAGTAGGTTGTGTTATCGCTTGTTTCTTGCTATTGCTAGATATACACTAACAAAAATTTTGTAAGAGCGCGAATTCCAAAATAAAACCCATACAAGCAAAATGTATTAGTATGTGTTTGCCGATTGATGCTTTACACAAACACTTGACAGTGCTGTCGCAGATTACTGCAACAAAGGCAGCATTTGTATTACTGTTGCAATATTTTGCACAAATTTACTGCATTTACGAATTCATCCTTTGTTCCAATTGTTTACCTACGTACTCAGCTCTTCAAAATTGAAGGTAAATCCTACATTTTTAGTCTCAAAATTATAAAAGTCTAGCGTGCAGTTTATTTTGTAATAGGTTTATACGAAAGTTTTGCATATTCTAAGTATGTATGTACATACATATATACACTTTTTATGGCTTGGTGAAGGGTATATAAGATTCGGCATAGCCGAATATAGCACTCTTATTTGTTTTCCATTGGTTTCAGTCAATTTTTAACCTTTAGCTTTACACTTTTCGCTTGAGGATCTGGTCATCTATAAGCCGTAATATCCGAAAGATCGGATTTTAAATAATTCTTTCGCGTTGCAACGGTGTAGAGATGCTAGAGATACAGTGAAGGGAATCAAATTTCCGATTGCTCTGGAGCAAGCCGAGACAGGCTATATGGTAAATATGCCTTTATTAAAGCCTATGCTACAGTGCAGTGAATTTCATCTAGTTCTTTTTTTCGTTTTGCAATAAACACTAGTCCTAATATTTTTATGGTTTCATCCCAGATGACCAGTTGCACCACTATCAAATCGATGGAACAGGATCATAAAAAGTAAATAAGTTAATTTCTCTTTTAGTCGTTTTACAACAACAAATTAGTTCATATACATCTATACAACGGTATAGATAATATAAAAGTTTTTATACACCGTTTTTCTTTTGCATCACAGGATCATAAACTGAACCATTTAGCCCAAATTCCATCCGTATGATTACGAAATACAAAAAGTAAATAAGTTAATTTCTCTTTTAGTCGTTTTACAACAACAAATTAGTTCATATACATCTATACAACGGTATAGATAATATAAAAGTTTTTATACACCGTTTTTCTTTTGCATCACCTGAAAATTTTATGGTTATTCGTTATTACATACAGCTTTTTGTGCATAATTTAAATGACCAACTTGCGGTCATCAAAGGCTGGCATGTTTTCTTTATGTAGTTCTTCTTTAGTCCAGAGTTGGTTAGCAAGAACCACGCAAGACGGCGAGCCCTAGCCGGAGCATACGCCATCATGCCAGTGCGTCTAAAAATCTGGCAAACCTTTACCAAATTATAATTTGAAGAACAACAAGCACTGCTACAAAACAGCTAATCATTTTATTATTGTCCGAACTTATCCAAAGAAAAAGTTCGTGCAACTTTGGACAGGAAATGAAATAAAATTACTCTTTCATGAGTTCACTAACTTGCCCAATTTTTGTCATCTGGAACGCTTTTTGGGCAAGTTTGTGTATCTTTGGGTAAGTTCGGCTGACTTTGTTCTTCATCTGGAACACACCTTTTGTAAAATTGTGAAACATACTATGTAAACATAATATAATATCCATTATTTACAAAATCAACTATAAAATATATTAACTTATTTTGATAACAATTTTCAAAACAAAAATAAATGAAGAAAAAATCCAAATTTCATCTTAAAATAGGTTTAAAATAGCGTCGAACCAATTTTAAAATTTGCTTATTTAAAATGGTGTTAAAATATGTATTTTAAGATTAAATTCATTTATGAATACAACTTTTAGATTTTTGCTTAAAATTGGTTTGAAACGCTGTTTAAAATATTTATGAATACGGCTGTATATTATGATCTCGTGTGTAATTTGATAAAAAATTATGAACGTTTTACTTTCTTTGTGGCAACAGTGACTAAGCCCTAAACATGATGCACAGAAATTGCAAAGAGACAATTGATTACAAGAGCAAATGGCACGTTAAAAGAGAAATTCGACAAAAAATCTAGTCACTAGAAACAATTAAGAGAAATAGCAACCACAAATGCAATACATATTGTTACGAAATGAAAATGCAGATTCAAATGTAACGACACAAACTGACAACCCGATCATTATCTGCTTTATACCCCTAAATTACTGTAATAAAATCAAAACCTGGCAACCAAGTACCACAATTAAACTTGGCATCACTCGACAACTGCCAATAGAATTCAAAATAACGGAAAATGGAAGTTTCCGGAATCTTCAGGAAACGGTAGCTAGAACTTTCAAGATTATTCGAGACTGCTTAATCGCAATTACAAACAGTGACATTAAACTTAAACTGCAAGAGATGTAGACTTGATGACAGCGTAATTTGTTAAATTGCAAGCATTAGAGTATGTGTGTGTGCAAAGATAAACAAACAGAAGAATAATCTCATGCATCTACACACGCACATACATTGCACCATAGCAAGACCAAAATGATCATGCCGTACACTTAAAGATGAAAAGAGACCTGAATTACAGTACAGTTAAAGGTAAAGAGAGACGGCTGTATTCCAGAAAGTTAGCGAAGTTACCAGAAGGTTTTATAATGGACTATATAAGGGGAGGCTGCCAGACGACATGAAGAAGTGTGTTTTTAAATTTAGACGAGTAAACATCGCCAAGAATAGTGTGTACATCGCGTTTAGTTGTACGTGTTTTTAAAGTAATAAATAAAGTGTTACTGAGAATTTATTTGTAAAATAAATATCCGTGTTTTATTTTATTGCAATTCAACGAATCCTGTGAAAATAATAAAACCGTTTTTATGTAAAGGACTAAAAACGTAACAATTGGTGTCAGAAGTAAAATTGCAAAAAAAAAGGACATTACTAATTAATAAAAAGGACATTAATAAAAAAAAAAAACATTATTAATAAAAATTACAAAACGACATTAAAAAAAAAAAAAATAAGATAAATAGAAGCCATGAAGTTTGAAGAGCTAAAAGTGGAGCAGCTAAAGAAGGAGCTGAGTAAGCTGGAACTGCCAACAACGGGCAATAAAGTGGAACTTCAGAAGAGGCTGATAGATGAGTTCAAGCAGCGTGGCATCGACATCGGGACATACGAATTTGAGGATAAAGAGGAAATAGAGGTATGTACTCGTGCCACGACAAGCAGCATGGACTTAAGTACAATGTTCGCCGCTATGATGCAAAAATTTGAAGAAACATCTAAAACCACAAATGAGAAATTTGAAGAAACATCTAGAGTGAACAATGAGAGAATGCTTGCTGAAGTTCAAGAAACATCTAGAGCTAACAATGAGAGGGTGCTAGCTGAAGTTAAAGCCACAAATGAGAAACTTCAAGAAACATCTAAGGCCACAAATGAGAAACTTCAAGAAATTTCTGAGGCCATAAATAGAAGAGTAGATGGCATTGAAGTACAAGTCAACAAATTTGACGGGAAACTCTCAGACTTAGAAAGAGATGTAAATGAGAAACTCCACGAGCTACAAATAACAGTGAGTAATCTCCAGTGCCAAGGCGGACCAGTGCGATTTATTCCAGAGGCTTCCAGCAGAGTAAAGACGCCTTGTTTCGATGGCAGCGCACCTTTGAACATCTTCAAGTTCCAGTTCGAAACAGTTGCCAGCAAAAATGGTTGGAACAGTGAAGAAAAGGCCATAGAGCTGATTTTGGCCTTAAAAGGAGCCGCAGCAGAAGTACTTGAAACCGTACCACGGAGCTGCAGAAATAATTTTGATGACATAATGGCGGCACTGCAGCGGAAATATGGTGGCGAACATAAGCGAGATATATACCGCATGGAATTGCGATGTAGAGGACAGAAGCCCAATGAGTCTCTACAAGATTTCGCAATGGAAATTGAGCGGTTAGTGCAGCTTACGTATCCAGGCGAAAACCATCCATTCCTGGATCACGTCAAAACAGAGGCGTTTGTTAACGGCATCCGTGATCCTGACATCAAGCTTGCAGTGTGTGCTACACAAAAGGCTACCTTTGCGGAAATGGTTTCATTTGCACTAGCTCAGGAAACTGCTAGGGTGATTTGGAAACCGCAGGTATGCAAAGTGCGAAATGTGGAGGTCGTTGCTGAAAAGGAGGACAATTTATTTAGCCAGATGAAAGAGGCACTAATACAGGCGCTAGCAGAAAGTCAAAATAGAGAAAAGGTTAAGTGCTATAACTGTGGCAAAGTCGGCCATTACCAGCGCAACTGCAAGGTGCCAAGAAAAAGAGCCAGATCTGTTTCGCCACCAAGGAATAGTAAACGGGTGAACCAACAAACAACACAAGAGTCCCCGTTAAACTAAAACGAGCTAGCACTAAGGGGCAAGAGCTAGCTCCCACAAACGACGGCCCCACAATCTCCATATCAGTAATGCAGCAGAAAAATAGCAACCTTACTGCATGTGGATACATCAACGGCGAAAAGCACACCTTCACCATAGACACAGGAGCGTCGCAGTCAATAATCAGGCCCGATATAGTGAAGGGGAAGTGTGAACCTTTAAGGAATATAAGACTACGTACAGCTACTGGGGAGCCTGCCACTGTCTACGGTAAGACTGAAGCAAAGGTGACTATAGCCAATATAAGCGTGAAACATGTGTTTATCGTTGCCGATATTGTTGACGATGTGATTATTGGAGCCGATTTTATGATAAACCATGGCATCAACCTGCATATGGGGCAACAAGTGATGATTTGGCGTAATGTTGAAATACCGCTTGATGTTGGATATGACAATCAAACGCACGTAAGGAAACTAGTTGCTATTGAAAACCAGACGATACCACCGCAGTCTGAATCAGTAATATGGGCACGCATGGTGGGAGATTGTGAGGACAATCGGTTGTGGGTAGTAGAACCAACAGAAATTAAGAGCGAGCTATTAACAGCAAAAGCCCTCGTAAAAACTTGCAAAGGAGGAAAGATCCCTATAAGAGTACTTAATTTATCAGGCAACGAAAAAGTCGTCGACGGAAATTCTGCTATGGGCCAATGTACTCCACCAGAGGCAATAATAAACTGCGAGCGAAAGCCAGAACCAGACAATATGTCCGCAAAAGAACGTGAACAATTTGAAGAGCATGTGGGGAAGTGGGTAGCAGGATTAGCAGCTCCTGATAGAAATAAAGCTAAACAGCTGCTAAAAAGGCACACCAGCGTCTTCGCCTTGAAAGATCAAAGCCAAGGGAGAACGGCAATAGTGAAACATGAAATAAATACAGGCGAAGCGAGGCCGATCAAACAGCCACCCAGAAGTGTACCCCTAGCAAAACGGAATGAGGTAAAAGAACTCGTCCATGAAATGGAGCGGAATGGTGTAATCGAGCCATCTTCAAGTCCTTGGAGTTCGCCTGTGGTCTTAGTCAAAAAGAAGGATGGCAGTACGAGATTCTGCGTTGACTACAGAAAGCTCAATGACGTTACTAAGAAGGACAGTTATCCGCTACCAAGAATTGACGACACTTTAGACACGCTGGCTGGAACGAAATGGTTCTCCACGTTGGACCTACAAAGCGGATATTGGCAGGTGGAGATTGCAGAGAAAGATAAGGAGAAAACTGCTTTTAGCGCGAGCGATGGATTATGGCAGTTTAAAGTTATGCCATTCGGGCTCTGCAATGCTCCAGCTACTTTTGAACGCCTAATGGAACGAGTGCTGAAGGGACTTCACTGGAAGACTTGCTTGGTGTACCTTGATGACATCGTCGTGATGGGAAAGACTTTTGATGAGCACCTCAAAAATTTGGCAGAGGTTCTTCAACGCATATCATCAGCTGGTTTAAAACTTAGCGTGAAGAAATGTGCATTGTTCCAGAGAGAAGTAAAGTATTTGGGCCATCGAGTTACGGCAGACGGAATCTCAACGGATGAAGATAAAATACGAGCAGTAAAGGACTGGCCTCGTCCGAAAAATCTTCATGAACTGCGCAGCTTTCTGGGCCTTTGTACCTACTACAGACGCTTTGTACCAAATTTTGCCAACGTCGCTGCAAGCCTGCATGAGCTGACCAAGAAGTCGAGGCCGTATCACTGGGGCGAACAGCAGGAGAATGCGTTCCAGACACTAAAGGATTTACTGAGTACGTCACCAGTACTAGCCTACCCCATAGCTGGAGAAAAATTTTTGCTTGATACCGATGCGAGCGGCTATGGCATAGGAGGTGTGTTGTCGCAAGTTGTCAATGGCACAGAAAAAGTGATAGGCTATTATAGCCGTATACTCTCAAAGCCTGAGAGAAACTACTGTGTGACACGACGTGAGCTTTTGGCAGTGTTGGAGTGCATAAAACACTACCATAAGTACCTGTATGGCCAACACTTTACGCTGAGGACCGACCATTCTGCATTGAGATGGCTGTTGCAGTTTAAAAATCCTGAAGGGCAGCTAGCGCGCTGGATAGAACGTCTTCAAAGCTACGACTTCAGCATAGAGCATAGAAGGGGCGTAAAGCATAACAATGCAGATGCTTTATCGCGACGGCCCTGCAGCTTGGAGTGCAGACATTGTGTTAAGGCCGAAAAGAAGGAATGTGTTATTGATGTTCGGCTAACGCACATCGATTCCGATGAGGACTGGTCAGGGGCACAGAGAAACGACACCATATTGGCGACAATTATAGCAGCCAAAGAGGAAAATAGAAGACCTGCTCGAAATGTAATATCAGCTGAAAGCCCACTTGTGAAATCTTATTGGGCTCAGTGGAATAGCCTGATGCTGATAAACGGGTGCTTGTACCGCGTATGGGAAAGTGCAGATGGTAAAATGGCTTCCAACCTAATAGTTGTGCCATCCTCCAAGGTGAATAAAGTTTTGCACGAGTTCCACAATGGTCCTAGTGGCGGTCATCTGGGAGTGACAAAAACGCTGGAGAAGCTAAAACAGCGTTTTTATTGGGTTGGGTGTCAACAAGCCGTAGCCGACTGGATAGCAAACTGCCCACAGTGCATCGCAGCAAAAGGACCAGCAAGAAAAAGTCGAGGACAGCTGCAACAATACAACTCAGGTGCACCATTTGAGCGGATAGCAATGGATGTAGCAGGTCCTTTTCCCGTCAGCGACGCCGGGAATCGCTATGTTCTTGTGGTGATGGACTATTTTAGTAAATGGCCAGAAGTATATGCCATACCCAATCAAGAAGCAAGGACAGTTGTGAATGTATTTGTCAACAACTGGGTATGTCGCTATGGTGTTCCAATAGAATTACATTCTGACCAAGGTAGAAACTTCGAGTCTGCTATATTTCGTGAAATGTGCGAATTGTATGGGATAAAGAAAACAAGAACGACGCCGCTGCACCCACAGTCCGATGGCATGGTAGAAAGATTTAATCGTACTCTAGAGGAGTACCTGCGAAAAGTGGTAAGCGCGCATCAAAGGGACTGGGACGAGCACATTCCCAAATTTTTGTTGGCATATAGGTCAGCTGTACATGACTCAACATCACGAACACCTGCTAAAATTGTCTTCGGGACGGAATTAAAATTGCCTGGTGATTTGGAATTTGGCGTTAAGCCTACACCAACAAGTGAAGAAGGCACCAGCTCTTCCCAAGAGCAAGAAAATTTAAATGAGCTACATGAATTTGTACGCAACCGAATTAGAATGGCCAGTGACAAGATGAAGGCTAGATATGACCGAGCTGCAAATTCTGAGGGATTCAATGAGGGTCAATTGGTTCTACTTTACAACCCACAACGAAAGAAGGGATTGTCTCCAAAATTGCAGACTCATTGGGATGGACCGTATAAGGTTATTAAAAGGTTGAACGATGTCGTCTATAGGATACAGAAGTACAACAGCCCAAGGTCCAAAATGAAAATCGTACACCTGGAACGACTGGCGCACTATGGAAAAGGTGATTGTGTGCCTATTCGGGACGAACAGGCTTAAGAGGGCGGCAGTGTTACGAAATGAAAATGCAGATTCAAATGTAACGACACAAACTGACAACCCGATCATTATCTGCTTTATACCCCTAAATTACTGTAATAAAATCAAAACCTGGCAACCAAGTACCACAATTAAACTTGGCATCACTCGACAACTGCCAATAGAATTCAAAATAACGGAAAATGGAAGTTTCCGGAATCTTCAGGAAACGGTAGCTAGAACTTTCAAGATTATTCGAGACTGCTTAATCGCAATTACAAACAGTGACATTAAACTTAAACTGCAAGAGATGTAGACTTGATGACAGCGTAATTTGTTAAATTGCAAGCATTAGAGTATGTGTGTGTGCAAAGATAAACAAACAGAAGAATAATCTCATGCATCTACACACGCACATACATTGCACCATAGCAAGACCAAAATGATCATGCCGTACACTTAAAGATGAAAAGAGACCTGAATTACAGTACAGTTAAAGGTAAAGAGAGACGGCTGTATTCCAGAAAGTTAGCGAAGTTACCAGAAGGTTTTATAATGGACTATATAAGGGGAGGCTGCCAGACGACATGAAGAAGTGTGTTTTTAAATTTAGACGAGTAAACATCGCCAAGAATAGTGTGTACATCGCGTTTAGTTGTACGTGTTTTTAAAGTAATAAATAAAGTGTTACTGAGAATTTATTTGTAAAATAAATATCCGTGTTTTATTTTATTGCAATTCAACGAATCCTGTGAAAATAATAAAACCGTTTTTATGTAAAGGACTAAAAACGTAACAATATGTATTTGCATCTAAATAAAACTGAGTGTTTTCTTTTTATTAATTCCTGGGATGATAAAGTTGGTACAATTGTACTTTTTTTGGTACTATAGAAATAAAAAAAGAACGATGGTACCCCCGTGACTCATTTGGTACTATTTGCTAATTTTTGCCAACTTGTTGGGTGGTATCCAATGATTGTTCAATAATAATTTATCTCTACGTTGGCCCTTACCATAATTCTCTCTTAAGTCTACTTAGGCGGTTATTTCGTGAGTGTATTTGTGCACTTACCCAGTGGTAAAAATACCCATTACGTAATCGCTGATGTAAGCAATATTTAGTAGCAGCTAGTGGTGACGCTTTGGCTTATTTGCCCACTTAGATTTAACATAAGCGTGTCATATGCTGTTTAATCTGTGCGCTCTCGCTTAAAAAGTAAGCGACGATGTCAGTACCTTAAGCTACTGGCCACAATTTTTTACTTTGCGCGTAGACAATGCAAAATAATGGATGCTATTATTACTAAATGACATGTTAGATTACACGTACATTACAATCTAAGTACTTATATGCTTGCTTAGAACGTCATCCTGACACCACTGATTATTATTAAAGTACTTCGTTTCATTTACCACTGGGTATTTAAGGAGAACACATAACAAGTGGTCTTGAGAGAACGGCTTATAATATTTGCTTGTTAAGGGCAATATACACAGTCAACATGCTTGACAAGCGTGGTAATAGTATGTGTGAAATTTCGTTAGTATTAGTGACACCGACGACGATTGATGGAAAATCTACTTGGTTTTGATTTTTCGTCAAGCACACGTACACGAATCTGACATCAAGCTGATTGATTGTGTATTATGCCCTTTAGTGTTCAAAGCTAAATATCAATAGCGATGCTGATGAAATAGCTTAATGTCAAACTCCATATTCTATAAACAAATCATTGGTTTTCTTGAATAAAGGCGTATGTTGAGTGTTGTGTTTTTCTTCCGACGGGGTTTTTTGAATTTGGAACGATTTTCCGTCATCCCACGTCAAATTTGGTTTGTAAACAGACCGGTTTCGGCTATGTGCCATCTTCATTGTATTCAATAGAACACTGAAGATGGCACATAGCCGAAACCGGTCTGTTTACAAACCAAATTTGACGTGGGATGACGGAAAATCGTTCCAAAAAAAGGCGTATGTCTTAAAACTGATTTTTTCAGTAGAGCAAAAACAAAATATTTCTAAAATTTATTTTTTTTAACACGGCATATATTTGTCAAAATAACTTTGTGTAAAAATTTCAGACAAAAATAACGTAAGAACGAGATCCTAGCAAGAATGCATAAAACCGCATATGTCGACATAAATAACATTTACTAAGTAATATAAAACAAAACATTTAAAAAGATTTCAAAATCTGTTTAGGTAATAACATCATATCTCTCTCTGCTTGTGTGTTTAAATAATCCATCCATCACACATCAATAACTAAGTCGTTATTGCTCAAAATTTATGGAATCAATATAGAAGTCAGGTTGCTGTGCATGAAAAATATAGCTATTTTGAATTATTAACTCAAAATCTACGCTAGTCGACTTACGCATTTATTCAAGAAAACCACAGAAATGTCGGATTTAAAATTTTAATAGAAAAAATATCTTATGTTATGGCTGTTTTATCCACTGTGAACGAATTTTAAATTTCTTGGCAAACTTCAAGTTTATAATAATAAATAAATTAGTAAGTAGGTTTCTTGTTATATGGCAGAAGTGAAGTTTCATTGAGATGAATTGAAATTTGTTTGATTTTTGGCACCAATATTTGAAAAAGAATTTATCAAAAATATTTGTAGAAAACAAAGCCATATTTGATCTTTGACACAATGAGCCCATAAAATTAATCAAAATCGTGTGGCTTACTTGCATTGGCGTAGCTAGACATTTTTTCTAGGGGGGCACAAATTTTTTTGTTAAAATTTTTAATCCGGTTATGGATTTTCCTAACTAACAATACCATTAAATAATCGATTGCTTTTAATAACACTGCTTTACAAACTTTTATTTTTTGAAGTTTTTCATTTTCTAAAGCATTTTTTTAGAATAATTATGATGTGCTAAACACAAAAAAGGAATAAAAACTTTCATTTCGGCCATTGTGCATAATATAACGGTTCATTTTCGTTTTTCGCTGTATACTTCTTGTTAAAGCGGCATTGAGAATCAAAGGCTGGTTCGTTTAAAATGAATTATATATTATTTGAAAGGTTAGTAAATTACGCGTCGAATAGTGGCTTTGATCGAATACAACCCGACCAAGTTAGAGTGGAAAAAAGTTTCAATTCTATGAAATTTTTAAAGTTCATCATTAATTGTTGCCTTTTCGGAAGCTGTTTTGTACCACAAATAAATAATAATTTCATTGAATAGTCCATTCGATTATCCTGTGTTTTATTATTTAGGCTATTTATGATCAGATTTTTTCTTTACTTGAGATGCAAATAAAACAATTTATTCCATTTTTGTTCCCAATGTCTCAGCGGCTTTGTTCCGGCGTCTTTAGAAGAATCTTATAATCGACTTTGGATGGTGCTTTAAAGAGAAGTAAATATACGCACATACTCGTACATCAAAAAACACAAATGTACCATTATATGAACAATGGCTGAAGTGAACTTTTTTCAATGTATAGCATATCATTCCTAATTACCCTAAAAAATGCATTAGCAAATTTAAACCTTTTCGTTGCAAATTGACAACCTGTTTGAATGATTTTGTATATTTTACATAGAATTATATTTCAATTATTTTTTACATATTTGTTTATGTAGATATTCTTCAAAATAAAATTCTCAGCATACACGGCAGAACAGAACAATGTTGTTTTTCGAAAATTTTCCCTGGTTCTTTAGAATAATTATGCTGTCTAATTCTTTCTGAATATCACGTTACGGACTTTTGCGCAATAAAATCGTTTGGACTCAAAGACAAATTAGTTCGAAATAATCACACCAAAATATAAAATTCTTTGTTTCAAGTAGAGAATTGCAAAATTGAAATTGATAACACTCGTCGCAAAAATTTTGACTTGTCGCGAAATTAGCCTTGACTAACTTCCTTATGAGAAATATGTGTCATGAAGCAAAAAAATCGTATCCAAACAAACATACGTTGTCTTAAAAATAATTCAATAAAACCTAAAGCATTTACGTTTTAAAATAAAAGAACTATGCATTTGGTGTACAATTTAGAAATTGTGGATTCCGATTTTCTTACGGTTAGGGGTCGTTATAAACTTTTGGATATCATATCGATGGTCATACATTGACAACTTGTAACTGAATTTTGATTATTTTTCACAAAACGCAGAAAACTTCCCATTCTCAAAATAAAATAACAGAAATTAGTTTCGAGTATCTACTAAATAATCTTCAGCTATTTTATTTCTATGCTATTTCTTCTACTGAAAAGTTGTAAAAACCAGTTACGTGTTGTCGATTTATGACCATCAAAATGAAAGTTTTTAGAAGGTCTAAAACTTTTAAAAATCATGTTGCTGATGGGCTATTGGAATAATTTTATGTACAACTGGACCCAGTATCAAGAGGTTTTTAAAATGTTGTATGTACTACTTTTTATATTTTGTTAGAGAAAATACAAAAATATATCATCAGAATAAACAATATCATCAAAATAAACACACTCGTACGTTTTTGTTTAGGGTTTTGATGTAATAAACAAAAATTTGGCAATTATTGGAAACTAAATTTTTATAAAAATTTTAATGATTCAGTAAGTAAACTAATATGTAGTCTTTCCAAACATAGAGAAGTTTTTAATAATTTTTATTAAATATTTCAGTAATTCTGCGGCGGGGGGGGGGGGCAAAATCAAGTCTGGAGGAGGGGGGCATTGCCCCCCTCAGAAAGGCCTATCTACGCCAATGCTTACTTGGTTACAACAATTAAAAAAGATTTTAGTACTATTTGAGCCGAAAAATACTATTTTAGAAGTTCATTGGTACGAAATGAATTTTTCCATTTATCATCCCTGATTAATTCTTAAGAATCGTGTATTGCAGAGAGAAAAAAGTTAAAGTAAAAAACCAAAAACAGCAATAAGCCAAAAACAAGTATTATCGAATGAGTCATAGACGTACTACAAATGTACATATGTACATACATTCATTGTGATTACTTCATTCATACGAATCTATAAAATCAACTAGCGAATGATTAGGACCGTTACTGCCAAAGAACAAGAATGGGGAACAAATTAAAAGAAATTAAATAAAACCGACCAAACAAGAATTCTTAATTAACCTGCTGAAAATGGAAATTTAATACAAACGACACTAGCAGCAGTTTAACTGTCCATAGAAATATATTACAGAAGAAAATATTAATTACATAACCTTAGTCTAGGTTCACACAGAAAAAATTATCACCAAAAATTTTTCAAACAAAAGTTTGTCTAAAAATAAATTTCATTTTCAGTAAATGTTCTTTACATAATCAACGAATTGTTTGTTTATTAAAATAATAACCAGTGCTGCCAGAAAAGTTTTGCTTCATGTCCCCAATTTAAAGAACGATGTCCCCAAAAAATCCTCATTTCAAAAGTAAAAATCCCCAATTATGTCCCCAAAAAATATTTTTATAATAAGCACTATCATTCAATTAAAAACAAATTTTTTAAGTCCTCTGCTTATTGTATTGCATATTATTTTGATTTAGCCATATATGAACCTATCTACATAGATGTTTATATATGCATTTTTCAGGTCTAATTTTAAACAAATTGTCAAATTGTTCACTGTATAGCAAAACTAACATCTTTTAATAGTTATAGTGCGTTTACATCTGAGTGAAATCTAGTACTTACGAGGTTTCGAGCAAAATCTAGTCGATTTCGAGTAGATTTCTCATACAAAACAAAATCTACTTCGTCACCAGATTTCGACGAAATCTAATCAAAATCTAGTAATTAAATTTTTTTTTACAAAATTTTTCTGTAAATGGTGAGTGAATTACCTGCGTCGATATTACGCTAGAAAATACTAAAAAATACTATATGTACAAGAGGTGTGTGAATTAGTTAAGTTTGCACTTATTGGATTATAGTTTGGCTGACTTCCAAATCGTATCAATACAAAGTTTGTATACAGTTCTGCTGCGGTATTTAAATCGTGTATGTATGCGAAGTTGCTAAACATTGCATCAACTTTGAAACCGATACCCGGATTACTCTTTAGCGGCGTTTCTGATACTTGTCGACGACGTTTTGAAAAGGTATGCATTGTCAATGTTTTGTACTGCGACGATATGAAACACTATTCATTGTTCGCATACAAAGCAACTGACGTTTTGGAAGTCAGCCTTTAAGATACATTTCAGTAAAAGGTTTTTGTTTTGGATGCGAAATCTTGATAAATGCCAAAAAAGCTTGATGTAAACGGTATAGATTTTGATAAAGATTTCAAATGAAATCTACTAAAATTTGCTCAGATGTAAATGCACTATTAGAGAAATTTTGTTTTTAATTCAATTTCCTTCTAGTATAAGGAATCATTTCTTCTAAAAGTAATAAAAAAAATTTCAAAAAAATAAAATAAATTAAGTACATTTTTTAAGAAACCATTACAATTTTGCGATTCTGGAAAACTGAACTGAGCAAACATTTAATAATAAAATTATATAGCGGAGTTTAGTGCTTGATGCAAATGGCCTTGCGAAAGCGCAAACTCTATATATCGTGACTTTTTTTTAGATGTTTGGGTATTTTGTTGTTGGATTTCATAAAAAAATCTACGATATTTTGCATTTGCACTTTCGCAAGACCATTCGCAGCAAACACTTAACTCCGCTAATATGTTTTGTTTGTAGAATAATACCACTTTTTTTTTAAATTATTATTCCTATTATTATGTAGAGGGCATAAGCACCGCGATCCAAAATATCTTTTGAGAGAGAGGCTATATACTTTACTTGGTCCTAAGGATTCCTTCAAGAAACTTTATTCTATTAGCCATTACAGCCGAAATTGCCGTCGTCTGAGACCGCTGTATAGACAGTCAGCCCGCTCTTCATGGCCAGGCACGCAGCATAACGTCAGTTTATTATGAGCGTCAAGTGCATTAGGATTTTGTAGGTCATACGTTGACAACACGTAACTAATTTTTACAACATTTAGTTGAAGAAATTATACTCTAATTGAAGGTCTGAGAAACAAAGGGGTAAGTGTCAAAACTAAAAAATAGTTGGATGCAGGAACCAACACTTATACTAATATCTATTACTCTAAAAAATTCAGATAATCTCAAAAAACTGTAACAAAGCCAAAAAATTAACTATGAAATGCATGTTGACAAAAAACTTTCAAGCTTAATTACTCTTTTTTTGTTTCGCTTAGTTAGACTGATAGCGTTACTGGCCACGAACTAAAAGAACAGAAAATTAATGAGTATATGTAATATTAACTAATTTCGATTTTCTTTAGGATCGTAATGTTTTTTTTAGCTACATATGTATATAACTTTTTCTGCGTTTCCTGCAAAATAATACAAAATTAGTAACGTGATTTTAACATATCGTCCCTACCATGTCCAACTATCGAATATGCAAATCGGTACTATTAAGAAGAACGCAAGAAACCAACCCCTCTGTTATGAACATAAAGTCAGCATATTCCTGAATGTGTAAGCTTTAAAACAATTGCCATTGAGTTTTCAATCCTCTATAAGAGCATTTTGCAGCGAACCGTGTGGAGGACCACGGTCACGAATCCAAAAAGCGAATTTTTTATATTCGATAGTTGGACATGGTAAGAACGATATGACTCTTGATATGAAAAAAAATTTTAAATTTTCATCGAATCTTTTAAGCATTTCTCTTACCATATTGTAAACAAATTTCTTTAAATTATTTTTGAACCGAAAGTGATAACAGTTATCATTCCTCTGGACATCCTATGACAACATCAATTTCAGCCTAGTTGAATTTATATCTTGATGGATTCAAACAAATAAATTAAATTAATGTTAATTTTGTAGCGTGCTTGTTCCAAAATTAATATTTTAGTTTTTATGTAAAACTCATGAAGTGAAACACTATTTTTAAATCATCCAAATACCTACTACAAGGTGCAAAAAAATTATGTTTATTAAAAGTGCTTATGATGAAAAATCCCTCCCCACGAAAATCTGTCCAAAAATAGATGTTGAAATCCCCAATTTGGGGACAAATCCCCTTATCTGGCTACACTGTATGTATACAACATTTTCGTGAAAATTTAATACGAGAATTAAATCTCTTTCAAGTTGATATTAAACTGTATTTTCCCAGTGTTTCCATTGGTTTATTTTTTTCATTCCCATTTTTTGTTCTACTTAACCCTACGTCTCCACGAGCCATCGACTTGAACATGACATGAAGATGACGCCGGCAGAGCAACTGCATAAATTTCATCAACTTCTTTGTTGTGGAGAATACGTGCGATGTCCATGTTCTGCCTTATCAAATGGAATATTTAACAATTTCTTTCTGTCTCTTTTCTTTCTATTAAAATGGTTGTTGACAGCGAATCTCATGGCGAACATTGATGCTCAGCCATATGTTCGGCCATCGATGGCAGAGCATGGACGAAACATGGACATGAGCGGTCTATATTAGCCATATGCGATGTCCGACATGATGTTCATACCAACTTCATGACTAATGTAGACCCCCAGTAAGACAAACTTTTTTGGTTTGATTTTATACTTAAGTAGATATGAAGATGAAAACATGTGAAAAGCTCAAGCCAGTAGCTAACTGTTAATAATATGATTCTTGAGAACGTATTTGCTTGTGACCCCAAATTGATTATTAGGCTAAGGGTCGTAACGTTTAATTCAGAAAGAATAGGGCTTGATTAATGTTCTAAGGAACAAGGGAACAATTAACTTCAACTCAATTTTTCAATGTACACAGCTGAACAGAATAGCGACACTTTCGGAAGCCACTACACTTCCATCGTCAGTACTCACGTGTATTTTGCTTATCACCTCTTTTCAGGTGGCTCTGCGATTCGGCGCCGTTCGCAGCAATTGGGCCTCTGTTACTCCACTACGTGGAAAATTTTGCGGAAGGATTTGGGTGTGAAGCCTTATAAGATACAGCTGGTGCAAGAATTGAAGCCAAACGACCTACCACAACGCCAAATTTTTGGTGAATGGGCTCTTGAAAAGTTAGATGAAGATCCACTTTTTTATCGAAGAATTGTGTTCAGCGACGAGGCTCATTTCTGGTTGAATGGATACGTGAACAAGCAAAACTGCCGTATTTGGAGTGAAGAGCAGCCAGAAGCATTGCAAGAGCTACCAATGCATCCACAAAAAACAACCGTTTGGTGCGGATTATGGGCTGGCGGCATCATTGGGCCGTATTTCTTCAAAGATGATGCGAATCACAACGTTACTGTGAATGGTGAGCGCTACCGTGCGATGATAACAAACTTTTTTCTGCCCAAAATGGAAGAGCTTGACTTGCATGACATGTGGTTTCAACAAGACGGTGCCACATGCCACACAGTACGCGAAACAATGGACCAATTGAGAGGCGAGTTCGGTGAACAGTTTATTTCACGCTTGGGACCAGTCAATTGGCCGCCCAGATCGTGCGATTTAACGCCTCTAGACTATTTTTTGTGGGGCTATGTTAAGGCTAATGTCTATAGCGACAAGCCCGCTTCGATTGACGCACTGGAAGCCAACATTGCCAACATTATTCGTGAGATACCGGCCGAAATGTTGGAAAGAGTATGCCAAAATTGGACTAAGCGGATGGACCATTTGAGGCGCAGCCGCGGCCAACATTTGCATGAAATAATCTTCAAACATTAAATTATATCGACCCAACTATCGATCCAAATAAATATTTCATGTATTTTTCTGAATTTTATGTGTTTTTTTTTTTACTTTCCGATAGTTCTTATAAAATCACCCATTATATCAAACCCAAAAAAAATATGTATATATTTTTGTCAGATCTACAGTTTTATATGAAATATTAAGAAACAAGTAGTAAACTCAACAAATCGTCAAAGTGTATGGGGTACTGAACAACAAATCGTCAATCGTCATTTGGTAAATTTGATGTAAAAAATCGTCAAAATGACGAAAAATCGTCACGTTTAACACCAATTCGCTTTACTAGCAAAAATTTGCGCAAGTACCACAATAAACAGTTTGTACACCTACAAAACCTTACATTAACTGTTAGCATAGCTGGCAGAAATGACGATTTTTTACGATATGGCAAAATACGATATGACATACTGTGTTGACATATCGTAAGTTTTGTACGATATGACAACACAGAGAAAACAATACACCGTGTATGACTTTCTCAGTGTTGTCATATCGTAAGAAACTTACGATATGAGAACACAGTATGTCATATCGTTTTTAGTCATATCGTAAAAAATCGTCATTTCTGGCAGCTATGACTGTTAGTACTTTGTAGAGTTGTGCTTATCAGCTCTTCTGAGTGAGCGCTCTCTTCCGCTCAGCTCACTTTACTGAACTATTTCACTTTGTTAGCTCAGTAGCTCACTTGTTTACAAGGCAAATTCCTAAAGAAACATTTCATCAAGGCGAATTCATAACAAGTAAAATTGACAGCGCAGCCACAAACAATATGGCTTGTGCGCACCTAGTGATTTTTTTTTTTTTTTGGTATTTATAATATTTAGTTGGAAGTAAAAAAATTTTTGTTTGTTTTGATAATATTATCAATAATACTGAGAATGAAAAGAAGTGATTTAATAGTTATTCAAAAGAAATTGTGAAAGAAAGTAAATAAATATTATATAAATAAAAAATGGACTTAAGAATAGTGAGCAAGGAAAAGTTTCCATTGTGCTAAAAAGTGTAATGTGTACTAAAAAATAAAATATTTTCTTTAAAAGGTGTGTGAATAGCTTTTTGCATGTCTTAGGTTATAGTCTAAGAAAATTTTCGGTATTAAAAACGTATCCAATAAAAAAACCACGTATTGGACACGTTTTCAAGGCAAATTCGGCAATGATGCCACTATTTTTAGTTCGCCGTGAACTATGAAACAGCAGACACAAGTAAGAAAGAAAGATGAAACAATCACCTTAAATTCGCTTTATGTTTTTCATTTGAAAGCGCTCACTGAGCTAAAACGCTCAGTAAAGTGAGTGTTTCACTTCGCTCAATTGAATGAATGATTCAATTGAACTAGTTTGTTCAGGAGCCGCACAAGTCTAGTACTTTGTATGAAAAGTAAGACATATAGTAAAAAATATATGAAAATGTTATAATTTTGAGGTACATGAACACAACTTAGGACAAAAAAGTGTTACCTTTTAACTGTCCGTAAATGAAGTTTTATGTGTAAAGTATTTAAATAGCAGATATAAAAATACAACTGCTTGTACATAAGCATTTTTTAGGTAATTGTGGAATGCTTTCTA
Organism: Panzeria rudis; assembly: GCA_956483635.1. NCBI lineage: Eukaryota > Metazoa > Arthropoda > Insecta > Diptera > Tachinidae > Panzeria > Panzeria rudis. The sequence goes on along the minus strand of OY101449.1, from coordinate 46,830,469 downwards.
TTAATTTAGTTGAATTTGTTCTTTGCAGGAACTTGTCAGGTTTTCTTTTTTATATTTGACTCACATAATATTTCGAGTGAACCTTAATGATTTAGCCTTAAGCTGGAAAATTTTCTTCCACCTAATTCAAGCGTTTTAAACTCTTTTAATTGCCATTGCTGCAGTTAAATTAAAGAAAAATATCGCATCTTACCGTGTTTAATACTTTTGACTTCTTACAAATTAAAAATATCTTAATAATTCATTAAAATTAGAAAAAGTTAACTTTTTGATGAATTTTTCAAACATTTATTTTGTAAACAAAAGATATCAACAGCTGTTTGGCTAATTCCTGCTAGTAAAAATTTTACTAGCAAAAACTTGCAAGAAATTTTTCTCTCTCAACTTTTTATGCTCTTTTTCACTCTCTCGTTGCTAGTTTTTCTAGTACGTGAACACTTCCTAATAAAAACTAGTACCAATTAGCAGCGTTGTCATATCGTACGCGTTTTTACGATATGACAAAATGGAAATAGTCATACAAATATCGTCATATCGTAAGTCTTTTACGATGTAACAACACTGAGATATCCATACACCGTGTACTGATATCTCAGTGTTGTCATATCGTAAAAAACTTACGATATGCCGACACTGTATGGATATTTCCGTTTTGTCATATCGTAAAAACGCGTACGATATGACAACGCTGGCAATAAGTAACAGCTTTTAGTTATTGAACAGACCTTTTAATATGATCAAATTTCTTTTAACATAGGCAATATCACTTTATACAAGACACACAGAAATGGCTGGACATAACAAGAAAAGAGCAGGAGAAACACCGCTTTCAAACGGCTTGACCTATTTAATTAAAAAACAGCTAATAAAATGATGCTTGAAGTAAATGCAAATATATTTGAATTTTTTTATTTGTCCCGTGCGAATTTCGAAAAATCCCCCGAAATATAAAACTGGCAACCCTAGTTGTAGCATTACTACCATTTAATTCTTGATTGCTAATGTAATGTATACAAAATAATTTCTTTGTCTCTTTATTTTTAGCAAATCGGTCTTCCGGTGTTACTAATCTTGCTTCTCTTCGCCGATAATTCGGTTGCAAAAAGGCGAAGGATCGACAGTACCAGCACTGATGACAATGAGTATGAAGTACATCATCACAACTATGAGGAGCAGCATATATCTCCTTCTGATAAAGATTTAAATGCACAAGAATCTGGCAAGATGGAAATTAAGATTCGTCCTGACGCAAAAACCAATAGTGGACGTTCCAAACGTGGTTCTCAAAAATATCGACAAACAGCTTTAATTAAACCTGTAAACCGTCGGAAAAAGCATATTCTCTTAAAGTTGCAACCCAGATATAGGAAGCCTATGCACAACCAAGTGCCCGAAAATATAAAGGAATTTTCAAACTCACCTGATGAAGATGAACAAGTGTACCATACTTTTGAAGAAACTCATGAGCATATTGACGAAAAAGATGAAACTCCAACCGAAAAACAGGAGACGACTTCAGACACTCATATACCTGAGGCTACAGAACAATTGGAAATTCAAGCTGAACATCAATTTAAGGAGCCCATATCGGAAGAGACCCAAAATTTCCATGTGGAAGAAGAGATACACAAAAAGATCAAGGTAAAACATCATCACCACCATCATCATCACAATCATATTAAAGAAATCATAAAGAAAATACCAGAGCCATATCCCGTTGAAAAAATTGTACACGTACCTGTGGAAAGGATTATTGAAAAAATTGTTCATGTGCCAAAGCCCTATGCCGTTGAAAAAATTATTAAGGTTCCAGTGGAAAAACTTATACATGTGCCCAAACCATATGCTGTAGAGAAGATTGTAGAGAAAAAAGTACCCTATCCGGTGGAGAAGATAGTTGAAAAGATTATAGAAAAGAAAGTTCCATATCCTGTTGAAAAAATTGTTCACGTGCCTGTTGAAAAGATTGTAGAAAAAATTATTCATATTCCAAAGCCGTATCCAGTGGAAAAAATTGTAGAAAAGATTGTGCATGTTCCTGTTGAAAAAATCGTTGAGAAAAAGGTGCCTTACCCGGTGGAGAAAAGGGTGCCGTATGCAGTTGAAAAAATTGTACATGTTCCTGTTGAGAAAATTGTTGAAAAAATAGTCCATGTTCCTAAGCCATATCCCGTGGAAAAGGTAGTTAATCAAGTTGTTTCTGTACCAAGACCGTACCCAGTTATTCAGCGTGTGCCTTATCCTGTAGAAGTAAAGGTGCCCATTCATCTAGAAAAGAAAGTTCCCGTTTATATTCAAACAAAAGAACCTTATAAATTTGAGCGTCCAAAACAGGATAATCAAGACCAAAAACACATCGCCCGCGCAAAAAATTAATGTTCGCATTACAGCTCATTGCGAAAACAATTTGTAGCTGTTGTTGCTTATAATTATTTTCAATTGCCTTTACAACTACAATTTAGAGTTAAAAAAAACCAACCGGTCGTAGTATGCAAGTAAAGAAAATAAAAAAACATGATTAATTATGGAGCTCATGTTTTAACTTTGATATTATAAACTTCTTATTAGTATGATTAGGAGTTTAATATAATATCTTTAGTTTTTCTATGAGATTTTGGGTAAAGGTTCCCTGACGATTTGCATTAGCCCCAATGAAATGCGCATAGGAACTAGCTAATACTCCTCCATAATCAATTTCAATGTAATTTAATAAAAACTTTAATATATTACTTAAAAAGTAAATTTAAAATTAAAAATATCTTTATTTGAGATATTTTTTTATATCATTTTATATTTTACTTTAAAAATTTTTTGTGAACTTTGCTTACTACTATTAATTAAAATTAATTTTGTTAGTAGTTAATAAAAAAGTAATAATGTTGAAAATAATACAATAAAATTTTTTGCACACCTACAACTCGATTACACGACTTATGCCAATTCTCATGCCTTCGAGTCTGTCAAAGGCCATTTTACAAAAAGAGTGGACTAAAACTATGTATAAAAAAGCGAAAATGATGACGTATTCAAATAGATGTAAAATTTAATTTTTGAGTCTGTCAACGTTGTACATATCGTCGCGTTTCTCCTTAAACCACGCAAGCGCCATTTTTTTGAAATCGACTTTTTTGGTTTTTATGGTAGAAAATAACATTTGCGTTCTTATCTTGACAACTTTGTAAGAAAAAAAAATAAATTAAAGCCATTTCGAAAACCTCGTAAGCGCCATACAAAATGACATTTGCCTTCAAATTAAAATTCTTTTTATATTTAAAGCTGGATATGTTTAAGTCTCACCCACCAAATTCTTTGTTTTTAAGATAAACAAATCTGGAAGCTTCAGACCAATCGGAGCATTCTTGGTGCGGCGCCAGGCTCTCAAAGTCAGTAACTTTGGTAAAACCGATATTTCTCGTCGAGTAACTTAAAAACTATATATCCTAAACAGCACAAATGTTCCTCGAACCCCCATTATTTTAATAAAATTCTGCTTTTTTCTGTATGCGAAAGCTTTATCTCGATATGTAAACCTGGCTGCCGTACAAAAAGCCGTTTTGAGCTGAAGTTCGTTTTCGGACCCTAAGGGGTTAACGCGTGCCCATAGAGGTGTTAATTTCTAAGACCGACCCAAATTATTTTGATATAACCAACATTTATTTCAAAGGATTCAAAGCGCTATCTGTACTCCTTAGAGCCCCCCTGGGGGGGGGGGGGGGTACGGTTTATGCATCTTGGTGATTACTCACACCTTGGTGATGTGCTTCCCGGGAAAAGGGTAATTTGGTTTTTGCTGACATAACCTTAGGCCAATTACCCATAAAACTTATGTGTTACTACCCAATCTCATGCAGCCGAGTAACGGGCGTGCACATATTTATATAAGGAAGTAGGCTTGCCTACGCGAGTCAGTAAGGAGGTGAACGGACACCTATGGTCTACCCTAAGACCAAAGTCAATAGAAAGTTAACCTCTAGGGGTTTTCTTTTGAGGCTTTACCAGTAGCATAAACTGGTACCACGGGAACCAGTTGCCCCACAGACCTGCCTTCCGAGGGTAAGGAGATGATACTCGCCGTATGAGCGAGATCATCTGGGATGATGTCGCTGGAAGGACTTTGTCTCACCCTCCCAGGAAGGATGATTCTGTGTCTGGTTGTTGGAGAGGTCTCCTTCGGGAGTCCACGTGGTGGTTGTGGTTGCCACCAAAAGCTGGAAGAGGTGTTGGTTAAAAGACTGATGCTCGCCCAGTGCTAGTGACTGGGTGGATTTCGGTCCACCAAGTGAAAGCCTCTTTGTGCTGTTGCTAAGTCAACAGGTGCTGCATCAGTAATGATGTAGCAGAGTTTAGATAGCTCCAACACTAACAAGGTGTTTATGCATGGTTGGGTCTCCCATGCATGAGAAGTTGCTACCTGTGTGAGCCTTGCAAGCTACACATGGTGTGCCTTCGGGGTAACTCGGGGGTGGTGGTGAACACTCAACTTCACTCTGTGTTTTGAGAACACCGTCAGATAAAGCCGTAACGGCAGGTACTGACGTTAATCGAAACACACATTTGTACTCCTTAGAGTAACTCCCATACAAACCGTAAAATCTACGGAAAAAGATGAAATTGATCGAATTTGAGTTATTATTTGTTTACGCAATATAATGAACATGGCATGTTCTACAAATTGAATTTTGAAAATAAATTTCTTTTGTCTCCCCATAACAAAAATTATGTTGGTCTCAATTTACTCGTAACGTTGCCTTCACTTTACAAAAAAGCTCCATTGGCATTAAAAAGGAAAATATGAAGATTTGATAAGTTTGAAAAAAGTAATGCCGGCAAATAGTTGACCATTTTTTTGAACAACTCGTTATTAATCATAAATAGTAAGATTTTTTAAGTGTTTTTAAGTTTAATTAGTTATCGGCCCTTTTCATAATGTACGATTAAAAGTTAACGTGGACTTGAATGCCAAGTTCGAAATACAAAACTTGTCGTTAAAGTCCACGTTAACTCATTGTATAAAGGACCGTAAGAAAACTTTTTTTTACCAATGGAATGTTCTTTTTAGGGTTCCGTTACACCAAAAGTGTAAAGGAACCCTATTGTTTTCGCTACGCTGTCCGTCTGTCTGTCTGTCCGTCTGTCTGTCACAGGCTGTTTTCTCGGGAACCGTAAGAGCTACGGACCTGAAATTTCACAGGATATGTAGAGCTTTGGCCGCTACAACAACAAATATATGACAGTTAAAAATTAAACGGTGGTCTAAAGCGAGCAACGAAAAATGTTGAAATACTAATGTAATGTTTTCTCGGGAACCGGAAGAGCTACGGACCTGAAATTTTCACAGAATATGTAAAACTTTGACACTTATATATAGACACTTTAAATTTTGAAAGTTCGTGTTAATTGGTGTAGTCTGTAGAATAGACTACACCAAATAGCACCGATATTTAAAACGATAAACATTAAAGGGTGTTCTATCAGTTAATGTAATTTTACTATGTAATTTAGACAATCTGCTGTATCTTGGGAACCGTAGAGCTACGGACCTGAAATTTTCATAGAATATGTAAAACTTTGGCCGCTACAACAACAAATATATGACAGCTAAAAATTAAAGGGTGTTCTACAGCGAGCAACGCAACATGTTGAAATACTAATGTAATATACAGACACTTATATATAGACACTTTAAATTTTCAAAGTGCTAATTGGTGTAGTCTGTAGAATGGACTACACCAATTAAAAAAACGATAAAACTAAAAAAATTCAAAATTAAAAAAATTTCAAAAATAAATAATAATGATGAAAATAAAGTGCTTTTTATTAGAAATAAAAATATATTTTTGAAAAAACTTAGGGGATTGGTGCAAAATGTATTGAAAATTTCTCCATTTTACCAAGTAAAGAAATAGTAAATTCAGAGTGAACCGCATTATTATACATTTTTACGACCAATAATGCAGTAGTGGCCGTTAAAAGAGTTTAAAACGCTTGAATTGGGTGGCAGGAAATTTTCCACCTTAAGCGTAGTATGCAGCTTTGAATGAAATTCAGGCTAACATAAGAAGTATGTCTAAAAAACAAACTGAAATTCAGGGGCCCGATTCTATTTTTGTGAAAAAGTAAAAATGAAAAATAAATTATCACTTCATTGAAAATGCGATTGTAGTTTTAGCTTTTATGAAAACTATCTGTCAAATTTTTCTCATATGATAATATTTTTTTCATCATGAAAAAGTTGGCGAAAACTTAAATGATGACAACTTTTTATGACTTTTTTTTATTAACTTTTGCTTAAAAAATCATTTTATATGAAGTAAAAAACGACACAATGTATTATTTATAATAATTGTTACAACAGTGAAATAAACAAGAAATAAAAATGCAATAGTTTGGAAAATCCAAAAGTGCACGCCTCATAATCTCATTTAGACCGTGAAATTAAATAGGCTTCTATTCCTAATTATAATGAAGCGTAAACAAAATAAAAGACTCGATTAATGAAGTCATTATCGTGACCACATACAGGATCCGTACATACAGACAAACTGACGTCCAAGACATAACTTTTTTAAACAGTTTTTTAATTAAAAATGTCATGAGTGTTAAAACTAGTATTTTTTCTTAATATGTGTGTGTATATATTTTTTACAAGTGCAATATATGATAATAATAGAGCCATTTTAAGTTTGAAAAATCGCGTGAAGTGAGAGCAGTACCCACCTCAACGTTTCAGTTATGAGGCGTGCAATAGAATAACAGAGTTAAGTTATTTGCTATACATTTTTGTAACAAATACATAAAACCATAAATTTTACAAACGTAAACTTAATATTTAAAAACAACCCAATGAATAAAAAAATATGTTGCAAAGCTTCAGAAGACCAGAAAGTACATAATATGTATTTGCGATAAAATTATTTTTTATTTTAATTTGCTTATGATTCAAGAAATGAGCGGAATAAAACAAAAAGTGACAGATGGTTTTCATAACGATTCAATTTTTCATAATTGCAATCAGAATCGCTCTAAATGAAAAATGAAGTGAAAAATTGCTATGAAGTGAAAATGATAAATTTTTTATCACTTCATTTTTATCAGAAATTCAGAATCGACCCCCCAGGTTGGTAAATTTCTTAAAGAAATTTCCGTTTACTAGTACGCAGTTCCAAAAGAAAAGTACACGGAATTTTGGCATTTATTGTCTATTACAGGCATGCTATAACAATATGTGGAGAATTTTTTCCGTCAACTGAAACAAAAATTAATGTTCAGACAATTGTTTGGTCACGTAATTTTGGACATTTCTAGTTTTTCGTATATTGTAATTAATTTTTATTGTTTTTGTGTGCTGTGAATAAAAATATATATAAATTTGTGTGTATGCAAACAAAATTCTACGCTTGAAGCGTCGTATGCAGTTCTCACTGAAATTCAGGTTTGGAGTTTTGCATTTATTTCTACACCGAAAAATAATCGTGTTGAATTCTATACAGAATTTTGTTTGCATACACACAAATTTATGTATTCTTCAATTTACAACACACAAAAACACTAAAAATGAATTACAATGTACAAAAACTTAGAAATGTCAAAAATTCCGTGACCAAACAATTGTGTGAACATTAATTTTTGTTTCAGTTGACGGAAAAAATTCTCCACTTATTGTTATAGCATGCCTGTAATAGACAATAAATGCCAAAATTCCGTGTACTTTTCTTTTGGAACTGCGTACTAGTAAACGGAAATTTCTTTAAGAAGTTTACCAACCTGAATTTCAGTTTGTTTTTTTTTTAAACATACTTGTTATGGCAGCCTGAATTTCAGGCAGAGCTGCATACTTGTACTTTAAGGCTAAAGCTGAAAGTCCATAACACGTGTTACACACGGCAACGCGTTATAAGCGGCTGTCAAAAAAGTAGAATCAGTGTAAATGTATGTGACGAGTTACATAGCACAAAGCGTAAAACGTTTGACGCGAAAAGTAGGTTTACTTTCTATTTTTGTATGCGTCGCATGCGCTATGAAATAATGACAGCTGTTTTTGATAGCCAGAGATGACAAATTATATTATATTTTCAATGTTATCGATAAATATGTTTGTATGGTGGATTATTTTTTTAAAATTTTATTTACAAAAAAGAAGTCTTTAATAAAAAAAACCCTATCGCAATAGAGTTTACAAATGTTTTCAAGAATAAAATAGATTAAAATTAATTTTTAGCACAATTCTTTCATCAACAAAATTTTCATTTTTTTATCGATTAATTTTATGTAATAAGTTTCATCTCTGTTATGTTTATTAATTTTATCAATGTATCTTTATACTTTATTCAATATTGTACCGACACGATTAAATTTACATTAAAGTCAAGAAGAGCCGACAATATGTTGGAATAGCTCTCGCTGAGTTCAAAAAACCACTCACTTCCCGTTCCAAATACAAGGGATGCACCGAAAACCGTCTTGGTTTATTTTGGAACTTTGAGTATGCCCTTGTTGCACAATATATTATATTTATAAACTCAATAAATTCCACAAATTCTTTTAACATTTCAATTTCAATTAACATTTTTGCAAAAATTATTTTTATTTGATAAAAATATTTACACTACAGCTGATCAAAACAGAAACATTGGCGCACAAAAAGCGTTGCATGTAACTTGAATTTAGAAAGGCGTCTAAAGTATGAAACACACAAAACGCGCAACGCACGAAACGCATGTTATGGACTTTCAGCTTAAATCATAAAGTTTACACTCGAAATATTATGTGAGTCAAATATAAGAAAAAAACCTGGCAAGTTCCAGCAAAGAACAAATTCAACTGAATTAATAAAAAAATTCCACAATTACATTGAAATTAACTTTGTTTCTACTGTTTACAGATATTTTAACTAAAAAATCTTTACGTATAAGCAGTTGTATTTTTATTTCTGCTATTTAAATACTTTACACACAAAGCTTTATTTACGGACAGTTAAAAGGTAACACTTTTTATCCTAAGTTGCGTTCATGTACCTTAAAATGATAAAATTTTCATATATTTTTTACGTTATGTCTAACTTTTCATACAAAGTACTAACAGCTAATGTAAAGTTTTTTGGATGTACAACTGTTTATTGTGTTACTTGCAAGTTTTTGCTAATAAAGCGTTCATTTACTTTTTCATATCTGGGAGAGTAATTTTACAAAATTTCTCCTTTACTCTCTCGTTGCTAGTTTCTGCTAGAAAAGTAAATGAACAGACCTATTAGCGGTTTTCAGTTCTTCATGTAAACGTTGTTGCAAAAGTGAGAATGTAAAACATCGCAGCTTTTTTGCGATGTCCAACAAGAATTTTGTGTATTTTGCTGTTGTTTTTCATAAGAAAGCTGCGGTATTTTGCATTTGCAATTTTGCGAGACCGTTTGCTCCGAATACTGAGTTCCGCAAAGTAATTTTGTTGAGTTTTAAACGTTTGTCTAAAATAAGTTTTTCGTAAAAAATAGCCATAAAAATCGCCAACAAATTTATTTATCGGCGGAAAAATAGTCATGTCGCCATATCAAACATTTGGACGCCAGACAAGGTTAAAAATCGCTACGTTTGGCGAGAAATCGCCATATACCCTGAGGGAAAAATGACGTTGCAAAATCAACAACGTTCGTGGCCAATTTGGCACCCTACGTTGTCGATTTTTTTTAACCACGCTGGTTGGCAATTTGTAAACGAACGTTGTAAACAAACATTGTATTTGCAAAAACAATTATATTTGCCTGTTTATAATAGCTGTGTTCATTTACTGAAAATTGTTAACAATTGTTAACAATTTTTGATAGAAAGTGTTCATTAACTCCAAAAATTTTCAACGAGAGAGCGTCAAAAGAGAGCAACAAATTGAGACACAAAAAAATTGTTGAAAATTCTTGATAGTAAAATTTTTACTTTCAATAATTGTTCAAACAGCTGTTTTGTGTTTGTATTTACAAATCAAGTTTGCTAAAAGAAGTTGGGAAATAAAAATATTTTTGCAAAATTTAAGAAATTCTAAGTGAATGTTAATTTTTAAAGCGATGAAATATATTAATACGATAGAAAACCAATTTTTGTTTAATTTAGGACCAACCGCACAAAAATAAGATGTCTAAAGCAATGGAATTTAGCAACACAGGATCTAGTACATCAGGGCCAGAGGATGTTGCAGCAAATTTTAGTATTGCAAATATTATGAGTATCTAGATACTCGGTACTTTACACTATGGCGGTAGATAATCCAATTAGTTCATACATAAATATATTTAATGTTAATGTAAATTTGACTATGTAATTTAGACAATTAGCAGTATCTTGGAAACCATAAGAGGGAATTTCTTGAAATTAAAAAAAAGCTAATATGTACTAAATATTTCAAAATTAAAAAAATGTCAAAACGAAAAATCGCCAAAATGAAAAAGCGTTTAACGGAAAAAACACCAAAATTGCAAAAAAATTACTAAAACGCAAAAAATCACCAAAACTAAAAAGATCGCCAAAAAAACTTAAAAAAAAACCCAAAAACCGAAAAAAGTCGCCAAAACGAAAAAAACACTAAAACTAAAAATATCGTCAAAAACGAAAATTCGCCAAAAATGGAAAAAATCACCAAAGCGAAAAAAGCGTCAAAGCTAAAAAATCGCCAAACACCGAAAATTTGCTAAAACGAAAGTGTCAAACCCAAAAAATCGCTAAAACTAAAAAAATCAGCAAACACCGAAAAAATTCCCAAAACCCAAAAAAGCGCCAAAACTAAAATAAATCTCTAAAAAATCGTCAAAAAGTAAAAAAAAACGTTAAAACAAAAAAAAAACGCTAAAACAAAAATATTGCCAAAACTAACGAAAATACACAAATAAACATACGTTATTCTGGCATATTCTGTGTTTCACAAAAAATAAAATAATGTGAATTTTCTTGGTATTGTTGTTATAAAAAATTATTTATAACAACAATGCTATGAGAAATACACATAATTTTATTTTTTTGTGAAACACAGAACATGCCAAAATGACGTTAACATAAAAATATTTCTGCAACTTTCGATTGATAATTGGTCCCAAAATGTAATCCATATATAAATTTTTTAAATATTGTACTTCATTACAAAATAATTTGTTTTTGTTTTCATTACCTCAAAAGTTTAAAATTTCAGATATGTACCCTTTTTTCAATTTCTTATTCAATTTTGTTGAAAAGAAATAATAATAAATGCCGAAATCACATTATTTTTATAGTAATAGGTACATATATTACATTTTTCCACATATAGGAGTAGTTATTAAGTACTCATATATACCTATATATTATAACACTATTTTAGCTTGAAAATTTTGGATGGTAAAGTGTTCATTTACTTTTTATTATTTTTGAGAGTAATTTTACAAAATTCCTTTTTACTCTCTCGTTGATGGAAAGTGATAGGAAAGTAAATGAACAAAGCTAATGTTTAAAGCATCAAAGGTAACATTTCGCAGTTTGCCATATTTAAAAAAAAAGATTTGAAGGAAGCAGTCCCACCATTAGGGTAACGTGTGGAATTCAGAGAAAAGCTTTTTGTCTAGAAAAAAAAACTGAGGTATTATTGTGTTATGGTTTTTATAAATACAGTATTACAGTATGACTATATTTATAGCACGGAATTGATGACGAAACAATGTTAGTACCATTCAAAGTGGGGGAATGGTGGAAACGTAATGAGACAACTGCCACCACTGCAGGGTAAACTCTTCTAAAACCGGCGGAATTCTTCCAAAGGTAAAAAAATAACTATTTATAAAAAGCTTTGTAATCATAATTGGATTGTAATTAAATGTAGGACTTGAAAACATTGTTCAGCGCAACATCAAAAGGGAAGTTGGCGATTGAATATTATGGGGAAAATAAAAATTTTGAAACAGAACACAGAGATGCAATAATCAATGTAATTATTGAAGGCATTTTGAAGAGAGCCATAGTTCTTTGTACTCAAGACTACAAACGTTTATTGATTGAAATTTGTTCAGTTTTTCCTCTTGAAAGTGAAATGACCCAGCAAAAATTATTGCTTGCGGGAAGCTTTTTTGTAAGGGAGACTACAAAATGGAATCACTTGCAGTTGCGCTTTTATAATGCATGATTTTTTTTCCGCGATTTACTTTATTTTTAAAATGTACTATTCATGTATACACATGTGTATGTGTGTGTACTGTTCGTGTATACAATCGTAGAACATATTTTAAGGGTTTGGCTTACGTTACTGCTTCCAAGAAGCATTATCGTCAGTGAGAGACGTTAAATATTAAATACTTATGTTGCTTTGCATATATTTTTTACATTTTAAAATTATCGTCAATTATCGCTAATAAGTATTCGTGCATATTTTTTCGTGGTCTTTTGCAAACTTTAGTGCATTTGTGGTAGCATTTTTAGAATCATTGTTCTTAAATAAGCCATGCATTGCTTCTAACAGCTTTTAGTGCTTCTAAATGTCGAATATTTTTTACTGAGGAAGGTAATATTTAAACACAATAATAATTTATAACCTAGTTTTATTATAAATTCGTATAATACTGTAATTCTTATTAAAATAAAAGTATTTCTACAAATTAAGTAAGCCAGAAATAAATTGTCAAAGTTGCAAACTTTCTAATGACATTTTATATAAAGTAACTCGGTATAAAATAAACAATTACTTAGCTACGTACAATGTATCAATTGAAGTTTTCAAAATTAAACAATTTATAATTCAGAATGAAAATATTTTTATTTTGTGTAGCCAAGTAAATGTTAATGAATTTGATTATCATTTGCAATCTTTTGAAGTTGGTTCACTAAAACAGAACAAAACTTTTTTTGATTCATATTTTTGAATTTATAACTCCCCATTTCATTTTTATCCCATGAATAATGGAAAAATTTATTTTATAGTTAAGCTAAATGTATATAATTAAAAATAAAAATAAAATTTTTAATAAAACACGTTTTAAAAAAGAAAGCATGGACTTAAATTTTTATTTCTATGGGAATAAATTGGAGAAAGGAACGGAAATTTGTATACAAATCGACAACGAATGGTGTTAAATTGACAATGAATGGTGTCAAATTGACAACGATATGGTGTCAATTTGACAACAATATGGTGTCAATTTGGCAAGAATTCAGTGTCAATTTGACCACATTTGTGTTCGGTTTGACATCGAATTTTTTGTCAATATGTGGTTGTCAGATTGGCAACGGCGTGTACAACTTGAGCTCAAACGTTGTTGATACACTTTTGACACTGAATGTGGTCAGTTTGAGCACATATTGTGTATTTTTTTTTCTCTGAGTATAGATATTGTTTAACCCTGAACAAATAAATCTTCATTTGGAATAAAATTTTGAGAATATCTCAAATAATAAATTTTATAAATCCAAAAATATGTTTTAAAAGCTGATTTAATAAAGTCCAATTTCCTTAAGAAAACTAAACTTTTTTTCTGAGCCCATTGTATATAGTATATGTATAGTATAGTCATAAACTATAAAAATCGGAGACAAAAAATTTTTATTCTGCCCGCATCACAAATAGTGCCCCATATTTAATATTAAAATAATGGGCTTCAGCAACGTATACATGTATAAATATTTCAATCATTTTAATAATATCAATAAATTAGGTTGAATTTTCATGTAATAACTAATTATTTGGATTGTTATTTCTCTAAATTTAAAATAACAATTAAAACAGAAACAAAATATTTTTATTTCATTCGCACATTGCAGCTACGATTTTAATAAGCTTCATGGAGTTTTATATTTATTTTTAGGGGAGCGAAAATAAAAGACCTGGCAAACGTGATGCGAATACAAAGAGCCAGTGAGCATAAATGTTTATAATTTAATGATTAATAACAACAATGAATGAATAGTGAGCGTAAAATGAAAACATAAAAATGGCAAAAAACAAATAATTTTACTCTAAAAAGAAGAAATTTTGTTGAATTTTTCGTTTAACCATCGGGAACGAAATGAGAACACAAATTTGCTTTTTCTAAATCAGTCAATCTCTGATCGCCCAATGATTATATTTAAATATTTTTAAGTACGAAGAGTTTTTTTTATCTTAAAAAGCAACAAAGAAATTTGAAAAAGTTCAATTAAATGAATTTTAAATTTTCACTAAGAACAAGAAGATAAAAAGCAGAAACGAAACGAAAATTACGTCAATTTAAAAAAAGGTATAAAAACGGATACGCAAATAAAAAAAAAATAATAATATATAAAATAATAAAACCGTTATTAACCAATAAATTTTGTATTGAAATAAAAGTGAAAATGTGAAAAAATATGCAATATTATCGCATTTAAAAAGTTTTTCTTAGATCGTAATACATGTTTACATACAATATATTTTTAAATTAAATTCTGTATATGAGAAAGTAGTATACTTAAATAAAAAATGATTCTTAGTTTTGGTTAGATATTTCAAAGAGTAGTTCTTACATAGATACATATGCATAAATATGTACTTGTATAAGTATCTCAAAGATCTATATTTAAATAAGGACGTTTGTGTAACACATTTATGTATATACTTATGTGCCTACAATGCATATATGTATGTACATATATATATATATATATATATATATATATATATATATATATATATATATATATATATATATATATATATATATATATATATATATATATATATATATATATATATATATATATATATATATATATATATATATATATATATATATATATATATATATATATATACATATATATATATATATATATATATATATATATATATATATATATATATATATATATATATATATATATATATATATATATATATATATATATATATATATATATATATATATATATATATATATATATTTATATATATATATATATATTAATTACAATATGCAAACAAAAAGTACTAAATTAACAGAAATATTAAGGAAATTGATGATAAATTAAAAAACATTTACAAATGTGTCAAGATCCCCATACATGTTATACAAATTAGTTTTCTATTTAACGGAAATTTGAAAAATCCATTTTATTTTACGAACATATGTATATTAAAATCACATATGAATAATGAAGATCATAAGCCAAATAATAGCCAATAATGACAACACCACCGATTATAATTATATTTGAAAAGAGAAGAAAAGTTAAAATAGTGTGAAAATAACTTGTAAAATACGTCACCACCGTCTAAACAGATATGTGCATAGTCCACACATATGTACATATATACAAACAATCATATCGTCACGTTAATTGGAAACGGGCATAACTCTACGTCTCCACCTAACTTGAAATGCTCTTGTAAGTTGAAGTTATGACTGCGTTGTTAAAACAAAGTCACTAACAATTATGTTATAAACTTGAAAAAAAGCGTTAACTTGAGCAGTCTACACTTAACATTAACTTGAAGTTAATGTTAAAGTTAGTCAGTGCAGACCGCAAATAACGTCACAATTATTCGAAATCGAGTTTTTGAGTGATTATCAGGGCTCGGACTTTCATTAAAACGCATGTTTTTTGTGGTGATAGTTAAGGAGGTATTTGCTAATTATCCATGCGAATCATCATATTTTAAGTAGTTTGGCATTGATTTGTAGTTTCATATATTTGCATATTTTGGTGGTAAGTGCATATTTTGGCAACAAATGCATATTTTTGAAGTTATACAAATTTTTGTAATGCATATTTCTCAATTTTTGGAAAAAAAATTTAAATTGTGAATGCCAACCGAGCCTCAGTTGGGTTGCCAGTTGCTGAAAATGATAAAACTGATGGCAACTGGCAACCAGCGTTGCCAGTTTAGCCTTTTCGAGGCTAGAGTTAGCCTTTTATTTTGTCCTTTAGCTTTTTTTTAGGTTAGCCTCAAAAGGGCTAAAATTTTGCTTCACATTATAAAAATTTATTCCTAGTTTTCGTATTTTTAAGGCATTTTAATGATAACTTTCGCAATTAACATTTGCCTCTCTTATTTCACACATCAAACTTTTGAACAGTATTACAAATTATAATATTTTTTAAATTGTTGCTGTCCGCAGTCTTGTGTATTGCGCGTTACATTTTTTAGTACGCTTCATTACTCAGTTTAATTATTAAAGCTACATTACCAACATACACTAAAATAACAGCGTACGTTTGTACTTCTAAATATTTAAACGTATTGTGGACTTTGTTAAATAGTATTATATTGCCAAACGTTTCATCAATCAATCATGGTTTGTATCTAAAAGAATGTATTGAGTGTTACCCATATTTCTCAATTTATTTGAAATGTTTTAGTAAATAATTAAGGAGAATATATATATAAAAAAATATATAAATATATAAAATGAATTCTCAAATGGCTTTTGAAAGTCTGTACATAAGATAAAGGATTTGTAACTTTGCAAAATTGTGCTTGAAGTCTACTGAAGATTTGGTAAAGCATCAATGAAATGTTGCATATAGACAATGCTTAAACACCAGTATATAAATGTCATTTAAAATAATTAAGGAGTTTATGTTAAAATATATACTAAAGATATTTACACCAGAATTGTTTGAAATTCAAAATATAGTATGTGTTCTGAAAAAATATTAAATTCATATAAAAATGTATTGACCGTTACGTTACCAATATTCTTAAATAGAATTTATCTATAAATTTTAGGGTGGCAGAAAAAGTTAAGAAGGTTTTTCTTAGTTAGGCCTTCTGCAGGGCTTATGTGGTTTTCCGCTCAGTATATCGAAAAGCGGCTTCGCTGAGTAAAGTTTTTTGCATAGCCGGTCTTTGGCCGGGATTAAGGGTTTTTCCTCTAGGTATATAGAAAAGCGGCTTCGCTGAATAAATATTTTTGCAAAGCCGGCCTTCGACCGGGCTTAAAGGTTTTTCTTTTTAGGTATATCGAAAAGCGTCTTCGCTGAATAAAGATTCTTACATAGCCGGACTTTGGTCGGGCTTAAGGATTTTTTCCTCCAGGTATAACGAAAAGCGGATTCGCTGAGTAAAGCTTTTTGTATAACCGGAATTTGGCCAGGCTTAAGGGTTTTTCCTCCATGTATATCGAAAAGTGGCTTTGCTGAGTAAAGAAGTTGGCATAGCCGGCCTTCGGCCGTGCTTAAGGGTTTTTTCCTCTAGGTATATCGAAAGTGGCCTTTGGCCGGCTTAAGGATTTTTTCTCTAGCTATATCGACAAGCGGTTTCGCTGAGTAAAGATGCTTTCATAGCCGGCCTTCGGCCACACTTAACAATTCTTTCCTCTAGGTATATCGAAAAGCGGCTTCGCTGAGTAAGGATTTTTCCATTGCATGTTTTCGATATACCGAGAGAGAATAACTCTTAAGGCCGGCCGCATAACGGCTATGCAAAAATTTTTGCTCAGCGAAGCCGCTTTTCGATGTACCTAGAGGAAAAACCACTAAGCACTGCCGAAGGCCGGCTACGCAAAAATCTTTATTAAGCGAAGCCGCTCTTAGAGCGAATAAAATTCTTCGTCAAGACTGCCTTAAAGCAGATTATAATGGCAACAGCTAACAAAATATGGCTTTATTTCCCATATTTGCACTTGCAATAGCATTGAGAAGCAGATGGTATATGCCATTATGGCACTGCATAGTTGTACAAAAAGTTATTTTAAAAATTTATATTTTTTAAACATTAATTTTTAGTTATGTACAATTAATTTTGCATTAATTAATCAAAATATGAATTTAAAATCATTTTTAAAGCATTTCAGCTCAACAAATGTTGATTCGCTAAACATTTTTTTTTTGCAATTTTTCTATTTGGTACTAAAAAGTTTTCTCCCAAATAATAAGAAAAATGCAATACTGTTGAATGAAAAAAAAAACGGTTGAAAACTCTGATAAAATTCAACACACAAATGTCAACAAAATTAAAAAAATATTTTAAAATTACAACAAGAAAAAACATAAAATTTATTACAAAGCAAATTAAAAAATTAATAAATAAAAAAAGTGTTTGTGTGTGCAAAAAAAATACATTTTAACGCATTTTCAAGTGCAAAAATTACGCTCTTTGATCAGTGTTGAATTGCCTCTCTCAAGTTTGTTGAATACGCAAGACCTATACGTGAAAAATTTTATACTGTCAAAAAAGGTATCATTTCACACAACTGAAACATGAATGTTTTTTACAGACGTCAACATTTAATATTGTCAAAAAAGATATCACAGCAGAAACATGAAACTTTTTCCCCACAGCAAATATTTTTTTACCATAGTACTTTTCTATCGTTTGACACACGCCCGCTACATTAAAAAAACATTTTTTTCCTCATTTTATTTTTAATATAAATATTCGAAAAAAGAGTTTCTTTCCCATTTGGAGGAATCGGGATTTATTATATTTTTAACAGACTTAAAAAAAGGAGAGTTATCAATCAAATCCTTTGTAATTTTTTTAGGGTTTGATTCTTCAGATCGGTTTGAAAAATTTTTATTTTATGTATGTACATATATGAAAGGGTATGCTGCCAGAATGGTTCCATTGCTTAGTTTTTTTTTTGCCTTTTTGTCCGCCAGTACTCTGTTTTGGATTGAATGTTTTTGGAAGAAATATTTGGGAATGTTGAAAACTTCGATAAACTTTATATCGTCACTGGAAACGCAAAACGCCCTAACTAACATTTTCATAATTTTACAGGAGAACCAATAAATATGCTAAACTATCTAATCGCCCAGGTATTTTTCTTTTAAGATGTTCCTAATTATATCGCTATTTATGTTCGGGAAAGTTTGATTTTTATAGTAGTTATGCATGTATGTGAAATACGGCGGAATTTGTTAAAAAGCCGATTAGAATTTTTTGTTAGTTAGAGCTTTTTGCGTTTTATTTAACGATAAGTATGAATGTCTTTCTATTACTCATATATTTAAGTATGTACATGTGTATGTCTGTACACTAGGGTGCTCCACTGTTGCATAAAAAAATGCGAACTATGTGATTAGTGACTAATAACATGTTTCTATTTGCATTTTCTAAAACAGTGGTCTTCACAAAGAGAAACATTTCAATATTTTCTTAAATATTTATAAGCTTTTGCATAAATAAAATTAAATTCGCCCATGTAAAAAATACAAAAAAGTACGATCCTGCTGCATTCGGAAATTTATGTAATGCGAAATATGCATATGTACCTGGAAAAAATAATAGGGACATTTTATATATTGCAGAACAAAATTATCTTTTACTATTTAATCCTAATATTATTCCAATATTTGATAGAGGCTCCTCTTTGAATACTTGCTGGCAACGTCATATCGTTGAACTCAGAATATTGGCGCAGATATCCGTAGAATTGGAGTACTAAGGTTGCTGAATTGTGTCCCATATAACCTATTTATTTGCAAGTTTTTACGATCTAACGTTTTATTTTTTAGAGCTCTACAGAGGCGATATATGGGATTCGAGTGTGGTGATTGGGACTGTCACTCCACAAAATTTTAGCTCAGAAAAGTTTATGAGACGTTATATCTTTATATCTTTATAAAAAAAAATTGCGAAGAATAGATAAGCAGGGTACACACTATCGAACGGGAGTGACAGTTTTGCTCTAATTTTTGCTTGCTAGATAGTGTGGCCACTAATTTCGTCATTTAACAGTCAATTAAAAAAAAAATTATAGTTGATTAACAAGTCAGCGGCCATATTAGTTTTTGACTCATAGTACGTACCAAAAAGTGTCAGTCAAGAGTTTTATTTGTAGCATAAAAATTACAAATTGCTATTAACAGTGATTTGTTAAAAGCATTTCTCTGGTACTATGATATGGAATGTTGTCTTGGGATATAACAGGATTAGGGTGTAACTCGTGATGTTAAAACAAAAGCATCTCAGGAGTTGCTATATATATTATAAAAATAATAAAATTATTATCAACGAAGTGCATCCATTTTTCTTACTTTCCATGTTTTCTAGTAAATTTTTTTTAATGGCTTTTAACACCCAACATTAATGTAGTTTTGTGATGAATTTTCGACCATCGCTCAATTTCGATAATATGTGCACCGCCTTTACACATTCAAAGTCGCTAAAATGGAAAAGTGATCATTTTAGAAGAACTAACTAAATTCGGAGAACAGCGAAATATTATTATCCAAAATTCAAAATACTTTAGTCAGAGAAAATTCACGCACTGCAAAATAACCTACCATAAACTTTTATGTTAAAAACTATGGAAAATTATAAATTAATTGATCTAAATAACTTAGATAACCATTTAAAATATTTAAAAGTAACTATGAAAAATCATCATTTGGGTGAATGAAAAAATCATCATTTGGGAAACAAAATCATCATATCATATTTTGCTTTAAAAATCATCAAAAATATGTTAAAATCATCATTCTGGCAACGTTGGTGGTGGCCATTCTCTCAATTTCCTATGCTCGCGAGTATAGGCTGTTTTTTCAGAGTGTGAAAAAAAAACTTCGCAAACGTTTCATGCGAAGACACAAACTTTTAAAATATTTGTAATCGTTTTGTATATGAGCAAAACATAAACACATACTTTGGAAATGACATAGATTGCAAACAAAACCATTGGCTTTCCACTCATCTGTTTGCTTTAAAGAAAATTATCATTTCTAATATTAAAAAATAATAATAATAATAATAATATAATAATAATAAGAAGAAAAGGAAATGCAAATATTCTAAACATGTTATAAATTTAATCTCGTTTTTGAAAAAATTCAAAGTTTCTTAATGTGGAAAATCAACACCATGCATTACCCTACGTCTTCAAGAGTCATCGACTCGAACATGACGCCGCACAGAGGGTTGAAATTTACCAAAAGTTAGGATTAATTCAAAAGCTGAACTTTATCCTACACATTCGTGTGTGGTACTGGGTGAAAGGTAATTAAATTCTACATCACTATTTGCCAAAAACTTTTGTTTTGAGTAAATTACTCTATCGATTGTGAGCTGTCAAAGTCAAATAATTTTTCAAAATTTTTCGTGCCATGCCTAAAACTGAAAATTGAGATATTTTGGGTGCTGATAATTCTTATTAAGCGTTCTAAAATAATTTTATTAAAATGGAACCATCAACTTCAGGTATTTGTCTACATAATTGCATTAATGTTTTTTAGATAAATGTTATGCAAATATTCTTAATATTTTTTTAAAAAGTGCTCCATATTTGGGGTATTTTCGATATATACACAGAGTTTCAACAAATTTCTTGTTGCGATCCAGCAAATTTTATTAAGTGATATTTTAATATAGTATTTTAGCTTATATATTCCACAGCAAACTTTTGTGAAAGAACTCCAGTTGCTAAATACTTAATCTGAAAAAACAAACAACAAATCAACTTGTTTGTTTTTAACTCTCTTTTGTCTTTATTTTCGGTATTAAATTTATTGTTATAAATGAGTTTGGTTTCTATCAGAGATGGTTGCGTGAGTTAATTTTGACTCACGCTCACTTACAAAAAATAATTTCTGTTTTATTTACACCGAATTCTAATTTTTGCATACGTTCGTGCTTTTATTAGATTTAAAATTAACTCACGAGCTCGAAATGATCACGAAAACACTTAATGTTCGAACAAAACTAAAGCTTAAATACTAATATGTATATTAAATGCTAAAAAAAATCTAAAAAATAAGCTAACGCACAAATTCGGCAATAACTTACGTTATTATAAATAAATTTCTTGATAAAATTATATGTAACTCACGAACACTGCATTTAAAAAATATCGTGTCACGCTTCCATCTCTTTTAATTGTTATAGTTCATTGTACCCTACATAAAAAAATTGGGCACAAGCATGTGAACATACATAGAAGTATGGTTTTCATTTGCACTTTAATAGAACAAGTAAAGATTCCTACTATAAATTGGGTAAATTTCAACATATACCATATTTACACTAAGCAACTTTGTTGCATGCAATTTTCATTTTAAGTGAGAGTGTTGAAATAGAAATGTACACATTTAGTATTTCTTCTCTGTCTTTCTTACTGAAAAAAGAGAGTTGCATGCAACAAAGTTGCATAGTGTAAATATGGTATTATTCTAAATAATTTCTACCATAAGCTAAGTAAATTTTAAGAAATTTCATGTAAAATTACAGAGTTTGTTGAAACAAGAATTCAAAAAGAGTTCAAAGAAAAAACTGGATTGATCATTGACCAACCAAAACCAGGCTTTGGCAACAGAAATGATGGCTATACCGCGACAAGGTTTTTTAAGAATGCAGAAGTTTCCTCAGAAATAACTAAAATTGATATAGATTTAATAAACAGAATGCATATAATACTTATAGTCGTGTCATGTGGCCACGAGGTCAATAGTGAAAAGTTTAGTGACTTTGCACACAATACTGCAAAACATTTTGTTAAAATATATCCATGCTACAAAATGTCACCTACCCTTCATGAATTTTTTATACACGGACCGGAAATAATATCCAATGCCCTTTTGCCAATTGGTGAGCTATCAGAGGAAGCGCAAGAGGCTAGAAACAAAGACTTCAAAAACTATAGGGAATACTTTGCGCGTAAATGTAGCCGGGAAAAAACTAATGAAGACATATTTAATAGATTTCTGCTTACTTCAGATCCATATATTTCCAGCATGAGTAAAACTAATATAAAAAAAATACACACAAAATACCGCAGGTGGCTTTGGAATTATTAATTCTTCCCGAAGAAGGCGACAATGATGATGAGGATTCTGATCATGATAATGATCATTATAATGATAATGATGATTATGGTGATGATGTTGAAGATATCTCAAGCTATTATCACAATAATACCTAAAATGGATTTAAATGCATATATATGTATGTACATATAATTGTTCTCTTCTTTTTTAAATAAAAAAATATTTTCTATCAGTTTTTTTTTTCAAAAACCTTATTTTTTCACTAAATAATGTACAGTTATTCCAAAAAAAATTTTATATCAACAATAATTGGCTTCCCTGAATTAATCAGTTTACCTATGTTTCAACCCACTGTGCGTCGGCAGAGCAACTACAAACAATTCATCAACTTCTTTGTTGTGGTGAATACGTGCGATGTCCATGTTCTGCCTTATCAATGTATTTGGTGGTAGTGCAATAGAAATGGAATATTTAACAATTTCTCTCTGTCTCTTTTCTTTCTATTTAAAATGGTTGTTGGCGGCGAATCTCATGGCGAACATTGATGCTCAGCCATATGTTCGGGCATCGATGTCAGAGCATGGACGAGACATGGACATGAGCCGTCTACATTAGCCACATGCAATGTCCGACATGATGTTCATACCAAGTTCATGGCTAATGTAAAACAATATATTCGTTCTTCGTTTTTAACACATAATGGACAGTCTTACAAAATAACCTTATTTACATTTATTTATAATTTATTAAAAAATCATGCTAAAACAATTTTTATTTTAGAATTTATACTTTTATTTTATGAAATATCTTACAATACTTTCAACGGACACGAAAAAAGCATTTCAGATCCGCCATGTATATCTTTGGCAATATATTATAACATCTCAAGTCGAGTTAAGTCAAAATTAAGTTCATATTCTGGTTCGTCTTCTTACAATCCACATTTGGATCCAATCTGTTTTCAAATACTCTGATTTTCGAAAAAGTTATAACGGTTTATTTTTTAGCGTCCATAATTTTGTGAAACGTCTTATCGGTTATAAAAAAGTTTTTCATAAAAACTTATGTAAACCGAAACTCAATATATACTAGAAAGGTTTTACCAAATTTAATATAATCAAATATCTTATGTTTACGTATAAAATAGGTTTTCAGATTTCTATCACTGAAATAGACATAAGTGCTTCTGTTAAAATTAAACTTATCAAATAAATAAAATTTTCAATTTTTCAGAACATTTTAAATATACTTACATTGCTATGCTAAAATTCTTTTGACTATAATGGCATTTTAAATCAACATAGGCTTATTTTTCTGCGTGTTAATTTCATCTCTTTTTGTACATAAGCTGTTCGGTTCTTTTTGTACATAAGCTGTTGAGTTGTTATGTTATGCTGTTATTTGCTTATAAAAATGGAAAGTGAAAGTATGGTCGAGTTCCAAAACATCAAAATACATTGTAGTGATGCGTCTTTACTTTGTTTACAAAAACAAAGCAACTAAGAATTCGCATCATTACAAGGCATTGTGATGTTTTGGAACTCAACCTGTATTTCGTTAGGTGAAATGCAAAATCACTTAACTACAGTTTTTTAAATTTTATAAGAGAGAGAAAACTAACTGTCTGTTTTGTAAATAAAATAAAAATTTTCGTTAGGGAATTTATATTGAAACAACAATAAAAAATGCAAATACGTCTTTTTTTAATTCAAAGTCTCTAACGAAAATTTTTATTTTATTTACAAAACAGGCAGTAACTAAAATAGTTCAATCGATTGAACTATTTTATTTACTGGCTGATATTTCTGATGAAGGTTTGAACATTTGTAGGGACATGGGTTTCGATATAATGCGCAATAGTTAATGATATTTCGAATTTTTTTTTCGGTTACATGGTTTTATATTTCAGCTGACGATTTAGCATATTAGATATTGTTGCCAATAGGTCGACTACCCGAGGAAACTCAAGAGACCCGAAACAAAGAATTCGGGGTTATTTTTCACGAAAATAAAAAAGATGGCATTATGGGAGATGTGAAGAGTGCCTGATACAAAAAACCACAACTTGGTTCATTAGAGGGCCTGGATGAATTAATCTTACAAATGTGTATTAACTACCCCAGTGTGCGGTCGTGCAGAGGCTGTTTTTTTTAGCATCAACACACGTATACTGTGTTTGAGACTCACAGTCTATCTATTTAGCCGCGAAGCACATATGTATAAAAACACCACTGGCGTAAAAACACATAATGTCGTTGCTCTGACAAAAAGAGTTATAATGTGTGTTTTACTAGGTTTTCAGAAAAGCCAGAAACCGTTTTATGTCGTAAACAATCGATATTTTTTAACATCAAACGATTTATTTAAATAATATGCGCATTACTAACTTATGGCGCCAAATACAGGGGCTATGATCAAATGGCTCATACAACAATGGCTCATTCTGTTGAAACATTTCCGATAAAATTATTTTTCAATTAAGAGTATTTTTGAGCACATACATATCTAGCTCTTTTGTTTCCAAGGATATAATGAATTCTGTATCTCTAAACACTTTGGTGGCCAGATGAATGCCAATATATCTTTACAGTGGTGCAATAAAATTTTTTCGGAAATATAACTGATTACGTCAGTGCAACGACGATATATCGTATAGCTAAACGTAATCTACGGATAATGCTATGAAATATTTGCCAAGAAACAATAGGTCGGATATGAATTCCTAGCCCGCGCAAGTCGACATAAAGTTTGTCATATTAAATAACATAAAATCAACCTTAAAATGACATATTCTATGATTTTATTTTTCAGCCTTCAGGGGTAAAATTTTACTACCCTAGGTGTTCGTAGTTTAGCTATTTTTTTCATAAAATCCAGCAGTTTTCAACTAGTATATAGCGATTTTCAAAGGTCGCATCAAATTTTTTTTTTTAATTTGAAATATACATTAAACAATTTTATAACTCTAAAAATATGCAACAATCGTAAAATATGCAAAAATACGTACTTACCACCAAAATATCCAACTAAAAATCAATAGATAACACAGCACAAAAAATGAAGGTTTTTGTGTGTTTTTTAAATAAAAATTAAAATGTAGTTTAATCTCCTGATTACGATTGCGTCAATAGGTTTTCCCTAGCAGCTCTAGTTTTAAAGATATAGTGACATTTAGCATTGACACCACTTTTTGTATTATTCGCTTAAAATTTCACGACTCGTCCTACAAACTTTAAACTACTTTCTGGATTATTAATCTCCACAAAACTCTCTTTCACTTGGGTAGAGTCACATTGATGAGTATATCAGCATATCTTACTTTGCACGAATGTTAAAAATCGTGTGTTTTTAGTTTAGTCCTTAAAACTTTTTTTCATTTTAATTTTTTGAAATTAAAATAACGGATTGTTATGTATTTTCATCCCATGATTACGAAAATAGCTTCATTATTTTCCTAGCACCTCTAGTTTAAGAGATATTGTGCTTTACACAAAAAAACTTTGCATTTTTCTTTTCTCAGGCCATCCAAAAAAATGTCTGGCCTTTATTATTTGACACGTTGTGATTATATTCTAATAATTTTACATTGAAAATTTTAATTTTTCTTTAAAATAGTTTTTTGGACATCGGAAAAGCTGCAAAGTTCAAATATACGATATAATCAGCACAAATTACACAAACATTTTCTGGACTGTTTATACAACATCTTTTATACGTAACAGTTGAGATAATGGATTGTAAATTGACAGATGCAATATAAAAAACTAATTTTCTTGGATGGCCTGAGAAAAGAAAAATTTAAAGTATTTTTTTTTATATAATGCACAATATCTCGAAAACTAGAGGTGCTAGAAATATAATAAAGCTATTTTTGTAATCAGCGAACGAACTTTTCCAACTGCCTTACCACTTTTAGTGACCCTTTTTTACAATTACCTTAATCTCCCACCTTTTATAACATTATGCCCTTTTCTGCCCCTTTTTTATGAAATAATACTTTTTGTTTTAATATGAGCTTTTTACGGTACGAAACTGTTTTTATAAAAAAATCTTAACACAAAAATTAGTTTTGAGTCCATTTTTTATAATTCTTATAAAAACAAAACTTTTTTGAAATAGTTAATTATTGCACTAAAATTATTAGAAATTAGCACCCTGATTCACTAACACGAACAAGAACATGTTGCTAAACATTTTTATGCAAAGTATGTATGTAGTCTTAAATATTTTTAAAGTGCTTTTCATGCAAATTTTTGAGTGAACATTAGATTTATTTTTACTAAATCATTGTCTAGGACAAAAGTAATAATAACGCTTTGAAATGAAATATGTGCGGATCGACAATTATTTATAATGAAACTAATAAGCCGTTTCCCCATATATCTTTGGTTTTCGCAAATAATCACGCATGTTACTAAATTCATTCTATGTAGGATAGCTAAGAAAGATTTTATTTAAGCTCATGGTCATTTCTTACATTCACACTAATATTCGTGCTAAAACTAAAAAAAAACACTAAAACAGGGCAACATTTCTATACATAAAAGCAAAAATTATTTTTGACCGATTCCAACAAAGGGAGAATACTATGAATTTGCTTAATTTTTTTATCTTTGCTCCCTGAGAACTGCGCCATTCATAGGCCATATTGGTCCAGTATTTAAATTTTTTATATTGAACTTGTTATCTGGCTGACTTTCTATTTGTTTTGGATCAGGTATAACCACTTATGTACGTACACATGTGTTGTTTAAATAATTCGCTAGAAAGCGGCGTACTTCGTTGGTGTTGAAAATTCTTTAATTTTTAGATAGAAAAAAAACATCGAAAGATTTATTTTATTTCAAAAGTAAATTCATTAAATACTGGAATTTGGTGCAATTATTCCCTTTTTAAAAAAGTCACCTTTTTTTCATAGAATCCCTTTTTGGTGCCACTTTTTACCTCAAGATCCCCTTTTTGTGCCACTTATTAAAAATTTTCAACGGTCACCTTGGTTGTAAATGAAATAAGCTTTCTATCGCTCTCCTACTTCACCACCTGTTCTCTCTACATTATCCCTTTCTCAAAGAAGGTAACACATTAATTAATTAACTGCTAGGCATTAATTGCCTGATTGTCTTACTTCTCTATAAAAAATGATTAAACTAAAACCTCGATTAATTAACAGAACGATTAGCCGACTAAGGCAGGAACCCGATTAATTGAATGCCCTAATAGATATTTTATTTTGCCATTATTATTATTTTTTGTTTGCTTCAGTGTATCTATTAAACAGATATATTTTCAACTACAAGAACAACAACAAAACACATGCAATAGTTCATAGATACGTGGGTACATACATACATATGTATATAGAAAAATTATAAGTAGACACAAAATCAAAAATTATGTTTGCGGAAACAGTGGGGATACAATAGACAACGTTGTCAACTCTGTGCTTTTAGCACTGTTTTTAGTGGTTTTTTTTTAAATTTTCGACGCGGAAATGTTTCGAGTTGGTTCTCGGTGCTTTTATTTTTAATTTTTTTTGGCGTGACTAAGTCTTAATTTATGATAATAGAAATGGACTGCTCAAACAACACAATTTTTGTAAGAATAATTTAAAATCATTTTTATCATATTTTTACTTTGCCAATTCGCAGTGGATTTTCATAAGCCAGGATCAGTGTGGCCATCTTAGCATTTTTGCAGCTACATTTAGCATTTTTTTAATTTTTTTTGGCATTTTGTAGCATTTTTTGCCAAATAAATATCAAATTGTATTAAAATTTTACAGAAAAACTACAAAATTTAAACGGAAGAGCAATAACAGAAACAATATTTATATGATTGTATAAGCCAGAACTCAACTATTGAGTCCTAGGGCCCGTTTCTCAAAAAGTACAAGTTACAAATCTACAAGTAAAATACACACAAAGCAACAATAAAAATTGTAAAAGTGTTGTTGTTTTGTGTGTATTTTACTTGTAGATTTGTAACTTGTAGATTTGAGAAACTGGGCCCTGGGCCATATTTCTCGAAAATACAACTTACAAACCTAGAACCCTACAAAACAACAACACTTTTAGAAAATATATTGTTGTATTTCACTTGTAGATTTGTAGCTTCGAATATATACATATGTATATAAAAGTACATAACCGACTTCACGTTTGTTTAATTACAAATGCTCCATCTACAGATCTGTGTGGAAAAATTTTATTTCGTATGAATGGGTAAATGTAGTTGCAGATTCCCGGGTAGGAAAAATGACACTATTTCAATTTTATGAAATTTATTGTACACATTTCAATCGTTGTAAATTTTGTTTTGTATAACTGTCGCATTGAATTGCAACTTTAAAAGAGAATTGAAAAAAAATCATTAATAATTTATCGTGCAAATTTATCCCTTGTGGCTTAAAAATTAAAAATTGGTATTTTAAAAGGCTCAATAGCTATGTATGTCTGTTTTATTGTGGGTTATTAGATTTTCATATCAAATAATTCGTTAGTTATCACTACAAAACGTCAAATATTCAAATATCATTTTGAACGCTTGCTGTGAAAAAATAAGGAAAACTAAAATAATATTTTCAGGGAACATAAGAATAGAGGATATTTTTTTTATTTTATAGTAACAGAAAGAAACTTTTATTGTATTAAATAGATGTACATATTTGCGAAGAGAAAACCTAATCCTTTCATATGAGGATGATGCGCTCTATGAATATAATGAATACAAAAATGGTCGAGATACAGAAATTTAGACGCTGATAAAATAATATTATACCGATTCTTGCTCCATGAGATACTAAGATTATATTATATAATCCGAATTTCACTAAAGTCAAAAGCCCATAAAAAATTTTACTTAAATTTTTGCGTTGAAAATTATCCAATAGCATGACTATTATATTCAGGCCTGTGCTGTATTCCATGCGTAGTGAAAATATTCGGAATTGTCATACTATCGTTGTTGTAAATATTAAATAACAACAATTTTTTCATAACTCCGAACATTTTGCTTTCGCATGGAATACAGAGCAGGCCTAATAAACTATTTCTTGTGTTGTTTTTATTCTTGGCCAAGTTGAAATTCAGATAATGTTAATTATTTATTTTCTTTAGCTAATTGGGCCTAACGTGTTTTTATGACAATAAAAAACCAATTTTATTTCATATTTCCCGACGTTTCGTGAATGTTTTGTTCACTTTTTCTAGGGATTCGTCTATTTATTTAACAAATAAAAACATCAAAATTATAAATTAAATAAGTAATAGAAAAAAAGTACAATAATTACTTACAAATAAAATTATTATTTTACATAACTCAAAATTGTTTTAAATTTTTTTATAAATTAAAGGTTATAAATTAAAAAATTGTTTCTTTTAAATAAAGCAAAAATGTTTTGCACAAACTTTGAAAAGCTTTTTTCAAAATGATTCGCTGTTTTCGATGACAACCCTGTAGTTAGCGCTTAAATTGTCAGTGTCTTCCTTTTTGTTCATTGTTCGGTTTATTTTTTGTTGTATTCTTAAGCTTTCAGTTATAAATCTCTTTCTTACATTGGTTTCCTTATTAAGTATTTTTATGTTGTCAAAGTCAGGTTTGTGATTTGTTTTTAATATGTGTTGTGACAATGCAGTGCTTTCTTTCTTTTTATTGATATCAACTTTATGCTCATTCATTCTTGTTTCTAAATAATAATAAAATAATAATTTTATTTGTAAGTAATTATTGTACTTTTTTTCTATTACTTATTTAATTTATAATTTTGATGTTTTTATTTGTTAAATAAATAGACGAATCCCTAGAAAAAGTGAACAAAACATTCACGAAACGTCGGGAAATATGAAATAAAATTGGTTTTTTATTGTCATAAAAACACGTTAGGCCCAATTAGCTAAAGAAAATAAATAATAAACTATTTCTTTTTTTATTTTGATTTGTTTTTGTTTTACTCTAATAAAATCAAATATTTGCCAAAAAACACAGGTAAATTATGAAAAACAAACGCGTTATGAAGAAATACTAGTTTAAAAATTTTTGCATTATTTTTAGCATTTAAAATTTTATTTTAGCACTTCTTAGCATTATTTTACCCGATTTAGCTGCAAAATATTTTTAGATATGGCCACACTGGTTAGGTAGGACTAACTTTGATCACTATAAAGTTGTTATAAAACCCTTTGTTTGCATGCCGGCAAGTCAACAATCCTTTTCAACTAGGTCAGGGATATCAGGGGAGGTAACACCGGCAACTTCCGGTAAGACCAAAGGTTTTTGTAGTATGGCGCCCAACGTGGGACCCGAATTTAATGTTGCATGTGTTTGTCAGAACGGAATTTTATGGATTCTATGTGAAGGCTTACGTGCAGTTGGCAGTAATGTATACCATGTTGCACGTGAAGTTGGGTGTCAAAAATAATAGTAAATTACTTCGAAGTCTTTTCACCGAACTTGCTAGTGATTTGCTTTTCGAATTTTCGTAGTCAAATGGTACACACCTACTTTATAAGTTGTAGGCTGGAGCTAGAATTTAATTTTTTTTAAAGTTAATTAAATACTGTCACACAGCGTTATTAATACTTTCCAAATCTTTTTTTTATTAATTTTTGTTTGCATTAAATTGTAAAAAAAAAATAATAAAACATTTTTAAATTTAGTGCTTTTTTGAAAAGTTCTGAGCTTTTTTCTCGTTTTAGGTGCTTTTTAAAATTACAAAGTTGACAACACTGACAATAGAGTCTATTGAATAGACAATAAACTTAACGATAAAAACGCCTACATACGCATCAATAGAAGAGAACGATCCACACAAGCAATTTTTTTTCATTTAAATATAATAAAAAAAAGAGACGTAATTGTTGTTACTCTTAATGCATATTTATCAGGGATGGCAATATTGGTACAGCTGTAACATATTTGGTACAAATCGGACTTTAAAAGTACAATGGTACATCAATGCTTTATTTATTACAATTAATAAATTTTCTATTTTGTAGATATTGTGATAAAATATTATATCCTTTTCGCCCACTCATACATATGCGTGTGTTATGTGAATTGAGCAAAATTGAAATTAATAAAATTTTGACAATTCTAGTCTCTGCAATTTCATGCTCTTTCTAGTAATGATTAGGGGTTTCCCGGTATTTGCCGCGAAAACCGCTTATTTTTGTTTTCTGTTTTCCCGGGAATTTTTATATATGTATATAAAAATTACTGATTTTGGCACCCAAAAATTCTTCATTTTCTTCAAATTATTGTCGTTCATCATGAAATAATAACTATGTAAGGGGAATGAAATAAACTAAGGCTCAAAATGTATATTAAGTTCTTTTGAATTGAAAAACGAAGAGGAAAAAAAATTGTCTTTTAATTAATTACTAGTGTAGCCAACGGTCGAGTCAATCGACCGCATTCTAGATATATATTAAAAAAAAGAATGTAAGTCCGATCACAGGGGAGATGTGTAAACATCTATTAATGAAACATTTCACCTTCTACCGAAACATTCTTCTCATCATTCACCCGTTTCAACTTCGGCGAACCGGGCTTCATCCGCTTCTTTTTCATCCTCGCACCTTCCTCCACACCGGACAAATCGCTCAAACCGATAAGCTTCGCATCATACACCTCTGACTCACTCCCACCAGGCATATCGCCCTTCCGCTTCCCCGCAGACATAAATAATAGTATTATTTATCCACCAGCAAAAAATAATCATCCTTATTGTGAATGTCAACGTCGACGTCAACACAATACATTCGTCGCTGTCAATTCGATATGTCGTCGTTGTCACTTCAGTGCTAAATCGGCATTTACTAAAAGTATTGTGTTGACGTTGACTTGTTATCGATAATGGGAAGGAAATAAATATCATCGCTATCATTTTGACGTTTTTATTCAAATGTTTATTGTCTTGGTTTATTCAAATTTTTTAATGTTGTATTCAAGTGAAGTTTCAGTGATGAAGAAAACAAATAAAGACTTCTTCTCTTTGGAAAGTTCTTCTCCTTGGTGTTATCTTTCCATCATTTTCTTTTCTGCATTAAAATCATCCTTTTGGTTGGTATTGTGTTTCGCAAATATGTAATGCGTTTCTAGAAGTGGCTTCTTCCACTCGAATAGCATATGTAGAAGTTAACGGGCATCCCCGTCATCCTCAAAGATTTTGGAGCGTTTGCTAGATGCATATCGTCATATAAGATGCAAAAGTGCCTATCATCAATTTTTAAAAATTTTCAGAAGATAAAAACCTTAATAAAAACTATTGTGATTTCACTTTATTAATGATACTACCCAGAAAAAAAAACATTTTTATATTCACAATAGTTTCCATTTTATTAAGTTACCTTAATTGTTTGTTGGTTGTTATTTTATTTATTTTTTCTATTTTAAATACTTTTTCAAATAAATAACCGTGACAGCTAAAACTTTCTATCGAGTCGTTGCCAAAAATTGTGTCGACAAAAACAGAGCCAATTTAACACAATGTTGTCTTAAAGTCGCCTATTAAAATGCGAAGCAGCTGTCTATTGTTATCGAAATGCGTCAATATTGACAAAGGCAATGTCGTTATTGCACCATCGACGTCACTTGTGGCGACGTTGACATTCGCAATAAGGGTGAATATACCCGTACAAAATAGTTGGAATTGCCGCAGTTAAACAGCAAATTAACCAACAGTCAAAGACAAACGCAGTCAATAAACCGTCAGCCAAATATCGCACCAAGTTCAGCAACAAATTCGGTAAAACGGAAAAACCGGTTTTAAAAAAACCCGGGTTCAAAAACCGAGACGGACCGGGTCTGAGTCCCGAAAAACTGGACACAAAATCCCCTAAATCCCAGAATTTCCCGGCAAAAATCAAAAACGGCAACGCCGAAATACTCACTCAATTCAAAAACACGGCAACACAGCACCAGCCAACAAACTTACGACCTTACTGCAGGAGTTTGACCTTGAGACTCCCTTTGCCAGTGTTTGTGTGTTTCTATGCAGCTGTTAAGTTTCTCTGTACTTCTTGTTGTCCGTATGATTACACTAATACACTCATACACGGCTCACACCGCGTTATTACAATCTTACTCAACTATGATTAATCTTACTCAAAATTTGTGATTGTATTGTGAAAAAGATTTTTACCCCCTAGTGTATAGATGTTTACACATCATAAAAATTGATATACATATGTACATAAATATGTACGCCAGTAACTTTATTTTAATTCTCTTTTAAAGAGAGAAAACTCTATACATACTTGATTTACTCTCTTATGTATTTTTGCTTTTTATTTGTACAAAACAATTGAATATTAACATGTGTGTTTTACTTGTAGCCAAGGTAGATTAAGCAGGTACCAACATAAGATCTGCTGACTTAGCAAATTTGAGAATGTCACACAGCAGTAGATTTTCACACATCTCTGATGTGTTTCTATCAACAACGTGCATGGGTTAGTGGTGTGTTTCTACCAACAAAATGCATGTTTTTTGGTGTTGTATTTGTTGCAGTAAGAGGTACCACCGTCTGAATAATATGCCTTGCTTGTAGCTGAGAAAAGAACATGTATTTGCTTATCGGTGTTAGTAAGAACTTGATAGTCGTATTAGTCGAAAAGTACTAAGCCGATTTAAATAAAATTAAGATTGTACACATCTATGTAAGAAACCCTTTAAAAACATATAAATCTTTTCAAAATCGTTTCAGTATTATGGGCGTAAAAGGGATCTAAAAAAACGTGTTTGCCTATTAATTATATAGATTTAAAAGAACCCAATATTTTTTAGTAAAAGAAACTGCAATGTTTTTCAATATATACTGAAATGCACCGTAATTAGATATGCAGAAAATCTTTATGTTGTCTTTTTGATATATTTAATGAGGAAGAAAATGAGGAAATAGATATTACTTCAGATGACAGTAACGTTTAGAAAGAGAAGACTTTTGAGGAAACTTTAAATGCTGCTATTAATAAAGCTGCAATATTGATAATTTATACAACACCCTCTTAACTATCCGGCCAACTTCTGTAGAGGGCGAAATGATTTACTCAACAACTGAAAACTGTGTTACTTAAATAAGAAACCGATTGTGAGTTAAAATAATTAATACATTACAAATTTTGTAAGGGAAGAGAATTTTCATTGCATACCAAGAAGTAAAGGACTAAATTTAATATTCTAAGACTGCTCTTTGTCAACAAAATTTATCCTAGACAACCTATTAATCGTTCTTTCGATCACTCGGACTTTCATGCAAATGCATGTTTTTTGTGGTGATAGATAAAGAGGTATTGGCTAATTATCTATGCGAATGATAAAATTTTAAGTAGCTTACCATCAATTTTTAGTTGCATATTTTTTCATATTTTGGTGGTAAGTGCATATTTTTGCATATTTTGGCATTAAATGCATATTTTTGGAGTTATATAAATTTGTTTAATATATATTTCTCAATATAAAAACAAACACTAATAGGCCGGTTATGGTTGGCAGCCAAGCCTGAGTTTCCAGTTGCTGAAAATGATACTACTGATGGCAACTGAGAGCTGTGAATTTCAGTTGCTATTAAGTACCTTTCTGACAACCATTACATAGTGTCCACACCTGATGAATTTTCATCATAACACCGAATATAACACCGGCAGAGAAATTGTCAATTTCTCATTCACATCAATACGTAGGGGTAGCCGTTGATGAATTTTTATCATGATAAATTTTTATCATGATGAATCAAACATTTAGAATTTTATATGATCAACTTTAACCATCAAAAAAAGTTATATATTTTTTTTAAAAGATCTATTTAATAAATATCATTAAATGGATGGTTTTTCATTAAAAAAAATTAATTTCTTATAAGTTTCACTAATTCTAATAAAGAAAATAAACGATAAAGTAAAAACAACAAATGAAATGATCATATCATAATATATTCATCTGATGATTATATCATAACGCTGATATAACATTAATAAATTGAATCTATACGTGATAAATTTTCATCATGATATCAATTTGACATTCATCATGATATAAATTCATCAGGTGTGGACAATATGTTAATTTTCAGTTGCCGAATGGCAACGCAACTAAAGTTCGGTTGCATTAAATAATATTTGTGTTTTTTTCTCTAATAATAATAAAAGATTAAAAAAAATATATTTTCATATAATTTTAGTTTTAGTATGTACTTCGTTCGTAGGTAAATGCATATTTTTCATTTTTAGGTGCATTTGCTAAGCGCTTAAAATCAATTTTTAGCTGCATGAAGGGTCCGATCCCTGTTAGTGAATGATAAGAAATAAAACTACTTTGATTTCAGTTCATGAGTGATTTTAATAATGATTTGTATACTCCCTTTTTGCTCGGCCTGACAATAGCTGTTAAATCCGAAGTTTGCTTAAATTTTCAATAAAAACATTGTTCTTTTTACCTAATTTACTTTTAACATTTTTGTTTTTGTGATTTGTTTAAACTTTGCTTTTTTATCTCATTAACTTAAAAACTGTTTTGTTTGCGAAATACTTTAAAATAAAGCTCAATTTAAAATAAAGAAGGATTTAAGAATGATTCATCAATGGATTCCGCAAATGAATATTTTTGATAAATGTTTTATTACGTTTCTCAATTCCCGGAAAATCCCCGCAATTTCTTTTTTAGTTTCCCGCTCTCCCGGGAAACAAAAAAGTCCCGAAATAAAAAACCTAATCATGATACGTATCGAAGTCTGAAATAAATAAATTTTTATATATTTATTTGCATTGTAGCAAACTCTAATATTTCGGAACTTTATTGCAATTGCTAAATCCGACTTAAACACTCTTTAATTTTTGCCACAAATATAATTATAGAAAAGTGATGTAGGTATATTTTGTACTAATACATATTCCTGGGCTTTAAAATCTGTTTTGGTACAATTAAGTTAAAAAAAGTACAGTTTTAGACAAGAATTTGTACAATTTTAAAATCTCATTTGCCATCCCTGACAGGTATGTATACACCCAGCGGGAAATGTTATCATTAATTACATATCTAATGAAAGATATAACGTATTATTTTAAAAAGCGAAACAATGCATTCCTTTAGAAGCGAGAAGGTAATTTCATCACACACAAACATTGCTCATTCATTACCACGTCCTCTACCACATTTTACGAAGAAGGAATGTATTGTTCCTGTTCGTAACAACTGTTTGTGTTTTCCTCGTTTGTACTTACATACATATTTGTATATTATTATATTATGAATTTAAAAAAATGTATCACAGAATTCATTCGGTGGACACATTAAAATAATTCATAATTTTCCTAGGACATGTTCTGTGTTAACAATACAGTATTTATCGCTTATATGCACGCCGGTTATAAGCATTTACCGCTTTTATGCACTTGTTTTTATGTGTTTGTTATATAAAATACACCCAAATATTTTTTATATATCGTGCAAATTTGGAAATGCATATAACCGATAAATACTGTAATGAATTCTGGTATGAAATATTATACATTCTCTGCATGACTCTCTCGTTTAATATTAATTATCTTTTTTCCCGCTGGGCAATTGAGCTATTTTTAAAAGAGCTTATTTTAAGAGAATTGAATGAAATTTTTAGTAAAAACATTTTTATCGAACGATAATGAAATCAAATAAATTTTATTTAACAATTTGCGGAGCGATCGTACGAACGAAATTCTAAGACATTTAAGAAAATAAAATCAATTAAAAATAATAAAGTTAACAACGAGCAAAAAAAGAGAATTAAAGTTTTTTAAGCTAAATTCAACGCAAGAATAATCAACAACCAATAAACCAACGTCAAGAATACAATTTGAGGTTTTCTAAGGAGAATCCATATTCACATCACAGAAAAAGCAACAGCAAAATAGAACAATTGCATCACAAATTAATAATTCTTTCTAAAACAAGCAACAGCCAACGAGTAAAATAAATTTAAAAAAAGTAACAGCATTAAATATAAGTGGGAAAAATATACAAGCATTGATATATGTACGTATGTATATATGCATGTACATCTATATATACAAAAATAAAGATCGTTCGCCCAGCCAGCAGCCAGCCGGTTCGTATTATTTAATATTTTTTATTCATTTCTTAGTGCTTCTTAACTTACGGAATTGAACATTTTTGTTTAAACGAAATTATTGAAAAAAATTAACTCAAAACGAACATTTTTCTTGAAAAAAAAAAGAATCAACGATCTAAAAAAAGAATAAATATACTACTACCTATATAAAGTAAAAATAACAACAACGATCAAAAATAAAAAATTAAAATGAATTGAAATTCAGCAACCGTATTAAGAATACCCTTTTATGTTGAACAAAACAAAATAAAAAGATTAACCAAAACAAACTTAAACACAAGCACGATCATAAATCTATAATCAATCAAATTAAGAATTATATAAATAGCAGCAACGTTCATATTAACCTGACAACGACTTCGACAAAAAGAAAAAATACATACAACACAGTGCGAGAAAGAGGGAGAGAGCGATATCGAGACAAAACGACAAAATAAAGCAATTATTTGATTATTCATATTTGAAACGGAAGAATTGCAAGAAATCAAACTTCAAATATCCTAAGAAAAAAGGTAAGCAATCAGTTTTAACTATTATTAAGTAACACTGCTCGACAGCAAAAACAAACGTCTATTGTTAGAAAAATATATATCGTGTGTAGTTTTTCAATTCTTTTATGTTTGTACGTACACTTTTAACTCTATTATTTTCAAAATTCTTTTTTTTTTGTTTGAAATGGTTCGATTGCGGTTTGATTTAAATTTTTTTCCAAAATTGATTATTTGATAACTACTCCATTTATGGACCGATTTTCAAAGTTCTTTAATTATATGAAATATTTGCTTGCAGTTTGATTATCGCATAACTCCTCTATTTATGGACCGATTTTCAAAGAATTTTTTTTTGTTGAAAGGTTTCGGCTGCAGTTTTCTCCCATAATTCTTTTTCGAAAATCGATTATTGATTATCGAATAAACTCCTCCATTTACAAACAACTGATTTTCAAAATTCTTTTCTTGTTTGAAAACCTCAACATCTATTGGCCGAGTTTCGGTTTTTTTATTCGAAATATCGTGAAAGGTTTGGTACTATGAACAATTTCGGACGAACACTAAAAATCGTTCGGACACTTCATTTCTAACTCCGCCATTTGTAGACTAATTTTACTTTGAACTTGTTTCGAATGTCTCTTTGTGTTGAAGTCCCTGTTTCCAGAATTATTTATATTAGTCCAAGAGCTCAGATCCGCCAGACCTGCGTGATTTTAGCAAAGCTGAGGAGTAGTAGTCGTCTATGTACAGTGTTGCCAGAAGATGGAGGAAAAGAAGCTAAATCGGTCTTTTTAAAAGGCTAAATCGCACAAAAATAAAGGCTAAAAAAAGGCTAACTGTTTTTTAATGCAAATTTACGCACAGAAAAATTTCATATTAAAATCGTCAAAATCAAGTTTAATTTAAATTTTTCGGTAGTGATTTTGCTTCATAAGTGTTTCATGTTAATTCAACATGATTCTACCACAACCTTCAAAGAATATTTTTCGTTTTAAAATAACTATATTTCATGTTGGTTTAATATTCCAGTACAGTTAAATCAATAGAAAGTTGACACTGAAATAAGACGAAGAATCATGTTGAGTAAAATTTATTTAAATTGAGACAACGTGAATTTGATATTGAAATAACACGAAGAATCATATTGAGTCAAAGTAATTTCAAGTTGAAACAACGTGAATTTGATTCTGAAACAACACGAAGAATCATGTAGAATGAAAGCTATTCCAACTTGGAATTTCCAAGTTGGAACAACATTAATTTGATCTATACATCTTATTATTTATTTTACTTATGTGATTTGTATTCGCACAGTCATCAGGAAAATATGTAGTAGCTAGCGGCACCAATCAAGATTTGAAGTCGGCCCACTTGCTTGGTAGTCAACGAGCTAACTAACCACTACTTTGTAAGCGGTTATAAACCCCCCTACCGCCCCCGTTCTATACTCAAAAGATTTGCTTGAGAATGTACTTTTTTCTAAGTGCAACTCACACCAAATTTATTGAGTCTTACTATTGTAGTTGTGCAGATACAGAAAAAATAAAAATTTTTTGTATGGAGGCTACACATCTCCCCTTCTCGATAAGCTTTTAACTATAATTTTTTCTTCTTCTGTCCGCTTAACGCCCTGTGGAGCATAGGGTCCCTATGTGTAGAGGTTTCTCCCAGACACATGGAGCTTGCCGCCGAAGCGGGAGGATTTTACAAACGTCTGTGACCTCCTGGGAGACTTATATTCCGTATTGGTGTTTCATTCATGTTATTTGTTTGACTGATTTTGTCAGGATTTATTCAATGCTTGCAAGGACAAAGAAGAGCGTAGTGGACCCTTGTACTCCTTTTTTGACTAAGCATATGCGTAGGCTTCCTGGAAGCTTTTAGGCGCTACCGTTGATCTTTGCAGGTTCCTCCGCTACCATCCTATTTACACCATCCAGCCATAATAGCGCACTAATCTGATTGACCCTAATCCCTGCTCACATTAGCTAATATAATAACAGGCGGCCACCTGCCCCGAGGGGTCGGAGGTCATGAGTCTTCTTAGATGGTTACAGGGACAAGGATTGGTTCTGGACTTTACCAAACTAAAGACGATCAGTTCCGTTACCTTGTATGCCCACTTTGAACACCTACCTATCATTTAGCTAACTAAAAGCTGATGCAGAGATGCGTCACTTATTTTTGAACAATGTTGTATAAACTTATCTCAGTATCACTTTGAGCTAGCTGAAAGTTCGTTCAAAGCTTATCGAGAAGATGTCAGTACATAATTCATATTTATGTTAACTCTGTGCCGTCTGTATTTTATGTGGTGCGTTAGCAAAGTGGTAAGCTTGATAGCTGATAAGCAAGTGATCACGGTTCGTTACCCATTCTCGTCACTAAAAAAGAATTAACATTTTTCCCAATTTAAGCTGCCTCAAAAATTTTAATCATTAGTTACTCAAAGCATAGCTAACTGAAAGCACCATCTTTTTTGATGCGCCACAAGCTAACTCATAATGAGCTAACTTGTGGTTAGCTGATACTGATGCAGAGTGAGTGAATACTGGCTCATTCTGAGCATATTACATTAAAAACTGAACAGCATTTAACATGAAAATGAGTTAGTTTTGAAGTCTGCTGTCACTGATATCTGATTAACCATGTGTTATGTTTAAGTTAACCCCAATCCCGAAAGGGATATTAGCTCTCTATAATCACCACATTCATACACGTTGATAATTTTACTTTTTGTTTTACTCTGCATTAAATTACTTGATGCTGATCAGAATGACATTTTTGCTTTTGTATTTTATTCTTAATCAAAATAATCATTGTTCAGCCAAACAATTTTGCTTTTTTAACATAAAAGGGATGTTTTTACATTTATACCGATCCATTACAACTTGGATTTTTTCTCTGAGGGGCCACCTTCAGGCGTTTTCGCTTACAGTGTTAATTATGCTAGTACTTGTTACAAATCTTTTTTTTTCTATGTTCATATAATTTTCAACTCGTAATAACGCGTCCAGAAGTTCATACTGCGTTCTATTTTATTATTCCAATAAATAAGCTAGATTTTCGTATTGAAATATAAAAAGAACTTCTACTCGCAAATCGATAAACGATGAAATTTTATTTTTTACACCGCATGTGAAAAGTTTTAAGATGCCAACTTAGCGCTTTTGGCACTATTTTTAGTGATTTTTGATGTCTCAAATCGCAAAAGTTTTAGCTGTGATGCTTTAATAAGAAAAAGCACAAAGTTAGTGCCTTTTTACAAGTTTTCATATTTTATAACTATTATAAATACAAACTTACATAACTTCGACTTGCCAAAAATGCAGTGCTAGAATAATTTCGGGTACAAAATGCATCTATGTATGTATATATGATACATGGGACACTACTTCGAAAGGCCTGTTTCCGAAACAAGATGGTAAATTTTAAGTATTGTGAATGAGGACGTAATTAAAAAGGTTGACTTTTTTGTATGAAGTATTTTAGGCATTCGACAGAAATCGAAAGAATATTTCAATAAAGTTAGTTAGTTGTCATCGCCATACGACTATTATTAAATATTCAGGCAAATCGGTCAATGTTTGCAGATTGCAATAAATTAATGAATGTCACTAAACGCCATGCTTGCTGGTCAAAAACATTATTACGTTGAACTCATAGATTTCAAAAGGCTATTTATATAAAAATTCAGATAAATTACTAATTATTTGGAGATCGTCGAACGTAAACTAAAGTTTAGTTTCATATCAGATCGGATTATTGTTACAACCTCCAACTATGGTCCGATTGGTAAAATTTTTTGTTTATAGAGTTCTTTCGATAAATGTAGTCTTATCGATGTTTGATCCACTATAACGTGAAAACCGCGATGAAATTTGGTAGACGGATAGCATATTAGGCAGATTAATATATGTATGGAGTACTTTTCAAGCGGTAAGACGACTAAAAATTAGCAATTTTGGTAGCTTTTCTTTTTTTCCCTGTTTTGCGACTGTTCTGGTATTTCAGCAGCTCGCTGGCATATGGCAGTTTCATATCTGTGGACTTATGATAAAACAATTAATAGATGTACTATATATCGTCACCTGAAACGCAAAACGTCCTAACTAACATTTTCATCATATTACGGGAGAAGCAATAAATATGCTAAATTATTTAATTGATCTGTTCTCTATTTGCTTTTTTTTTTATTTATTTATTTATTTTTATTTTAGTTAACAAATCTTACAATTGTAAGAACGCCACTCCAAATGAAGGTTCTAGCAACAACAAAAATGAAATGGACATGCTCTATATTAATGTAAATAGTCACCCTTATCGGGAATAAGAGGCGAACATTTTGTTCACGTGAAATATTTCTCATGAACAAAAAATAGTGAGCAAAACGGGCAAAATAGTACAGTAACACAACAACAACAACAAAATATTGGCGATCACAACTTTAGGGAGAGGGAACTCATTTCACAAGAACTTTTATTCTTGATAAGAGTCAGTATACACATACAAAATATATATACGTGTATATATATATAAATAAATTAAATTGAAAAATAGTTATAAGGATTCAACAAAATTTCTGAACATTGCTCTATCCTAAGTTAGGCTTCTTATTTGTGGCCACGATAGTCTCCTGCTCCAAGTGCAGCTTGAACCTATCTACGCCAAGTTGCACGTGGGCGTCCTCTATTTCTAAAGCCTTTTTTCCTTCGGAAGCAAACCTTAGCAATATCTGTATTGTCCTTTCTTATCATATGTCCAATCCATCTCCACTTTCTACGCCTGATCTCAACATCGATTTTATCCATCCCACTGTTCCAAAAAACTTGGGCAAAATAAACATTCAATAAAATCCCAGCATTGAGAATATCGACGATATTCCACGCTGGTAAGACTGAAATGGAAAAAGCTTAAAATAGTTGAACATGCTAAGAAAAGACAGTTAGTGAAGTTCCGAACATTTAGACAAAGTTCAATAAGGTGCGACTCGCCACAAGATGGCTACAGCGTGTTAATTGAGCTTACTAATATTAGTAGGATTTTCGCTACAGTGTTGTTGCCACTGTCAGTGGTAGTGTGGGTAAAGGACTGTGATGAGTAGACTTGGTGGTCACGAAACAGCTGTCAGCCAAAGATTTCTTTGAATGTTCAATATTTACATGCTTTAGAATTTCTTTCTTAAATAATAAAAAAAATAATTTGATCGAAAGATTAAATTAAAAATGAACTAATTTAATAACGTTGGATATAAATCCCACAAATATTTAGCAAATCTTGGTTATTTATGCAATTTGTTTAGAAAAATTTGTAGCTTGTTGGAAATTGCGATCGTAACTTTATGACTTAATTTTATTAAGGAGATGTTCGGAATATAAAAATAATACTAGAGTTAGGTACATAAAATATTTGACCTAAATCAAATTGTTAATCCTACAGAGATGGGACCATTTGCGATTTTAAACATGTTTTTGCAGTCTTCTGTAAAATTTTCAAAATGTGACTTGTTGTAGTTAACCTTCCACCTACAGATATATAAAACTCCTACGCTCTGAAATATCACAATAAATACACTGGTTGCTAAATGCTAAGTGTTATATCCACAAGTTCTTTGTTTAAATTATGGACAAACACGAAATGTTTATTTCAATTCTTTAAATATTAATATTGGATATACGAGTATGTACATATGGATGCACATTAGGGTTGCTAAAAAATTTATTTTTCTCAAATCCATTTGAAATAGTGAAATTAAATTGTCTTATACGTCATTTACAAACCTGTAAATTATTATTCAGTTGTTTTTAGTATAATATGCCACATAAATAATA
This sequence comes from Panzeria rudis, assembly GCA_956483635.1. NCBI lineage: Eukaryota > Metazoa > Arthropoda > Insecta > Diptera > Tachinidae > Panzeria > Panzeria rudis. The sequence continues at coordinate 46,786,389 of OY101449.1, read as the reverse complement.
CACTAACTAATGTTGTCCGGGTTTTTACCCCAAAAACTCGTATGTCGGGTGGGTCAAAAAAGTAGTTTTTTCTCAAATGTTTTTGGAATAGTAAAATTATGTGGCCTTATTAGGTTATTTATTTTTAGTGCAAGATGCCGCGCATCGATCTCCAAGATATAGTGGGCAATAATTAATTTATGGGAAAAAATTAAAGTTATTTAATCATTATTCAACACTAATATTACATTGTTTTAGATCAGGTGTCAGAATGAGGAAGGGCACGTAGCTGCCTTTTAATAAACCGGTTATCACAAACAAACTGCAAAGCATTTTGGGTGACATAAAGTTAACTTTGCGATTTTCGATTTTGTTTGGGTTTTTAACTTAAATACTCCTACGTGCCCCCTAATGTACATGTGTATGTATGTGTGTTCGCTTGATGAACAATAAATACATCATCATTCGTACTGCTTTTTGATGCACTAACTAGTTTGGTATGCAAATAGGAAATCAATATTTGTCATATTTAAAAGTGGTATAAGTACATTCTTTCGTGTATCGAGATATTTAAGGGTTTGCGTTTGAGTTAATTTAAAAATATTGGCGATAAGGTAATGCTTTGAACACTGTACACTAGGGTAGAGTGTTGGTCTATGAAGGAAAAAAAGTCATCCAATCGATTTCGAATACCTCCAGAATGTTGCATTTAACTAAATTGTATACAAAAATATACTATTTTTTTCGGCATATCTTTTAGCCCTCTTACCACGGTTGGAAGCTAGAGAAATTACATGAATTTTATTTTAATTTGCTTTATTAATATAGAAAAAATTTTCAAAATTTTTTTAAGGCTACACGTAAAACATAATTTTGTGGCAAAATATAAGAAATTTATAAGACATTAAATGAAAAATTACAAATCTACTTTCAATTAAAAAATTGTTTTTTAATACAAACTGATTTAAATTAATTTTGTATGAAAAATAATTAAAAAATAATCAGGTATGTGATGGAAATCGATTCCGAAAACGAAGCATTTTTGGAAGGTGTTTTTTAATAATATTTCTTTATTAAAATCTATTTTATTATAAAAGAGTTGTATCAAAAAAATTAAAAAAATATTATTAAAAGTGCTTTAAAATGGGGCTTTCAAAAGTGCTTCGTTTTCAAAATCGATTTCCATCACATACCTGAATATAGCTGTTTTCTCTAAAGGGCTAATAACTTTCTTATTTTTTTAATCAGAATTTTAGGATTGCATCCATCATGTAATCGTCACAAAATTTTCTTTGAAATACAGCTCAAAAAATATAGTCAGTATATCTTAATTAAGCAATTTAAAATTACAGTTTTTGGGAAAAGGTTTAAAAATATATATATTTTTTAAATTTTAAGGCCTGTAACCAATTAATTTTAATGTAAAATCTGCACTTTTTGTGGAAAAAAATCAGCATTTTCGGCACTTCAATTCGAAAAATCGGCATAAATGAAACTAAGCAAGAGGCACCCTAGCCCTCCCCCTCGTCCTAGATGAAAAATTTCTGTTTTCACATTTTTTAGTACATTTTCATCAAGACCTATGTGCGTGCCAAATTTGAGCTTTCTACCTATACTGGAAGTTCCACACGCAAAGAAAAGTGCCCGTGTTCAAATTCGTGTGCCAAATATTAGCTTTCTAGTTATATTGGAAGTGCCCTATACAAAGAAGGGGCACCCTATTCCCCCCAGGTGAAAATTGCCCGTTTTCAGATTTTCCTAGTTAATCGCTCACCAAGACCTACCTGTATACAAATTTTCAGCTTTCATGCAACCGAACTTTAGTTGCGTTGCCAGTCGGCAACTGAAAATTAATGGTTGCCAGAAAGGCACTAAATGGGAACTGAAATTGACAGCTCTCAGTTGCCATCATTTTCAGCAACTGGCAACCCAACTGAGGCTCAGTTGCCATCCATAATCGGCCTAGTAATTTTTTTTTCAAAAATTGAGAAATATGCATTAAAAAATGTTTATTACTCAAAAATATGAATTTTTCTAAAATATGTAAAAATATGCACTTACTACGAAAATATGCAAAAATATGCAACTACAAATCGATGCCAAACTACTTAAAATTTGATGATTCGAATAGATAATTTGTTAAAAAACATGCAGTTGCTTGAAAGTCCAAGCCCTGGTTATAACAGTTATAAAGAATCTATAATGTTGCATCATATGATGTTTCACAAATTGATCGATTTGATCTCATATTCAAAATCTTGATGATGCGGTAGAGGGCTAAAAGTAGTACGCAATATTTTTTTCATCATTTTTCCCATGTATCTAAAAATAAAATACGTTTTAGTACTATTCGAAGTTGAAATTAGCAAAAAAATCTCACACTTCACCCTACTGTCAGTGTGGACATATCTGAAAATAGTTTGCGGGCAAATCGGGCCAAAAATAATGCTAAGAAATGCAAGCACAAAATTTAAAATGTTAAAAAATAATTATAAAACTTTAAAACTGCTTTTTTAACTAGTATTTTATCATAACGCGTTTGCTTTTAATAATTTGCCTCTATTTTCTGGCAAATATTTGAATTATTCGAGTAAAACAAAAATAATTCAAAATCAATAAAATAGAAATGGTTTATTAGTTCTGCTCTGTATTCCATGTGAAAGGAAAATGTTCGGAGTTATCAAAGCATTGCTGTTATTTCATATTTACAACAACGATGGTATGACAATTCCGAACATTTTTAGTACGCATTGAATACAGAAGAGATCTACATATAATAAAGCAATTAAAAATAATTTTAATATCAACTAAACTGGCTTTAGTAGATAGATAATTAAATTATATTAATGTCTAAATATGATTTGGGGCATGTGGCTTGGCTGGCACGTACATGGATGGCGTAATCTGGAATTAAAATTTTCAAGCACTTTTCGAAGCATTCGCTGCCACGCAATTTCAGACAATCAGCCATGTCACAGAATACCATTCCGATCGGAAGTGGTAAGGTAAATACTAAAAAAGGTGCATAATTTTAGGAGCTTCAAATAAATATTTGGTCATGAACTTGTCATGTTAATAAAAAGCTTAATGTGAGCTTTGCATCTAAAAACAAGAGTAAACAAACGCCTCAAGGTATAAAAACTTTATCATTGTAAAAACGAAATACAAAATAAACGGAATCTAAAGCACCAAAAATGTACTTTTTCGGAATGACAACTACGGAATCAAAACCATTCCGAACGGAATCTGTGACACGGCTGAATATTTGACTCAAGACCTGATTGCAAAACTACTCTAAAGAATGGTCGATCCATAACGCTTTCAAAGCGAATCGTTCAAAATGATATAGTGGACCAATTCGTTCATAGTTCTGTTCTTACTTTAAAGTAGGGAATGGTGAATCGATTTCGATTCCAATCGAAAATCGATTTCGTGTTAAAAAAAATCGATTTTTCGGAATCGACTTTACGTCTGCGATTTTATACTGAAATCGGCTATTGGGCTTTTAAAATCAATTTGTTTTTATCATATCAAAATATTGTCAATTCTAGTGTGTTTTTATGAAGTATTGAGAAAGCTATTGGGTAATTTTCAACACAAAATTCAAGTAAATTTTTTTTTTGCATTTTTGACTTTAATGAAATTCGGAGTATATAACCTATTATCTTATGGAGCACGAATCGGTATAATATTATTTTGTAACCGTCTAAATTTTTGTATCTCGACCATTTTTGTAAAAAAATTATTCGTTACATTCATAGCGCGCATTGTCCTCATTTGCAACGATTAGGTTTCCTCTTCGCAAATATATACCTAATACAAAAAACGTATTTTCCTGTTGCAATGAATGAAAAAATCCTTTATTCTTAATTGCCCTGAAAACTATATTTTAGTTTTTCTTACTTTTTCACAGCAAAGATTTCAAAATGATATTTGAATATTTGTAAAAGTTATAGACGTTTTTGTAATGATAACTAACGAATTATTTGATTCGAAAAACTTATAAACCATAATAAAGCAGGTATAACTATTGAGCTTTTTAAAATATCAATTTTTAATTTTTAGACAACAAAGACAAAATTTACACGATAAAATTTTTAATGGTTTTTTTTAATTCTCTTTCAAAGCTGCAATTCAATATACAATACAAACCTGGCGACGACTAAAATGTGTACAAAAATTACATCACCCCTATTCTGCGTTTCGATTACGTTCCCGCATTCAGTTGCGCTCGAATCGAAAAATTGTATTCCAAAGAAAAACCTATTCGAAAGAAAAAGAAGAAGAGTATGTTTAAAGCAGCTGCTTTGCTATGAAACGTACACTGAAAAAAAATTTGTAAATATAATAATTTTTTGGTTATATTAATTAAATAATTAAATGTTTTTGAACCTACAACGGTTTTTGTAAATACAATTACGAAATTGTATGTTAAAGAAAAATCAGAAAAAATTAAAAAATTTTTTTTGTTGATTTTAGATTTATTTCAATTAAGATTATTGTTATATTAACAATGTGAATTGTTGATTTTGCGAACAAATTTTAACTATCATAATTGTTGTATTAACAATATTTTTTATACAATTGCAATCCTCGCAGCGACTTTTTGCTTGTCCGCGAAAAACACTAAATGTCTTTAGGCGAAATCGAAACGGCGGCCTCTGGACTAAAAGACTAACGTTCTTACCTCTCAGCTACACACCAATTCGTTATCTACGTGCGTTCATCTACGTGTGTGCATTCATTTGTTATATTAACAATGATGATTGTTCATTTTTTTCACAATACATAATAACAAAATTTGGTTAGTTCAACTTGTTGAAAAAATGTCTGTGTTTGTCGTATCAACAACTCAATTTGTTATATCAACAAAATATATGTATGTTTGAATTTAAATTACATATTAACAATTGAAATTGTTAGTTGCAGTTTGATGATATTTTTTCTGTGTATGAAATAGAAACAGAAATAATAAGCAATTTTGTAAACATTGTAAATAATTGTAAATTGTAAAAAGTTAATTTTAGTGAAAAAATATATAAAAACTAAATATTGTGACAGCCATAAATAAATAAACACATCAGTTAAGTGCAGAAAGAAAGAAAAAGCCAGAATATAAGTAAGCATTGTTTGTGGCCAAACTATTCCAGTAAGAAGAATTCTGAATAAATAAAACTTCAATACTGTGAAAACATTTATTTAATAAAGACACTGCACTTCTGCCTTGGGACGTTTTTACATCCAAACGCAATATCATCCTTCGTTGCCATTAAATTCGCCAGCTTTTCATAGTGCTGAGTTTGTTGTGTTTTTCGACCTACAATAAATTAAATAAATCTTTAAAATTTTAAAAAAGAATAAAAAATTTATTGCAAAATAAATTTGTTGCATTTTATACTTACATTTTATTGAATTAGACACTTTTTTAACCACACAAATAAAAATCGAACAACTTCCCGTCAGTAAATAAGCAACTTGCAAAAACGTAGCTACGATCGTAATGCAGAATAGATACAATCGAAAAAGGAATCGAAATGACACGGGGGAACGGAACGCAGAATACCAAAGTTGCCAAACGTAGAAAATTTCGACTCGAATCGTAACGCAGAATAGGGGTGATTAAATAGAAATAATGGCATTTTCCTATCCTGTTTGACCATCTACAGGATCTGGTAGTAACCTGTTCATATGAAATAAAGGCCCTCTTCGTAACTACACCACTGCACGGCATCATATAACAAAACTTGACTTTACAATGTCAATACAAGTTTGCTGATGCTCTTTTATAGTATGTAGTAGCCCTTTATGTACTAAGTACTTAACATTTGTTTGCTTCAGTAAATCATTTTAGGACATTTCAATTTCCATTTGCAGGGCAGTGATTCATTTACGAATAGGACCAAAATCTGTTTACATCGATCTGTAGATGGAGCATTTATAAGTGAACAAAGGTATAAAAAAATACAACCGAATATATTGCCAGTATTATTGTATCATGAGTTAAGTTCTTTAAACTTTGTTTTTGCAATTTTTACACTGATTTTGGAAAAAAAATGGGAACCTAACTGCAAGCAAACCAAATGAAACAAAAAAATCTAAAATCGGTTGACAAATGACAGAGTTATTCGTGGGGGCCCAAATCGCCAATCTCCTCCCCCCATTAATTTTCGAAAAAAAATTATGGGACCAAACTGTAAGCAAAACCTTTCAAACAAAAAAAGAACTTTGAAAATCGGTTCACAAATCATAGAGTTAAGAATTAAAGAGGGGGAGATCAAATATCCCCACCGATTTTGGAAAAAAAAATTATGAGACCAACTGCAAGCAAACCCTTTCAAACCAATAAAAATGACAGAGCTATACATGGGGGAGGCTTTGACCCATTTTATCCCCTCCCGATCCAAAATCCGGGCAACAAATATAGCCAATATTAGTAATTGTGAGCCAAATATCTATCTGTTTACCAAATTTCATTTAAATCGGTTCAGCCGTTTAGACGTGATGCCGTAACAAAAATCTGCAAACAAGCAAGCATTTTTATATAATATACGGATTAATCATTATAACTATTTAGAAAAATAATAGATTTTTTTTAGCTCCAAATGGACTTATTATACCACTTGGAAATATAACATGCTCTAAGTCCATATTTTTATAGACTTTGCTTAAGTCAAATAGATTTTTAAGGTAAAAATAGTTATCATGAAGACATTTAAATATACGATCAACCACTAAGTTTATTAAGAGTTAATTTCATAATATAAACTGTTGTGGTAAGCTAAATAAGTAAAACCAAATAAAAAAATTATATCTTTAACTTATTTCTCCATTACACTTAGCATAGTGAAGCATTCATGACAAATAGGTGGAATGTAAGGCAGTAAAGTCATCATATCATTGCATTTCCCTTTTATTAGAGGTCCTGAAGTTTTATACAGTAAATAGAATAGGGGAAAGAACTGGTCCAAAGACCGGCACTGCGATACCTAATGGATCTTTTGTGCCGTAGATCTATAAATCAAATCAAGCTCTGCATGACTCTCCTCATGAAAGTTAGCACAGAGGTTGGAGAAGCCCGCCTAACATCATCCGAACACAGAGACTGAGAATAGAAAACACGCCTTTTAATGTTACATAAGACGCTACATTCACAGAGAATGTTGCCGTTGTCTCGTCCTCTTCCAAGCATAAACACAGAGGATAGTTCAGTCCAAAGTGACCAGAGAGAAAGCATGTAACCAGCCGTAAATCATTCCTCTTGAAATTCTGGATGCCACTATATGAAAATTGTTGCATCAATGCTTTGGCTTGCCTTAAACCGGAAGAAGCCAGCCACACTTCCTTTGCGGTCGATAAGTCATTTCCCTTGATTAAGAACTTGTCAGTTGACCAGCTTAAACCACAAAAGGGCTCTGGGCCCATAAGAGGTTCTTCTGGCGAATTCTTCCGCCTCTTCGTTACCCGGATGAGCACTGTGGCCAGGTATCCAGTAAATGGAAACCTTGTTCCGTATCGATAGCTCCTGTAGTGAGTCAAAGCACTCTAAAACAAGCTTAGAACGGAATTCCCAGCAAAAGAGGAACTTAAGAGCTGCATGAATATCGGAACACACTTAGAAGTCGCCAGTATTTCCGCCTGAAATACCGTAGGCCATTTGCCCATGGGCACAGAGATTTTTACGTTGGGTCTACAGGCTCCAGCGCCAACTCCATCTTCCGTTTTGGATTCATGCGATTACCAGCATAAACTTCTGGAATCCACAGTTATACCATTTTCTTCTCACGTTGCTCTGAGCGGAATTGTGACATTGAATCTTCTGTATAACCTAAATTCACAGTTTATCCTGTCACTAGGCATTGCTAGCAGCCCTCTGCAGGATCGATGAGTGCCCATTGCCTACACGACGGGCAGAGTTCCCGAGACCCATTCTAAAAGCAGCCATTGCGGCAGAGGATCTTATAGATTTGTATGGGTGTTAATGCAATCAAGGCCTCAATGGCCAAGGTTGGACATGACATCATTGCGCCTGTAATAAGAAGACACGCCAATCTCTGAACTTTGCATAGTTTCCTTGTCGCCGCAACCTGTTGTATCTTCTGCCACCATACAATCGCGCCGTACGTAATGATTGGAATAACAATCATTGTATAGATCCGCATGATCATTTTTGGGCTCATGCCCCAGGTTCACCCGGCAAAACTCTTCACCGCCCAGATCACCCTAGTGACTTTCTGTGTTATGCATTCACCATGACCGTTCCAAGTCAACCTACTATCAAGAGTAACCCCCAAATATATGACGTCGGTCGAATAAGGAATATTGCACCCATTCAACGAAACTGTCCCCAGACCAAGTTTTCTCTTAAGAGAGAAAGGTACCAAAATAGTCCTGTCAGAGTTGACCGACAGGCCGTATCTCCCACACCATGTCATAACAGTGCACAAAGCATAGTCAAATTAAATGTCGTCTGTCAATTACAATTGTCTGTCAATAAATTGTAAGCTTTTCTAACAACTTTGATACAACTGTGTGAACTAACAATATACTTTGTGCTGACAATTTGTTATTGTCAATACATCGTCAGCACATTGGAAGATCTGACAATATTGTCAGATCTGACAACCGTCTCTACAGGGCTTAAGATTCGGCGCATTTGAATATACATACATACCTAACAATCTTGCCTGTTTCACTTATTTTTCTTTGTAAGTTTATTATTAATTAATTAGTTATTTTCTAACACATACATAGCTTAAGAATTTGATATATACTTTTAATATCACTTTTTTCCTTTCTTTCAGGATTATCTACAAAATACTCTTCGAAAACAAATACGACAACATAGTAAAGAATACAACTTAAATTTAAACAAATTTAGTAAGAGAAGTATTTAAAAACTAAATTAAACAACGTACATACTACATACATATACTGTGTATATAAGAAAAAAAGCAAAAAAGAAAAATAGTTAGAACTATTATTTGTTTTTAGTTTTATAATGAAACATTGAATGTGATATTTGAAATTATTAATTTACACAAACAAAGAAAGAAAATAAATATATAAAGTTTTAGCATTATTTTCATATCAAATTTACACCAAAGAATTGTAAATCTAAGAGATTTTTTTGTGAAAAAAGCAAGTAAAAATAAACTTTTAAAACTTAAGCAAAATATTATCAGAAAATGGCGGAAAAAGTAGAGCAATCCCAGCAGATGAACAACAATCAAAATGATGGGCGTAAAATTCGCAAATCCCCAGAATTTCAAACGCAACAGGTGGTTGTACCTGCCAGCATAACAAGAGAACGAAGCTTTGTGCGCACTTCGAATCATCAGGTAAATAAATACTCGTGTCAGATCTAGGGATGGGCAAAAATATCGATATATCAATATTTTCTTAAAAATATATCGATATATATCGTTTAACTACAATATATCGATATTTTTTCAAAATATATCGACAATATCAAATTCGATATTTTTTTTAGCTTTGGTTATGTTTTTCGTGTAGTTTTCTTAACAAAATTCGACACAATCTTCATCAAATAGAATATTAACTAATAGGGCATTTACACTGTCCCGAATTCTAATAGATTTTTTTGACATTTTTCTAGATTTCGTATCCAAGAATAAATACTTTGACTGAAATTTATCCTAAACTCTAACCCAACAGGTGCCCACCTTAGCTAATGCACACACTTTTAGTAGAAAATGTTTGTAGAGCGTAGCTAATTCACTCACCGCTTATATAAAAATGTTATACAGGGTGGTAAAAAGAAAATAAATATACTAGACTTTGAGTAGATTTCGTTCAAATCTACTGACAAAGTAGATTTCGTTTTGTATGGGAAATCTAGTAAAAAACAACTAGATTTAGCTCGAAATCTTGTAAGTACTAGATTTCGAGATACTGTAAATGCCCTACAAGACTAAATTTACACAAGGAAATACTTCATGAGATTTGTGGCATGAAATAAATGGTCAGGGAAGGAAATTGGCTTGAAAAAATGGTAGAAAAAAATTTCAGTTTGTCAACTTTCTTTGCCAAATTTGCTTTTCCGTGCTTGCAATAAGCAAATAAAAAAAAACTTTCATGCAGAAAATGTCATGAAATATTTCATCATGTAAATGCAGTCTAACATAATCTTCTGTTTTATTTATAAAAATTTTTATATTCCAAAAATTATCTTTCTTTGCGCATACTTTTTTTGATATACGTTCCATGAAATATTGGTGAAACATTACAGATGTTGGAAATTGAATTTTTTTTAGCTTCATTATTTATAAGAAAAGTACTTTTCGTGTTTAATTTTTAAAAATATTTGGGAGTATGTATGAATAATCATGTTTGAAAATATATCGATATATATATATATCGAAATATGAATATTTTGTATTCGATATACATCGATGCCGATCGATATTTAAAAATATATCGATATATATCGATATACATATATATATTTTTACTTGCCCATCCCTAGTCAGGTCATTACTACAAGGACTTTCATATGAAATATAAAATGTAAACACAAACAAATACTTTATTTAAAAACATTTTCTACATTTAATGTTAACAAAATAAATGGGTTTATTCAATATACGGCCCTTTTCACAATGAGGCCACACGGGCGTTTTAAAACGCGGCGTTTCTGCTTTTTATATTAAATTTGAATTTCTAAAAAATTTAGAACTTTCAAATTTAATATAAAAAGCAAAAACGTCGCGTTTTAAAAACGCCCGTGTGGCCTCAGCCGAAGAGTTGACGTGGACTTTAACGACAAGTTTTGTATGCCGAAAGTCCACGTTAACTTTTAATCGTAGATTGTGAAAAACGGCCCTTTTCTAACAGACGTGAAAAATTTATTTACGGATGATCTTTGTTTCTTTTTTTGAACAGCTTCTTCTTGTATTTCTCTTAATATTAATCCGCACAAAAACATAAATGTGAAAATAAGGCCAAGTTCCAATCCAAAAATTTCGGCCGGAAAAAGTACTGAGATCGAAATAAGGACCAAGTTCTTGATAGATACAATACTATCTCATTTCTAGGCAACCTTTAAACTTGGCAAAATGTTTCCCATAATTCTTTCTCATATTAGAAAGACAAAAAAAGTATTGCCAAGCTAATAGGAACTGGGCCTTATTTTCACATTTATGTTTTTGTGCTGATGAAAATTTTCCGTTTTTCCCATTTTTCTTAGTACTTTCCCATCCTAGCTATAGTAGAAGTGTCCCATACAAATAAGGGGTGCCCTAGTCCACCCGGATAAAAAATGCTAGTTTTAAGATTTTTCTGCTTGTTTGCTCAACAAGAGCTATCTGTTTACCAAATGTCAATGAAAAGTGCCCGTTTTCAGATTTTTGTGGTTAAGTGATCACCAATACCTACCTGTATACCAAATTTCAGCTCTCTAGCCCAATAATAGTTGATGAGTCAGTGAGTGAGTCAGTGAATATGTACTAAAATATGCACTTTTTACACCTTAATATCTCGGAAAGTGTCATTATTTTATGATCAATGGGAGCAAAGTTATGACAGGGTAAAACAGCTCTAATGGTTTTATGTAATAATACACACTGTGCGGCCGGAACTTGGCCTGGCGCGCCACCGTGCGCCTAGATCACTTCGAAAAATAAATATTATTTTGTTGACTCCGTTGGATGCACTTTTCTAAACATTCTATTACCTCTACATAGTGTTATTAGATATGGCGATTTATCGCAAAACGCGGCGATAAAAAATTATTATTGGCGATGAAAATTTTGAAATGGCGATTGGCTATTTACTTCGAGATATTTGAACTCCTTGGCGATATTTTTGGCTATATTTTTTATGATTTTAATTAGATAGAATAATGTTAAAAATATAGATATTTTTAAAGCCTGAATTTTTTCTACATTATAAATGCTGCTTAATCTGGTACATGCGCGGATCCAGCTTGAGCTTTTGGGGGGGGGGGGGGGGGGGGGGCTTCTAAGTAAAACATGCTATTTTTCCAAACTTCTTTTAGAAACTCTATAGAAATGCACTCGTTTTAGTGGGGAATATCCCCTCCCCACCCCCCTTGTATCCGCGCCTGATCTGGTAATACAATATTTTCTTGATAAAATCGACTTTCTGAATGCGGTTGGCTGTTTCTACAACGCTTGTGTTGGAAAAATATTTTCTATTATAATTTTATTAAAACTAATTTAAGAAACAAAATGCAATACGAACTTATAACATAACATAACATAACATAACTTATAACATCACATATAAATGTGAATGTGTAAATAACATATGTTGTAACACATTTATTCCAACTAAAGATATGCGGTATCATGTATAATGAAAAATTTCCATCAAGTTAGCATAAGTGAGGAAATTTAACTTGGTCTTAACTTCATGCCAATTTTTCATTATAATTATGTAATACCGATGATGATCAGATTTAATTCGAAGCAAATGTTTTATTCAATAATTGAAATGGATACCTAAATATCCGTTTAAGTAAACGTTACTTCTATTTTATCATAAGATTTGAATAGCAATTTTGATCTCGATGTTGTTTTTAGATCAGCTATTTTAGAGTATTCTTTATTTGCCAGTATTTATATATCTTATACTCAACCAATGTACCTTTTATAAATGAACTGTTGGTAATTAATGTAAAAGCTTTTGTTTATTTTTCGTAAATAATATATGTAATTTTAATGTTGTACGATCAGCATTACCCAGCAGCTAAAGCTACAACTAGTAACGCTTTGTGGCAGTCATATTACTAGTTGTAATGACACTAGTCAAAAAACGACAGTCATATTACTAGTTGTAACAAGACTAGTAACGTTACTGGTAAAAAAAGCGATCATATTACTAGTTGTATCGAGACTAGTAACGATACTAGTCAAAAAAGGACAATCATATTACCAGTTGTATCTAGAGTAGTAACGATACTAGTCAAAAAGGGACACAATTTTCAGGTATACTATTTTATATAAAACATATTTTTAGCTACTAAAAAATAAGTAGAATGTAGCTCAGTGGGTAGAGTACTTGCCTTAAAGTATGAGGAATGTGTGTTCGTATCCCGGTTGAGCCAAAGTTTTTTTTAAGAGTTTTTTTAATAGTTCGATATATGAAAAAAGGATAGATAGGCAACTAGTCTGAAGTAAAAAGCAACTAGTATAGTTCCAGCTACATACCAGTTACTTTGTCTGCAGGGCACTTACTGAATTTTCAATACATATTACAATATTTGCAAATCAAATTCATTTTTTTTTTGTATTGGCGATGTTTGGACTAATTTGACGATATTAGTTAGACAAGTCATTTGCAGAAAGGCTAAATATAAATCTGACAACACTGCCTCTACATGTTTAATATGGTTCGTCGTCTTCGTTCAACATAAAATTATCGGTTTGGTTCCAAACATTTAAAACTCCGGTATTAAAAGAGATCTGAAAAAGTGATTCACACATAAATAAGGAAAAATAAACTGGAGATAAATTTTTTACATTTGTAAAACATGTGCTTAATAGTAGGGATGTAACGATACGCCGTTTTGCCGATCCGATACCGATACCGATATTAAAAAATAAATATCGCCGATACCGATTCTGATACGAATATTGAAATTGATTTCAAGTTTATATTAACAAAACTCAAGTGCAATTTTTTTATTATACAAAATTACATTATAAGAGAGAATATTTAAAATTGATAAAACATTGGAAGTAATTTTTAAGGAACTACATTTTCTTTGCTTCCAAGAAATCTTTATAATTTTAAAAAAATCGATTTTTTTAACTAATATTCTTCTAAATAACTTAATAGCTTAATTATTAAAAGACTTCTAAGTTTATATTTATTCACTTAAATTTACATGAAAATACAGTTCTGAGTTTAAATTCGCATAAAAAAATTGTGAAAATGGGTAATTTTTTATCCGAAAAAGAAATTTGTCCTAGCATCGCTTCCAATTCGGTGATTGGTAATCGAAAAACAGAACTTCTTGCAATGGCAAGGATACGTAAGACTAATTAGAAATTATCCAAATTTGCAATACTTCCAGATCGCGAATTCTACATTTTCATGACTTCTTTGGAGTATCTTTTTTTTGCTGGAATAAGATTTAAGAAACAACGACTTGAATTTGAATTCATGGTAAAATTAACAAAAAATAAATATTTTTTTTTACAAAATAACAGCATAAAATATTATTAATTTTTAAAATTGATATTAATAAGATTTAAAACATAACGAAGTGAATTTAATTCATGGCAAAATCGAACAAAAATAAATTATTTGTTAAAAAAAACTCTGAAAAAATTTTTAAAAGTATCGTCGTATCGACAGTAAAATATCGGCGATACCGATGTATCGGAAAATCTGAAGTATCGCCGATATATCGGTATCGGTATTAGTTACTTCCCTACTTAATAGTCTAACACCGCGTCTAATAGAAACAATTTCATCTCCTTTCATAATTTTAGACAAAGGAATTTCATCTCCCTCATCACACTCTGAATCTCTGTTAATTAAAATTTTGTTCCAGCATTTTGCCAACGTATCCTGTTTGACGTTATTCAATGCGAGACCAATCATACACGACGCATCATAAAGATTTAGGCTTTTTAAAAAATTAACGACGTCATCTGCTTCAGATGTAACGAGAGAAAGGAGACTGTTTCTATAGTGTAATTTTAGTAGCCAAATTGCGTTTTGGTCTATTGGCGGGATAAGAGGTGTAACGTTGTCCATATTTGTCCACCTTCTGTAAACTTAACAAGGTTTTCTGCAAGAGGGTGGGGCTTACACGATCAAGCTTTGCCTTTCAAGTCACTCATACTTAGCGTGACCAGAAGGTTTTTCCAAAAAACGGGACAAGATCGATTGAAAAGCGGGATTCTGAAGAAAAATACGAAAAAAAGCGGGTTTTTATAAAATTTCTTGTGGAAAGCGGGATGGTGTAAAACAACTACATTTCTATAATAATACTAATATATACATTATTTCTTTTAAATATATGCAACTATACAGTTCCATATCGTTACTTGAAATGCAAAACCACGTAACTAATAAATAATTCGAAATCGCATTGTTATTTAATTACTGCAAAATTTGTACGAACATCGAGGAGCATGTCCATACAAATTTTCAAACTTTTATCATAAAAATTAACCAAATTAAAAACGAAAAAAACTTAACTTCAGGAACTTGAAGTGCATATGTACATATTTTATTTTCTCAGCTAACAATATATACTTGGAAGTTCATAAAAACTTAAAAACGTGAATTTTTAGACGTTTTCTTTAAATCGTCATTTATAATTTCTCTGTTACGATGAAACAAAAATCTACTGATGAGTTGGCATTATCATCCAACGAAATGCGGGCATATTGATGAACTAACCCACAATTAATAAATTTATGTTCTTTTTGAAATATGAAAAAAAAAATATAAATTGATTTAAGGTTAAAGAAAACTTGAAAACTAAACTCGTTTAAGGCTCCATTACTCATACGTAACGTTGATGTAGTTGCATGTTGCTGATCGTTTCTGTCTCATAGCTTTTCAATGTGACAGAAACGATCAGCAACATGCAACTACATCAACCTTACGTATGAGTAATGGAACCTTTAGACCCAACAAAAATAAGAAAATTTTAAGCCAGTAAGTGAAAAAGTCTGAAGTTATCTTTCCTATAAAATTGCTTGAATTCAGTTTATAGTTAAAAGAATATTTTCGATTAATTTTGTATGAAAAAATTCAGTCTTGTAACTTTGGTATTTTTAGCGTTTGGCTTTCAAGACTTTTTCTTAATTTTTTTTTTCATCTTAATGTAAAAATTTTTAAACTGAAGTGATGAATTTTAGTCCAACTGCATGGGTTTGAATCCAAAGATTTTTGATTATTCTCGGTTCAATTTCGTCACTCATTCTAACTTTATGCCAAGTTTTCGCTATGCATATGGCCCTAAATATCTTTGAATTAGAAGTAATTGTAGTAATGAGATTTGAAGCAACGTCTAAAAATTAAGTTGTACTGGCTGAAAAAAGATAGATATTTTTTTATTCAGTTGAAGAATTTTCAACATTTTTGGCCATAATTAAAAAAAGTAGAATTCTAAATTTTAAAACTCGAAAAAGCGGGATACAAATTCTAGGCGGGATCGAACTCTTAAAAGCGGGATAGTCCCGCCTCAAGCAGGATGTCTGGTCAGGTTACTCATACTCACACTTTCGATACACTCATACTTTTTAAAATTGATGTGAACGTGCTTTTAATTTCTCTTTCAAGCTGAACGTTTTAATTTACAGTCAAGAAACAGCCTATGTCACAACTATGAATTCAAATGAGTTTTGACAAGCAGTATGTGTGGAAAACTTGAAAGTGTGACTGCAGGGTAAATCCTATGCTGCTCTGCCTACGTAAAAAAAATTAGCTGAAAAATTTTCAGGCAACTTTCCGTTTGGTGGTACGCAGCAGAAAAGGGAAATCAACACAATCTGTGTCTAATACAGGGATATAATATCAATTCATTTTAGAATTAGGTCAAAATTGTGGTTTCGGCTGAAATTTGGTTTAGGCCATATTTTTGCTTAAAAAAGTCATTTTTAAACTGGATAAAATATAAAATATTAATTTAATTTAACAACTAATATTTTTTGCAAGAGTTCTTATTTATTTATTTATGTAAAAACTCTTATTTGTTAAATAAAATCAATTTTTTATATATTTTTCAGTTTAAAAATGACTGTTTTTTTAAGCAAAAAAAAATTCAAAAAGTAACTGTTACTTTCGAAGCAAAAAATAAAACTCAAAAAATAGTTTTTATTTTCTGAGGAATAAATAAAAATCAAAAATAACTTTTATTTTCTGAGGAACAAATAAAACTCAGAAAATTCGTATATTGATACTCACCACATAACAATTGTTAGTGGTGAGTATCAATATACTATAGCCCTATTCACAATCTTGTGCAAAGGGTCTTGCATCGTAGTATTTGGAAATTGGTATAGTATATTGTTACTTAACAATTATTAGTGGTGAGTATCAATATGCTATACTATTTTAAAAGTGCAACGATGAAAGACCATTTGCTCAAGATTGTGAATAGGGCTATAGTGCTATAAAAAAATCGAAAATCAAATAAAAGGTTCCAGAAATATCTAGAAAAGGACTTGGCAATCCATCTACCCAGGAAAAATGTTGATAGCAAAGTAATGAGTCAAAATGCTAGTAAACATACTCGTCACTACTTATACGTTAGTATTTTAGTATTTAACATAGCGACGTCAATGGAGGCAAGTACTTACCACATTTGATTACAAATAACAAGTTATAAATTTCAATATTTAGAAGGCATTGAATACATAAAACACAATGAAAATTAAATGTCTCTGCTAAGCATTGAACTCATGCCATTTTCAGTTATTGTGTTATTTTATGCCAAGTGTTTTACTCACTAGGCTACTTACTGCACAACTATTTTGTTGCGGTCTAAAAACTTGTTTTCACAAACATGAACACAATAAAAAATTCATTTTGCTTTCCCAGGGGTTCAACAGTTTCATAAGAGAATAAATGGTTTGTTTAATTAATAGTAAGTAATTTTTCAACTACTGTAAAGTAATTCAGATGGTATGTTGTTTGTGGTTGAAAAGTACACGCAGAAAAATTTCAATGTAAAATCGTTGAAAACCAGGTTAATTTAACATTTTTCGCTAGTGATTTTGCTTCATAGGCGTTAATTCAACATGATTTGCATTAAATCTTGCAGGAAGATTTATCCAGTTAAATTAAAATGAAGTTGATACTGATATAATACGAAAAATCATGTTGAATCAAAGTTATTTCGAGTTGAAACAATGTGATATTGAAACAGCACTAAAAATCATGCTGAGTTATAGTTATATCAAACTGAAACAGCATGACTTTAATGTACATAGCTATTTTTATTAATTATTTTACTTACATGATGGTTATTAGCATAAACATCAGAAAACTTTGTGTTGTATGTAGTTGGCTGCCCCAGCCAAGATTTGAACTCGTGGCATTTGCATGATAGTCCACGCGCTAACCACTGCAGCCACAACAGCTTCAAACTTTAATTCAACATGATTTAAATGATTATATAACATAAAGCTTAACTTAACTTAATTTGAAATTAAAGTCATGTTGATTTAAAATGATATATAACGTTTATAACAAAGTTGTTTCGACAGTGAAAAATTTTAAATCAAAGAAATTTAAGCTTAGATTAATAATTTTTCATTTAATATTAATATGAAACAATGGCCATTTTAAGCCAGTAGGAGTAAATTTTCGCTGGTAATTCGTTTTTTGTCGTCACAAGTCACTCAACTAAGCATAACAGTGAACTTTAGCAATGAACAAAGTAAATAAACACTAACGCACTTACGGTCCTTTTCACAATGTACAATTAAGAGTTAACGTGGACTTTAACGAAAAGTTCGGCATACAAAACTTGCCGTTAAAGTCGACGTTAGCTTTTAATCATACATTGTGAAAAGGGCCGTTAAACGACAATTTATTTTTTGTAAATTCAATATGATTTCAAATAACAATTGCATCATGTTGATTTTCTGCTGGGTAATTTGCTACATGTTTAAAATTGTACTACAATTGAATATGCTCGCATAAAAATATGTTTTTAAAACATTTTGTTTTAATGATTTTTTGTCTGGGATGTGTAAAAAATAATGATATTTTGACTTAACGTTGTAAAAATATGACCATAACTTTTTTGGGTGTCGTTAGGATGGAAAAAGCTAAAGCTATTTTCTAAATATTTCTGGACCTTTTGAAAGAATTTCCAATTTTCGTACAAAAAATATGTTCAGTGGTATGATTATTGCACGCGTGATGTTGAAATGGCTAAAAAAAAGTGCGTTCATATCAAATTAGTGGCGATAAAGCTAAAAAACGACTTTTTGGAATTCCTTACAATGTCACTTAGTTATCCTTAATCAAATTCCATCAAAATTATACTTAAAAGAAAGGTAGCTTTGTGTATATTACGAATATTCAAAAATATTTTATGATTTTAAGGTCCAGTTCTGATCAAATAGTACTAAAATAGAGTAAAATTTGTTTTAATATAATTAGCACCTTAAATAAAAATGCAAAAAAGTCGTGGTTTTTATGGAATAACGCATTGCTGATAGTATGAATGGTAAAGTTTAGTGCACCATTGAATGCAGCTTGAAAAGATCTTTCAAACGAAATAAATTTGTTTATATGTTGTCTTGGGAGAAAATACGAAAATATGCAAAAACTACAAAAATAAACCTTTTTTAGACACAATCCAGCTCACGGTTTGTCATCGCTACACCACGCAAATGTTTTAGGAAACCTCATTAAAAAGACCGATCTTTAATATAAGAGGGGTAAAAAAAATGTTTTTTCAGTGAGTCGCTTTAATGTGCATATGTTTAGAAATCATTTGTTCATGCCAGCACAGAAGTGTGTTCAGTGATCTTAAGTCTAAGGTCAAACGATGCAAGTCTGATCAGCAGGGCTCGGGCTTTCATGCAACTAAAAATTGATTTTAAGCGCTTAAGAAATGCACCTAAAAATGAAAAATATGCATTTACCTACGAACAAAGTACCAAAGCTAAAATAATATGAAAATATTTGTTTAATTTTTTATTATTTTTAGAGACAAAAAAACATAAAACAAACATAATTGGATCTGTTATTTGATGCAACTGAGCTGTAGTTGCATTGCCACTGGGCAACTGAAAATTAATGGTTGACAGAAATGTACTAAATAGCAACTGCAATTGAAAGATCACAATTGCCAGTTGCCATCAGTAGTATCATTTTCAGCAACAGCAACCCAACTGAGGCTCGGCTGCCATCCATAATCGGCCTATTAATATTTTTTTCTAAAATTAGTAAATATGCTTAAAAAAATTTTTTATTACTCCAAAAATATGCATTTATTACCAAAATATGCACTTACGACCAAAATATGCAGAAATATGCAACAACAAATCGATGTCAAAGTACTTAAAATGTGATGATTCGCAAAGATAACTAGTCAATACCTCTTTATCTACCACCACAAAAAACATGCATTTGCATGAAAGTCCGAGCCCTGCTGATCAGCTTCTAACTTTTTCTTTTTTAAACTTTCTTTGGCCTTCACACGATGAATGTCTTATCAATGAAATGTTTATCCGCACAAAAACATAAATGTGAAAATAAGGTCAAGTTCCGATCGAAAAATTTCGGTCGTAAAAAGTACTAAGATCAAGATAAGGACCAAGTTCTTGATAGCTACAATACAATCTGATTTCTAGGCAACCTGTTAGCTTGGCAACATTTTTCCCATATTAGAAAGGCAAAAAGATATTGCCAAGCTAACAGGTTGCCTAGAAATCAGATGGCATTGTACCTGTCAAGAGCTTGGTCCCTATTTTGATCTCAGTACTTTTTACGGCCGAAATTTTTGGAAAGGAACTTGGCCTTATTTTCACATTTGTGTTTTTTTGCGGATCTCAGTTCGTTTTTCTAAGCTTTTATTTGATATAATAAGTGCCCCATACAATAAGTCCTAAATGAAAAATTTCCTACCTGAAGGGGTATCCTAGTCCCTCCAGATTACCATTGCCCGTTTTAAATTTGTTTTCGTTAATTGCTCATCAAGACCTACCTGTGTACCAAATTTGAGCTTTATAGTTATACCGGAAGTGCCCCATGCAAAGAAGGGGCACCCTAGTTCCCCCGGCTGAAAAGTGCCAGTTTTCTAGTTTTTTCGTTAATTGTTCATCAGGGCCTACTTGTATACCGAATTTCTGCTTTCTAGCTATACTGGAAGTGCCCTATACAAAGAAGGGAACCTTACTCCCCCCCCCAGGTGAAAAGTGCCCGTTGTGCCCGAGCTTCAGCTTTCTAGCTATACTGGAAGTGCCCCATACAAAGAAGGGAAACCCTTCACCTATGAGGTCTCCCTCTGTAGGGAGACCTTATGTGTAAAGTTTCATTATTTTATGATGAAGTGGAGCAAAGTTATGAGGGGGGTAAAAACAACTCGAATGGTATCGTGTAATAATACACACTGTGTGGCCGGAACTTGGCCTAGACTTCTTTTGCATGAATATATATAATTGCGAAATAGTTAGCTTAAAGTTAATTTAAAGTTAAGTATGTTTCCGACAGGGAATGAACAAAGCAAATAAACACTAACACACTTAAACGAAAAATTATTTCTTGTAAATTTAATATGATTTCAAATCACAATTGCGTCATGTTGATTTTACATTCCTACTTTCGGTGTATAGTTCTTATTAAATTGAGGAAGAACTTTTGGTTTGCTACTGAAAAATTAGTGCACAAATTTAAATTTTTGGAAAATGTACTTAACATGTACCGTGCATTATGAGTATTTTTTAATACATTTTGAAAAGATTTACATTACTTTACGGTGCACAGCTAAAAGCGAGAAATGCATATAAGCGAAATGCAAATACAAAAAATATTAATGGTTTTTTTTAATACCAATAGAAAATTGCTTATGTTGGAATGCATATAAACGTTAAATGCAAATAACCGACGTGCATATAAGAGATAACTACTGTATAAGGGATTTGTAACTGTTCAAAAGTGTGGTTGAAGTCTACTGACGATGTGGTAAAGCTCCAATGAAATGCATATAGACAATGCTTAACCATCAAACAATAAATTTCATTTAAAATAAAATTATGACAATGTGTTAAATAATAAATTTCTTGCTAAAAATAACTTTAATTCAATCGCACCAGCGCATATTTAGATGAGTTTCCCATTTAAATCTTTTTTCCATAAGTATTTAAGATTTTGTATGAAATAATTTTGGCAGACTTCCAATTGAATAGAAAATAGGAAATAAAAATGACGATCTTAATGAAAATTAAATTTTTTAAAATTAATTTTGTCATCGTGTTTGTTTCGTATTGAATTGTCTATTGGGGGCCATTATAAAATATGTGTTAACCATTCATCATATCTTTGTAATACGTACTTATGTACAAAGAAAATCTTCTTGAGGGTCATAATATTGAAAAATATTTGTAAAACATTTATCATCCTAAAAACTTTGCACATATTTATAACAATTTTTCAAAAAAGTAAAATTTTGACGTTTGTACCGATGGATATGGTGGATGGTGGGTTTGAATTTAATAGTTTCCATTGCATTATGCATGAGGTAGCTCTTGCATGGAAATTTGTAACTGATTGTCTAAACATACTATTTATTTATTCTAAGACAAGGAGTAATGGAGTCTCTAGAGCTAGAAAATATGAAAGAATACCTGTTAATTACCTTATAAGTTCTTTTATTATTATCCGATGGATTTCTAATTGTATAAAGGTGTAGAAAAATGAAATGGATTCATATCGAATAAAAATTTATTTGCTGGGTTTTGTATAATTTTCAAAGGCTACTTTGCTTGTTTTTGAAAATCATTTACATATTTGTGAATGCTTATCTCTGAGACGCATTTGACGGCTAGAAGCTTTTTTAAAATCAACCGATATACTCTCTACGACACAAAGGACACCCAAGGTAGAGCTTGTGGTGGCTCGGGTATACTAATAAAATCGCGATTAAAACACTACTTAATGAGTGATCACTGTGAAGCTATCCTCCAGGAACTAACATCTGCATTGAAGCTTTTCATCAAAACCTGGTGATTTCATCAATTCACTCTCCTCCTAGGTACTCTATTACAGAAATCCAATATAGTAGATTTTTTAATTCACTAGGCCCACGCTTTTTGGCCGCCGGTGATTACAACGCTAAGTACACGTTCTGGGGATCTCGCTGGGCATCACGCCAAAGGGTCGCGTTTTGTTTGACACAATTTGAAAAATGCGTTTGAATGTTATATCAAGTGGGCAGCCAACTTACTGGCCAACATATCACCGAAAATACCTGATGTTATTGATTTTGGAGTGGTAAAGGTTGTGTCCAGCGAAATGATCCAAGTTGAAGCATCTTTAGATTTGTCTTCAGATCACTCGCCAACTATTGTCACTCTATATTCACATATAATTTCTTCACCCAATTGTAATTTAACGATGACAACCACACGTATAAATTGGTTGAAATACCAAAAATATTTGAGTGCTCATTGCCCAGAAAATATTCCATTAAAAACGCCTGCTGACATAGATGACTCTATTAGAATGTTTGAGGCAAACCTTAAGGAAGCTGCTCTAAATGCTACTACTACAAATCTTCAGGTGAGATATAATATAATTTATTCAGGAGATGTAGAACGGCTTTTATTCGAAAAAAGAAGAGTTCGTAGAGAATGGCAACGCTACAGATCCCCTCAGCTAAAATCTAGGCTGAAAGAATGTACTAAACAGAAAACTCTACTAAAATATCAAAAAACCGCTTCTCTTCAAAACTTTCTGAATGGGCTCGACGCAACACCTCATACAGACTACTCACTATGGAGAGCAGCCCGAGGCCTCAAAAGACCAGTGATATATAAGCCTCCATTGCGAGCTTCCAATGGAGACTGGGCAAGAACTGACGCTAAAAAAGGTACTCCGTTTGTAAACCACTTGTAGAAAGTATTTACTCCAAATATGTACGTCCGATACTATAGTTGAGCTGCCACCAGTCCTCGCTATACCAGATGTTACTTTGAGGTTCAATATTCAGGAGATTGAACACTATATTGCGGGCTTAAACTCGAAAAAAAACTCCAGGCGCTGATAAAATAAGCAATAAAATGCTCTTAGAGCTACCCTATACTGCAAAACAGATAATTCTATTTATTTTTAACAGTATTTTGAGCCTCAAATGCTATCCCGCAGAATGGAAGGTTTCGCTGATTACCATGATACCTAAATTAGGCAAAGATCATACGAAGGTGGAGTCCTATAGGCCTATAAGCCTATTGTCTAACATGTCAAAACTATTTGAAAAGCTACTTATGAGTAATTTAACACCCATACTGAATCGTACTGGATGCATTCCAGACCACCAATTCGGTTTTAGGAGACAACATAGCACGATTGAACAAACACATAGACTCGTGAACGTGGTTAGGAAAACCTTCGAAGAAGAGAAATATTGTTCTGCGCTCTTCATCGATGTTTCTCAGGCATTTGATAAAGTATGGCACGAAGGTTTAATACATAAACTAAAGCAAAACCTACCCGAAAACATCCTTAAACTTTCAGAAAGCTACTTAACTGAGCGAAAATTTGTTGTTAAAAAAGGTAATTTTCTAAGCCGGAGTTCCTCAAGGCTGCATCCTCGGTCCTGTATTATATCTGATATATGCCTCTAACTTGCCGGTAAGCAGTAACATACACATATCAACATTCTCTGATGATACAGCTTTTCTAAGTGTTCACAAAAGCCATCAAGAATCCACCCGCAAACTGCAAGATTATATACCCCAGTTGGAACAACGGCTACAACAATGGCGGATAAAAATTAACGAACAAAAATGTCTACACATTACTTTTACATTGTGCAGAGAAACCTGCCCACCTATACAAATAAATAGCCAAACTATAACTCAACACACGGAAGTAAAATATCTCGGTGTTCATGTTGATCGTCGTCTAACATGGAAGTCACACATAAATGCAAAGGTAACCCAGATGAAATTAAAACCAGCTCAAATAAATTGGCTCATTGGAAGGAGTTCTACTCTAAGCCTAGATTGTAAACTTCTTCTATACAACTCCATTCTAAAACCAATATGGTCCTACGGTATCGAGTTATGGGGCACTGCCTCGGCATTAAATGTAGAAATAATTCAAAGGCAACAAAATAAAATACTCCGTAAGATTACAGCAGCCCCATGGTATGTCAGAAACAAGCGAATTCATAAAGACCTAGATGTGCCGCTGGTTACATAAAAAAACTTGAGTTGCACCCTAAGCCCCTAGCCCGAAACATCATTAACTCTAGAGGCCACACTCGGCTGAGAAGGAGGAACACTCTTGCTCTCAGCCGAACACGAGAGACGTAAACAACCAAACAACCAACCGCTGAAACAAATATTTTTGCCTGGCACTGGCTGGACTTAAAAATTAAAATTTTAGAGTTAATATTTGATTACTTATTGTTAGTTCAATTTTATTGAAGATACAATAAAATATTTGTGAATTCTCAAATGGTTTTTGAAAGTCTGTAGATAAGATAAAGGATTTGTAACTTTGCAAAATTGTATTTGGTAAAGCACCAATGAAATGTCGCATATAGACAATGCTTAAACACCAGCAAATAAATTTCATTTAAAATAAAATTGTGACCATATGTCAAATAAATTCCATAAAGATATACCCCCATATTCATAAAAATTTATTGAAGCTAATGTTGGTTTACTGTACAAATTTTGTATGGGAAACCCGGTTTTACTGCACACATTAACTTTGCTAATCATTTATGAATATGGGGGATATAATTTATTTTAGATCTTGCGTTTTTAGTAGAAACAATCGCCTTTTTAAATAAATTCAACTTGGAACTTCAAGAACAAGATAGAAGCTTAAATGATTTATGCCAAGCTCTTTTTAACTTTAAAACTATTTTTTTACTCCTAGCTGCAATTCCGTCCGAAGATTTTTCAATTTTTCTAAATACTTCAGTTGTCTGTCTCAAAGAAATCTACGTAAAAAGATGAGCATATGTCAATTATTGAAGAAATGCTATATAATACGCAAGATCGCCTTAAAGAAATATTTCGTAAGTACATATTTTTGACACGCTAATGATAAATTTAAGAATTCATTTTATAGTGCTGTGACTAAAGCTCTTTTATGGAATCTTCTGTGCTAATAATTTTATTGCAATTACGTATGAGCATAACGTTTTTTAAATGTGCCGACTTTATTCTGTTCCGTTGTTTTGAGCAAAGAAATTTTTAATCGGAAAAAATTTGTTCACACAGATATGAGGAAGAAAGAAACGACAAGCATTTGTAAGAAATTTTCTTTGAGGATATTCCGAACTATCCAATTTTTTGCAGAACTTGATAGCCTCCATTTCGTCTAAAGCTTCCATTTCGCTCAGAAGTATTATTAGTTCCGATTGAACTTCAAACTCGTATTTCGGAACATCGCACTTCAAAGGGTTTTGGAAAATATCCAGCAACGGTTGTGTGATCTCCAAATCTTTAACCGATCTTGCATATTATAAAAAATTTCTTCAATAATTGACATATACTCATGTTTTTTACGTAATTTTGTTTGACATAGACAACTGAAGCTCTTGACTGCCAACACCTGACTTTGGTCGAGTGGTCTAAGTGATAAAGAACTCTGATGATATTAGCGGGAGCTATCGAAACGTCACTTCAACCCTCCGCGCAGGGTTATCAGTCATAAATTTCGACGCAAGAGCTACCTGATGAATAATACAATGAAAAGTATTAAATTCAAACCCATGCCTTTTTAACTGACCTATGAAACCTTCATATTTTCTACACATGACATTTGCACCATCCGTACAAGCGCCAGCTAATTCTGTGGAGTCTACAATAGAAAAAAGATTTTTGTTAACGACATCGAACGAGTTGGCAAAGATCATTGATCTGAAGAAAAATAATAAAATTCGCAATTTTCTAGCTTTTCGTGAACGGCAAATTCTACACATTCTTCTAACTGAATACAACGCCGGGCAACAGTATCACGAGCCAAGGGAAGAGATTCTATAAAATTAACACCAAAGACTATAAATATATTTATAGTCTTTGGTAACACTATCGGCCATGTCACAGAGTTCAATTCCGTTCGGAAACGGAATTCAACCTACCCCATTTTTGTAGCAGCTGGTGTCTAAAAAAGAAAACTAAAATACGCAAATTTGTCAGGTGTGTCCAGATTGTTGGCGGCGCTACTATACTGCGGTATGCTCCAGCTAGGGCTTGACATATTAGGGTGAATTAAATTCCGTTTCCGAACGAAATTGTACTCTGTGACATGGCCGTATAATTTTGCGTTTGCATAGTCTTGTGGAGTATATTTTTAATAATCATTCCATCAGAAAATGGTCTGCCTTGCTTAATAATATCTAAACTTATAAAGCTTGCTACCTCCTGCTTTAGTTTTTGATTCCTGGATGAAGAGAATCATTACTTTCTACTTCCAGCAACCAGTCTTTTAATTTCTGTGAAAAATTATTAAAATGCTTTTTAAAATATCTTTTCTCTTATTTTTATATGTTTTGTAACATAGTAGGCATTGCATATTGCCAAAAGCATTAGCAAGCATAAAATATCTTTCTAATTGCATCATTCTTTTATTTTTGAAAATATGAAATGAAGCGTGGATAAGTATTCTTTAAAAAAATATAAAAAATCTATAAGCATCCGCCACATGTACACTCGTCGCTATATCATTGACGACTAAATCATAGTGGTGGACGATATACATACATCGATGTTTTAAAAATACTCGATGTAAGGTATCGATACATCGAAAGGCTCCGATGTTTTTTTTAGTCATCAACATCGAATAAATATCGATGTTTTTTTATCCGATGCATCGAATTGATAAATTTAATACAAATACCTTGTAACCTATGTTGAATGACATCATTATCAACTATTTTTATACCTTGTTGCCACGCACCATTTCAAACTGGTACATCGGAATCAGAAGAGTAATAAATCCGAAGCTTTATTGTCTGATGAAATTTCAGGAATCTTGTAGGAAGGCTGAACGTAAATCCGTTAGAAATTTGGCAATACTAACCCGCAATTTCCAAAACTAAGAACGTAAAATCGTCTTTAAATATCTGACGATGGGGGAACATCGTTTCCGTATGAAATACTATTTTTGCAAGCGGCAAAATTAAGTCAGGCAGGCATTTTCGCCAAAGGTATTAATACTTGTGTTATAGTCTGAAACGGCCTTAAGAAGTATAGGGATATGTATTATTTTTTATAACTAAGAACGTAATAAAGCTTTTGAAAGGGACATGCATGATTTTTTAATATCCCACATGCATATCGTCGCTTTTCTTCTTAAGCCACGTAAGCGCCAACAACTCGTTTTTCAGAAAACGAGAAAAACTTAATAACTTTTTAAATATTAAAACACATATAATTCCGTTTCCGAACGGAATTGAACTCTGTGTCATGGCCGTATATCACATAAACACAATTTAAATGTTTTTTTTTAATCTTTTACTTCATAAAACAATTATATTTGCGCTGTTTTTTTATAATTAAACACTTTTCCACATTGAATTACATTTTTATAGTTTTTGTTTTTTCTTGTTGCTTGTTTCCCTTCTTCATACATGATATATGTAGCTGCTTATTTTCAATTAGCTACGCTAGGCAAAAAGCTGACTTTTTCATTTTGGAAACGTCAAATTTGTCTACTCTGGTTACCTCTGTGGACTAAATGAAATAGCATAAGCACGTGTATGATAAATGTGTGTAAAATGATTTCACAATTGTGCTATGGGTTGCGCATAAATGCTCTAAATATAATGCTGGGGCCATTTTTCATTCTTGAGGCCCCAAAATGAAAAACGACAATAAGTTTTTCGGGGCTATTTTTTTCTATTATAGGGCAATTTAAAATTTTTTAGTTCGGCGCCACTTTTTCTATTTCGGGGCTATTTTTAATATAAAATTTTTTCATAAGAATGGCCCTGAAATATGTATCGGAAAAATAGCCCCAAATTCAAAAATAAATATGGCAATAAAAATAGAGAAGATAACACCATAATTCGAATCGTTGTTTTCAGTACAAAATTTTTGGCCCATTTTCTTTCATAATGTATTTTAATGATGCACATATTCCCTTAAATATTTGATAACATAAACGGTATTATATGTTAAGCATGGTACTCTGTTCATCATTTCGTGCGAAGTGCTGTTAAGTCCATATAAAGAAAATTGGCACGAATTGCTCACGAAATTTTTTTGAAGAAGTTTATTTTGTGAAAAACATATGAAATGTATCTACAACATTTGAAGTCTTCATGCGAAATAATATGAGCACCATTTTTTCGAGTGGAATTTACAACAAACCCATTGGGGGTTTTTTTAAACGTACATAATTGCAGCATACTTAAAAAAAATGATTGTAGAAGCATCCGCCGTGTGTGCATTCGTCGCTGTCCCATTACAGTCAGGGTTGTCAGATATGGCCATTTATCGACAAACATGGCGATTTTTCAGCTTGTTTGGCGTCTAAATATTTGATTTGGCGACCTGGCGATTTTACTGGCGATAAATAAATTTGGACAAAAGCACGTTAAAAAATTAAAGTTAATGTAATTTAATAATTCCCAAAAAAAAACTTTTTAGTTATAAATATGCGAGTGCCCGCGCAAAAAATACATGCTGGCATCACAGCTCATTGCGAAAACCATTTGTAGCTGTTGTTGCTTATATTTATTTTCAACTGCCTTTACAACTACAATTTAGAGTTGGAAGAAAACCAACTGGTCGTAGTAAAGAAAATAAAAATCATGTTTCAACTTTGATATTGTAAACTTCTTATTAGTATGATTAGGAGTTTAATATAATATCTTTATTTTTTCTATGAGATTTTTGGGTAAAGGTTCCTGACGATTTGCATTAGCCCCAATGAAATGCGCATAGGAACTAGCTAATATCCCTCCATAATTAATTTCAATGTATTTTAATAAAACTTTAATATTTTACTTAAAAAGTAAAATAAGATAAATAAATTTGTTGACAATTTTTATGGCTATTTTTTAAACAAAATTGAACGTCAAAATTTTTATAATGCAGGAAAATTACTTTGTTGAAAGAGAATTTTCAAAAATAAATCGCACCAAAACTCTTCTACAATAAAATAAAACAATGATTTTACTTATATTAATTATAGTATTTAATGTGTTTTGAATTTGGATGCGAAAAATTTACAATAAATAATTTTTGGCGATTTTATTTCTACTTTTGGCGATTTTCTGTTAATTTATATATGTACGATTACTTTATAAAAATTTATATTAAAAAAAGTATTATATGAAAACAAAATTTATTATCAAATATATGTGCGATTTTAATACGACATTTCTGATAAATTTCAATTTTTTAGCCCCGACTTTTGGTAGATATTTTCTCTTTTTTTTTAAACATTTTCCGACATTGTTCAGACATGTCGAAAATTCCTTTCGAATTTCCCCAGAAAATTCTTCAGTTTTTAGAATTTCCTCAGACAAAGAGTTCAGATTTTTTGTCCAAAATTTTTTTCTGTTTTATTTTCATTGATTTTTATGTTATTTGATATGTTAAAAACATTAGTTAATGCTGAATTGTTTTGTTTTGTTATTTTGTTTGTTACCCCCGTTTGGGTACCCCAGTAGTGTAGTGTATAGTGTGGTAGACTATTAGCCGGGGTCGCAGGTTCGATTACTGCCAAGACCCTGGGTGTTTCTGCAGAAAAGCCGAAAAAGGCTTAAGCAGTATGTGTGCTCGTTTAAAAAACTATGTTTTATTGTTTTATAAAATAAGTATTTTGAATTTGCCGATTTTTTAAAATTGAAGTGCCGATAATCCCGATTTTTTCTGAAAATATAGCGATTTTATCAAAATCATCCGGCACCCGTGTATGGGCTGCGTTTCAATGTACTAATAGTAGGTCTTAAAATAAGAATTTTAGTACTCAATTTAAGAATTTTTTTATTGATTCAAGACTTTTTACATGATTTAATACTTTTATGCCATTTTAGGCTTGATTTAAGTACATTTTAGTGCTATTCGTACTTAAATTTTTGAGTACACTCGTACTCAAAGTAAGTAGAAAATACTTGAATTTAGTACAGCGTTTTTCTTTCTGTATATGACTTTAAAATGTTAATTTTTCTATACCTTCTCTTTTTAGAATATCAATAAAAGACGCAGCTTAGCCTTCAATCTACAGAGCAGTGGTAACAATCAAAGTGTACAAATGCGTGGGAAACCAACAATAGACATTTATAGACCACCAAGTAAGTTGAATATATGTTTGTCCAATTTGTTGTAAAAATAGTATATATGTAGCAGTGTTGCCAGTGTAATTTCGAGAAAGATACATTTTAGTTTCCAAAAAGATAAATTTTTTCCTAAAAAGATACATTGTGAAAAAAATTTCAAAATCCGTTTTTAACGTTTAACATATCGACCCCTTACCGCCAAATGATCGTAAGCGACAAAAATTTAATGTTTCAGGAGGAGGGTTTTTTATTGTATTTAAACATGATTTATATTCATAAGCTGTCGCTTACGATAAAATTTTATAGCCTATATTTCAAACGTTATCAAAAATGTTGATATTTTTACGATTTTAAACTATGGGTATCCTAATAAAATTTTGATTTCAATAAAAAAAAAATTTACAAAATATCGCTTACGATCATTTGTCGCAAAGGGGTTGATATATTAACATATGATTTTTATTTCATATTTA
Organism: Panzeria rudis; assembly: GCA_956483635.1. Classification (NCBI taxonomy): domain Eukaryota; kingdom Metazoa; phylum Arthropoda; class Insecta; order Diptera; family Tachinidae; genus Panzeria; species Panzeria rudis. Next base: position 46,755,003 of record OY101449.1, on the reverse strand, counting down.
ATGAATATTGTAAAGAAAATGATATCATATAAATTCATTTTTATATACATGTATTTAAGTCATAAATATTACGTATGTAATTTTTATAAATACAGTAAGCAAACTTTAAAATTAATTATATGTAACTATCGTTGGATGTTGTCAAAACAAATTAATTTTACTCAGAGAGACTCTCTGAGAGTGTTTAAAACATAAACATGAAAATAAAATACAAACTAATAGTAGGCTTCAACAAGAAAAGTAAACAAAGTTGGTTTGTGTGTGTACGTTTATATTATTTGTTCATTTATTTTATGTATTTAAATATCAAATGTATGCGTCTTTACTGGCGGGTCTACATTAGCCATGAAGTTGGTATGAACATCATGTCGGACATCGCATATGGCTAATGTAGACCGCTCATGTCTATGCTTCGCCCATGCTCTGCCATCGATGGCCGAACATATGGCTGAGCATCAATGTTCGCCATGAGATTCGCTGTCAACAACCATTTTTAATAGAAAGAAATTGTTAAATATTCCATTTCTATTGCACTACCACCAAATACATTGATAAGGCAGAACATGGACATCGCACGTATTCACCACAACAAAGAAGTTGATGAATTTTTGCAGTTGCTCTGCCGGCGTCATGTTCATGTCATGTTCAAGTCGATGGCTCGTGGAGACGTAGGGTTAATAAATGTTAACATATGGCAATCAAAATAAGTGATGTCGTGCCATTTGAAATAACAACGACAATACAGTGCTGCCAACAATTTAATAGTTTCGATGTGAGACGATGACATATTTTATGGAACTAGTTGCGTGAAATTTTCTTTTTTTGTACCGATAGGCTTGGTGAATTAAAATTAAAATTTTTAATTAAAATTTAAATTTTAAATTAAAATTCAAATTTAAATCACACTAGCCCTGAACAAAAGTAGTGGTTGCGTTTTTCTGTGCAAATATTTGCCAAGTGTAACCGTACCTTAACGGACTTAAACGACAAATTATTTCTTGTAAATTTAATATGATTTCCAATCACAATTGCGTCATGTTGATTTTTCATTCCTTTTTGTTCTGTGTGTGCTTATGCGTAAGTTGTGGCCCATACTAAATGACAGTGGATGCATCCCAGATCATCAGTTTGGTTTCAGGAGACAACATAACACTTTGGAAAAAACGCATACGCTTGTGAATGTGGTTAGAAAAACATATGAAGAAAAAAAATATGCTCTCTTTGCTGATGTTCTCCATTATTTCCACAAAGTATGGCATGAAGTTTGGCCTCCAGACATTAAAGCAAAATTTACCCTTTTAACACTCATAAGCGATTGGAAAGCTATTTAACTGGACGAAAATTCATCATCAGAGAAGGTAATTTTCTAAGCACACCTCAGATGATTCAAGCTGGGGTTCCTCAAGGTAGCATTTTGGGCCCAGTATTATACCTGATATATACTTCCGACATGCCAGCAGGCTATGAAATTCACAAATCAACATTTGCCTATGATGCAGGGAAACATATCCACTTTGAGGTTAAGTACCTAGGAATTCGCCTTGATCATCGGCTAACACTGAAGATCCACATAGATTCAAATTCTACCTAAATGAAATTGAAAGAAAGTCAACTTAACTGGCTAATAGGAAGAAATTCTACACTTAGTTTAGATTGTAAATTTCTTCTATACAACTTGAATTTAAAACCAATTTGGTGCTAGGGTATTCAGTAATGCGCCACTGCCTCTGCATCAAATATAGAGAATATTCAAAGGCGACAAAATAAAATTTTTCGTGTGATTACAGCAGCGCCTTGGTATGTCAGAAACCAACGCATTTATAAGGATCTAGATGTTCCATTAGTAAAGACTGTATTTTCAAAACGTGTGACAACATGTATAAAGAAACTCGAAGCAACATAATTAATTTTAGAGTGCACACTCGGCTGAGAAGGAGAGACACTCTCGCTCGCAGCCGACGACGAGAGATGTAAGACATCAAAAGAAGCAACCGTTGAACCTAATATGTCGTCTAGCACTGGCTGGACTAGCTATTAGTATCAATTTTAGTTTTAAGATTTGAATACTTATTATTAGCTCAATATACAATTGAAGAATCAATACATAAATTTAAAAAATATTCTGTTAGAGATCGAACTATTTCAAAGTCTGCAAAATTTACAGAAAAACTGGGCTTTTAAGCAAAACACATCAAAACTCCTCAATGCTTCGATCACTTCAAATACAAGCTAAAGTATACAAATGGCCGCAGCAATGGGTTTATTTAACAGTTAATTTTAAACATTTAATTTTCATTTGCAGAACTAAACTACAATCTGCAACATTCTTCCAGTTCATCGATGGTATATTCCGTCAATTCACCAACCGGCATGCAGCCACAAATGCAGTACGTAACAACAAACAATGCAATGATGAATCGTCGGCAGGCCGGACTTTCTTTGGGCAGTATGCCTTTGGGAAATATGAATCACAATAAACATATGTCTGGCGGTCATCGTCCCATACTAGTGACGCATTCACATCCCATGCAAATGGGGCATATGACACATGGGGTCTCACAGCAGGTGCCATTGATCAATTCACCATCAAGTGGAAATGTTTTACATGTAAGTTGTTTACTTAATTTTTAGTTTGTTAAAATATTGGAACAATTTAACTTTAGCTTAAAACAATGCACTTTAAAAAAGTTCAAATAACTTTAAGTTTCTAAACGGATATTCCAGTTTTAGAAACACTGAAGCTCAGTTAAACCTCATACATACATACATACATATCTACATACATACATACATATATGAGGCATTATTCGTGAAGCGGACAACCAAAAAATTGTTTTTACTAAAATCCCTTGATATTTCGCATAACTGTACTTCTAGTAGACATGAATGTGTATACAAAATATTTTTTGCATGGTGTTTATTGTCGAGTTATGTCGTGCTAAAGTGTTACCGTTTTTGAAATTTTATTAAATAATAATTACTTTTCGCACCAAAAAATATATAAAAAATTAAAATATGTGATTTTTATAGAAAATCGTCTGATCTTTAATAAAAAAATTTAATTTGAAAAAATTTTGCTTCATAAAACCAACGAAACAATTTCATTAAAGTTTTTCATTAATCCAATGACAATTTCACAAATCCAATGAAAATTTCATTAATATTGTGAAAAATTTCATTGGTTGAATGACAATTTTATAAATCTAATGAATAGTTTCATTAATATTGTGCAAGAATTTCGTAGATTGCATTTGAATAAAATTTTCGTTGATTGAATTTTAATGAAACCTTTCATTGGATTTATGAAATTGCCATTCAACCAATGAAACTTTTCGCAATATTAATGAAATTTTCGTTGGATTTGTGAAATGGTCATTGGATTTATGGAATTTTCTTTGGATTAATGAAAAAATCGAATGAGATTGTTTCATTATGAGATCATCATCTAATTTTTAAAAAGAAAATACAACCTAGAAGTGGTAGATGTGACCATTTTGTTGCTTCACGTTTTTCAGTCATTTACAGTTTAAAATTGGGGTTTTTAGCTTAACACAAAAATCAGAAACTCATCCGCGTTTCCGAATCTGCCCTTATTTCAATTTTGGAATTCTGGCGCTTGTGACTTGCTTTCTTAGGAGGGCAGTGTAAGAGTGAGGCTCTCTAAGTTCGATGTGTGCTATTCTTAGAATAACTTGCAATTGCCAGCAAAATATTGGTGGTATAAGAAGAGGAAACGGGAACCCTCCATACAAAGTAATTATTAATATTCCTATATCAGCACAACGACAATAGTGAAGCTCGCAAATTTTGATGTGGGTTACTCTTAGCAGAAATTGCTATTTCTAGCAAAATCTTGAGGGTATCAGTGGGGGAGACAGGTACAACCATATAAAGTAATTATTAATTTTCCTATATCTGTACAACTATAAGAGTGAGGCTCTCTACATTTATAGTGTTGTTCCTAGAATAAAGTTAAATTTTCAGCAAAATCTTGGTAGTATAGAAGGAGGTCTTCGGTTACCCCCATACAAAGTAAATAATAATATAGTGGGGATCTTTACATTTTAAGTGGGTTGCTCTTAGTACAAATAGCAATTTCTAGCAAAATCTTTAGAGTATTAGTGGGGGAGACGAGTACCCCCATACAAGGCAATTATTTATTTTCTTATATCTATGCAACCATACGAGCGAGGAAGATTTGTTACGGCTTAGATAATTTATACTGAAAATTTTGCAACAAGCTTTACCCGGTGGGGGGAGGGCGGAGGTAGTTTATAAAAACTGCGAAAATAGTATTATGTGCATATTCACGTTTTTAATACATATTTCCCAAATATCTAAAAACTCCTTAAATGTGGAAAAATGTTCTAAGTGCAGAGAAATGAAAGGTTGTTAGCAACAGTTAAGCCCAGTGTTGCCATTTTGACGCTTTTCGTGTATTTTATGACGCTTTTTTGGTCTTATTACCCATTTATTTTTTCCGATTACCGTTTTTTAAAAATGGTATTTTTTGACGCTTTTTCCATTTTTTGTGGCGCTTTTTGTGATTTTTGTTTTTCTTTTTCAATTTAAGTATTTTTTTACTCAAATGTTGAAGTCGTAGGAACATTTATCTTAATGAATTTTTAGAAATCGACTTTCTTTAAACTCATCTAATAAATTATTGCATATTAAATTTCATTAAAGTTTTTCATTAATCCAATGACAATTTCACAAATCCAATGAAAATTTCATTAATATTGTGAAAAAATGTAATTGGTTGAATGACAATTTTATAAATCTAATGAATAGTTTCATTAATATTGTGCAAGAATTTCGTAGGTGTGCAAGAATTTCGTAGGTATGAAACAAGAAAAAGGTTGTTGTTGCAATTCCAAAATGCCTTTAAGTGTTTGCCTAAAAATGAATTCAAATCAAACTTATAAAAGATGGGAGCACATATTTCATTAAAACCGCTTTACGGCCTGCTGATTACGATTATGAGACAGATATATTTGAAAATTAAACTATTTTTCTATAAAACGATAGACATAAGTACACTGAAAATAATCCATGTATTCGTAGAATATACGAAACTTTCGTATATATATTATGAAAAAATATTTAGACAATATTTTTTTATTTTTTAATTATTTTCGTACATTTCGTATATTTTACGAAAGAATTTCGTGGTGCGAAATTACGAAATATTTCGTAATATGTACGAGCGTTTTCGTGCATATGTTGTATGGAATTTTTTCAGTGTATAAATAAAATATATATTATTAAATATTATTATTTTTTAATTAATTCCCCGTGAAAAAAGAGGGGTGTTATACGTTTGAAGTGTGTGCCCGTGTATCTGTGTGTCTGTCTGCGCCATCTGAGAGCCCAAATGGATGATCCGATTTTAATTTAGTTTTTTTTTTGCTTGAAAGGCGACTTGATCGAGAGTGTTCTTAAGGGCCAGTATGGTTCGATAGTGTATGGGCATTTGGTGCAATTGTATTCTTATCTGTAGCGATGTCAAACAGAGTTTGATATTTTGCTGATGGTACCAGTTCGTGGTATTGTTTATGGTGAAATTAGTTCAGTTGAGAAAAGTTGTCAAAGAATAAACATCAGGATAACACACATTTACTTGAATAAATTACTCACAAATTAAGAAAAAAGGAACAAAGTATATGTTATAAAGTGTTTCTGAAATAAAACAAATCATTTCTAATAATTTTTCAATGAAGAACACCAAGTTTTCTTAATTTCTATTTACAAAATAATATCAATAATAAATGCGATGCGCACTAGTTGCAACAAGCCATCCGTAAAATTTTTTTAAAGAAATGAATATTGTACCAGTATGCATGTATGGTATATGTTTCGAGCACGATTCAACATCACTTGTTTGTGCCAGTATGCTGGACTTGTGTATGCTCTGCTTTAGGTATGTTTGAAGAACATACATATCTTCTTGAATCTGTGTGTCTGTGGCACCGTAGCGCCCAAAAGCATGGATCGACTTTTTTTCTTTTTGTTTGAAAGGTGGCTCACTCAAAAATCTTCCAATCTATATTTGAAAATAATTGGTGCAGCCGTTTTGAAGTTATCATCAATTTTCTTCGCGGTTCTAAAATTTTTAAATCAAATTTATTTCCAAGTCTAGTGATGGTTTGGTAATGCACCAATGAAATGGAGGCATATAGACATGGTAAACCCTCAACAAATGAAACTTTTATAAATTAAATAAATTGATAATAAAATACATAATTTATTTTAAAATTTTAATGTGCTTTTATGATTAAAGTTTGCTGAGCCTTCTATCCCTTTTTGACCTTTTTGAAAGTTCGTTTAAGATCGAATTATTTACTTTAGGAAACGATTATTGCACCTTGTTTTGATAAAGCGATTGAACGACACTCTCTACTACATTCATCTTGCATGTAGTTTTCGAATCCAGCAATAATTATTTCTGGTAGACGGGTTAGGAAAAATGTGGCATGACTTCAATTTCATGGAATTTTAATGAAATTTAAGTTCACATTTTTATTTTGTACAAATTGAAAAAAATGTATGGAATTTTTAGTGTATAAACATTCAAAATTTTGCTGATATTAAAGAAAACAGGGATTATAATACAAATTATTTATATGAATCAAAATACATTTCGCTGTCACTTACTACATTTTATAAATCTGTCAAATAAAATATATATATATATATATTTATAAAATAATGTGTACTTTTAATTTCCAGTTTTCCCGCGAAAATTTCAAAAATTTTCCCTGGAATATTAGTTAGTAATTCCCGAATCCCAAACCCCAGACCCCATAGAGAAAGAACATACTTATGGTTTTCTAGGTCATTTCGTAACGGTAATTGTAGTAAAAAGAACGGTTTTTTTAAAGTGCGAATTTTAAACAGCCATAACTTCTTTGTTTCAAAACGGATTTCTACGATCCTTTTCAACAAAACCATATTTTTTTCTTCAAATAAATAAAAATAACTTATACCAACTTAATAGCACTTCTTGCACAATACATAAATCATAGGTTAACTTTGTTTTCAGCCTTTAAATAAAAATCAGGGCATATTCACAAAAGGTTACACATATACCCGCGTCGGTCTCACAGACCAATTGTTATGAAAGACAACAACACGCTTGTCTAGTGCAAACACCAAATCAACACTAAAACGGAGCTTGTAAAAAAAGCGGAAGCTAATAGAAAATTCAACTTTGTTGTAGAGTTTCTGGGAAAAAAATATTTACGTAAAATCGTTTTGCCGGTCTCACAGACCAACGCGCGTGTATAGGAAGGTTAATTGATACAGCAATAATTGTTTAATCTTCTAAAAATTCATGTATAAACATATAAATTCCTTAGAATAGTTTTCATTACAACCAAGTGCGGTTTTAGTGCTGGGGGAAATTTTTATTTCAAGCCAATACTAATATAAAATGTTCTAGTAATACATTCTTAGATTTAGGTTTTTGAAGTTTTAGTTTGGCGTCTATGTTTTCAACTTTCTGCTTATTTATATATAATTGAAATTTCTACCTTTTTAGCAAGCTGCCGCCACAAATCGTGTAAAATTTGCTCCAGAGCCACAAAAACACCATCACCACAACAAGGGTCAAATGAATATGGTGCAAATGAACAACAATTTAAACCAAAACTATCAGCAACATCAACAAATGAATAACATGAATCCATACATTATGGTCAACAATCAAACTGGAAATGGGGCTATGGATACATATCTGAATATAACGCCATTACAGCGATCAAAATCTCTGTCATCAGCTGATGCTTTGACACGTGGCATTGCCGGTCTTGGCTTGGGCCTCGGCAGTGAAATTACCGATATTGGCCAATTTACACCGGAAATACAAACTCTTGTTGATACTGCTCTCGAAGATCCAAATAAATTAAACTCCCGCAGTTTAATGGAGCTGACCTCGCACTTTATTAAACGTGCTGTAGAGGGACGTCGTTACGCTTTGCCCATATCTAGATTGTGCCTTAACATCATTGCCAAAGAGCAAAAGGAGACATTTTTGGAAGCATTGCTAAATACTTGTCGCCAGTGGTATCAGGAAAGAGAAAAGGTTGTTAAACATGTCTGTTATAGAATTCATGCCATAAGTATATTATTTGGTATCTTTTTTCAGCTTCTGTTTACAATCCAAGGCATGAAATCACCTTCCAGGGCTCGTTTTACCGCGTTTATGGCATTTCTTACCGAAATGTTTTGTCAATTAAAGCGACGTCAATTACAATTGCGAACTCAGTGTGAGGGGGCACCCCCACCATTAGTTTTACTTACGCTTTTGTCAAAATGTTGTGAAGACTGCGTTAAACCACCAGTTAGATCCTTGTCTGAGGTAAGTTCTATAGAACAATTTGGGTAAAACTTTTCTAAAAATAATAATAATGCAATATTTTAGATTGAATGTCTCTTCTATGTATTGACCTGTATTGGCCTAGATCTGGAAATACAATTGCCACAACAGTTGGAGTTACTCTTGTCTATGATAAGGGATGCTTTTTTGAATGCCAGTGACTCGGCACCTGCAATACGTCGTACTCTCTTGCAGCTGATAGAGTTACAGGCATCCCATTGGCAGCTACCCGGTAACACGGTTCTCTACTACTATCCCTCAAACAAATAAGCTGCAGCAAAATCATTTGATTGTTGTTCCATTTTTTGGTTCAGATATACAAACATACTACATATAAAATTAGTTATACAATTTTTTATCGTTTGAATGTATAATTTTGGATTTTAGTTTGTTATAAAAAGGCCTAAATAATAACATACATAAGTTGCATTTATAAAAGATGCAAATGTTTTGTTGGAGCAGTGATCCCTCATGGAAATCCTACAGACATTAAGTTATTAATTTCATTTTTACTAACATTTACATACAAAAATATATTTTTGATCATGATCATATTAATCTTATGCTTAAATATTTAATTTATTATAACATATTATTTGTATTTTAATTTTAAAATAATTTATATTCGTAGTATCTAATTATTTATATTAATACCATGGAATATACTATAAAAAATACATACATATGTATACAAACATTAAATATAGGCCCTTAACGTGTTTGGCGATTTTCGATTTCGACTATTTTGTAATATGTAGATTAAAAAGTGTTGCGTACTGTATTTAATCTATTTCTAAAATGTCGATATCGAAAATAGCCAAACACGATAAGGGTGATATTATGAGTATATTGGAGAACAAGAATAATTAATATCTCTAATGTACTCAATTTTAAGAAGCATTTTTGAGCTCAAAAATACTTTTTCTCCCAAGATATTATAAAAATAAGAAATTTTAACATCTTAAATGAAACTTAAGATTTTTTTTAACATCACAAAAAAATATTAATCCCAAATTTATTAATATGTATCTAATACTAGTCAAAAACATAAAAGAAGTCAATAAACTGATTTTAAAACTAATCAAAATTAGCCGTTTTTAATGTATAGTATAAAATTGTTAACACTGCACAATAGGGTGGAGCGTGAGAATTTATTTGCGAATTTCAATTTCGAATAGTGTTGCGAGTTTTTGAATGAAAGAAATCAGTACACAACAGAAAAAGAAATCAGTACACTCAATTTTCTCCACAAAGAGTCGTATTTCAATCAATGTTGGCAACCGATACCGTAATAAATACTGCTACTGATTCAATACCGTTTGAAATGGAATACCGGTATCTATACCGATACCGTAATTCTTTTCGGTTCAAAAGTACCGGTAGTCAAATACCGTTTTATGCAATACCGGTATCATCATTTCGGTATGAAAAATTTTATTTTACTTCACGAACTAAAGACTTTAAACTTGTAGTAACTGTTTTGTTGTTGTTTAAATTTTCATTTGTTAATCGAAATGATGTTTGTTAATTTAACGTACTGCCAATTTTGTATTTTACTTAGAGTTCATTTTGTATTTTACTTAGAGTTCACACGGGCTGTATTTATATCATGACGAACGTCACCCAGAGTGCAATTCAGTATTGTCAATTAAAAAAAGTAATAAGTATGGAACTTCTAAAGTACTGAATAAATTTGTCTGAATTTTTAAACAATTATCGGAGGAGTTAAGTTTTCATAATCATGTCTTTTGAAGGCAATATCTGAACTTAGTGGCGGAGATACAGGGGAAGAAAATTAACTATCTCTGGTGTGAAAAACTTTGTGCGGCTTGTAACATTATTGAATACTGGCCAATTTCGATAACGATTTCAAGCATTTTAGATTTTGCTAGATAAGACAACAAATGTTGGTATTAGCGTTTGTATTGTATGTCTTATAGTTTAAGAGCTATTTCACTTCGAAATTATAATTTTTAGTTTTTTGCATCGATTTTTTATTTTTTGCTTATAACTTTTTTACTAAGCGTCCGATTCTAATTTAAAGAGCATCATTCAATTTCTGAAAAAGTTTTAAGTAAACATAAAAAAAAACTTTGAAGTTTTACTAAAACTTTTAATAATACCATCTCATTTCTAAGCAATCTGTTAGCTTGGCAATATTATTTTACGTTTCTAATATAGGAAAGAATTATGGGAAAAGTGCTGCCCAGCTAGCAGGTTGCCTAGAAATAAGATGGTATTGTACCTATCACGAGCTTAGTCCTCATTTTGATCTCAGTGCTATTTACGGCTGAAATTTTTGGATCGGAGGCTGGCCTTATGTTTACATTTATTTGAACAAAAGTGACTTATACACTGAAAATTTGGTTAAAATATTTTCATAAATCTAAGAAGAGGATAACACTCACTTTTCAGTGGTATATGGGCAAACCACAAAAATGGTCTACCAAGGGGAGAATTTTAGAGTATCAAAACTATTTATATATGTTGATGGAATAATGTGTTATATATTTAACCTTCAAAATGTATATAGGATAAAGTTTGTTGGTGATCCCTTTACGAATGGCAAGGATACATATAGAATATATACATGTATATTGCGTCCTGTGGTTCCTATTAGGAACAAAGGCAAGGATATACCTAAGAAAAAAAAGGAACCAACTTTGTATTTCAAATAGGATGCAATTTTTTGAGCGAAGATAAATACGCCAAGTTAAATATGTTTTTTACGTAAAGCTTTACGTCATTACGTATTTGCCAAATATGTTTTTAATTTGGGACATATTTGCAAATTTAGAATTTGTGACAAAAGTGAAATATGTTTCCCTTTTTGGGATTCTAGGAGAGAATAATTTTAGTTGTGGTCTACCTTTTCTCTTGTTTACAACAATATTTTATATTTTCAAATACTCCCAGGCTACTAATATAATGACCAAAGTTACATTAAATGACTGATATTTTAAGTCATAACTTTATTACTGGTGGTTGGAGTTTTGGCATTTTTGATAGGTAAGACTCCGCAATTTTAAGAAATTAGGCAGGCAATTAGTTACATATAGTTGAGCAAAATGAAAAATGGTAAACATAATCTGAATTTATTAAGAATTCTGTCGCCTTGAGCCACCTCTACACATTTTTCAATCTGTTTAAAAATTGAAACATAATAGTTTTTAAACTATTCGTATATTTCTATTGGATTAGAACGAGAATCGGAGCAATTTTCTATATATAAAGATCCCTAATGTATATATACAAGTATAAAATATTTGAACTGGTTGTTTTGCTGCCAATTCTAGTCAGTTTTTGTTTATTATTATTAAAAAAAAAAATTATTTAAACAGCATTTTGTTCAGTTTCATTAATAAAATTGTAATACCGGTATCATACCGGTATTCAAGTTTCGGTAGCGGTATATACCGATACCGATATATTTAAAATACCGCTACCGATACCGGAATAAAAGAAAAAATTAGTACCACTACCGCTACCGTTATTCGTTTCGGTTGCCAACCTTGATTTCAATCTAAAAATTATGATATACGGATTTTTTCGACGTCAAAACGTCGAGATCTGATGAAAACTCCATTTTCGAAAATCGGAGTGAAATCGGTAACATCTCATTTTTTGACTGCGGCTAGTTAAAAATATATAATAAATTTTCATCCCACAGAAAAAAAAAACTAAATTGATGGGAAAGTAACTATCACTAATTCTATTTAAAATAATAATTTCAAAAAGTCCCTGACATGGTAGCATGTAATAATATCGAAGCAAATAACGTTTTTCGACTTCAGGCCGGCCTTCATACGCCAACGTTTCTAAGGCTAACAAAGCCACAGCACAAAATGTACCTAAGTTCTCATAGGCAAACGCGTTAAAGTCTAACCAGCCCACAGTTCAAAAACGGCCTCTTGCCAACGATATCAATGGTTTAAATTTTGATAGAATTGAGGTTTCAATAGATAATATAATTCAAACACTAAATTTTTTTACAACAAACATAACCTGCATGATGCAGGAATTGTTGAAAATGCAGTGTACATTATTGTAGGCTACGTTAAACAAACCATGAACTTGAAAATTTTTTTCTGGAACGCAAACTGCATCCGCCAACCTAAAACCAAACTCGAATACTTGATGATCGATAAACAAATTGATGTTATGCTTGTCGTGGAGACACACTTGACGGCTAGAAGCTTTTTTAAAATCAGCGGATATACTCTGTTTGACACAAATGACCCCCAACGTAGAGCTTTTGGTAGCTCGGCTATACTAATAAAGTCGCGATTAAAACACTACCTAATGGGTGATTAGTGTAAATACTACCTTCAAGCAATTTACTCTCCTCCCAGGTATTCTATTACAGAAAGTCAGTATAGTACATTTTTTAATTCACTAGGCACAGGCTTTTTGGTCGCCGCTGACTACAACGCTAAGCATACGTTCTGAGGATCGCGGGTAATCATCCCTAAAGGTCGAGTGCTGTTTTACACAATTTCTAAAAGGCGATTGAATGTTGTTTCAAGTGGACAGCCAATTTAATGGCCAACAGATCACCTGATGTTATCGACTTCGGAGTAGTAAAAGTAGTTCCCAGCGAAATAATTAAAGTTGAAGCCTCCTTAGATTTATCTTTAGATCAGTCACCCTCTATTATAACTATATACTCACTCACAACAACCTCACCCACTCGCGGTTTGATGCACACACGCATTGATTGGCGCATTGCACGGAAAATTTGCCGCTGAGAACGCCTGAAGACATATAGGCCTCTATTACACAGTTAGAGGAAATACTAAGCACGCTGTTGAAAATGCTACTTCTATCTGCCGACAGGTGGAATTTAATAAAATTTACTCCAAGGATGTGGAAAGGCTATTGTCTGAAAAAGAAAGAGTTCATAGAGAATGGAACGCCACAGATCCCCGAAGTTAAAAATTATGCTAAAAGAATGCACCAAGCAGCTTAAAAAATTATTAGAACTCCAAAAAGCTGCATCTTTGCAAAAATTCCTGCACGAACTTGACGCAACAGCACAAACGGATTATTCGCTATGGCGAGCAGCCAGAGGCCTTAAAAGCCCGGTGATATCTAAACCTCCATTACGAAGATCGAATGTCGACTGGGCAAGAACTGATGCTGAAAAAGGCACGCTGTTCGTTAACCACTTGAAAAATGTATTTACTCCAAATACAGCATCTGATATAGTTGGGCTACCGACAGTGTTCGCTGAAGCTGCCACTCATTTGAGATTTAACATTCAAGAAATTGAAAATGCTATCGCCGACTTAAATTCGAAGAAAGCCCCAGGTGCTGATAAAATGAGTAACAAAATGCTCCTAGAGCTACCCCATATAGCAAAAAGGATAGCTCTATTAATTTTTAATGCAGTTTTACGACTAGAATACTATCCTACGGAATGAAAGATATCATTGATCAACAGATACCTAAGCCTGGAAAAGGCCATCTAAAGTGGAATCTTATAGGCCTATAAGGTTATTGTCAAATACATCTAAACTATTTGAGAAACGGCTTATGAGTAAGTTGACACCCATACTAAATGAGAGTTCATGCATCCCAGATCGTCAGTTTGGCTTCAGAAGACAACATAACACTATCGAGCAAACGCTTAGGCTTATGAATGTAGTTAGAAAAACATTAGAAGAAAAGAAATATTGTTCTGCTCTCTTCATTGATGTTTCTCAGGCTTTTGATAAAGTATGGAATGAAGGATTAATCCAGAAATTAAAGCAAAATTTATGGTTTAACACTCACGAGCTATTTAACTGCACGAAAATTCACCATCAAGGAAGGTAATTTTCTAAGCTCACCTCATGATTCAAGCTGGGGTTCCTTAAGGTAGCATTTTGGGTCCTCTATTATACCTGATATATACCTCCGACATGCCAACAGGCTATCCCATTCACGCATCGATATTTGCTGACGATACAGCTTTTCTAAGCGTAAGCGCAAGTCCACAAGAACCATCCGAAAAATTGCAGGAATATGTATTGCGTCTGGGAAAATGGTTAAAGTAGAGAGAATAAAAATAAACGAACAGAAATGTGTACATGTTACGTTTACATTACGTAGGGAGACATGTCCGTTTTTATATAGGAATTCACCTTGATCTTCGTCTAACATGGAAGACCCACATAGATTCAAAGTTGACCCAAATGAAATTGAAAGTAGTTCAACTTAATTGGCTATTAGGAAGAAATTCAACACTTAGTCGAGATTGTAAACTTCTTCTATACAACACAATACGTAAACCAATTTGGTGCTATGGTATTCAGCTATGGGGTAATGCCTCTGCATCAAATATAGAGAAAATTCAAAGGCGACAACATAAAATTCTGCATTTGATTATGATATGTCAGAAACCAGCGCATCCATAAAGATCTAGATGTTCCATTAGTAAGAACTGTGTTTTCAAAACATGCGACAACATATATAAAACAACTCGATCCAAATCCCTTAGCCCGCCACATCATTAATTTTAGAGGGCACACTCGACTGAGAAGGAGGGACACTCTTGCAAGACATCTAAAGAAGCAAGCGTTAAACTTAATATTTTGTCTAGCAGTGGCTGGACTAATTATTAACAATTTTAGTTCTAAGATTTGAATACTTATTGTTAGAGTAATTGAAGATTCAATTAATAAATTTAAAAAAAAACTTCAGAAAGGAAATAAGAAAATTATGTCCATAGACGCTATTTCCATTTTGAAAGGAAAAAAACTGGCTTCGTAGAGTAAAGATTTTCGGCCTAGACGGCCTTCGATAGGGCTTAAGTGACTTTTCTGAGTAGAGACTTACTTATTACGTTTATAAGCACGTCTTATTTTCAAATAAGAATGTAGTGCTGCCAAATATGTTTTCTTTATTGTAACTTCCTTACTCACGAAAACAATAGCTGATTAACGCTCTATTTGCAAATAAGAAGTTTGACGTGCCACCTTTATACATGTTTGTTAATCAAATGAAGTTTATTTGCATATGGTTAAGCATCGTCTATATGCATTTCATTGGAGCTTTACCAAATCGTCAGTAGACTTCAACCACACACCTTTACAACAGTTACAAACAGGGTGACCGTTGAAAATTTTTAAAAAGTGGCACAAAAAGGGGATTTTGAGGGAAAAAGTGGCACCAAAAAGGGGATTCTTCGAAAAAAATGGGCAACTTTTTTGAAAAGGGAATAATTGAACCAAATTCTAATATTTAATGAATTTCTAGGGCATATAATGCTTTGGAAATAAAATTAATCAATTTTGATATTTATCGTTAAAAACAAAACTGAGTGCTTTTTATTTAAATTTTAGACGAACAATGCAAACAAGCATTGTTTGTATAAAATTTATGTGAAAGGCACTCACTTTTTTTTTGCAATTTCCATAAAAATTGTTTACTGAATTCGCTTGTTTGCATTATGGAAACAGCACATTAGTAAAGTATATCGAAAAGTGTACTGAGAGGAGAATATTGTTAAGCCCGGCCGAAAGCCGGCTATGCAGAGATCTTTTTCATATATTACCTCTTACATCAAATTGGAAAGATTTACGTATGTAAATAGAAACCTATGGATTACTATTATTGCGCTCACCGAAGTTTTTTCTTTTAATTAGCAAAATTTGTTTAGCTATTTTTGTCAATCTCAAAAAGTTTGTTGGGTATAGCTTATTAATACAAGTATTTCAGATAGTGACAACCCCTGTTTCTGAATTGTATTTTTGCCGCCTATCAATTCCCATTAGCCATTATTGCGCTCATCGATGATTTTTGTTTTTATAAACGAAATAACGTTCGGTGATGTTTGCCAGTTTTGAAAAGTCTGTTGGGTATAACTTCTGAATGCAAGTATTTCAGAAAGCGACAATCCCCATTTCTCAATTGTATTTTTGCCCTTTATCGATTGCCAGTAGCTATTATTTGGTTGCCATTAGCTCTTATTACGCTCACCGATTTTTAAAAATTTTTAAAAAGCTTGCTGGGTATAACTTCTGAATGCAAGTATTTCAGAAAGTTTCAACCCCCCTTTCTGAACTCTATTTTTGCCTCCTATCGATTACCATTAGATATTATTGCGGTCAAAAAACATTTTTATTTTTATAAACGAAACACTTTTCGGTGATTTTTTGCCAATTTTTAAAAAGTTTTGTTGTGTATAAATTCTGAATGGATGAATGATTATGAATGTAAACAAACAACATACCTTGTTTTCATCTCTGAAATATGGTTAAGCCCTTATGACACTACATTTTTCTTGCATTGTTTTGCTATAGGATTGAAAGAAAGAAATAGCGAATGATAGAAAGAAATAACTATACAAAATGTAAACAAAACGTAATGGCTTCTTTAAGTGCTGCCTACTTTTTATTTATAATAAAACCACAAAAGAAAAAAAAAGTTGAAAAAAGAGGCGCTAAGTCGCTGAATTCGTGAATAAACCTCTAACTTGGCAGCACTTTAATTTTTCAAGCTTGAAATGTCAATTTTAAGTTGAACATTTTTACATTTTTTTGACAGGCCCCCATTTTTTATCGATAACATTAGTAAAAGCATTGACCATTTGGTATTTATCTTAATATAGATGAACTCTTTGCACGTGGTAAAATTTCCTATTATATTCTATTTGCACTGTTTTCCAAAATTTTAAAAATGAAGAAAAAATGTAGTGTCATAAGGGCTTTAGAGGTTTTACCAAAGTTTGTTTTCTCTCATGTGTGCGAAAACAATAACATATTGCTCTGTTGTATTTTTTGGTAGTAAATAAGTGTTCCTTTGTTGCGAGTTAAAATTTTTTTTATGAAAAATCGGTAAAAATTTCATGTATAAAAACATGGTTAAAAAATGGCTTGATTAAAATTAAAGTGGCTAAAAAAATAGCCAATGGCTAAATTAAATTTTCTTCTGGCTAAACCGGTTGAAAAATTACTAAATTTAGCCAGAAAATGGCTAAATTGGCATCACTGGTACATTAGACTGTCCCATAATTTTGGAGTTTTAAATACGTTCGTAATTCATTACTTATCACTTCACAGTTTCAGAGCTAACTGTCATTTAAGAAACAAGCTACATCTTCTAAATAACTTAGAAAACCATACAAAAGTTACAAATGGAACATGTTTCGTCACGTCATATCGCAGTACTATCGCAATTTATATGAACTTGATTAAAGCGCTAGTCGGCACGGGCTAACGTTCATAAAAAGGGCCAAATTTTTTCCCCTGAAGCACATTGTGTCATTACGAAGGTATATAAAGGGTATGGGTAAAAAATCGGATTCGAAACATAAGAGACAGGCTAAAATTTGAATATGTATATGATACGTATATATTCACGTAGTTGCCCTTATTTTTCGACTACGATTTTTATTTTTGACGCATACTTTCCTGGGAAAAATACTGACCCTTTTAAGGAACGTTAACCGGTGCTAGGTATGCCAGACTTTGGAGAGGCAAAAAGAGCACAGTCAGTTAAGAAAAAGAGCACAAGCGTCAAAAAAAGATCACGCTTTTTCAAACAAACTAATATGTAACGCTAAATTTCAATATTATTATAATTTTATTATTTATTCTTTTAATCTTCAATACAAAGTACAATACAAAAGAGATACTTAACCTACATCACGTAATAATAATTTTTGTGGAAATTGTCCAACTGCATATAAAAAATACAACCTAAATAAGATAATTAAATATTCAATATGGAATTTGATAACGTCGGCAGCAAGAATTGATATGTGGGGACGTAGGGTAATATAACAAAAGTCAGTTACTTAAAAAGCCAAAAAAAAAACAATTCCAATTTTCGTGGCGTTAAAAAAATAAAACAATTCATTCGGGAAAAATATACTAAAACTAATAGACATATAACACAGCGCAACAAAATTGAGTTTTTTTTTAATTTACTGCAATCAAATAGCTGAGCTTTATGTATTTTTCATCTGCTGATTTTGTGTCGATTAAGCGGTCTGAAGTATTAATACTTGTCAAAAACTCAAATCTTAAGTAAAAATCCAACAGTGTGAAAACAAATTGTTATGATTTGTCAAATAACATGTAAAGAAATTTGACAGTATTATGGTATTCGTAATTTTTAGAAAATTTTCTAAGTAATCACATTTTTCATTTTATCAGGGTTGTCTATTGCACAAACAAGCATAGGAATAACAAAAACAGTTGTGTATTTGCTTGCCGACCTAAATAAAGAAAAATAAGAACGAAAAAATCGTACCATAACCGCCAAAAAAGCTTAAGCGGCAAAAAGTAAATTTTACAGGAGAAGTATTTTTTAGTTATTCTTGGTTTAAATGGAAGTATAACCTTTATATTGGCTATATAGGACTGTAGTGTACTGTTATATGTAATGTTAATAGTTTCAATAAATTTCCTACAAGACAACGCATGTTTGTAGGGGTTAAGATATTTTAAGATATTATTGATGCCATGAAAAATCAATTCATTTAATCAAATTATTCTAAAACTAGTAATTATTATTTTTATTAAGCTGTTCTTTAACTGTTTCATTGATATTCTTGCAATTTTTGACACTAGTTTTGCTCTAATTGAAAAAGAGAATTTTAGCTTAAGCGACAAATTGCAGTTACAAAAAAATGTAAACAATCTAAAAAATTAAAGAGAAAACGCACTTAAGCTAAAATTTCTTTTGCTGTATTTCCGTAACGATATATGGCAGGACTTTGAAACTTTGACAGATAGTCCGATTTATCGTAAATAATCGATTTTCGTCCAAAAACAATTTTCGAAAAGCATGTCGCTTGAGCTTTTTTGGCGGTTATGGCTCGAAATATGGTTTATTGCAAATGATTTATGTTACGTTTTATTTGGAATGTGATAGTGTAGAAACAAGATGTAATGAGAAAATTTTCTTTAAGATTTTTTGACAGTCAGACTGATTTTGATTTGATTTTCGTCTTACAAAATCTAATCAAAATCTCAAAGCTTGTATTACAATGAGAAAGGGCCTTTAACAACAGAGAAATTATTGTCGTTAGTTAGCTGACAGCGAATATCGTTATAAATGTTACTGAATAATAAAATCCGTAAAATTTTCGTTATATTTATTTTAACGATAAGATTATCGTAATAAAAGTTACAGAATCGAGCTTCAGTAACGCGATTTGTAACTTTTATTACGATAATCGTATCGTTAAAATAAATATTGCGAAAATTTATCGAATTTGTTATCCAGTAACATTTATAACGATACTCGCTGTCGGTTAACTAACCACAATAATTTTTCTGTTGTTAATGGACAAGCTGTGCAGCCACAGCACGTATTTTATGCCAGCAACTGAAACATATAAACACTTTTATGTATAAATAACAATATTTCCATTATTTAAACATTTATTTTAACATATATTTCTTAAAATTAAAAAAAATTAATGAAAAAAATTGTCTGTACACTGTTTTCCATGGACAAATTCACTTTTTTCTCATTCCTCTTTGCGCTTTTCGCTTTTTTTAACAGAGATGCTACATGATATCGAATAAAATGACACAATCGCACTATCGTTACTGCAAGTGACTAAATATATCGACAAATGTGACGATTGTCGTATCGTTAAAAGTTACAGAATCCAAGTTTAGTCCTTAACTTTTTTTGTAAATTTTCTGAAGTCTGAGAGAAATTTTAAATGTTTCTTAATTTACTAAAGCCTTTATGACACTTGCTTTTTTCGTGTTTAATTAATCTAAGATTGAAAGAGTGAAATAGGAATATAAGAAAGAGAAACACAGGAAATATATGTTTTTCTTTACTACTGTTTTGTTGTTAGATTCCAATGCTGCCTCTTTTTATTCTGCAAAAAACAGCTAATTTTTAAAATTTCGCGCTAAAATCGCTATATTTGGGTTTAAACCTAATGAGTCGACAGCACTGTATCGTTTTAAGCTCGAAATGTAAATTTTAAGCAGTGTTGTCATATCGTACGCGTTTTTACGATATGACAAAACGGAAATATCCATACAGTGTCGTCATATCGTAAGTTTTTTACGATATAACAACACTGAGATATCAGTACACGGTGGATGGATATCTCAGTGTTGTTACATCGTAGAAAACTTACGATATGACGACGCTGTATGACTATTTCCGATTTGTCATATCGTAAAAACGCGTACGATATGACAACGCTGATTTTAAGTTTAAAATTTTTACATTTTTCTTGAAAGTTTAGACTTTTTTTTATGGATAACCCATATACAAGTTCTGACGTTTTGGGATATTTTTAATATAGCCTAACTCTTCGCTCTTGATAAAATTGTATATTACAATATATTTGTACTGTTTTGCTTAATCTTAAAAAGACAAAAAAGCAAGTGTCATAAGTAGGCTTTCCACGCGTACTTTATAATAAAGTATTGTACGTTAATTCGGGTAGTTGTACTCATACTTTATGAGAACAATAAAGTACGCGAAAATACTTTATTTCGCATGATTTGATTTATCTAGAATTTAAGATAGATTCAGGTTATATTAGTCAGTCAGGTTATATAGATCACTTTAATCGAACCAGCTTTTGACTCTGGGAAGTATACATAGAATTTAAGATAGATTCAAGTTATATTAGTCAGTCAGGTTATATAGATCACTTTGAACGAACCAGGTTTTGACTCTGGGAAATATACATAGAAAAAACACGAATGTACCGTTATCTGGAAACGAACATTTTTTCTTTACTTTTTCTTGTTTTAATGTAATGCAGTGTAATGTTGTTGGCTTGCCTGAAACTAGTCTTGAACTTAAGACCTCAGGGTTTGTAGGCAAATGCGCTAACTATTTAGTAAAAAAAAAGTAAATTAAACTGTTGTCTTCACCGGAACTGACTAGCGAAATTAACACGAATTTTGTATTAATTATTGTTGCTAAAGCCTTAAAGTACCTGAATAAATGGTTTGATTTTAAAAACACAAACTTGTTATTTACAATTAGCAATATAAATTTAAAGAGCAATGTTGAATTTGATAATATTTTTAACATAATCAAAAATTTAAATTTGAAAATATTCAATATAAATATGGATGATCTTGATGGAGGAATTGCATTATTAAAAAAACTTTGTGATCAGATATACAGTTCTGAAGGTATAGCGGAATTATCTAGTGCAAGTAAATAGCAGCTGGTATTTAATAAGACTAATGATAATTTATCGAATTAGTATAACGTAATTTCTTTTTTACATTCTATTCCTGCCACTTCAGCATTCACAGAGAGAGTTTTTTCTGTAATGAAGAGCAAATGGCGAGAAGAAAGAAGCAAAGCTTCTCTGAATCTGATGAAATATTAACTAATTATTTGTTTAATTCAAATATAGACTGTAAAGATGCTGTGCAATAGTTTAGAGATGATAATTATTCGATAAAAATTGCAAAAAGCAATAAAAAATACGTTTTTAAATATAACAATAAAAAGAAATAAATTGTACTTTATTTTTATAATGTGTAGTTTTTTTCTTAGCCTTTAATAACCAATGTACTTTAATTGGCAAGAGAAAAGGTGGGAACCCTAGTTGACATACTTATTTTTTACAGCTTAAACCACCAACATTGGATGGATGTGGATTAAGATTAAATTTAGTTTAACGCAGTCTGAAACTCGTAATTTTTCCGGCGAAATGTAATTTTTTTTATTTCATTAAAGACCAAAATTTTAAGCAAAACTTAGCTGTTCCGTAATAACTTTGTATACAAACTTTGTAATGGCGGCACAAATTTGTTTCCAGATTAACTAAACCTAGTTTAACTGAGATCTCAAAAACATTGCCTAAGCTGGCAAATAAAAGCAACCAATTCAAAGTAAATAAAAAATAAATTTAAAAACTCAAAAAACCCGACTGCCTAAAAAACTAAAAAAACAAGTCCAATGTGCGGAACATAGCGAATTTTACATCCACGAACCATTATTGCGAAGATTGGAAGATCCGATTTTAATGCTTCCCGACTGTAGCAGTCGATATGTACCGCACACTCGACTTGTTTTTTCTAGTTTTTTTTTATGCAGTCAGCTTTTTTGAGTTTATAAATTTACTTTTTAGTTTTCGTACACAGACAGCTTGGGGAGTGTATCGTCTTATGTAATAGTAGAAGGCATGTTTTTCATTCTGAGTTTCTGTGTTCGGATGATATTAAGCGGGCTTCTACAAACTCTGTCTTAACTTTCATAAGGAGAGTCATGCAGAGCTTGATTTAATTTATAGATCTATGTCATAAAAGATCCACTAGGTGTCGCAGCGCCGGTCTTTGAACCAGCTCTTTCCCCTATTCTATTCTGATGTTTTGGAAAAGTACCAATGAAATGCATATAGATATACTTAATAAATAAATCTTTTTTGAAATAAAATTGGGAGATTATCGCAAACAATATATTTTAGACTTTTCTTTTTGGAAGACGCAAAAACTTACCTGGCAGCACTGTTTCACAAGCACTTAAAAGAAACACACATAGTTCTTAAAACTTTTTTGTTTTCCGAACAATAAAATACAAATTACATACATCTATATAATTAATAGGCAAACACGTTTTTTTAGATCCCTTTTACGCCCGTAATACTGAACCGATTTTGGAAATATTAGTTTGCTTTTAAAAAGTTTTTATATAGGTGTGCACAATCTTATTTTTACTTAAATCGGTTCAGTACTTTAGGAGTACTACGACTATCAAGTTCTTACTAACACCAATAAACAAATATGTACATTACGGTTTATGACTAAATTTTTACAAAAAATTTACGTCACCATGTGATAGCCAATACGAAATTAATAATAATAATCGTGATCGCGGGTAATTTTGGCAGAAAAATCTTCCGCACCAAATGCAATTTCTAAAAACCTACAGATATTGTTTTTGATGTGTAAACATCTATACGCTAGGGGGTAAAAATCTTTTTCACAATACAATTACAAATTTTGAGTAAGATTGTAATAACGCAGTGTGAGCTGTGTATGATTGTATTAGTGTAATCATACGGACAACAAGAAGTACAGAGAAGCTTAACAGCTGCATAAAAATACACTAACACCATCTAGTGCGCAATAGTACTAGTAGTTTCATCATTCATGGATTAACGAGATTCCTTCTGTCCCTATCTACTCCCCCCGGGGGGACGGTTTATGCATCTTGGTGATTACTCACACTTTGGTGATGTGCTTCCTGCGAATAGGTTAATTTGGTTTTTGCTGACATTACCTTAGGTCAATTACCCATAATACTTATGTGTTACTACTCAATCTCTTGCAGCCGAGTAACTGGCGTGCACATATTTATATAAGGAAGTAGGCTTGCCTACGCTAGTCAGTAAGGAGGTGAACAGGCACCTAGGGTCTCTCGCAAGACCCAAGTCGATAGAAAGTTAACCTCTAGGGGATTTCTTTCGAGGCTTGACCAGTAACATAAACTGCTACTACGGGAACCAGTGGCCCCACAGATGACTAGTCTTCCAGAGGGTTAAAGTGATGATGCTCGCCGTTAAGCGACATCATCTGGGATGATGTCGCTGGCGGACTTTGTCTTACCCTCTGCAGGACGGATGATTCTGTGTCTGGTTGTTTTGGTGAGGTTTCCTTCGGGAGCTAATCACGTGGTGGCTGTGGTTGCTACCAAAATCGCTGGGAGAGGTTTGGTTAAAGGACTGATGCTCGACCAGTGCTAGTGCCTGGTTGGTCTTCGGTCTATCACATGTCCCTCTTTGTAAAATCTATTAGTAAAATCTATAGGTAAAATCTATTAGTAAAATCTATAGTGATTTTCAAGTTTCATTGGTAATTTTTGTGGCCATCGATAGCTTGGACTGTCCTCTTTTAGAGGGTTGCGGATTCCTGTGATATTGTGCGATTGTATTTTGGGATCGATTTTGGATTTTCGTGTCGATATAGACATTCATTTTATATACACAGTGCGTGTGTGTATTTATAGTGTGTTTAATTTTTTTAGACTCCGCTGGCAAAGGGAGTCTCAAGGTCAAACTCCGGCAGTAAGGTCGTACGTTGTTGGTTGGTGCTGTGTTGCCGTGTTTTTGAATTGAGTGGGTATTTCGGCGTTGCCGTTTTTGATTTTTGCCGGGAACTTCTGAGATTTAGGGGATTTTGGGTCCAGTTTTTCGGGATTCAGCCCCTGTTCATCTTGGTTTTTGAACCCGGGTTTTTTGAAAAAAAAACGGTTTTTCGGTTTTACCGAATTTGTTGCTGAACTTGGTGCGATATTTGGCTGACGGTTTATTGACTGCGTTCGTCTTTGACTGTTGGTTATTTTGCTGTTTAACTGCGGTAATTCCAACTATTTTGTACGGGTATATTATTTTTTGCTGGTGGATAAATAATACTATTATTTATGTCTGCGGGGAAGCGGAAGGGCGATATGCCTGGTGGGAGTGAGTCAGAGGTGTCTGATGTGAAGCTTATCGGTTTAAGCGATTTGTCGGGTGTAGAGGAAGGTACGAGGGTGAAAAAGAAGCGGATGAAGCCCGGTTCGCCAAAGTTGAAATGGGTGAATGATGAGAAGAATGTTTCGGTAGAAGGTGAAATGTTTCATTACTAGATGTTTACACATCTCCCCTGTGATCGGACTCACATTATTTATTTTTTTATTAAATTAATATACATACATATACATTGTTTAAGCTGTCTTTAGACTATTATACAAGCTGTTCGACTTCTGCACAAAATGCTACCCTGATATAATGTGTTCTTATTGCTTTTTTAAAACTTCCATAAACTCATTAGATCAGGGATGCATTTTCTACAGAAGTCGAACGGCTTGTGAGATAGTGTAAAACAGCTATTATAGTTTATTTGAATACACCTTTGAAATACACCTTGTGAACAGACATATTTACTGTATCGGCCTGTATCTTGTATTAATGGACAAAAGAAGAACAAGATACATACAAATACTCTCTGAGGCAGTCTCTCTAAATACGAATTTTTCGAAACATATGAAATAATTAAGTGTGTATTTGTGTATTTCATTTTCATATTAAAAATATCAACAACAAATATACACTACTGTAAAGTAGTACAGAAATACACATGATACAGAGATACAGCTAGCTTATGAATTGGGTAATTGTATTTGTACTCTGTATTACCCACTTGTTTAAAAATAAGCAAAATTAATAATTTACAGCAAAATTATGCTAAATAGTACCAGCCCACACATGCAATTTTTGTAGCAGCAATTCCTGAATTCGTGGGAGAGTGTTGAGATAGAAATATATACCATATATATTCCTCTCTCGCTCTTTCTCACTGAAAAATTTAGAATTTCTGCAACAAAAATTGACCGAGACATATGAATATTAATAATTATAACGGTGCAGAAATATAGCGAAGTCAATAATCTCTTCCATTTTTGTCATGCGTACTCAAGAAATCAAATAAAATAGTTTGGAATTTTTGTATATTAAAACAATTGAAATTTTGTTTTATTTTTTCGCAATAATAGCTTGTAAAAATGCTTACAATCTCAAACAGTTACAAAAAGCTTCATTCACAATTTCTTGTGAAAAAAAATCTTAAAAATAAACATTTATTATTGGGAAATTGCAAATAAAATTTATAAAAATAATAACAATCAAGGTGGTTATGGAAATCAAGTCAGAATTATCATTTATTAGAATTGAAAATCGATTCTGATTTGAATTGGTGTTATGAAAACGTCTTGACTTTGCCTTGATTCGATGAGAAACAAAAACCAATTTCGAATCAGCTGTTTTGTTTTGTTTGAATTTTTTGTATTATTTTACCAAGCAGCGTTCCCATTTTAATTTTTTTAGGCTAAACTTAGCCTCTTTTTCCCTTTTGGCCTCGAAATTTCTCTGTAAGTTTGTGTGCTTTTTCAAGCAGTTTTTAATTAAAAAAAAATGCCCAACAAGACTTAAGTGGCTGGCTGCTAAACAGATCAATATTTAGCTTCAATATATGAGTTTGTGTGCGTTTGTTATGAAAATCAAAAGCATTTTGATATTTGCCCTCCGTATATGTATGACTATTTTTTGTAAACGAACGCACACAAACTCATATATTGAAGCTAAATATTGATATGTCTAGCAGCCACTTTAGTATATGACAAGAGTATATATAATTTTTTTAAAGCTGGTTTTAGTCTTTTTCTCCCACATCATGGGAACATTGTTACCAAGTTGCCTGAGTATACAAACGCTTTGGTATAAAGAATTTTTATTGAGGAAATAAAATCTAAAAATTGCAATATTTATGTATCTATTTGCTATGCTACTTATATTCTATTTTATAAATATTTAATGTAATTTACATTGTGTGTATAAGCATGACTCTCTCTCTCTTTCTCACTAAAAAATAAAAGTTGCTGCAACAAAAGTTGGCTTGTATGGGACCGCCTCTTCAAAGTAAAAAAATTAAGAAAAAGCAAAAGAAACTTTTGTTCTGGCAGCTACCATCTGATCGGAATATATCTGATATGAAAACGATGAAATTGGATTCTTTAACACCAAATTCTTATTCCAACCAGAAACCTATAACATCGATTTCTATAACACCAACATCACGTTTTTGTCTATCTCAATTCTGATTCTGACATCAATCAGATTCCATAACAACTTTGAATAATATAAAAATTACACTATTTCAGAAAAACATACAACATAAATAAATATAACTTAAGCACAACAAAGTGTTGATTGTAGGGAAGATACGAAGATCATCATTATTTATCAGGTGCTGCTAAAGAGAAACCGAGGGGTTGTTGAAAGGGCATGTGATGATATTGGAAGAATTGAAGAGGCAAAGCAAATGGTTGTAAGGGAGATACGACTTGATAAGAATTTGACGATGCTTGGGTTTGCATGTCAGAATAGGGCATCGACATCGCAGACGGCACAGACACCGAAGATATTTCACTTGCAGCTTGCTCAATTTCAGCAACATTTATTTGGAACTTGGGATTAGATTCGGACGGAACTGATACCTCAGTGTTACGGCTCTCTTGAACGCATGGCTCTTGAGAGTTCGATAATGGTTTAAGTTGTGTCGCCTGTTGTTGTAACTGCAGATGTCGTTGCTGTTGTTCCTGCTGATGTTTTAGCTGTTCGTGCTGCAACTGTTTAATTTGCTGATCCTGTTGTTGAATTAGCTGCTGTTGTTGCATTTGCTGTTGTTGGTGTTGAATTTGCTGTTGCTGCTGGTGTTGCTGTTGCAGTCTCTGCTGTTGATGTTGTTCTTGTTTACCAAAGTTCTGAATTTGTTGATGTAATAATTCCTCTCGAATTGTCGTAGAATGTTTTTTTGGTTCAGATTTTTGATGATTTTGAGTTACTCTGGGCTTGTGGTTTGACGGATATACTGATAAGTCGTGTCCATGGTGATTATAATGCTCAATACGCTGACTTTGTTCATAGCCCTTGTGCTCATGATCTATGAAATCGTCATCGATGTGTTTTTGGTCTGAATTGTCCTGTTTTGGACGCTCAAATTTATAAGGTTCTTTTGTTTGAATATAAACGGGAACTTTCTTTTCTACATGAATGGGCACCTTTACTTCTACAGGATAAGGCACACGCTGAATAACTGGGTACGGTCTTGGTACAGAAACAACTTGATTAACTACCTTTTCCACGGGATATGGCTTAGGAACATGGACTATTTTTTCAACAATTTTCTCAACAGGAACATGTACAATTTTTTCAACTGCATACGGCACCCTTTTCTCCACCGGGTAAGGCACCTTTTTCTCAACGATTTTTTCAACAGGAACATGCACAATCTTTTCTACAATTTTTTCCACTGGATACGGCTTTGGAATATGAATAATTTTTTCTACAATCTTTTCAACAGGCACGTGAACAATTTTTTCAACAGGATATGGAACTTTCTTTTCTATAATCTTTTCAACTATCTTCTCCACCGGATAGGGTACTTTTTTCTCTACAATCTTCTCTACAGCATATGGTTTGGGCACATGTATAAGTTTTTCCACTGGAACCTTAATAATCTTTTCAACGGCATAGGGCTTTGGCACATGAACAATTTTTTCAATAATCCTTTCCACAGGTACGTGTACAATCTTTTCAACGGGATATGGCTCTGGTATTTTCTTTATGATTTCTTTAATATGATTGTGATGATGATGGTGGTGATGATGTTTTACCTTGATTTTTTTGTGTATCTCTTCTTCCACATGGAAATTTTGGGTCTCTTCCGATATGGGCTCCTTAAATTGATGTTCAGCTTGAATTTCCAATTGTTCTGTAGCCTCAGGTATATGAGTGTCCGAAGTCGTCTCCTGTTTTTCGGTTGGAGTTTCATCTTTTTCGTCAATATGCTCATGAGTTTCTTCAAAAGTATGGTACACTTGTTCATCTTCATCAGGTGAGTTTGAAAATTCCTTTATATTTTCGGGAACTTGGTTGTGCATAGGCTTCCTATATCTGGGTTGCAACTTTAAGAGAATATGCTTTTTCCGACGGTTTACAGGTTTAATTAAAGCTGTTTGTCGATATTTTTGAGAACCACGTTTGGAACGTCCACTATTGGTTTTTGCGTCAGGACGAATCTTAATTTCCATCTTGCCAGATTCTTGTGCATTTAAATCTTTATCAGAAGGAGATATATGCTGCTCCTCATAGTTGTGATGATGTACTTCATACTCGTTGTCATCAGTGCTGGTACTGTCGATCCTTCGCCTTTTTGCAACCGAATTATCGGCGAAGAGAAGCAAGATTAGTAACACCGGAAGACCGATTTGCTAAAAATAAAGAGACAAAGAAATTATTTTGTATACATTACATTAGCAATCAAGAATTAAATGGTAGTAATGCTACAACTAGGGTTGCCAGTTTTATATTTCGGGGGATTTTTCGAAATTCGCGCGGGACAAATAAAAAAATTCAAATATATTTGCATTTACTTCAAGCATCATTTTATTAGCTGTCTTTTAATTAAATAGGTCAAGCCGTTTGAAAGCGGCGTTTTTCCTGCACTTTTCTTGTTATGTCCAGCCATTTCTGTGTGTCTTGTATAAAGTGGTATTGCCTATGTTAAAAGAAAATTGATCATATTAAAAGGTCTGTTCAATAACTAAAAGCTGTTACTTATTGCCAGCGTTGTCATATCGTACGCGTTTTTACGATATGTCAAAACGGAAATATCCATACAGTGTCGGCATATCGTAAGTTTTTTACGATATGACAACACTGAAATATCAGTACACGGTGTATGGATATCTCAGTGTTGTTACATCGTAAAAGACTTACGATATGACGATATTTGTATGACTATTTCCATTTTATCATATCGTAAAAACGCGTACGATATGACAACGCTGCTAATTGCTACTCGTTTTTATTAGGAAGTGTTCACGTGCTAGAAAAACTAGCAACGAGAGAGTGAAAAAGAGCATAAAAAGTTGAGAGAAAAAATTTTCTTGCAAGTTTTTGCTAGTAAAATTTTTACTATCAGGAATTAGCCAAACAGCTGTTTATATCTTTTGTTTACAAAATAAATGTTTGAAAAATTCATCAAAAAGTTAACTTTTTCTAATTTTAATGAATTATTAAGATATTTTTATTTTTTAAGAAGTCAAAAGTATTAAACACGGTAAGATGCGATATTTTTCTTTAATTTAACTGCAGCAATGGCTATTAAAAGAGTTTAAAACGCTTGAATTAGGTGGAAGAAAATTTTCCAGCTTAAGGCTAAATCATTAAGGTTACACTCGAAATATTATGTGAGTCAAATATAAAAAAGGAAACCTGACAAGTTCCTGCAAAGAACAAATTCAACTAAATTAATAGAAAGCATTTCACAATTACCTAAAAAATGCTTATGTACAAGCAGTTGTATTTTTATATCTGCTATTTAAATACTTTACACATAAAACTTCATTTACGGACAGTTAAAAGGTAACACTTTTTTGTCCTAAGTTGTGTTCATGTACCTCAAAATTATAACATTTTCATATATTTTTTACTATATGTCTTACTTTTCATACAAAGTACTAGACTTGTGCGGCTCCTGAAAAACTAGTTCAATATAATCATTCATTCAATTGAGCGAAGTGAAACACTCACTTTACTGAGCGTTTTAGCTCAGTGAGCCCTTGCAAATGAAGGACATTAAGCGAAATTTAAGCATTTAAGGAGAGTCTCTCGCATCGAAAATTTTATAACCATTCTGTGAAAAACAGGATGAGTGAGAAAAAAATTAATATTTTTGAATCTTTATTAGTTGAATTATTATATCACTCACCCGAGTCATATAATAATTCAACTAATATTCTATGAATCGTCCTACAAAAGATCGAATGACAAGCAGCGTTACCGTTTTGGTTACTTTTAACCAAAATTGGTTACCTTTTTTCTAATGTGTACTTGTGTACTTTTTTCCATTTTGGATACTTTTTTCAACACAAAAATTATAATTTTTATCACTGTTTCCAAAGAAAATGCTTCGATTATTTGAACGAAAATGTTTGGGTGATTTGATTAATTTTGTTTTTGATTTAATGTCATTCCACACAGTTCGGCTGCTGCTGAAAAGCTATCTGGTCTAGCAACATGGATGACATAACTGTACAAAAAAAACCGACTTTAATGCAAAGATCCCATTGAACAGATTGCAAAACGGACGCAATTGTGCGTTAGGTCAAATGGTGTGTATTTTTACTAATTGTGTGTTCGTCCGCAATTTTTTATAGTACCAAACCTTTCACGTCCTTTCAAATAAATTTTCAAATCTGTCAAGAAAAGGCGGAGTTGTGCTATAATCAATATAACGGGCTAACACTTTTTCCGCCCCATTTCCACTTCTATGGGACCAAACTTCAAGCAAACCCTTTCAATCAAAAAATTATTTGAAATTCGGTTCGAAAATGACAGAGTTAATCATGGGGAGCAAGCTTCCCCACCGATTTTCGAAAAAAAATGGAACCCTTAAAAATAATTCCCCCATCGATTTTGGAAAAACATTACAGAATAAAACTGGACGCAAACCCTTTCAAACAAAAAAAACTCAATAAAAAAATTAAAAATCAGTTCATATATGACAGCGTTAATCAAATGGGAGCAAATTTCCCAACCAATTTTCGAAAAAAAAATTATGGGACTAAGTTTCAGGCAAACCCTTTTAAACCAAAAAATAGTTCTTAATTTAATCTTTCGATCAAATTATTTTTTATTTAAGAAAGAAATTCTAAGGCATGTGAATATTGAACATTCAAAGAAAAACGTTGTAATTAAATTTTTCTAAATGTTCTTAACTTTTCTAAATGTTCGGAACTTCACTAACTGTTTTTTCTTAGAATGTTCAACTATTCTAAGCTTTTTCATTTTAGTCTTACCAGCATGGAATATCATCGATATTCTCAATGCTGGGATTTTTTGAATGTTTATTTTGCCCAAGTTTTTGGAACAGTACACATTAATGTTTTAGCTATGTGCCCTTAGAGTTTTAATAATTGAGTTATGAATTTTTAGTCGAACTGTATGGTTTTTATCCAAAGTTATTTAATTAGTTTGGCTTAAGTTCATTTTTAATTTAATCTTTCGATCAAATTATTTTTTATCTAAGAAAGAAATTCTAAAGCATGTGACTGAAATGAAAAAGCTCAGAATAGTTAAACATTCTAAGAAAAAACAGTTAGTGAAGTTCCGAACATATAGAAAAAGTTAATTAATAGGTGCGACTCGCCACAAGATGGCGACAGTCTGTTAATTGAGATTACTAGAATTAGTAGGATTCTCGCTACAGTGTTTTTCTTTGAATGTTCAATATTCACATGCTTTAGAATTTCTTTCTTAAATAAAAAATAATTTGATCGAAAGATTAAATTAAAATGAACTTAAGCCAAACTAATTAAATAAATTTGGATAAAATCCATGCAGTTCGACTAAAAATTCATAACTCAATTACCAAAAAATTATTTTAAAAATCGGTTGACAAATGACAGAGTTAGGCGTGGGTGACCACATTTCTCCCAACCGCCTTCACTCCTTTTTCGAAAAAAATTATGTGATGAAACTGCATGCAAAACCTTTCAAGCAAAAAAAGAATAGTTTCTAAAATCGGTTCACAAATGGCAGAGTTAAGGAATGGGAGGCGGCAATTTCTCCAACGATTTTGGAAAAAATTATGGAACCTAACTGCAAGCAAACCCTTTCAAACCAAAAAAGGATTTGAAAAATCGGTTGACACATGAAAGAGCTATCCGTGCGAGATCAAACTTCCCCGAGCCCTCCTCACCCCTTTTTCGAAAAAAATTATATGATCAAACTGCAAGCAAAACCTTTCAAGCAAAAAAGGAGTTTTGAAAATCGGTTCACAAATGACAGAGTTAAGGAAAGTGGGGTGGCGCACTTTTCCCCACCGTTTTTTGAAAAAAATTTTGGAGCCTAACTGCAAGCAAACCCTTTCAAACTAAAAACAAATTTTAAAAACCGGTTGAAAAATGACAGAGTTATACGTGGGAGACCAAATTTCCCCAACCATTTAAAAAAAATATGGGACCAAACTGTAAGCAAAACCTTACAAACAAAAAAATTATTTTGAAAATTAGTTCAAATATGGGAGTAGCAACTTTCCCCACCGATTTTCGAAAAACAAATTATGGGACTAAGCTGGAAGCAAACACTTTCAAACCAAAAAAGGACTTTAAAAATCTTGTGACATATGACAGAGCTATGCGTGGGGGACCAAACTTCCCCCATCCCCCTCAGCACTTTTTCGAAAAAGTTATGTAACCAAACTGTAAGCAAAACTTTTCAACGCAAAAAAAACGAATTTTAAAAATAGGTTCACAAATGGCAGAGTTAAGGAATGGGGGGAGGGCAGTTTCCTCACAAATTTTGAAAAAAATATATATATAGAACCTAAATTCACGCAAACCTTTACAAACCAAAAATGAATTTTAAAAATCGGTTGACAAATGACAGGGTTATGCGTAGGGGACCAAACTTTTCCCACCCCAACCCATTTTCGAAAAAAGTTATGGGACCGACCAAGCCACCTGCAAGCAAAACCTTTCAAACAAAAAAAAATTTAAAATCGGTTCATAATTGAAAAAATATTACGGGAAATTAAAAAAAAATATAAAGAATTTTGAAAATCAAAAAAAGCAAGAATTTCAGGTAAAAATTAAATTCAGTGACCCATACCAACTTACCAGTAAATGTTACACTTTCGTCGCTATTACCACTTTTGAAGATTTTTTTATTGCGATTAAATCGACCAAGTATAATGTAATAACATAATATCCGGCTGAATTATAGGATTTTTAAGAAAAACACATTATTTTTACGTTATTTGGTATGGAAAATCTTGCAAGGCTTTGGGAAAGCACTTAAAACTAATAATAAAATAAAATAATTTTAAAAAAGTTGTTATGGTTAGTAAATTAGTTCTAGTTTTTAACAATATATATATTGGGTGTTTTTTATTGAGGTATAGAACTTTAAGTTGGCATCACTTTTTTAACTGGCGGCCATTTTGTCAGCTGTCAAGTGATTAATATTTAGTTTGGTTTGCCATTTCATCATGAACAGGTTGACAAAAGAACAACGCTTGCAAATCGTGCAAATTTATTTCGAAAATAATGGTTCAGTTCGCGAAGTTTACCGCAAGCAAAATCGCAAAATTTTGTTCAGTGATGAGGCTCATTTTTGGTTGAATGGATACGTCAACAAGCAAAATTGGCGCATTTGGAGTGAAGAGAATCCACATGAGACCCTTGAGACGCCATTACATCCACAAAAACTGACTGTTTGGTGTGCTCTATGGGCTGGTGAAGTCATTGGGCCATACTTCTTCCGAAATAATGCTGGAGAGTCAGTTACCGTTAATGGAGACCGGTATAGAGCCATGATAACCGACTATTTTGTTCCCGAATTGGATGGCATGAATGTGGATGAGTTGTGGTTCCAACAAGACGGCGCTACATGCCACACAGCGCACGTCACAATCGATTTATTGAAGGAAACATTCGATGAGCGCATAATTTCGCAGAATGGACCTGTCAATTGGCCACCAAGATCGTGTGATTTGACACCATTGGATTATTTTCTTTGGGGATATGTGAAGTCGCTCGTCTACGCCAACAAACCAGAAACGTTAGGGGACTTGGAAGCCAACATTCGTGGCGTTATTGCCAACATACGGCCCCATATGCTCGAAAAAGTGGTTGAAAATTGGACCTGTAGAATTGGCTTTATTCGAGCCAGCCGCGGCGGCCACATGCCCGAAATCATATTTAAACATTAATGGCATAAAATTATCCTTCCAATAAAGTCAAATTGATGGACATTAAAACGATTTTCTTGTGTTTTATTTCAATTCGAAATTCTATACCTCTAAAAAAAACACCCTGTATATGTAATCAGTTTTTAAAAATTTGTAAAACACTTGTTGTAAAAAATTGTTGTTTCGCGCAAATAAAATTTGTTATTAATAGTATACTCAAAAGGAAAATCAAGTAATCCGTTATTAAATACGTTTCTCAAAACAAGTACATAACGCTCAATTCAAGGCCGGATTTGAGTTTATACAAAATTATTGTGTCATCCCTTACAAAGGTAAATGGTTGCTTTAAAGGAATCCCAATATACAGTCAATACTTCCAAAATGTCCTTGAAATTTGTGAAGCGGTTTCGGAGAACAGCGTGAAGGAACACAGCGACAAGAAACGTTCATATATAACAATATAATCCAAAAGTGGCTTATTTGGAGTTGTCATGTTTAAATCTATTAGAAACGATGCATTTATTAAGTATCTTATGAGTTCTTAAGCATTTTGTTTGATGTCATCTACTAAATTGTAATACCGGTAGTAGAGTTTCAGTAGCGGTATATACCGCTACCGAATTAAAAATATTTCAATACCAATACTGCTACCGATACCGTTATTCGTTAGGGTTGCCATCCTTGGTTTCTATTTAGTGCCTTTTTGCCAACCGTTAATTTTCAGTTGCCGACTGGCAACGCAACTAAAGTTCGGTTGCATTAAATAATATACCCAATTGTGTTTGTTTTATGCTTTTTTTCTTTAATAATAATAATAATAATAATATATTTAAAAAAATATTTTCATATTATTTTAGTTTTAGTACTTTGTTCGTGGGTAAATGCATATTTTTGCGCATATTTTTAATTTTTGGGTGCATTTGTTAAGGCGCTTAAGATAAATTTTTAGTTTATGAAAGTCTGAGCCCTGGTGATAAATTTCTAATTTTACATCCGGCATTAATACGAAAGGACGTAAAAGTTATGAGTTAAATGGGAAAATTTTCTAATTGAACTAGGCGAAAACTATAACATGAATCCTATCTTCTCATATTTCTATTAATTAAATTGGTAAAGTTAAAAATAAAAAAAAAAACCAAAATGCAGTCTCCAAATGAGAATCACACATGTAGTATATTATTTCATTGAGCCAAAAACTCGTTTTCATATGAACACTAAACAATTATGAAGTTATGGATTTTAGTCGATCTATATGGGTTTATATGCAAAGAAATTTAATTCTTTTGGCTTGAGTTCGGTTTTAATTTAATAATTCAATTAAACTATATTTTTGATTTAGAGATAAATGGCGGCAGGTCTCGAAACATGGCAGTTCAACCCTCCGTGCAGTCAAATTGTTCTTTGTCTACATGCTTCACATTTATCTCTAAATAAAAATATAATTTAATTGAAAAATTAAATTAAAACCGAACTCAAGCCAAAATAACTAATTTCTTTGGACTAAAAAATTATTAAAAGTTTAAACATTAGATTTTGTGTCTTTTGCGATATAAAAAATAAGTGCCATGAAATCTTGAACTTTCGTCGTGCGTGAGCGTGCGTAATAAGATCAATTTTGATCGTCGGCGTGCGTGATCGTGATTCTTAAAATTTGCTGTGCGTAAGCGTGCGTGAAAAAATATTCTTTTCGTAATCGATCCAGGGAAGAAAAATTATATTTGCCTCCCAACAAAATTCCAGAAAATCCCAAAATTTCATTTTTAGTCTTTTCACCGTAATTTTCTTATTTTTAGCCAGGCGCAAATAATTTTTCTTAAGTATTTAAGGGCATATTAGGCCTCAAGTTGAATTGCTACCCTTACTGATTACAGCCTTGCGATTTGAGAAAACGCGCCTTGAAAGTGAAATTTACTATAAAAATATCTTTATAGATTAACTAGGAGGGCTTCGGAGATACGCAAAAGCACACATTGCATTATCTCTTCCTTACGAGGATGTGCCTCGGTAGCTTAGTGGTTAGTGTTTTAGCCTATCATGTGGAGATTGTGGGATCGATTCCTGATTCAGTACGCGAGCAAAAAGTACTTAATAAAAGTATATTGTAGTGTAATATAGTTTCCAATTTAATATACACTATAAAACATTACTTCAAATTTACGATCATATATTGTCTAAATTTGTGTTGAAAATGTCTCCTTGTCTAAAATTACATCGATTTTGTAGTTATTTTGTTAAAGAAAAAACCTTTCAAATTAAACATATTTTGTTCAAGTGGAAAAAATGTAACATAAAGTATAATACGGCTATGGCTGAATGGTAGATACATCAGGAGGAGGAGTCACTTTTTTTTAGTAAAAACATTTTGTTCAAAAATAATGCGTGTGTAATTTTATGTCGATAATAATCTGTAAAGTATTGGCAACTATTATCGACCTAATTTTCAACAAAAGTGTTTTAGAGTGTATAAATAAATACAAAAACAACGTAAAATAACGGTAGATAAAAATTAATCCAAGTGTAAGTAAAATTGTGATATAACTATCAAAAAGAGCAAGAAAAATTTTATTATATACATATAAAAAAGACTTGAGGTTAATGCATCGAGAATGGGCAGAAAGAAGCTCATATCTCGAGACCTACCAAGTGGGACATCCCATACAAAAATCATGTAATCCCGAAGCAGGTTGGTAAAGAAGAGTATCGATTTGTCCCTTTCAAATCACCTTCCGGTGGACAAATATTTTTGCTGGGAAAGAACGAAGTAATATATTTGAAAAAGTACTTGATTCATTAATTAAGATAAGAACTACCCGTCTTTAAAAGCATATTTTTCTTTAAAAAAAACAATTCGGTTTAATTGTTATACAGTACTTTTCGTTTATAGTCAATACCGTTTATAGTCACATTATCGATATAGTCCGTTTTATCTGTACTTATTGCTTCCATTGCCAAATTTCATAGTAAATATTCACGTTATAGCCCAAATAGCGATATCAGCACATTTGGCCAACTATTTTTGGATCACAGAGACAGAAATTCTTACATACAATTTGCGTTATAGTCACAATCGAAAAATTTACTAAATTGTTTAGTTATTGAAGCCACAAATCATTTAATAAATTACTATGAAAGCACTGAATCG
Organism: Panzeria rudis; assembly: GCA_956483635.1. Classification (NCBI taxonomy): domain Eukaryota; kingdom Metazoa; phylum Arthropoda; class Insecta; order Diptera; family Tachinidae; genus Panzeria; species Panzeria rudis. The sequence continues at coordinate 46,717,253 of OY101449.1, read as the reverse complement.
TTTAGTATTCATGTCACCAACTCTCCACTAAAAGGAAATCTTACTTTAGTCTCTTGTACCAGGGATGAAATACCTTGTTATTAACTTTTGTCGATAGTATCGATAGTATCGATGGTATCGATATTTAAATTTTTTTGTGACTATCGATATTTTTATTCTGCAGTCGATTATTATTTGAAAATAATCGATATTTTTTGCCGCTATCGATAGTAAATAACCTACTACTATTGTTGTGCTAGACATTATTTTTGAACTCGCACATTTCTCTTATATTGAAATGTTACAAGGATTTTAGTTTTTTTATTTATTGAACTATGAAATAAAGTTCTGTTTTGTTTAAAAACCTGTTTCATTAGAATTTTTACATACATATATTTAGTGCATTCTCTGATAACTATAAAACTTTAATAGTATCACGATAATATCATCGATATATCGATAGTTTTTCTAACTTTTGATAGTTTATAATCGAAAATTTTCGAGTGACACTGTCGATAGTTTTCCATCTCTACTCCGAATGGCATATGTATATGAAAATTAGGCTTATAGTCACATTAGCGATATAGTCCACAATTTACGTGCAACTAAAGGTTGTGACTATTATGTACTACGTTTATACGCAGGGCTTATTTGCAAATATGAACGTAAAATGCTGCCAAATACCTTTTTATTTTCATTTATTAAATCACTGAATATTTATCTATTTATTAATATATTTATCTATTTATTATTTTTTTTTTAAAGGTGGCACGTCAAACTAGAGGTGGAAAACTATCGATAGTGTCACTATCGAAAATTTTCGATATTTTGAGAGAATATATCGATATATCGATTCTAAACTATCAAAAGTTAGAAAAACTATCGATATATCGACGATACTATCGTGATACTATCAAAGTTTTATACTTCTTAGAGAAAGCACTAAATATGTGTGCAAAAATGCTAAATAAAACCGGTTCTGAAACAAAACAGAATTTTATTTCTTAGTTCAATAAATAACAAAACTAAAATCCTTGTAACATTTCAATATAAGAAAAATGTCGTGAGTTCAATGATTTTTAAATCCAATTTAATTAGAAAAACATGTCTTGCACAACAATAGTAGTGTATCATTTACTATCGATAGCGGAAAAATAATATCGATTGTTTTCAAATAATAATCGATTGACGAATAAAACCATCGATAGTCATAAAACAAATTAAATATCGATATTATCGATAGTTTTCCACCTCTACGTCAAACTTCTTATTTGCAATTACAGTATAATTCGTTTATAAGCCACACCGCTTATAGTAGAATTTGCGATATATTCCAAAATGTTAATTTTTCTGTCATCTGTAAGTAAAATACCTGCAAAATATTTTTTATATAGTCCATTAGCCCTATAGTCCATTTTGGCTTATACGCCACCAAGATGTGGTTTGGAATATCTTAAATATATGCAAGTTATGGCAGATATAATCCAAAATGCAAAAGTCAAACATAATAGATTTTTTAATGATAATTTTATAAAAATATTACTTATATTGCAGTAGAAATTATTTTTATTTTAGCAATCTTAATTGCAATATTTATGAATTGAGTAGGTAAGGAATTAATTTCTAAACGTTAGTTTTATTTTTCTGTTGTTAAAAGAAATAAATATATGGAGATTCGCATACAAGCCAAAAATTGGCTTATATAAAATTCAAGATATAGTCCAATTCGCGTTATAGTCCATAAACAGCGTGCAAATGAGGCAGTGGACTATTAGCGAATTTTACTGTAGTGCGTTAATCAGCAATTGTTTTCGTGAGTTAGTAAGTTATAATAAAAAACATACTTGGTGGCACTATGTTTTTATTTGCAAATAAGAAATGATTATAAACGAGGTATACGAAAAAGAAAACTAAAAACTTTATCAATTTTTATTCGAAGCTATGTTTTTGTTCAATAAATAAATTTGCTGTCTTGTTATTCAAGTATGTGATGGAAATCGATCGATTTCAAATGGCGCGATTTGATAAAAAAGACAAATTCTATGAAGGATTATTTATTGGTACTCTTTTATTGTTTTCGAGGCCTAGAATATTTTATTCGAACTTAGATTCGAGTTCACCGTATCGTGCGATTTACAGAGCATCTGTTTGGTGAAATCGTGCGATTTGAAATCGATCGATTTCCAACACATCAGTGTTGCCACCAAAGAAACTAAAAATAGTACAGAAATTAAGTAAAATTAGAAAAAACCAAATGAAATAGTCAAAAAAAAATTCGACAAAAGGAACTAGCTAAAGTACAATCTATAGTCAATTTCAATGTATATAAAAATTCCCAAAAAAAATTATTTTTAATTGTATAAACGATTGCTCACGAAGAAATACATCTTGACATCACTACTCATTATAGTTTGCGAGAAGATTATGTAGCTGTTGCTATTGAAAAGTTCATGTTGTTCGAAAACACGATCAATGCAACAAATCTTCTAAAGCTGGGGGGTTACTCTGTAATTCGAAACGAAAGAAAATGCTTTCGAATTTCAATGTAAATTACATACAAACTCGAAAAGTTTTTCTTTCGAACCGTATTTCAGAGTAACCCCCCTGGAATATATTTGGAAGCTACTAGATGTACAAGAGCACTTTGCCAACACAACAAAAAATGTTTAGTCTTTTAAATTAGTACAAACAGACTTATAATTATCGAATATGATATTTGGTGTATCCGCTGCGAAACTAACATGATATTTAAATTAGGGGTGTAGCGATACGCCGTTTTGCCGATCCGATACCGATTCCGATACTTAAAAATAAATATCGCCGATACCGATTCCGATACCGATACGAATATTGAAATTGAGTTCAAGTTTAGATTAACAAAACTCAAGAAGGGCAATTTTTTTATTATGCAAAATTACAGTGTAAGAGATTATTAATATTTAAAATAGATATTAACACAGTATATAAAATTGGAAGTAATTTTTAAGGAACTACATTTTCATTGCTTCCAAAGAATCTATATTAAAAATATGCAGATAATTATATAATAGCAAGTACAAATTTGTAATTCCTTTGTAATTTTAAAAAATACTCGCCATGCTTTTTAACCAATCGATTTATTAAAGGACATTTATCAACTAATATTCTTCTAAATAACTTAGTAGCTTAATTATTAAAAGTCTTCTAAAAGTTTATATTTATTCACTTAAATTTACATGAAAACACAGTTTTGTGTTTAAATTCGCATAAAAAGAAACAAGTTCTGAAAATGGGTTATTTTTCATCCTTTTTTAACCGACTTCCAAAAAGAAGAAGGTTATCAATTCGTGTGTATGTTATTTTTTTTACTTTTTTATGTTTGTACACGCATAACTCTGTCATTTGTGAAGCGATTTAAAAAATTCTTTTTTGCTGGAAAGGTTTTGCCTGCAGTTTGAACCCATAATTTTTTTTGAAAATCAGAGGGGGAAATTCGCTCCCCCCCCCCATGCCTAACTCTGTCATTTGTGAACCGATTTTCAAAATTCTTGTTTTGTTTGAAAGGGTTTGACAAAAATTGGTCCCAAATTTTTTTTGTCGAAAATCGGAGAGGCAAGTTTGCTCCCCCTCCACCCCCTCCCCACCAATCCATAACTATGTCATTTGCGAACAGCTTTTCAAAATTCTTGTGTTGTTTGCAAGGGTTCGCTAGTAGTTTGGCCCCATAATTCTTTTCGAAAATGGGAGGGGGAAACTTGTTTCCCCCATGCATAACTTTGTCATTGGGAACCGATTATCAAAATGTTTTTTTATTTTAAAGGGTTTGACTACAGTTTTTTTTTTCGAAAATCAGTTGCGAAATTTGCTGCAAACCCCCCTTCAGGTTGGTACCATAATTTTTCTCCAAAATCTGTGCGGGATTTCGCCTTCCCCCAGAAATATTGATTATCGCATAGCTCCTCCATTTATGGGCCGGATTCCAAAATTTATTTTTTGTTTGGAAGGGTTTGCCTAGAGTTTGGTCGCATAATTTTTCTACGAAAATCTGTGGGGCAAGTCTTCCACGCCTCCACCCAAAATATTTATTAGAGCACAATTCCTCCATTTCCATACCGATTTTTAAAATTGTTTATATGGAAGGCCATCTAGTATATTACTCTTTATATTGAAGTCGGCTTTTTTTGCCAGAATTATTTGAGGAATCATTATAGAACACCGAAAAAGAAATTTGTCCTAACATCATTCGGTGACTGGTAATCGAAAAAGAGAACTTTTTGCAATGACGAGCAAATGTGAAACTAATTAGAAATTATCCAAATTCGCAATGTTTCCGGACCGCGAATTCTACATTTTCATGATTTCTTTATGATGTCTTTTTTTGCTGGGAATAAGATTTAAAAAACAACGCATTGAATTTGAGTTCATGGTAAAATTAACAATAAATAAATTATTGTTTTTGCAAAATAACAGCGTAAAATATTATTAATTTTTAAAATTGATATTAATAAGATTTAAAAAATAATTTGTTTAAAAAAAATTTAAAAAATTTTTTAAAGTATCGTCGTATCGACAGTAAAAAATCGCCGATACCGATGTATCGGAAAATCTGAAGTATCGATGATATATCGGTATCGGTATTCGTTACATCCCTAATTTAAATGCAATTGCCTTTTCCATAATATATACTCGTATTTTGCTTTAATAGCGTGTATATTTCCATTCCGGTTGAAGCTTGGCCTTCTTCCTAATAGAAAAATGCATGTTTTAATTTAGAATAGTTGTTATCAAAATAAATGACAAGAAATGGGATATTTTCTTTATTGATCTAACGATACACGTTTTTGCCGATACGATGTTGATACCGATACATAAAAAGAAATATCGGCGATACCGACTCCGATACCGATAGGTACGCATATTGAAATTGAGTTCAAATTTAAATTAGTAAAACTCAAGTAGGGTAATTATGTTTTATACAAAATTACAGTATAAGAGATTATTGATATATAAAATTAATACTAACCCAATATAAAAATATTGCAAATATATTTGAAGGAACTACATTTGCATTGCTTCCAAAGAATCTATATTAGAAATATGCAGATAATTAATACAAAAGCAAATAAAATTTTATTTAAGTCATACAAAAAGTTTTAATTACATTATAATTTAAAAAATACTCGCCATACTTTTTAAAAAATCGATTTTTAAAGTACTAATATTCTTCTAAATAACTTAATCGCTTAATTGTTAAAATTCTTCTAAAAGTTTATATTTATTCCAGGATTTAAATATGCAGCAGTAGCACCAACTCTCTTACGTATGACTATACAATAAATATGAAATTTTAAAATTTTAAATCGTTCTGCTGGTAGAAATATTTGTACTAAACGTTCACAGTCACTATGAAAGTTGTAACAACAGTTTGCAATTTTTAGTAGTAAAAACATCTCATAGTATTTACAATAATCAAAATATATGTATGTACTATAGCAGCACAAATTCAGAATTTTCAAACTAATATTTCTAGTATTAAATTTATTTTCTTTTACTATGAATATTTGTTAACAGCAATTTGAATTTTATTCATGCTGCTGCCATAAAATTCTAATTTCTGCCAAAAAAAATTTTTTTGATTTTAATTATTTATTTTTTATTTTTGATGTTTGTGGTGAACAAAACTTAAAAATATAATTTACTTTGTACGGTACATGATATCTAGGTATTATACATATACATATCGCACACAAAAAGCCAAAGGGCCTAACATAATTTTTAAGAATTTTTCAAGAGAGATAAAACACTTAATAAAAAGCAAGGTTTTGGGATTATAAAAACGATTTTTTGGAGTTTATTGGAGTTTACTCCTTAAGAATAGATTTGATACTAGGACTAAAATCGTGCATTCAAAAATTGAAAATTGTAATCAAAATTCTATGATACTTCCTGAAGCCCTTGAAGAATTTAATTAGGTGTAGGCCGGCAATTGCATATAAAGCACAGAAAATTTAAGAAAGGGGAAACTTTCAGCCTATGAGCATGTTTTTTATAACTTACTATTCAACTCAATAAAGTGTCGTTTCCGCATTCACCGTAGTCGTCGAAGAAAACGAAATTCCATACATTTGGGACGAAAAAAGTTCGTTTTAAATCTTATTTCATAAAAAAATATACATTTTGTATGGGAGCCTCGTTACGGAATGGACACAATGGGCACGTAGGTATGTTATATTAGGGAGGAAAAATTTAGTGGGGCCGGTCATGCATTTGACCGGGCGAGGGTTATCCTAGGCGCTGAAAAGTTCAAGTTTAACAATTTCAAAAACCACCATATTTATATTGGAGTGGTGTTAAGAAAATATTGGAGTTGAACAACTAATGGAGGTCGGTTAGTCACTTTACCCCCGTAGGGGGGACTCCAACGCAGTTATAAGACTTTGTATTTTATATATTTATAGTCTGTATTGTAAATTTTATATGGGAGCACCCTTAAGGAATGTAAGTAGGGGATAGATATGTTCAGAAAAAATCTTTATGCTAGTAAACTAATAGGAGTTGGCCATACATTTGATCAATCTAGGGGCACCGTAAAAGCAGCGGGGGGTTGGGGGGGGGGGGTAAATTTTTTACAATTTCATAAAATTAGGCCGGTCCTACATTTACCCCTCTGGCGTTTTCTTTTTTTTGCAATTTTTTTTATTTTTGTCACCACTTTGATCTCGATGAGGAGCCACTTGCCCTCGTCCTACCCCCACCATTTTTTGGCTCATGAAGTTTTTTTTCCGAACCTCACAAAATAAGGAGGTCTAGCGATTCCAAACATGTTACTAAGAAACTCCATACAACACTATCCCATACCTATTGATATATAATACCTAGATGCCATAGGTAAAATTAACAAAAAATTAATTTTTTTTTTGCTAAATAACAGCGTAAAATATTATTAATATTTAAAATTAATATTAACAAGATTTACAAAAAATAAATTATTTGTTAAAAAACTCTGAAAAAGATTAAAAAGTATCGTCGTATCGACAGTAAAATATCGTCGATACCGATTTATCGGAAAAGCTAAAGTATCACCGATATATCGGTATCGGAATCGGTTACATCCCTAGTTTGCTTACACTTTTAGCTTGTCATATAAATGCAATAACTCTGTATGCGACAAAAACAAAATAATGAATAAATCGGCTTTTAATTTTAAATATTTTCTACTTTAAACACCCTTAAGAAGTATTTTAGGAGGATAACTACGACGTGTATATCGATGAACCCCCTTAAACCCCATTGGAAGGGCCATTTTAAATAAACAAATGTGGGTTACTAAATTTATTTATACAATTTTTTACTTTCAAAAATAATATTTCTAATAATTTTCTGTGGCTTACAATGTTATTGCAGTAAAAAAATTCGTTATTATTTTATTTTAAATATTTCTTATACTTTTCTGTGGCTTACAAAGTTATTGCAGTAAAAAATTCTTTATTATTTTATTTTAAAACATTTATCAAATTTATTAATGCAAAGAGTTTACAAATTATACCAAAAGTCAAATGTTAATGATGATAACAATATCTAAATAATTTCTACAACATCTGTTTCACTTTCGTTATGTGCAGCCTCCAAATTATTGCAGAAATTGTGATTAAATGGTGGAATGTATGACAGTAATGATTTTATATTGATCATTTTATTCGGTGTAGTTTTTTGTTTAGTTTTCGCAGCGAGAACATAATTTCTTTAGAGACGCAATATAAAAAAAAACGGATGAACAAAATTGCATTCTTGAATTTCTTGAAGTTTATCGTTGTTTGCCTGCTTTATGGCGAGTTAAATCGAAGCAATATAGCAATAGAAATTAAAAAAATGCTTAGTACGAGATATTGCTTGAAAAATATACAGAGAAAAAATCCAAATGCGGAAAAAAGGATGTCGCACAAAATTTTAACTCGCTTCGAACTGCATATGGAAAGGAGTTAAAAAAAACTAATTTTCAACAAACAAAAAGTTTTTTTAATAAATAATGAAACATTTCCGCCCAAAAAATCAGATGTTCTTTCTTTTTCGCAACAACTTTCAAATGAAGGTTGTTGATATGAATTTGATGTGTTGCTGTGCTAAGTAAAACAAAATATTTCCAATACATACATGAATTTGATCAAACAGTTTGATGTGTTGCGCAGCCCCTTTATGATAAAAATTCATCAGGTGTGGGCACTATGTAAGGCCGCTCACGAAATTTGAAGATTGTTTGATGGGTGGCCGTGTAATTCCTTCAATGTCATTTTTTTTAGTTTTCGCAGCGACAACATCATTCCTTTAGAGCCGCACTATTTAAAAAAACGGATGAACAAAATTTCATTCTTGAATTTAGTGAAGTTTATCGTAGTTTGCCTGCATTATGGCAAGTTAAAACGAAGCAATAAAGCAATAAAAATAAAAAATGCTTAGTACGTGACATTGCTTGGAAAATATACAGAAAATTATCCAAATGCGGAAAAACGGATGTCGCACAATAAATCAACTCGCTTCGAACTGCATATGGAAAGGGAATTAAAAGGAGTTAAAAACAAAAATTTTTTTAATAAATAATGATATATTTCGGCCCTAAACAATCACATGTTCTTTCTTTTTCACAACAACTTTCAAATGAAGTTTGATTATATGAATTTGTCGCCGGTTCGATTCCGCCAAAAGACATTTAGTGTTTTTCGCAGACAAGCAAAAAGTAGTTTCAAGCGTTGTGATTGCGTATAAAAAAATAGTTAATATAACAATTGTGACAATCAAAATTGTCCGGAAATTCAAAATTTCACATTGTTAACATAACAATAACTTTAATTGAAATAGCTTTTTAATCAAACAAAAAAGAAAAATGAAATAATTTTTTTTCCGTTTGGAAAGCGCAACAAGTCTGTTGAAAATATTTATTGAAATTGGCAATAAAATTGCCAGAAAAACGGTAAATTTAATTGAAAATAAATGAGTTGAAAATTTTTTCTGAAATTATAAATACCGTGTTTGCTTTTACAAAAATCGTTATAGGCTCATTTCCAGTGAAAGTTTTAATTGTGTTTACAAATCTTTTTTTCTGTGTACTAAAAGAATATGGTCAAATAATAAAAAATTTTATTTTTAAATTGTACCAAATAAGTAGCGGTACGAGAACTGTAAGAGGTAAGGTCCTGTAATTTTCAGAGAATATGTATGACTATGGCCGCTACAATAGCCATTAAAAGCAGACAGCCTCGTGAGTTTTTCACAATGGAAAAAATTTAATTTCCACCCATCTCGCGAATAGCTTTTTCATGTCCAAATATTCATGTAAAATGTGATGTACTCGCTCAGTTGAGATGCCTACAGCCTCACCCACGACATAATCCTTAATCAACACACTGCTTAAGGAATCATGCTTAATCAACAATGCTAAATCAACACACGAAATTCACCTTTTTCATTTTTGTTAAAATTTACGAGGTTGTCTGCCTTTAATGGCTGTCAAACACAAACAAAATGACGCAGCCAAAGTAGATTTAATTTTTTTTAAATGTGTATATTTTCCTTTCACAAGCACGTACACAAATTATTTAGTCAACGTTCAGACGGTGCAAGTCTTATTGATCAGCTTCTTATTAAGCTGTGAGAGAGACAGAGAAATGATAACAAAATTTCTCTGTCGCTCTCCCAGCTGAATAAGAAGCTGATCAATACGACTTGCATCGTCTGAACGTTGACTTGTAAAGCAATTATAAACAGTTCATTATAGAAACTCCCGGTTCACACACTTAACTTTTGTTGCGCAGCTTTTAATTCAGCCGCGGGAAATACAGAGAAAAGCTCTGTTGCTTTCTCTGTTTATCTCGCGGCTGAATTAAAGGTTGAAGTGTGAAAACCGGGAGAAACTATTGCTCCCAAATAAATCACAATAGAAACTTTTACTTCTAAAATATTCGGGCTACCGTTTTGTTGGGAATAGGAACATACTAGGGGTGCGACGAACGTTCGCTTTCGCATTTGCGAACTATTCGCTTGTTTTTGATTTTCGGATTTGCATTCGCTAAAATTGATGCGAATAGTAAATTTAAATATAAATTTATTAACGTTGGCAAATTTTTTTGGTGGAAAAGAAGAGCAAATTATGTTTTCTTGTAAGAAAATAATGTTTTGTACGTATGTTGTTAGCATTTTTTATTAATAACGGAGTGATATTTAAACAAAAGAACGTAAGTACAGTTTTCCAATTTTTCGTGAGTGTAAAAATATTATGTGGCAAGGCCCCTTAATAAGGTTCTGTTGAAGGCACATTTAGGGATGAAACGATACCACTAAGGTATCGATACGTTTACTTGGTACGGCATCGGCTATAAAGTATCGATACGTACTCAGTATTGAATCATCGCGATCAGAATTTTGTTAAAAATTTTTGACGCATTTGAAATCAGAGTGTGCAAACAAACAAAACTTTTCGCAAACGTTTCATGCGAAGACACAAACTTTTAAAATATTTTTAATCGTTTCGTAAATGAGCAAAACCAAAACAAACACTTTTGCAATGCAAAAAATGAAACAAATCAATTGGCTTTTCATTCATCTGCATGCTTTAATATCGCGTTTCAATCGTACAACAACAACACAAAAGCAGAAATGTATTTCGTTGAATGCTTCATTGTATTTAGCATAAATACACTAACACATTCTCTACTATGATGATTAAATCAATCGGGAAACGTTTGCAAATGTATTTTCTTAAAACTTTTCAATTTTGTTCTTGTTCTTTTCTTTTCTAGCTGCGTACATCTGACAGAGTTAAGAATTGAGGTGGAGCAAATTTCCCCGCCGATTTTCGAAAACAAAATTATGGGACTAAGCCGCAAGCAAACCCTTTCAAACCAAAAAAGAATTTTAAAATCGGTTGACAAATGACAGAGTTATGCGTGAGTGACCACAGTTCCCCGACCCCCCTTCACCAGTTTTTCGAAAAAAATTATGTGATCAAACTGCAAGCAAAACCTTTCAAGCAAAAAAAGAATTTTGAAAATTAGTTCAAATATGACCGTTAATCATGCGAAGGGAAAGCAAATTTCCCCACCGAGTTTCGAAAAAAAAATTTTGGGACTAAGCCGCAAGCAAGCCCTTTCAAATCAAAAAAGAATTTTAAAAATAGGGTGACAAATGACATAGTTATGCGTGGGGGACCAAACTTCCCCCATCCCCCTCACCACTTCGACAAAAAACTATGTGACCAAACTGTAAGTAAAACCTTTAAAGGAAAAAACGAATTTTAAAAATAGGTTCACAAATGACAGAGTTAAGGAGTGGGGCAAATGATAGGGTTATGCGTATGCAAACTTTCCCCGCCCCACCCATTTTCGAAAAAAAATTACGGGACCAACCTGCAAGCATAACCTTTGAAACAAAACAAGACTTTTTAAAATCGGTTCATAAATGAAAGAGTTAGGCATTATCCTCACCTATTTTGAAAAAACAAATTACGGAACATTTAAAAAAATAAAGAATTTTGAAAATCAGTTGACAAATGACAGAGTTATGCGAAAGGAGAAGTATTGTCCCATTTTATCCCCTACTGGTCCAAAATCCGGGAAACAGCTGTAGTCCGTATTAGTTGTAGGCCAAATATATATCTGTGTACCAAATTTCATTACATCGGGTCAGCCGCTTAGGCGTGATGCCGTAACAAAAATCTGCGGTTCACAAATAACAGATTTAAGCATTGGAAGGAAAGCGGGGGGTCAAATATCCCCGCCGGTTTTGAAAAAAAAAATTATGGAACCTAACTGCAAGCAAAGCCTTTCAAACCAATACAGATCGGTTTACAAAATCGGTTTACAAATGACAGAGTTATGCGTAGGGGGAGGTTTTGACCCATTTTATCCCCTCCTGGTCCAAAATCGGGGAAATTTCATTTAAATCGGTTCAGCCGTTGAGGCGTGATGCCGTAACAAAAATCTGTAAATCTGCATTATATTTTATAATATGGATTGGCATAACTTTTAAGATTGTCGGTAGATTTTATTAAAATTGGTCTTATTTGCTCAGCTATAAATCGTTGTAAAGAACTATTTGAAAAGATACTAATTTTGTACTTTTTCATGTAAACACAAGTCAAAGACAAAAATGCTCAAAACTTTTAATTTCATCCTGCGATTTAAATAATTTTTTTTAGAGAGTAGATATATAGTCCTTTAAGGCCCTATACTCACTTTTTGTGTTTTTTCGCAAAAATCATTCCCAGAACAACTGCGAAAGTAAATGTAACGCTCAATACACAACATTTTTAAAAAATCTAAAAATATTAGCTGTGTTCATTTACTGAAAATTGTTAACAATTGTTAACAATTTTTGATAGAAAGTGTTCATTAACTCCAAAAATTTTCAACGAGAGAGCGTCAAAAGAGAGCAACAAATTGAGACACAAAAAAATTGTTGAAAATTCTTGATAGTAAAATTTTTACTTTCAATAATTGTTCAAACAGCTGTTTTGTGTTTGTATTTACAAATCAAGTTTGCTAAAAGAAGTTGGGAAATAAAAATATTTTTGCAAAATTTAAGAAATTCTAAGTGAATGTTAATTTTTAAAGCGATGAAATATATTAATACGATAGAAAACCAATTTTTGTTTAATTTAGGACCAACCGCACAAAAATAAGATGTCTAAAGCAATGGAATTTAGCAACACAGGATCTAGTACATCAGGGCCAGAGGATGTTGCAGCAAATTTTAGTATTGCAAATATTATGAGTATCTAGATACTCGGTACTTTACACTATGGCGGTAGATAATCCAATTAGTTCATACATAAATATATTTAATGTTAATGTAAATTTGACTATGTAATTTAGACAATTAGCAGTATCTTGGAAACCATAAGAGGGAATTTCTTGAAATTAAAAAAAAGCTAATATGTACTAAATATTTCAAAATTAAAAAAATGTCAAAACGAAAAATCGCCAAAATGAAAAAGCGTTTAACGGAAAAAACACCAAAATTGCAAAAAAATTACTAAAACGCAAAAAATCACCAAAACTAAAAAGATCGCCAAAAAAACTTAAAAAAAAACCCAAAAACCGAAAAAAGTCGCCAAAACGAAAAAAACACTAAAACTAAAAATATCGTCAAAAACGAAAATTCGCCAAAAATGGAAAAAATCACCAAAGCGAAAAAAGCGTCAAAGCTAAAAAATCGCCAAACACCGAAAATTTGCTAAAACGAAAGTGTCAAACCCAAAAAATCGCTAAAACTAAAAAAATCAGCAAACACCGAAAAAATTCCCAAAACCCAAAAAAGCGCCAAAACTAAAATAAATCTCTAAAAAATCGTCAAAAAGTAAAAAAAAACGTTAAAACAAAAAAAAACGCTAAAACAAAAATATTGCCAAAACTAACGAAAATACACAAATAAACATACGTTATTCTGGCATATTCTGTGTTTCACAAAAAATAAAATAATGTGAATTTTCTTGGCGTTGTTGTTATAAAAAATTATTTATAACAACAATGCTATGAGAAATACACATAATTTTATTTTTTTGTGAAACACAGAACATGCCAAAATGACGTTAACATAAAAATATTTCTGCAACTTTCGATTGATAATTGGTCCCAAAATGTAATCCATATATAAATTTTTTAAATATTGTACTTCATTACAAAATAATTTGTTTTTGTTTTCATTACCTCAAAAGTTTAAAATTTCAGATATGTACCCTTTTTTCAATTTCTTATTCAATTTTGTTGAAAAGAAATAATAATAAATGCCGAAATCACATTATTTTTATAGTAATAGGTACATATATTACATTTTTCCACATATAGGAGTAGTTATTAAGTACTCATATATACCTATATATTATAACACTATTTTAGCTTGAAAATTTTGGATGGTAAAGTGTTCATTTACTTTTTATTATTTTTGAGAGTAATTTTACAAAATTCCTTTTTACTCTCTCGTTGATGGAAAGTGATAGGAAAGTAAATGAACAAAGCTATTATTTTCCATTAAGTGTGTCGAAAACTATTTCTATATGTATTTCTGTATGTACATCAGCGTTGCCATATATTTTAAAAAAACTTTATTTCTGAAAAAAAACTTATTTTTGCCCAAAAAACCTTTCTTTCTACAAAAGTGCCAAAATTTTAAAAGAAAACACAAAAAAGTGTATTTTGAACTCATTTTAAGGATTGCTTGAAAACGGCAAAGTTGTAGAGGGAGTAAACACAATTAAACACTGTTGCAGTAATAAGGGAGTGAGAAAATATTTGATAGTATCATTGCATATACAATCACTTAATATTTTCACCCGATATACTTCAAATTTTAAATTATATACATATTTATAAAAAAAAAACTTGAAAAAACTTTATATAAAATTAAAACTTTTTGTCATCTAAAAACTTGCAAAAAAGGGAAAACTTGACAAATGGCAACGCTGAATGCACATACATATGTATTTATTTTATTGGTCCAAAACTCGTTTTCATATGAACACTAAAAAATTATTAAAAATTTAAACGTTCGATTTTCTGTTTTCTGGTTTGTAAAAAATATGTATCGTGAAAGCTTAAGCTTTTGTCGTGCGTGAGCGTGCGTGATAAAATCAATTTTGATCGTGAGCGTGCGTGATCGAGAGAGTTTTAAAATTTGCTGTGCGTGAGCGTGCATGAAAAATATTATTTTAGTGATGGTGAGCGAAAACTCAGTCACGCGCACATTTCTAGTTATAACTAATTTGTTTAAAAAAATCACTTCTTTCAGGGACCAAAAAAATAATAGTTATCATCAAAATCTCAGTTTAAAACTACAGACAGAAAGAATTTGTCTATACGATATTTGAGTATAGCAATGTGATGATCGTGAGTTAAGGAATAAAATCCTAAAAATACTTTTATTTATTTTATTTACTTTTTTCAAAACAGTCAAAATATAATTTTTTTAATGATACTCTTTCGGTCAAAAATAAAAGATAAAATATGACTAACATTTTTGTGGTCAAAAAAAAAGTTAAAATTTGTCCGATATTTTTTTGGTCAAAAATAAAAATTAACATTTGAACAGATTTAGAAGTCGCTACATCAGCATTCTTTGTTTATTTTAACCACTTACTTGTCACGCTTGATATTATTGCGTATTGAACAATTTGTTTAACGAAATTGAATATAAGAGCTATTGCTGCTCCTTATATTCACCTACAAGCTAAATCGTTCTTCGTTAATAGGAAATTCCCCATGTCTGATTATTAGCTCCAAATATTACTTGCTCTTTTTTCAAATTTTAACTTTTATTTTTGACCAAAAAAAAAATATCAGTCATATTTTAACTTTTATTTTCAATCGAAAAAATATTGGTTAAATTTTAACTTTTATTTTTTATTAAAAAAAATATCGGCAAAATTATAACTTTTATTTTTGACGAAAGATATATCAGTCAAATTTTAACTTTTCTTTTTGACCGAAAAAATAATAGTCAAAAATACCTATTACCGGTCAAAAACTAGGTATTATTATTTGACTTTTTTGCAAAAGTCATAACCGTTACGGTCCCTGCTTTTTCCCTTAATGCAATATTTTATCACTACACAACTTGAAAACTTCATTAAAAAAAATTTTAACATTCACAGCTGTTGATATGTAAACTGAATTGCCAATTGGCATAGATTTTCGGAGCTTATGTCGTCGTAGTGTTAGGAATTGAACCGTCAGATTTTTTTAAGCAAAATTTGAAAAGAAAAAATGTGCCACGTGAGATTTTATTCGCTATATGTGAATATTTATGTTTGAGTGGAATCTATTAATTTTCCTTACAACCTTCGTACAATTAGTGCGCCTGTTTGACAAATAGGAAGATATATTTTGGTTGCTATTTTTCTCCTTCGCTTACAAAAATATTTTGGTCGTGGCAACATTGCTTGTGTAATAATGAATCAGCGTTCTCAGTTGTGACGATTTGTTCCCAAATAGGGGATTTTTTGAGATTGGGGATAAAAAATTTGTGAAAACCCCCAGGGGATTTTTTGGGGAAAAACACTTATTTTCGTTGAGGATTTTTAGGGATTTGTCGCGACACATTCACTAAACATGCCTGTTTAAAACTAATTATTTTCTGCCTTCTCATGATAGCCTTCTAGAATGACAATACACTGTTCTAAAAGATCTGATACACATTCGTTCTTCCTTCTTTAGAAAGAAGAACCCTATTTGTAGATTTTTCGTTTTGTTTAATAAAAAATTTACTTTAGAAATAACATTCTCGTATTCTTTTTTCGCAAATAATATGTATATAAGACTGAAATTTACTTACAAGAGGCATCATACATGCTGCTATTATGTGGTTTATGTTGCAGCTACTACATGATGTCCAATTCCTTCTTAATAAATATACGAAATTTAGCCTCATATGTATAAAAAATTACTTTGGATGAAAAGAAGAAGTCCGAAATAAAAAATCACGATAATCAAAAATATAGAAGCCGCTATAGAAATACCCAGATAAAAAATTTACCTGCATTGGATTTTTAACAGACCAGCAAATAGGCCTGCTAAAGAATGCCTTCAATCAGACCTGCTGAGTAATGGTTCGAGGAAGCCTTGGTCCGCAATGACATCGCCTGTAAAAAATATCTGAATATGCAAGGAGAGTGGAAGTACTAGAGCCTGCTAAATAAGGCCTTATAGAAGGCCTCTTTACTCCTTCCATTTATTGAGAAATAAAATTAGTTTTAAACTATTCAATATAAATGGATTTAATTAAATAAAAGAAATTTTCGTATATATTTCCTTTGAAATAATATGATTTTCTTTTGGATTTTTGGGGATGAGAAAATAGCTATTCTGGGGAATTTGGGGAACGAAAAATCGAAAATTAGGGACAAGGTATGAAATAAACCTGGAAGCCCTGTAATGAATAAAACCAAAGAAATAAAGAAGTTCCTGGCTTTATTTGTTTCTCCTTTCACTCATCCACATGACACAATTGTTACAGTTGAAATTGCTTCGACACAATTGAAATTTGTGCCGGTCCACACGTGTAATTTTTGTTGCAGCAATTCTTCATTTTAAGTGAGGAAAAGCGAGAGAGCTGGACTTGAATTTGACACAAAATAAACATTGCCGTTGATCGGCATTGTTGTTGTGTGCTTTCTTAAGCGTAGTATAAAGTTCCTACTGAAATTCAGGTTTGGAGTTTTGCATTTATTTCTACACGGCAAAATAATCGCGTAGAACTCTATTCAGAATTTTGTTTGCATACACACAAACTTATATATTTTTTAATTTGCAACACTCAAAAACACTAAAAATTAATTAAAATGTACGAAAAATTAGAAATGTCATGAATACCAGCATCGTTGAAATAAAAAAAAAACTCATCAGGTAGTAGCTTTTTTTAAGCTTATAATTTTAGTATAATTTTTTTCTCTTGGCTCCGGAGTTAAGGAGCTCAAAACTTTTATTTTTTTAGTGATCATAACTTCTAGAATATAGAACGGATATAAGCGTTATGGATATCATTTTAAACTTCTTTAAAATACCTTTCTATTGTTATACAAATTTCTTAAAACAATTAACCCATTGCGAGTGAAATGTAATTTGAAAATTTCTTTATCTAACTTTTCACGCAGAAACTCCGTTGTCTTAAAAACTGGTCTATACAACGGTACATATGCAAGTATATAATTTTATAGAGAACTATCCATGATTTTATTCAGTGTATACCTGAAAGCTGTCACCGATAAAATACGTTTTTATAATTATAAAATATTAAATAGAGTATAAGATTAAAATTAAAATTTGAGTGAGAAATTCTTAATGTACTCATTTTTAAGTCGTCTAGAACTTATCATAAGTAGTATATAAGTAGAATAAAATTTAGAACATTAATCAATTATCCATTACCATCTAGACTTAGGAGCTCCACAGTGAGCTCTTAACAAAAATAAAAATGTAAATAAAATAATTAAAACTAAAAGAAAGTAACATATATACAAATAAATGATTTGTTTACTTACGGGAATTTTGACTTAGGACAATTTTTCTCTAGGCTCAAAAAAGTGGCCGGTAAACATAATACATGGCCAAGTTCCGGCAACACAGTGTGTATTATTACACGAAACCATTCGACCTGTTTTTACGCCCCTCATAACTTTGCTCCACTTTATCGTAAAATAATGAAACTTGAAACATAAGGTCTCCCTTTAGAGATAACCTCATAGGTGAAATTTCAATTTCAGTTCTACCGTAAAAGCTTCCAGAGATATTAAGGTGTAAAAAGTGCATATTTTATTACATATTCACTGACTCACTCACTGACTCATCATTATTATTGGGCACTTCCACTATAGCTAGATAGCGGAAATTTGGTACGCAGGTAGGTCTTGGTGAGCAATTAACTAGAAAAATCTGAAAATGGGGACTTTTCACCCGAGAGGAACTAGGGAGCCTGCTTTTTTTATGGGGCACTTCCATTATAGCTAGAAAGCTGAAATTTGGTATTCTGAAAGGGCTTGGCGTACAATTAACCAGAAAAATCTGAAAAGGAAGACTTTTTACCCCGGAGGGACCAGGGTGCCCGCTTTTTGTATGAGCCTATGAGGCTACCTCTGTAGGGAGACCTTATGTTTCAAGTTTCATTATTTTACGATAAAGTGGAGCAAAGCTATGATGGTGGTAAAAACTGCTCAAATTTTTTCATGTAATAATACACACTGTGTGGCCGGAACTTGGCTTGGCGCACTACCGAGCGCCTAGATCATATAACTTACAAGTGCCACCTAGTGAGAAAATTTTGGAATTTATCTCGATTAATGAATTTAAAAATATGGGCAATAATATATTAAATAAAATTGAAGTAGCGCTACTAAATGAGGTGACCCAAATTTATAATAGGAATGCCAAGGCAATTCTTGATATTATGGTGAAATATCACAATGACCCAATAAAAGGAGGACATCGTAGAACTTATAGAACAATAGAAAAAAATAAAAAAATATTACTACTGGAAAACTATGTCTAAGGACATATCTAAATATATAAAAACATGTCATAAATGCCAAACTGCTAAAACTTTTAAACATTCAAAAAGTCCAATGACTGTCACACCGACACCTACAAATCCATTTGATATTGTGTATGTTGACACAATAGGATCATTCCCTAAATCATTATATGGAACGCAATACGCAATAACAATAACATGCTACCTAACCAAGTACTAAGAAACAAACAATACCAATTTAAGACAAAAATGCAAAAAACAACTGCTAAGGCAATATTTGAAAGTTTTATACTTACCTATGGTCCAATGAAAATGTTCATTTCGTACATGGGTACGGAATATAAAAATGCTATATTGTGCAGAATTATGTAACATAATGAAAATTGCAAAACTAACTTCAACAGCTTATCACCACCAAACATTAGGCGCAATAGAAAGAGTCATAGAACTTTCAATGAATATGTACGTTCCTACATATTTGTAGACAAATCAGATTGGGATGAATGGTTAAAATATTTCACTTACTGTTTTAATACCAGACCTTCAACCGTCATAATTATTGTCCCTGAGAGTTAGTTTTTTTTCAAAAATTCCTAATACTTTTAAAACATTCAGTGAAGTAGATAGAATAGCATCACTGTATAATGTAGATGATTATGATAAAGAATCAAAATTTAGGTTAGAAGTAGCATATAAGAGGGCCCAACAATTATTGGATAGAAATAAACTTAAGCAAAAATTTAATTATGATAAAAATATAATAGAATATAGTTTTAACCCAGGAGATTTATTTTTACTTAAAAATGAAGCGAGACATAAGCTAGAAACCCAGTATAGGGTACCTTATAAAATTAAGAAAATAGACTTAAGAAATAATGTAACCATAATTGATAAAAGTACAAACAAAGAACAAATAGTCCATAAAAATAGACTTAAGTTATATAATATTAACTAAAATAAACATGGAACTGCGCAGTACAATAAAAATATCAACTTAATTTTAAATAAACATATGTATATGTATATGATCTTAATAGTTAATCATGAGAAAATTCAAATATTTCTAAAAGAATGTCCATAGAACTATCGTTATACGAATATTGTTGCGAGGAGTGAAGGTGTAGCACAATAAGATTCAATTATTTTACATAACGCAACATGACATGCATTCGGCACTTTAAAGGCAGGCATATAATAACGAAAGGAATATCATGTGTCGCCAAACATTGGGCCTTAGTCTATGTCCATACGAGCCAACTTCTGCTGCGCAACTCAGTTTCATGCGGTGCATTTGAAATACATAAACAACATACATTTGCAGTGCCTATTAGTCTATGTCCATACCTGTCAACTTTTGCTGCGCAACTTTTGAGTATATGGGAGAGAGGTGAGAAGATTGGGAAGGGGTACACTGCTTCATGTACATGCAACTCTCTTTTGTTTTCTTCTTCGTAATATTAAACAACAACAAAATCTATGTAAAAAAACAAAAGCTGCGCAGCAAGAATTTCATTATATGGACACGAAGCAAAAGTTGCTTCGTATGGACATAGACTTATCGTGGTTGGCGGTTTTCGACTTCCAATTCGACAATTTGTAGTAGATTAAAGAAAATAAGCAAAATTTTTCTTTAATATAGTGCAAAACGCATGATTTTCGCCACAAAACCGCCAACCACGATAAGAGGGATTAAAACCAGCAGACGTCACACGACACCTTGTTGTATGCCGCTGTTGGCTGTTCTGCTAAGTCTATGTCCAGACGAGTCAACTTTTGCTTCTGCAACTTTCTTAAATTTTCTTTTGAAGCTGCATTCGTGTCCATATAATGAAATTCTTGTTGCACAGCTTTTGTTTTTTTTACATAGCTTTTGTTGTTGCTTAATATTACGAAGAAGAAAACAAAAGAGAGTTGGATGTACCTACATGAAGCAGTGTACCCCTTCCCTATCTTCTCACCTCTCTCTCCCATATACTCAAAAATTGCGCAGCAAAAGTTGACTCGTATGGACATAGACGAAGCAGTGTACCCCTTCCCAATCTTCTCACCACTCTCTCCCATATACTCAAAAGTTGCGCAGCAAAAGTTGACAGGTATGAACATAGACTAATAGGCACTGCAAATGTATGTTGTTTATGTATATGTATAAGAAAAATAAAATTTAGAACATTAATCAATTATCCGTTGCCATCTAGACTTAGGAGATCCTCATTGACCTCTAAGCAAAAATAAAAATTTAAATAAAATAATTCAAAGTGATTATTAGGCTATGGTTCGTAGCGTTGTATTCAGAAAGAAATGGGTTTGATTAATATTCCAAGGAACAAGGAAAAAATTAACATCAACTTAATTTTTTAATGTACACAGCAGAACAGAGTAGCGCCACTTTCTGAAGCCGCTACACTTCTATCGTCAGTGCTCACGTGTATTTTGCTTATCATCACTTGTCAGGTGGCTCTGTTGAATGTGATTTTAATTCTTATATATATATATATATATATATATATATATATATATATATATATATATATATATATATATATATATATATATATATATATATATATATATATATATATATATATATATATATATATATATATATATATATATATATATATATATATATATATATATATATATATATATATATATATATATATATATATATATATATATATATATATATATATATATATATATATATATATATATATATATAACTTTTTTCGTGAATATTGAATACAAGAATTAAATCCTCTCTCAAGCTGATATTAACTGCACTTTCCGGGCGTTGCCATCGGTTTCATTTTCCTCGTTCCCATTTTTCTGATTTTAGGTATATCTGAACATGTAAACATGTGAAAAGCTCAGTATTTGTATTTGCTTTGTATATATAGAAAGAAGTGGGCATGATTAATATTCCAAAGAACAAGGGAAAAATTAACATCAACTTAATATTCCTTGAAATATTAATCATGCCCATTTCTTTCTCAATATAACGTAACGAACCATTGCCTAATAATCAATTTGGATTCGCAAAGCAAATACGTTCGAAATAATCATATTAATAAACAATTAGCTACTGGCTTGAGCTTTTCAATGGCAACGCCGGGAAAGTGCAGTTAATATCAGCTTGAGAGTGGATTTGATTCTCATATTCAATTTTCACGAAAAAAGTTGTATATATAAGAATTAAAATCACACTCAACAGAGCCACGTGACAAACGGTGATAAGCAAAATACACGTGAGCACTGACGATGGAAGTGTAGCGGCTTCCGAAAGTGTCGCTACTCTGTTCTGGTTTGTACGTTGAAAAATTAAGTTGATGTTAATATTCCCTTGTTCCTTTAATCATGACCATTTCTTTCTGAATATAACGTTACGAATCATAGCCTAATAATCAATTTGGATTCACAAAGCAAATACGTTCGAAATAATCATATTAATAAAAATAATTAAAACTAAAAGAAAGAACATCTTTTTATTACAAGATTATGCTATTATATGTACATATGTATGTCTTAAAGGGAACTAAATTGCCTTCAGGTAATGTCTGCTATTAATAGGATAATAGTTTAGAAAATATGCATAAATGTCGAAAGAAAGATAACTGCCGACTATTCTGCCAAATGTCTGGTAGTCTCTGGTTTTTTCTGACGTAAGACATGTTGCTAAAAACATTTTGCTGTTGGCTGAGTAGTTAGCGAGTTTGACTACAAACACTGAGTTCAAGACTATTTCCAGGCAAGCCAACAACATCATGCATTTTTCTCATGTGCTTTGGAGTGTTATTGTGTTGGTTGTTGTTGGACTGTTATAGTGATGAAGGCATAGCACTGATCACTGGCAGTACCGGCAGCGATTAATGCTAACATATCCTAACTGGGGGTTTACATTAGCCATGAACTTTGTATGAACATCATGTCGGACATCGCATATGGCTAATGTAGACCGCTCATGTCCGTGGTTCGTCCATGTTCAACCATTTTCAATAGAAAGAAAAGAGACAGAACAAAATTGGTAAATATTCTATTTCTATTGCACTACCACAAAACACATTGATAAAGCAGAACGTGGACATCGCACGTATTCACCACACAAAGAAGTTGATTAATTTTTAACAGTCGCTCTGCCGGCGTCATGTTAATGTCATGTGCAAGTCGATGGCTCGTGAAGACGTAGGGTAATGCACTTCACAGTACCCTCCTTCGTCCATATTGTAGAACCGTCGACGAAGTAAAAGAACTAATAAAATGGCTATACAGTAGTGATGTTACGAATATTCGTATACGTATTCGAATCGCCGAATATTCGCCTCTTTCGTGATATTCGTATTCGCCAAATTCAAGCGAATATTTCACAAAAAATAATACATAAAAACTGCTGAAAATTAAACAAAAAATATTAATTTTTACTAAAAAAAATTTGTCTGTAACGCAAAACAATAATCTTCTTTTAGTAATAATAAAAGAAACAAAATATATTTCACTACGACATGGTATTTAAAAACTAAAGTCCTGTTAAATTAATTTATTAATCATGTTAAAGTAATATTCAAAGCTCAGTAGAGGAATGTTGATATTCTAAAATAAAAGTTATGAGATATTTTCTCCATGAAGCCTATTGCGCGGTGTGTAAATAAGCTCCGCACCACTAAACATTCGCTCGCTCGGAACACTCGCAGCTGGTGTCACTAAATATTGCCTGGGTATAGATAAAAGAAGCTCGCATTTTCCCTTATTTTCTTTCCACCAAAAATTTAAAAAAGTGTCATTCAGGTGCTAAGTTAATAATTTCGAATTCCGTCATCGGAATATCATAATAATGTCAAATACCTATAGTATTGTGACAGTTTTTCTCAATTTATTGTTATTGACGCAA
This sequence comes from Panzeria rudis, assembly GCA_956483635.1. Taxonomy (NCBI): domain Eukaryota; kingdom Metazoa; phylum Arthropoda; class Insecta; order Diptera; family Tachinidae; genus Panzeria; species Panzeria rudis. Next base: position 46,693,402 of record OY101449.1, on the reverse strand, counting down.
AGGGTAGATTTTTTCGATTTAATTTGAAATATTAAGTTGTACTAACTATTTAGATTGAATATTCGTATTCGAATTCGGCGAATATTGTTTCAGATATTCGTATTCGCGAATATTAAAAATTGATATTCGTAATATCACTACTATACTATACTATAAAAAAAGAGCAATAGCTGGGTTGTAAATGAATTAAGTTTTCTATGTATCTCCCACTTCACCACCTGTTCTCTCTACACTATCCCTTTCCTGAAGAAGGTAACACATTAATTAATTAACTGGTAGGCATTAATTGTCTGGTTGTGTTACTTCTCTTCAAAAAAGAAAATATGTTGAACAAAACTGTTGCTGCAATGATTATACAGAAAAAAAACTAACTAAAGCTTAGAAAAATTACTTAATTTTAGTTCAAAAAAGTTGTCGTAGTTGAGCCAAGTGGAATATTTACTATAAACTATTTCATTAATGAACTAGTGTTTAAGTAAAATTTTACTAAAATTAAATAAAATTTTTCTATAAAATGCGGATTTTTGAGATAAAATTTTTTTCATCTCTGATCTCAAATTTATTAAATTTTCCAAAGTTTTTTTTACATACATCCTCAAATTAAGTAAATTTTTCCTACGCTCAAGTTTATTATAGCCTTAATTATAGTAATTATTTTTATTCAAATTCTAGGTATATCATATGAGATATATATCCATATACATACATACTCATTATATTCTTAATTTAATGATGAAATAGAACAAGTCTACAACTTCAGGCAAAAACGCTGCAAAAATAAACAGTCCCAAAACTAAATCAACGACAGTAGCTTCAAAATTCTCTCATATTATTGTTTATTTTGTTTTTTTCTTATATTTCGTATGAAAAATTGATGAAATTTTATTAAAACACGGCAACATTGTTGAGAGAATGAGTGGCTTAAGCTGAGAGCATGAGAAAAAACGTTCTAAAAATAAAATAGATTCTATCTCATGACTGCTTTTTACGGCGTATGATTACTGTCAATTTGTATGGAAAAACTCGTCTAGCCTGAAGTTGCAGATTTGTTCTGTTTCATCATTAACTTGTGCCATCCCTAATGCTGACTTTAGACGACATGTATTTTACATCTGAATTGTCAAATTTCCCACTGCAAAAGTGATACATGCCGTGTGAAACATATGAAACATTGTCAGATGACATTTACAGAAGCAAAGTCAGATGAAAAATTTTCAATTAGAGCGTGTTCTATTTTCATTTGACAAGGCATCTGACATCAGCTGTATTAAATTATAAAAAGTGTGGTTTGGCTGAAAAAACATTAAAAAGCAAAGAGCGCTTTATATATTTACGAAAATTGTGCAAAAACTCAGCTGTTGTGAACACTCAGAGGTTCTGTCAGATGTAATTGCACATGTACGTGTGAAAGCAAATATTATAAACCGTCTGTAAATTGACAATTTTGACAAACATGCGAAGTTACATATGTCTCACACACCTAAGAAGGCATATGTAAAAAACATGTCGTCTAAAGTCAGCATAAACGACATGTTTTTTACGTCTGAATGATGAAACAAAACTGGGGCTAGACGAGTTTTTCCATATAAACAATAATAATATAAACAATAATATGAGAGAATTTTGAAGGTACTGCCGCCGATTTAGTTTTGGGCCTGTTTATTTGGCATCGTTTATGCCTGAAGTTGCAGACTTAGTTCTGTTTCATCATTAACTTGTCACTTTTGTGACTCATATGTAGGGTTGACATTTCTATTTTGAGAAAAAGAGGACAACAACCACTAAAAACGAGGACATTTGACTCATATGTAGGGTTGACATTTCTATTTTGAGAAAAAGAGGACAACAACCACTAAAAACGAGGACATTTGACCCAAAAAACAGGACAATATATTAATAAACAAACAAGTAATAAAAACAAATATTTGGAAATCAAAATAAGTGATTTGGTGACATTTGAAATAATAACGACAATACCGTGCTGCCAACAATTCAATATTTTCGATGTAAGACTGAATTTACACGAGAAATATTTTATGAAACTATTTGTATGAAATATTGTTGGCAAGAGGTGAAAATAAACAAAGGGATAGGAAAAATGGCATGACTCTAAAATCAGAATTTTTTTATGAAATCTTTGTATACATATCAATCGTTGGCATTTTTGTTATTCAATTAAGGGCCATTATTATAACTTGCCAATAGCTAAAGTTAAGATGTTATCGGACAGATAACAAGTTTTTCATTATTATAAGTAGACTTTAGGCAAAATCTTTCCGATAAGCTAAAGTAAAGTTCTTCTTGTGTTTAAATTTAATGTGGGGTTTATGCTATTGGAGCAGCCATAGTTTTTGAAAGTATTCAAAAAAAAAGAAACATTGAAACAATTTTCGAGCATAGTTTTAGGAGGAAAAATTAACATTTTTTCCCTTGCTGTGTGTATTAAAAGTATTTTAAAGTGACGCCTAAAGGTAGTAATCGATGTTTGCTCTGGTATTGCCATGTTTTGAAATAAGATAAATTTTATTTTACAGGGAAGTTGTAATAACGAAAATAGTTACAGGTCACTGTATTCCTCATTTTGGCTACGGTTAACTTTTACAAACGCGTACTTTACAGGCAAGTTGTAATAACGGGCCTAATTGTCATAAAAGTTGCATGGTTAAAAGAAAGTTGAAAAGTTTTTCATAAAAAACCATTAGGGAGTCATCGATACGTCTTTTAGCCAATACGATACAGATACTCAAAAAAGTATCGACGGTAAAATAAACAAAACAGAAGTTGAGTTATTTTTTTTTTGTTATGTATACAGCAATACAGCGATAGAAGTTTTCAGTATTTAAAATCAATAAGATTTTGTTTAAAAAATCTCCATTCTCAAAATTTTACCGCCAATAGTCAACCGCCGCTGATTGTTTTTGCTGGGCATAGATTTCTGGCAATACCAAAAGCAGCTGATGACAGAAGGTTTGTCAGATCAAAAGAGAACACGCTCTAATTCAAATTTTGTCAGATGAGTTCGCACATGAGTTTTTCAGAAGCAATGTTTAAAAGGTCCCACGCGACATGTACGCATTTTACAATCGGAAATTTTTGACAAGTCAGACTTAAAAAACATATCGTCTACGGGTGGCATTACCAAACATACGTATTAATTACGCAAGTATTGAACCAGGAACTTTACGACTGACTAGCACTTCTACCACTGCCCTAACAGGCCACCCTGCACAAGCGTTGAAACTATGGCATTTTTAAATTTTATTTTACTTAAAAAATATATATTTTTTAAGTTCAAATATTCCTCGAAAATAGTAAAAATTTGCTTAGATTTTAGTAAAACTTTTCCTAAAAGCTAACAATATAGTTCAAAAACACTTCAAACTGGTAAATGTTTTTCTAGAATTGTATATTTTTTGCTATTCCCAATCTTCAATTATATTTAGTTTTTTTTATTTATCTGAACTTTTAAAAAAAAAACTTTTCCTTTAATTTTAATACATTACTTTCTATGAGAAAGGAAAATTATGACTCTGAACTAAGTTTATGGAAACTTTTTCTGAAATTTTTTAAGCTATTAAAAATAATGTTTAGAAACTTTTTTCTTAAATTCTAGGGAAGTTTCATAATATTATTCTGGACAGCAAGCTGTCATGGAGACCCAACATAGAAACCAGAGCCAGGAAAGCGATGGTGCGGTTTACATTTGTAATAAAGCTATAGGTACGTCGTGGGGTATTAAACCTCGCAATGTGTGCTGGTTATTTGACACAGTCATTAGGCCAATTCTCTTTTATGGCGCTGTGGTTTGGTGGAAAGCCATGGAAACAGCGTCCAACCGCCATCGGTTTGAAAAAGTCATGCGCAGCATGGCAATGCTGATTACTGGGGCTTTACGCTCCACACCAACTGAGGCTCTTTTCGCCATGTTGAATTGGTTACCAGTGGATCTGCTAACCAAAAAACTTGCCCTGAACACGGCAGTGCGTCTGCACGCTACGAATGCATGGAACCACAGACGCCGGGGTCATGCTAGTATCATCGATTCTTGGGATAATCTGCCTGAGCTAATTGATTACACCTCCCCGAGACCATCATTCTCTAGGGGCTTCAGTTTTTCTATCTCGGAGGAAATGAGGTCCTCCGGAGGGTCTCCTCCCGTCGTGGAGCACTTCGATGTTTACACGGACGGCTCCAAAAGGGTTGACAGGGTTGGAGGAGGGGTCTACTTTGAACACCTGGAAGCCAAATTCTCCTTCAGACTTCCAGACAAATGTAGTATTTTACAGGCCGAGATATTGGCCATAAAGAAAGCGGCAAACTGGCTTCGGCATCATAGGATATTTGATAGAAATATCCGAATCTTCACCGACAGCAAAGCCGCAATTAGGTCCATAACAGGTGTATACACAACATCTAACCTGGTCCAAGAATGCCGGGTATCCCTGAACGGGATGGCGAGACATTAAAATATCACCCTTATATGGGTGCATGGACACGGCACCAGAGCAGGCCACTGCATCGCTGACGAACTAGCCTAAAGGGGGACGACACTACCATAGCCAGACATTGATGTCTTCTGCGGTATTCCCCTACACGCCTGCAAGCAGTTAATAGAAAAGTTTTTCCACACCCTGGCACAGACCAGATGGTTCAATGAACCTACTTGTAGAATTTCCAGGCTGATCTGGCCAAGGCTGGATTCGAACCGCACTAGGAATCTATTAAGACTTCAGAAATCACACCTGAAAGACATCGTCGCAACTATCACAGGTCACTGCAAATTCGGCAACCATGCAAAGCTAATGGGACTAACGTCCCACGACTTCTGCAGAAGCTGTCGGGCTGAGGAGGAGGAGGAGGAGACCATCTTTCACCTCCTTTGCCTCTGCCCCTCGCTGGAAAACCAGCAGCTGACACAACTTGGTCAGCAATCCTTCGTCAGTCTATCTGAGCTATCAACGACGAACCCTACTAAACTTAGCCTCTTCATAAGGCGCAGTGGATGGTTTCTGCCCTGAATCACACCCTTCTGGCGAGTGATCGCCATAACTCTTCTCTCTCTCTCTCCTCCTTTCTCTTCTTCTTCTTCACACCTTCACTTGACCTCTTCCTTTCCTCTTACTTTTCCTCTATTTTGCAGGTAACACAAAGGGACCAACCATGGACCCAATATTAAAAAGAAGTATGAACTTAAATTGAGAATAGCTTTTTACAATTTTAAGGAAAGTCAAATTTTATGAACTAATCAGGAGTAAGTCATTTCCTAAACCTTGTTTGTCGAACTCAGCAAATATTTCCTTAATATAACAAATTTTTTTGTGCATATTTATGAGCTATTTTTAAGGATATCAACTATTTACTTTTTACTCATATCAAGTAATTTTTAATAGATTTTAGTAAAAGTCTACTTAAACTTGGAAAAATTGTTTACTTAAAATTTTAATTTTTTTTTTATGAATTTTAGTATACATATGGCTTTTTTTTATTGTATGTTTGTCAAGCAGGATGTTAATATTGCAACAACAAAAATATACATATGTACATATTTAGTAAAAACTTGTTTGCTCAGTTTTAAAAAATTTTACTTTTAATTTCACATTTAAACATAGTAAACATAGTAAACTATAAAGTATCGAATAAGATCCATATCTACATACATAAGTATATTTCAAAATTCGTTCACTGGGTTACAACATTTTGCCATTTTCAGAACAACCGTTTTAGTTTTTGTAGAGTTAAATTTTGTATATACCGAATGGACGAAATCTGAAGAAATGCAATTTTAATTTTAAGAGCCACCCTAAAGTGTTTACATATGATGCAACTTTAAGATACATATTTCGTTTATGACTTTGTTTAAAACTGTTATGTATATATGTATGTACATGTGTTTGATAAATTATCGAAGTTTGAAATATTTATTTCAGTTAGCCATAATTCATTTTAAGTTTAATTTATCTCACATGACATTTATTAATACTCGTATTATAAGTTTGCAATTTTATTTTTTGTCACTTTAACAATTCATTAAGGATTAACACACATGCTTTTGCTTCCTTCTTACCAATAACTTCATAATTGTTTCCTTTAAATTGAAGTTTAATTTGTTTGTGTGGCTGTGTTGCTACCGATGCACTAGTACTTGACGTATTCCGTTTTAATCCGTTTGGTGTTCGTGTTTTGTTTAAACTGAATTATGCAGCTTAAATGCTTCCATATTTATAACTATTGCAACATTTAGTTTTTTATTTTCATTGTTATATTGTTAATAATTTTGAGTTTTCCGTTTACACTTTATTTTGTGTGTTATTTTTCATGAGCCTATATTATAAAGGCACGAAAGTAGAACAATTAGTTTAAAATATTGTTTTATTCATTATTGTTCATTAAAAAATGTATTTTCAAATCATACTCTCAATACTCTGTCTAACCAAGTGTGTCTATCTATCCCTGTTAATATGAAAAATAAAAGAAAAATATATTTTTAATGTAATGGAACAGTAGTAAAAGCAATAGTTTTTTGACCTAGTGCAATTTTAAAATTGTTTACACTTCATTTATGCAGCTGCAGACAAAATATTTTGTATAATTTTACGATAACTGCAAAAATGGTCGAAATCTTAAATTATGATTTTAATGTTTTCTTTTAAATGACTTATTAAGTAAAATTTACAATATAAGAAAACAATTTTTATCCAACCTCGTGAGAAAATTCCAAAATATTGTTTAGTTATATCATTTTGAAGTTCTAGTATGAAAATCTCAAGCTTTGGAATATTAAGGTTCAAAGTTTATACATTTTTCAAACTTTTCCTAAAATCTGATTCACAGTTTTCCGCATTTTTCATAATTCCCATTTATCAATCTAGTTTAAATTGATTGTAGAATGCTCAGTATATGTCTTAGCGCCGTTATCAATAAAAAAATATTAAGTTGCAGTTAACACTAAACTCAAAATTTAAATCTTGATTAATAAAATTTCATTAACACAAAGCTGATTTACATATTAAATTTCAATTAAATTTAACTTGAGTTTAAGTGTTTAAATAAAGAAATTATTGACATTTGAAAATAAATTAATTTTTTGCTATTTTGTAAATATTTAACATAAATTTTCAAGAATAATAACAAATTCAAAGCTTCCTAAGCGAATGCAGCACTTCTTTGTGCAGCATGATATTATTTATATAAATTTAAAAATTTTTTTAATTTCCCAAAAATAGTTTATTGCAGGCAATCACAAAAGTCAATATTTGTTTATTGTTAACGAAAATGTTTAACTTTCAGTTAAAATTTGAGTTTAGGCAAACTTAAAGCTAAAATCAACATAACTGAGCTTTATGTTAATGGGAGTTAGTAGTGTTATCAACTTCAACCTTAAATTTACCTAAACTTCTGTTTTTAGCCCTTTTTCTTTACACACCATATATAATGTTTCATTTTCGATACAAAAAAGCGAAAGCACAACATTGTATATATTTCCAAAAAGTGCAACAGTATCTTGTATCAACTTTGGTAGAAATGGTACCACTTATAAAAATAATAATGAAAATGAAGTTGAAGATGACTGGATATTTTGATATATCTAGAATTTCGTTGTTTCTTGTATTTTAGATGAAAATTGTAAACATGAAAACCTTGGTCATTCACAGAACCTTAAGAAATATTTTAAAGAAAAATGCGTTATTTTTGATTAACTAAGGGCCAGGGCACACTAGCGTTTTTAACACGCCCGTTTCTGTATTTTTGAACCAATAAGCAACCAGTTTTTTTAATTGCATTTTAAAACCTTTTAGCAGTGTTTTGTTTACTTTTTTATGTTAAAAATAAACTTTCTTTTATTTTAAATGAGATAGTAAAATATAATAAAATACTAACTATGTATTCACAGTGTAATCTTATACCATGCTAATTACACTGTTCTGACAAATTTAAAGGATTTTTCTTTGCAATTTTGATGAAATGATTTTTAGAATTTTTTCAGCATATTTTTTGTATATTTTAGCATTTTTTTAGTAAAGTTTTACCATTTTTTCCTCATCAGGTTTTGGCAAAACTGGTAACAACCAAGATGGATTTTTACAGGTGATATTATCAGCACAGCGGGTGACGTGGGGATGTGGGATACCAAGCAACGCTCCGATCGGCTTTAACTTGGATAAGCCCGGTACCTATCTTGGTCACTTCTTCATCTCAAGTGGATACATACCTCCTCGCGGTGTCACCTGGGGTAGCTGCTGTAAACAACCGTTTGAAGTAGTGAGCTAATCTGTGCCACGAGTTCACCATAAGAACTTAAAAAAAATGGTTGGAGCGTTGGACTTGTAATTCACCTCCACAAAAAATAACCTACAATGAAAGATGTAAAGAATAAGAAACGGCCCCCTACAAAAGTTGACGACCACCGCAAACGAATAAAGGACAATGATTTACGGATCTGCACCTGGAACGTTCGTACGTTGTACAGAGCAGGTGCAATGATCCAATTGGCGGACGAACTGAATAAGTACAGATATTACTGCCATCCAAGAAGTAAGATGGAATGGACATGGTGTCACCAGAACATTACACGGTCACGACATATACTACAGCTGCCATGATACTAGACACGAGTTTGGATGTGGGTTCGTAGTCAGTAGGAGAATTAAACATCTTGTCTCCAGGTTCACTCCGATCGATGAACGGATAGCTACAATTCGCATAAAGGCGAATTTTTTTTATATAAGCCTTATTTGTGCTCATGCCCCGACGGAGGATAAGGACGAGCAGGTCAAAGATACATTTTATGAGCGCCTAGAAGAAACATATGACCGCTGCCCCAACCATGACGTTAAAATTGTTCTAGGTGATTTTAACGCGAAAATCGGAAGGGATGAGATATACGATCCAACAATCGGCAGATTTAGTCTTCACGAAGACACCAGTGATAACGGCTTGAGATTGATATCCTTCGCCGCGGCACGAAACATGGTAGTGAGTAGCACTAGGTTTAAACATCTCGATATTCACAAGGCAACGTGGGTATCCCCTGATCAACTAACGAAGAACCAAATTGATCACATAGTTGTGGACGGAAGGCATAGTTCCAGTGTGCTAGACGTGCGTTCAATTCGAGATGCCAACATTGATTCAGATCATTACCTTGTTGCAGCTAAGGTTCGAACCCGTCTAAATCTAGCGAGAAACACTCAAGTAATCCAACAGAGGAAGCTGACCGTCAAAAAGCTGCACGCACAACAACATGTTATCGCCTATTCCACTCATCTAACCCAAATGCTACTAGAGAGCACTCCTTGTCCCGATGATATATGCGCAGAATGGCAACGTATTGTACACTCCATGGAAACAGCGGCTAAATCCGTACTTGGGTTTCAAAAGCCTCCCCCAAAAAATCCATGGCACGACCAGGAGTGTCACAATGCAACTGCAAAGAAAAACGCTGCATACTTGGCAACACTGCAGCACCTGCAACGCGAGCAGCACGGGAGAGGTACCGGGAGAAAAGGAGAGAGGAGAAACGCCTGTTCCGCCGCAAGAAAAGAGAAATGGAAAGGCGCGAGTGTGAGGAGATCGAGATGTACAGCAGTAGAAACGAAGTCCGAAAATTCTAGCAAAAAGTAAAACACCAAACAGAGGGCTTTGGTACTGGTATTTTCTCCTGTAAATATAAAGACGGAAACCTGGTGACAGATACTGAAAATGTGCTGAGGACATGTAAACAACATTTTTCCATGCTGTTGGTATCAGATGATAGCGACAACGAAGATACTATTGAACCAATCATTGACGACGGTGTCGAATGTATACCACCTAGCCAAAATGAGATTGAAAAAGCAATATCCCGGCTGAAGAACAACAAAGCTGCAGGTGCTGATGGTCTGCCGGCAGAACTTTTTAAGGCCGGAGGCGACGAGTTGTTAAGGAGTATGCACCGACTTGTTAAAACCATTTGGGTAGAAGAACGCATACCCGATGACTGGAACCTCAGCGTGCTATGTCCTGTACATAACAAAGGAGACAAAACCGTATGCGCCAACTATAAAGGTATTAGTCTCCTTCCTATTGCATACAAAATTCTATCGAGTGTGCTATGTGAACGATTGAAACCGAAAGTCAGCGAAATAATAGGTCCCTACCAATGCGTCTTTAGACATGGTAAATCGACCACCGACCAGATATTTACATTGCGCCAAATCCTGGAGAAGACCCAAGAAAAACAAATCGCCACTTATCATCTGTTCGTCGACTATAAAGCTGCTTTTGACAGCCCGATACGAGCAAAGGTATTTAAAGCCATGTCTGAGTTTGGTATACATGCAAAGCTAATACGCTTATGCAGAATGACGTTAACTGACACAAGATCATCAGTTAAAATTGGAAAAGACCTCTCCGAGACGTTTAATACCAAACGAGGTTTTAAACAAGGTGATAGTCTATCTTGTGATCTATTCAACATTTTGTTGGAAAAAATCCTGCGGAATGCTGCAGTTAATAGAGCAGGCACAATTTACAACAAAAAACACATGCTACTCGCTTATGCCGATGATATTGATATCATGGGGCGGACTGTGCGAGAGGCAACTGCAACATTCTCGAGTATCGAAAAAGAGTCGGCGAAAGTGGGTCTAATAGTAAATCAAGATAAGACCAAATTAATGGTATCAACGCACAAAGAAGTAAAAAGACTGGGTCAATATGTGAACGTTGGTGACTATAACTTCGAGGTAGTGAACAACTTTATTTATCTCGGTACCGCCATAAACCAAAAAAATAACATCAGTTTGGAAATAAAACGCAGAACAATTCTTGCTAATAGATGCTATTTCGGGCTAACCAGGAAGTTTAGAAACAAAGCCATCTCTCGACGAACAAAAATTTCACTCTATAGAACGCTTATACTAACGGGTGTTTTCTTTAGAGGTATAGAACTTCGAATTGAAATAAAACACAAGAAAATCGTTTTAATGTCCATCAATTTGGCTTTATTGGAAGGATAATTTTATGCCATTAATGTTTAAATATGATTTCGGGCATGTGGCCGCCGCGGCTGGCTCGAATAAAGCCAATTCTACAGGTCCAATTTTCAACCACTTTTTCGAGCATATGGGGCCGTATGTTGGCAATAACGCCACGAATGTTGGCTTCCAAGTCCCCTAACGTTTCTGGTTTGTTGGCGTAAACGAGCGACTTCACATATCCCCAAAGAAAATAATCCAATGGTGTCAAATCACACAATCTTGGTGGCCAATTGACAGGTCCATTCCGCGAAATTATGCGCTCATCGAATGTTTCCTTCAATAAATCGATTGTGACGTGCGCTGTGTGGCATGTAGCGCCGTCTTGTTGTAACCACAACTCATCCACATTTATGCCATCCAATTCGGGAACAAAATAGTCGGTTATCATGGCTCTATACCGGTCTCCATTAACGGTAACAGACTCTCCAGCATTATTTCGGAAGAAGTATGGCCCAATGACTCCACCAGCCCATAGAGCACACCAAACAGTCAGTTTTTGTGGATGTAATGGCGTCTCAAGGGTCTCGTGTGGATTCTCTTCACTCCAAATGCGGCAATTTTGCTTGTTGACGTAGCCATTCAACCAAAAATGAGCCTCATCACTGAACAAAATTTTGCGATGAAAATCAGCATCGAGATCAATCTCATTTTCGGCCCATACACCAAAATCACGACGCATTGCATGGTCTCGCGGCTTTAATTCTTGCACAAGCTGGATCTTGTAAGGTCGCAAGCCAAGATCTTTGCGCAAAATCTTCCATAAAGTTGATGGACAAAGCTCCAATTGTTGTGCACGGTGGCGAATCGATTCATTCGGGTCCTCTTCAACACTTTGCTCTACAGCGGCAATTGTTTCTTCGGTGCGCACTGTTCGACGTCTCTGCGGATGCGTATTATCACATAGAGTAAACGTAGTGCGAAAACGATCCATGGTTAACCGAATTAATTGCTCTGATGGACGATTATGTCGACCATAAAATGGACGGAGCTTGCGGTAAACTTCGCGAACTGAACCATTATTTTCGAAATAAATTTGCACGATTTGCAAGCGTTGTTCTTTTGTCAACCTGTTCATGATGAAATGGCAAACCAAACTAAATATTAATCACTTGACAGCTGACAAAATGGCCGCCAGTTAAAAAAGTGATGCCAACTTAAAGTTCTATACCTCAATAAAAAACACCCTTTATATGGCGCTGAAGCGTGGGTTCTTACGCAAGCAGATGAAGCTGTTCTTGGGGTATTTGAGAGAAAGATTCTGCGCAAAATATATGGACCTGTGTGCGTCAACGGAGAGTATCGACATCGAATGAATCTCGAGCTATATTAGTTGTACGAAGATATTAACATTTTTAAGCGCATTAAAGTACAACGGTTGCGCTGGCTGGGGCATGTCATACGTATGGATGATAATGATCCGGCAAGGAAAACATTCGATTTCGATCCCGAAGGAAGACGTAGAAGGCGAAGACCCAAACTCCGGTGGAAAGATCAAGCTGAGATCTCGTAAAACTTGGTACTAGAAACTGGAGACGAAGCGCATTAGAACAACGCGCATGGAAAAATATTCTGAATCAGGCTACTGACCTAAACGGTTGTTTATAGCCATCTGAGTAAGTAAGTATTATCAGCACAGCTGTTCTACTTTTTTCCGCAAATTTTAGGCTCGCATGACATAATTGTTGACATAGAGGCTGAGATGTCAAATGTTATTGTAATGTTGTAATTGTTTTAGAATCAACAGCACCTGATAAAATAAATTCGCCTTGATAACAACAAAGCTGAATTTATACTGAACTATTTAAAAAGTGTTGTCATGAAGGTATACTTTTTATTTTTGTCATATGTGCTAAAAATTATAAATGATGCTAATTTAGAAAAGCAATGCGAAAACATAAAACTTCACGTCATAATATTAATGATATTGATATTCATGCCCATCTACTTCAAATGGAAGAAATTAATTGTGGGACAGCAGTTGAAATATTTATCAATTCGAAAAATATTTCTGAGAATGAAAATACACAATTCAAAAATAACGTAAAACTGTTTTATATAAGTCTTTTAGAATATATTAAAAATACGACTTGCAAGACTATTTTATTAATTGGGTTTCAAAATTTGCTCCTGCACATGTCGTGAATGGCGAAACTAACAGTATTGTGTCTTTTGTTTTAAATTTTTTTCCGAACGAATATAAATACGCCGAACAAATAAATAGTGAATATCGAGCGATTTCGGAATTAGAAGATATCAAAAAGTTTAAGGATTTAAATATATGTGAACTTTGGAAAGAAATTTCGAATCTGAAGAACACTTTCAAAGAACTATTATTCTCAAATATATTTCGGTTAATTCAAGTTATATTTTGTATTCCACACTCTTCAGCAAGTGTTGAGAGGGTGTTTTCAATATAAAATTTAATTAAAAATAAATTGCGAAATAAGCTTCAAGTCAATACTTTATCATCTTTAATAAAAATCAAAGATTTATTAAAGTCAAATTCTATATTTTGCTACGACATCGATGCAATTAAATTGATACCACAAAAACATTTTACAAGTACTGATATTAAAAAGGAAACTTTATTGGATTAAATCTACCTAACATAAGTAAATTTTTGTATTAAAAATCCGCACAAAAACATAAATGTGAAAATAAGGCCAAGTTCCTATTCAAAAATGTTGGCCGTAAAAAGTACTGAGATCAAAATAAGGACCAAGTAAACAGATGATATTGTACCTATGAAGAGCTTGGTCCTTATTTTGATCTCAATACTTTTTACGGCTGACATTTTTGGATAGGAACTTGGCCTTATTTTCCCATTTATGTTTTTGTGCGGATCTCAGTTCTTTTTTTCTAAGCTTTTATTTGATAAAATATGTAAGTGCCCCATACAATAAGTTCTAGATGAGAAATTTCCGTTGTATACCAAATTTCAGCTTTCTAGCTATACTAGAAGTGTCCCATACAAATAAGGGGCGCCCTAAATATGCAATAAATTTTTATTTTTATTTTTGTCAAATTTTAAATTGTCAAATTTTATTGTAGGTCGAAAAACACAACAACCTGAGCAATATAAAAAATGGCGAATTTAATAACAACGAAAGATGATATTGCGTGTGGATGTTAAAAGCGTCCCAAGGAAGAAGCGCAGTGTGTTTATTTAATAAATGTTTTCAGTATTGAAGTTTTATTTTATTTATCACCTCCGCCGCGACAGGATTCCTCTTACTGGAATAGTTTGGCCACAAACACTGCTTAGTTATATTCTGGCTATTTCTTTCTTTCTGCACTTAACTGATGTGTTAATTTAATTAAAGATATCACAATATTTAGTTTTTATATATTTATCACTGTTTTTTTCACTAAAATTAACTTTTTACAATTTAACAATTACAATGTTTACAAAATTGCTTATTTTTCTGTTTCTATTTCATACGTTTCATAGCAAAGCAGCTGATTTAAACATACTCTTCTCTTCTTCTTTTTCTTTCGATTAGGTTTTTCTTTGGAATACCATTTTTCGATTCGTGCGTAACTGAATGCGGGAACGTAATCGAAACGCAGAATAGGGGTGGTAATTTATAAAATTGAAAGTATTACTGTCTATACAAAAAAATTTACACGACACAATGTAAATGGAAAGAGGGAATATGGGTGATTTTCGATTACGAATTCTCAGGAATCATCATATACACCAGTGAAACAATGCAGGGCTTACAAGACCATATAAATTTTTTGCAGCTTAAAAGTGACCCTAACATTTTTATTGTCTCGAAATTTTATGTTTATATGGACGCAAATTTGTTATTGTTTAAGGAATTTATAAGAGCATTGATGTATGTTTTAAAATATTTCATATTTTTAGTGTAAAGCACCCCTTAACATGTACAAATTGTTAGTCTTTTGAAGAAAATATTTGTACGAGATTGAGGTAGAAAGTACCAAAAAAAATAGCAAAGTTGTACTTTTCGTTGCTGAAATTAATAATATATCATAAAAATTTACGTATTAAATAATAAAATATGCTGGACTT
Source organism: Panzeria rudis (assembly GCA_956483635.1). Lineage (NCBI taxonomy): Eukaryota > Metazoa > Arthropoda > Insecta > Diptera > Tachinidae > Panzeria > Panzeria rudis. The sequence continues at coordinate 46,678,345 of OY101449.1, read as the reverse complement.
ATAAATAATTTTTAACCGACTTCAAAAAAGAAGGAGGTTATCAATTCGTGTGTATGTTCTTTTTTTTATGCTTGTACACGCATAACCCTGTCATTTGTGAACCGATTTTTAAAATTCTTTTTTTGTTGGAAAGGGTTTGCCTGCAGTTGAGTCCAGTTTTTTCGAAAATCGGGGGGGGGGAATTTGCTCCCCATGCATAACTCTGTCATTTGTGAACCGATTTTCAAAATTCTTGTTTTTTTTGAAAGGGTTTGACAAAAATTGGTCCCAAAATTTTTTTGTCGAAAAACGGAGAGAGAAATTTGCTCCCCCCCCCCCCCCCCTCATGCATAACTCTGTCATTTGTAACCCGTTTTTCAAGTCTTCTTTTGTTTAAAAGAGTTTGACAAAAATTGGTCGTAAAATTTGTTTGTCGAAAATCGGAGAGGGAAATTTGCTCCCCCTCTTCAAATCCATAACTCTGTCATTTGTGAACCGATTTTCAAAGTTCTTTTTTGTTTGAAAGGGTTTGCTAGCAGTTTGGCCCAATCATTCTTCTTGAAAATGGAATGGGAAAAATTGGTCCCCCTCCGCCCCCCCCCCCCCCAAAACATAACTATGTCATTTGTGAACAGATTTTCAAAATTCTTGTTTTGCTTGAAAGGGGTTGACAAAAATTAGTCCCAAAATTTGTTTGTCGAAAATCGGAGGGGGAAATTTTTAAACCGATTTTCAAAATTCTTTTTTGTTTGAAAGGGTTTGCTAGCAGTTAGCCCAAATAATTCTTTTCGAAAATGGGAGGGGAAAATTTGCTCCCCAAAACCATAATTGTGTAATTTGTGAACCGATTTTGAAAAGTCTTGTGTTGTTTGCAAGGGTTCGCTTTTAGTTTGGCCCCACAATTCTTTTCGAAAATGGGAGGGGGAAACATTCCTCCCCCCCCCCCTCCCCCATGCACAACTTTGTCATTTATGAACCGATTTTCAAAATTGTTTTTTTTTTGCTTGAAAGGGTTTGACTACAGTTTTGTTCCATATTTTTTTTTCGAAAATCAGTTGGGAAATTCGCTGCAAACCCCCCTTGCAGATTGGTACCATAATTTTTTCCCCTTCCCCTGAAATATTGATTATCGCATAGCTAATCCATTTATGGGCCGACTTCCAAAATTATTTTTTTGTTTGAATTGGTTTGCTTAGAGTTTGGTCGCATAATTTTTCTACAAAAATCGATGGTGCAAGTCTTCCACTTGCATACCGATTTTCAAAATTGTTTATATACTCAAAATATTTTGTAGTTCAAATCAACAGAAAATAAATTTTAAAATAAATAAAAATTCGTTTGAAAACCGGTCTACTCATTTTTCGTTTATATTAAAAGCAAACTAAATTTAATTTTCAATATTGAAAAATTTACTGACAAAACCATAAAATTTACCGAAAGTTTCGTTTATTATTGTTTTTAACTATCAATGAAATTAACCAACAAACCTTTTAAATTGACTGATATTCTCTTTTATTAATATTTTTTTAAATGAATAACAACCTGCTTAGAAATTACAGTTTTTCTCTTTTATTTATGTTTCTAACTGAAAAAAATTATCCCTCCCAAATTAGAGATACACAATTTATTTTTCTTTTTTATGTTTTTGCAATTTTTTAAAGTTACTATGAAAATTTACAATAAAATATATTAATAGTTTTTATTTAAAAATCTCATGCGCATTTGTGCCACGGCCGGGATTAAAGTTACAATGTACTTGAATGATTTCAATCTGAAAATAAAATAAAAAAATATTAATACATAATCTCTTTGTTAATTATATGAGGAATATTGTAAAAAAAAAAGATTCAAACCTGGTTTAAAATTACTCAAACGGTAAAGCGGATTTATGCTCGAAACATTTGCTTGTATCGCAAAAATGCAGCAAAAAATTTTGGAAATCAAAGGAAGCAAATTGCAAAATTAGTACTGTAAAATAGATTATAAATCGCTAAAACTGTAAGCAATACAAGATTTCGAAAAAAAAAAAAATTTACAATATGATGAAAATTCGCATAAAAATGTAAAAGTCGTGTAAAATTTGTATTAAAATCTTTGTCAAATTTCCACTTTGATAAGGATAGATATTATTCCCATTTTTAAAAGGAAATAAAGTCCATAAAAATGGAAATAAAGTCCATGAAAATAGTATTGCATAGTAAAGATTGCTTGCATAGCCAATATCTTTACAAACGCAGACGAAAAAAGCCTTAAGCCCGGCCGGATGCCGCCGAGCCAAAAAAACTTACTTTTCTTTTTAAAAAGGAAGTAACTTCCTGTGGACATTATTTTCATGGACTTTATTGCATTCAACCCTAATTTTACTACATTAAAGGTGAACTGTAGCAGTTTAATCTGAAAATTACTATTCGATCATAATTGTAAGTCTAAACATTTTTCTTGCGTCTATATTTCAGCATTACTAAGCCAGTCATGTTTCGATTTCTTCAATTGGTCTGTATGCGATTTCCTTGTAACAAAAATTGTATTAAATCTTTGATATACTTTTATTATTCTAAATACATACATACTTACTTCTAGTGCCAACTTTTTGAATTGCTTTTGAAAAAAAATATTTTATTTGTTTTTATGTTACATATATTTGACAAGTTTTTATAGACTCAAATTTTTTTCACAACTCAAAGTTGTTATTTGTATGTTGATAAAAATAACTGATCTTATTAAATTTCACAGAAAATCTTAACTTTATGTATGTTAATTTTTTAAATAACACACATCAAAAGTTAAAAAATAATTTCATATTAAAAGAAATAAATTTCCATTTATATTTTACTCAACGGAAAACTGTTTCTAATAAAATACAAACAGTTAGTGTAAAACTTTTTTGAGTGTATGAAAGGCCATCAAGTACATTGCTCTTTGTACTGAAGTCGGTTTTTTTGCCAGAATTATTGTGTAAGTATTATTAAACGAATGTATTAGATATATGAGTAGTCCACTTGCAAACACCGCTATGTTAATATATTGAAATTTGTAGAAAATCGATTAAAACTTCAAACAACAAATAAAATGGCGGCTTTTAGCGCACAGTTTTAGCGAATTTTTATTTTTTTCAACTTAGCGGTATTTGCAAGTGGACTACTCATATGCAAAATGTTATTAGGTATAATGTATTAAGTAATATATAATACAAATTATTTCTTGTAAATGATATTTCAATTATTTAAGAACTTTTTTTTTAAGAGAAGTAAAACAATCAGGCAATTAATTGCCTACCAGTTAATTAATTAATGTGTTACCTTCTTTGGGAAAGGGATAGTGTAGAGAGAACAGTTGGTGAAGTGGGAGAGATAGAAAGCTTAATTCATTTACAACCCTGATATTGCGCTTTTTTTTGTAGAGCAGTGTTGCAAGCCCCTCTGGTGTCAAATAGTAGAGGCATTAAGTTGTTTGAGCTGTTTAGCCATTTTATTAGTTATTTTACTTCGGCGACGGTTCTGTTACAATACCGACGAAGGAGGGTGCTGTGAAGTGCATTAGGATATGTTACTCTGCAGTTACACGTTCAAGAAATTGCTTTCAAGTTGATCACACGTATTGCTTGTTAAAACTACTTTAAATTGACGCAATGACGTAGGCTGTAAGCAACTTGATATTCAATTTTGTTTTCAAGATGCCGTCGTCAAGGAATCAACAACGAAACAGTAAAACCCGGTTATAACGAATTCTCGGTTGTAACGATCTAAGTCTAAAGTGCCGACGTTTCGGTTGCCATTTTCATAAAAAAATAATTCGTAATAGCGAATTCGTAGTTAACGAGTCCTCGTTTGTATCGAACTACACTTATTACGAACTTGTCATAGAGCGGTTTTTTTTGCTGTTTGCACAAAGTTCGTTATAGCCGAGTCTTTCTGTAATTTACTTACAATAATAGAGATCATTTAAACAGCTGATCGAAAAATTGAAACAAATCTTGAAAGCAAAATTGAAATCAAGTTGGTAGTCAATTTCCAATTATGTGAGTGTGTTAGTAAAAAAGTGTGAATGTATTGAAACTTGAAACAAAAATTTAAACAAAACTTGAACGTGTAACCTCCAAGTTAGTATTAATCGCTGCCGGTACTTCCAAGGTGATCAGTGCTATGCCTTCATTGATTTAACAGTTCAACAGCAAACAACACAATAACACACCAATGCACATGAGAAAAATGCATGATGTTATTGGCTTGCCTGAACTAAATTTAGTTTTGAGCTCAAGACCTCAGAGCTTGTAGTCAAACGCGCTAACCACTCAGCCAACAGCACCCTCAAGGTACTATTTACTGAGATTCACGGTTGACCTTCCATTACAGTGAGTATGGCTGAGCGCTGCAAACTCTCTGCGCTCTGTCTCAGAAACGGTTGGGCGCATTAAAAAATGTTTAATATAAAATTTGTCGCAAATTTTGTGCTCTACAATTTTTATAATAATTGTTAACATCAATGGAGCTATAGAAACCGAGATAATTGCGGAAAACTGATTTTTGTAACCATTGACCTTGAATAGCTTATGCTGACTTTAGACGACATGTATTTTACATCTGACTTGTCAAATTTCCCACTGCAAAAGTGATACATGTCGTGTGAAACATATGAAACATTGTCAGATGACATTTACAGAAGCAAAGTCAGATGAAAAATTTTCAATTAGAGCGTGTTCTATTTTCATCTGACAAGGCATCAGCTGTATTAAATTATAAAAAGTGTGGTTTGGCTGAAAAAACATTAAAAAGCAAAGAGCGCTTTATATATTTACGAAAATTGTGCAAAAACTCAGCTGTTGTGAATACTCAGAGGTTATGTCAGATGTAATTGCACATGTACGTGTGAAAGCAAATATTATAAACCGTCTGTAAATTGACAATTTTGACAAACATGCGAAGTTACATATGTCTCACACACCTAACAAGCCATATGTAAAAAACATGTCGTCTAAAGTCAGCATTACGGCGCAGACACGAGATTTTATGAGACTTTTGAGACAACTTTTACAACACCAAAATGAAGGTGTATACAAATTTTCAGCTTATTATCTCTCATTCCGCAGTGAAACCCTAATATGACTGGGCAAATAACTAAAAATAGTACTTTTTAGCTGGTGATGTATAAGCGAAGGAAGTAACATAAAAACAGGCATAACGGTATTTTTCTGCTTAAAGAAGACTGTGATGCCAAAGAAATTTTCGTGACCGTTAGAGATTTTTGTCTGTAAATTGATTTGTATAATAAAAACGATTTTGGAAAACTTTAAGTTGTGACTGCTTATGATTTAGTGTGCGATATAGGTACATAGGTAACCTGCCCTTTACACATGCAAGTGCAATTTCGAAAAACTCAATACACTCAAACTTTTCTACTAACACACTTTTGGTTCAGCTATGAGAAAGACAGAGAAACGAATACAAATTGCTTTTTCGTTGATAATACGTACACAGAACTTGCATGCAAGTACTTACATGTCTAAACGCAGGGTGATACCTATTAGGCATATTAAATTTTAAAATATTTTTTAAATGCTGTGATGATATATGTATATATTAGGGAAGTAACGATACGCCGTTTTGCCGATCCGATACCGATACCGTTATTTAAAAATAAATATCGCCGATACCGATACGAATATTGAAATTGAGTTCAAGTTTAGATTAACAAAACTCAAGTGCAATTTTTTTATTATACAAAATTACATTATAAGAGAGAATATTTAAAATTGATAAAACATTGGAAGTAATTTTTAAGGAGCTACATTTTCTTTGCTTCCAAAAAATCTATATTAAAAATATGCAGATAATTAGTAGAAAAGCACGCTTTTTAAAAAATCGATTTTTTTAAAGGACATTTATCACCTAATATTCTTCTAAATCAGTTTATATTTATTCACTTACATGAAAACACAGTTCTGAGTTTAAATTCGCATAAAAAAAAATTCTGAAAATGGGTAATTTTTTATCCTTTTTCCTTGAGGAAAAATCATTATAGAATACCAAAAAAGAAATTTGTCCTAGCATCGCTTCCAATTCGGTGATTGGTAATCGAAAAACAGAACTTCTTGCAATGGCAAGGATATGTAAAACTAATTAGAAATTATTCAAATTTGCAATACTTCCAGATCGCGAATGCTACATTTTCATGACTTCTTTTGCTGGAATAAGATTTAAAAACAACGACTTGAATTTGAATTCATGGTAAAATTAACAAAAAAATAAATAATATTTTTACAAAATAACAGCATAAAATATTATTAATTTTTAAAATTGATATTAATAAGATTTAAAAAATAACGAAGTGAATTTAATTCGTGGTAAAATCGAACAAAAATAAATTATTTGTTAAAAAAACTCTGAAAAAAGTTTTAAAAGTATCGTCGTATCAACAGTAAAATATCGCCGATACCGATGTATCGGAAAATCTGAAGTATCGCCGATATATCGGTATCGGTATTCGTTACATCCCTAGTACATATGTATGTAAATAAATAATTTAAAAAATTAGACAAACGATTTCGTGGATAATATTTTACTTGAAGATTGTGGCAGGTTTTTTTTTAAAACTATACAAAAAACGAGACCAAAGCAAAAAATCGATATATTTTTGGAAAAAATAATGTTTGAGAATATATCGATATTTCGGCCAACCCTACTCTCTAATGACAAGATGCCAAACAAATTTCCATTGAAACGCATAAAAGCAAAAGTTTTTTTTTTTTTTAATTTTCTTTCTTGGTTGGTTCTTTCTTTTTTTCTTTCAAGTGCAAGGTAAATTGTAAAAAATAAGTTTAATTTTGCCATTTTAATTAGTTTCAAGATTTATTTCTTGACGCGAAAATCGCGTGTTTCAAAGTTATAAAACCATGCACACTTTACACATACATACATATGTACATGTACATAATATACGCTTTCGTTGAGCTACTTAAAACTTGTAATAACAACCATTGCATAAGATCGGCTATTTTGTTTTTCTATTGAAATTTGCTCATCAAAAATAAGTAAATCAAGAAAAAACACTATCTTACTTCCATACATATTTATGTATGTACATATGTACATGTACAAAACTAATTAATAATACGACAAAACTATGAGAAGCGTTTTTAAATTATCCAAAAAACTAATTCAGATACAAATAAAAACGAAAGCGGTTTAAAAAGTTTTTAAAATCCTATAGTAAACTATTAGTTGAATTTCTTCAGATAAAGTGGCTGCTAGACAGATCAATATTTAGCTTCAATATATGTGTTTGTATGCGTTTGGTTACAAAAAATAGTCATACATATACGGAGGGGAAATATTGAAGAATATCAAAATGCTTTTGATTTGAATAACAAACGCACACAAACACATATATTGAAGCTGAAAATTGTCCTGTCTAGCATTCGCTTACACAGCGTCTTCACGAGACATTAACTTTGAGATAACATGAGAGAAAACGTCGGCAGAATACTAAAAACAAAATGTCGAATTTTCTCTTAATCTAATACTAGAGGAAGACGTAATTTTACTGTTCCGATAAGAGTTCATTTTATGCAAATATTAATCGAGTTAACATGTACTACTTTTGCATAATTAGTTATTTTATTATTAATTTTTCACACAATTTTAAATTTATAAATCAATTAAACACATTTATTTATTTATTTAACACAGAAATTTTATCAAAAACATCGTTTTTCATTTGTTTTAATAAATACTCACACATGCACACTATTTTATTTTCATGTACATGTGTTTTTTGACAGTTCATCTCATAAGATTGTTGTTATGAGAATTCTTATAAAACGCTCTCATAAAAATGCTTACAACATTGAGATAATACTAATTTGAAGTCTACACGTAACATAATTGTCTCTGAGATTGAATTTGACAATCTCATCTTACATATTATGCTACGTGTAGACCTCAAGTTAACACATCGTCTTCACGAGACATTACTGGGGGTCTACATTAGCCATGTCAGACGCATTTTTGAAGTTGTGTCAAACAAAACTCGAACTGATGGTTTGTTGCCGGTGCTTTGCCTTTGGTCATCGTGTGAGTGAATGCAGGCTCTATGAGGATGTGTGTCGCCATTGCGGTTTCACGGGTCATTGGGCTTCCCAATGCTGCAACCCCATGCGCTGTAGGAATTGTGCTTTTAAGGATCGTCCATTGGCTTATGATCTGATCGTGTCTGATGATTCCTGCCAGAATTGCTGTTGCGAACGCTAGACACTAGATTTGAACATGGCTACACTTCGAATTTTACAATTAAAATGCCAACGGTCGTATGCGGTAGTTTGTGAGCTGGGGCCGGCAATGTGCACTTTGGACGCGGCGTTAGCAATTGTACAGAAGCCATATGTCAAGGGTGGTTGCATACGGGGTTTACCGGGTGGGGATGCGAGTTTTTACGGACGAGGGGGGTAACCCTGCTGTTTTAGTTAGGGACAGGGACATTGACTGTACGGTCGTTAGCTATAGCCAATGGAGGTCTGCGTGTCTGCAGAAGGGCGGTTTGGAAGGATGTTTTTGGCTAGCATCTACTGTAGGTTCGGTGGCCCATTGGAGCCCTATTTGAGGTATATGGATACGATGCTACTTCTCGCGAGTAGCTTACCGCTCATCCTAGGCATGGACGCGAATGCATCCTCTCCCATGTGGTTCTCTAAGACACCTGGACCTACGTCCTGTGGTCGGAACCACATGAGAGGTGAGATGCTTAGTGAATGGATGGTTACGATGAGCCTCGGTGTTTTGAATGAGCCGAGGGATCTGTATACCTTTGATGCACCAATAGGGGTGACTGACACGTGAATGCTGCGAACGGGGCGGTAATGACTGCTTTTGACTAGGTGGACGGTGATTGATGAATGGTGGGATTACGGTTACTTACCGCGGATGGACTGGGCGAACAGTGCCACCTCGGCGATAGAGACTACAGGGTGTGAACTGGGACCATTATGAGGGGTGTATTAGGGCGGCTGCTTTGGCGCGGCCGATTGAGGACTTTAGGGCAATGACGATAGATAACCTGATCGACCAACTGGATCAGTGGATGTGCGACGGCCCGCTGTCCCAACTTATCATTCACAGTAACCTCCAAACCTACTTCATCTTCTTCTACTCAATCTTCTCCCTCTCAGCAACTGATGGCGTGCGTATAGCCGTGCCACCATCCCACAGCGGCTGCACTTCATGAACTCTAACGCCCACAGTGAATTAGATATGATGCGGAGGAATGTCAGGCGCTCTCGGAAGCGATTCCAGAGGGCTCGGCGTTCCAGTGCTGAAGATCTAACTCAGCGTAGAGCTGATTATTTGGCTGATCTTACGACGTACAAGGACATGATTGTTAGGGTTAAAGAGGACGAGTGGAGGGGATTTGTACGGGAGAATAGGAATGACCCATGGAGTAATGTTTAACGGTTGTGTGTGGGGGTGGGTTGGGAATCGGACTGAATAGACATGCCTACGTGTTAACAGTGATCTGTTGTCATCATAGAGGGACTGCATGGACGAACCTTGCTATCTATGTTATTAATGGTTAATGTCCCGTGAAGACGCCGTGTTAGGACGATTAGGATTTTTGCCGGTTCGGATTTTTAATAAACATTTAAAGTTTAAAGATTGCTTTAAAAATACTTTATTTTTTCCAATATCTAATGAATATCTCCAAAAATATGGACCCAATTAAAATATGATATTAGTAAAACTTGGAGGCAATTTTAGTGAAATTTCTTTTATTTTGTTTTTATAGCAGCTAAATCATTTATTTGCACCATGATTCCATAAATTTATTTGGAATAGCAAAAACTGCCTAAAATTTGCTCGTTTGTTTCGTAAGTAGCACAAAAACGGCTTAAGATATTTTTACGGATTTTTGCATATTCGTTAATAACATAATTATCTAAAATTTTGATATTCCGCTTTATGATTCAACGATTCTGAGTTATGCGAAAAGATTTAAAAAACGATAATTTGGCATTTTTTCACCTTTTTTAGTGTTTCTCAATTAGTCGCCAAACCAAAGATTCTATCTTCAAGCGGCATATCAAAATTGAAGATATGAAAGTTTTTAGTACTGTGTGAAATTTGGCTGCCGAATGTTTAGCAGTTCTTTGTGACTTTTTAAATGTTAAATAAGAAATATTTCATTCTTAAGCTATTTGCTCTACTATTTGCTTCCTCTAAGTGTACTGACCAATTTTTATTTATAGGATGTGTGCCAAACGGTAGCAAGGTACTATTGTAAGTAAATTTTTTACACTTCTGAGGTGAATAAAATTTCACTAGCCCTGGGGTGTAGTAGAATTTTTGACACAAGAGATAAATTTTTGACAAGCAGAAATTAGAAGCGTGGTATCACAAAATAAGATAAAACCACTGCCGTCGTTTTTGGAAATTCGAGCCGTCACCCAATACATCGATTTTTGCGGATCTTAAATGTAGTTAGACTGTGAAAAATGAATTGTATGTTTTAATTTGCGAAAAATTATACAACATATTATACGATCTTTCGCTACATCAGAGCATTTTGTCTTGTATGTATAAAAATTTTGTTTTAAAAATTTGTTGGCAACCGCCGGTTTGTAGTAAATTGTTTTGCTTCGCCGCCGCAAAATTTTATACTGTCAAAAAAGGTATCACTTCACACAGCTTAAACATTAATGTTTTTACAGACGTCAAAATTTTATATTGTCAAAAAAGATATTATTTGGCACGGCCAAGGCGAATTCAGTACCAGGTAGCCTTATCAGCACAGCTGATTGCGCCCTATCCGTCAAACTCCATATAAAAAAGAGAAAAACTTTATCCCGAACTGTCAACGTACAAATAAAAATAGCCCTACAACAACTTTGTATGTGTGTTGTTTTAATGATAAGGCCACTTGGTATTAATTCGCTTTCGGCACGGCAGAAACATGAAAAATTTTCCCCACAGGCAAATATTTTGCTACCATGGTACTTTTCTACTGTTTGACACACGCCCATAATAGAAGATAACAATCCCAGTTATCTATCAAAAATTAAAAAGAGTGTATCATTGAGTCTGCTTTTACACAGATCAGTTTTTCTTGAAGCAACTGTTATTTTCTAGTGAGAAAGAGCGAGAGAGGAGTACATAAAATATATTCTACTCTCGCTCTTTCTCACAAGAAAATAAAAGTTGCTTCAAGAAAAACTGATCGGTGTAAAAGCAGACTAAGTATTAAAAAACTACAGCGCAAAATTCGTATTCGGTTGAAAACAATACGATGGAAAAACACCCTGTATTTCACATGCCGGGAAAATCAGGGACACTACATATGGCACTTGTCTTAGCCCAATATGTCCTCGAAACAATAAAACTACTTTTTTTGACATATTGCTTCTTATGGTATTACCTTTCAAATAAGTATAAATATGGGGTAAGTATTAGTGCAAACAAATTTTATAGCTACGAAATAATTGACGAACTTTTTTCTGCAAAAAACGGGGAAAAATCTACTTCAAAAATAATGGTGCCATTGTATTGGGCCCTAGATGGGCTTTATTGGGGACAAAACAATTATTGGTATAATTGTGACGTTTTCTAAGGTGGACCAATTTCACTGTGAGCCACTGTAGATGTATTGCGCGAATGGTGCAAGCAAGGTGGATTTGTACAGGTGATATTATAAGCACAGCTGTTCTACTTTTTTTCCGCAAATTGGATGCTTGTATGTCAAAATTTGTATACGTTGTCATAGGGGCTGAGATGTCAAATGTTATTGTAATGTTTTAGTTGTTTTAGAATCAACACCACCTGATAAAATTAATTCACCTTGGGTGCAAGCGTGATTTTGACCCTTAGAAATTTAATAGATCAAAGCTCTCATTGTTAGCACAGTTATAAAACTGTCATATAAAACCTCCATTTTCTGAATTTTATAAAAAATACATATTTGTCGCATAATCATATCCTTATCACCGTTGCATAGTTAAAAGTTTCATAAGTTTTTCACCACTTTGCCATGAAGGACAGCCGCCGTTACTCCGATGCAATTCCAATTCACCTGGAATATGGTGTAGCAGATGATGACGTCACAGTTTCATGGTCAGTATTTAAAAGAATTATAGTAAATAAAATCGAGGATTATTTGGATCAACAGTATAGACAGTACTACCAGCAATGTTTTTAAATCTTTTAGCTTTTATCTACGAAAAATATAACATAGATTGTAGAGTACACCAATATATAAGATTGAAAAAAAAACACTTTAAATTTTTTTAACGTTTCTTTAAACATTAAAAAGTTGATATGTTTAATTAGCTTTGCACTTAATTTCGACCGTAATTAATTTTCTCCATCGGAGTTTAACAACAATTTAGAAGGAGTGGACACAATTACATAATCTGGAAATACTCTGCACAAAAAGGACTTTGACAATTTACAGTTATACATTTTTTAAAACTCTATTTCAATATATTATTTTTTACGCTCTTAAATGCTATTTAAAGCAAAAAAGTGCTGAAAAAATATTTAACTTTTGAGATATAGCATCGCAAACTTTACTATTTTTTTATTTTAAACTCTCTTGACCCCATGCGCCACTTTAAGTGTTAAAAGAGTTTCCCCTTTTTATTATGATTAATACTAATAAGGGATGCCAGTCCTGATCCCGAAAATCCCGGGATTTTTCGGTACTGACAAATTCCGGGACTCGTCAAAAAAATCCCGGGGAATCCCGAAATATTTAAATTACGTTTTTTAATTAAAATTCTTATACAAAATACTCGTAATGAAAAGTAACAATTGTAACACTAGTTTATGAATTTAAATGTGTTATGGTTGTCGAAGGGTATCCTCTATTCTCATTCCCCTGGTCGGTGGTGATAGACGAACTTCTCTACATTCGTAGTGAAAGTGGGCATGAACTGACTGGATGCGCCGATTATGGTAACTGGAAAATTCGGCAGTGTTCTCTCAGGCGTCATGAATGATGCTTGTGCTCTACTTCAGTCTTAGGAGAAAATACTATCGTTAAATGGATACAATATCCCTCATTCTATGGATGTCAGATATTTTTGTGATTTTCTTAGCAGAAGGCTGATTTGGAATACCATGAAGAATTATTTATACAAAAAGCCCTTTAGAGTTGTACTGGATGCACCTGGATGAAGTATGAGCCCCAAAACTATCATGTGGACTTTTTAAATTATACGGGTATATTCTGAATTCCATGCGAAATGAAAATGTTCGGAATTATCAAAACATTGTTGCTGCAAACTTTTATTTATAACAAGAATGCTATGGCAATTCCGAGCACAATTATTCCGCATGGAATATAGAACAAGCATGAATATTTGAACAACTATCACGTACGTCACGCTTCTATGGTGGCCGAGAACTCGGCTGATTGTAGAAGCTGCTAAGCTATGCAAGATCAAGATGTTGGCATATCTTCTTGCTACCGGTGTAATGAGGATATCTCCAGCCTTTGCTATTTAGACCTCAATTAGTTCAACGCCTTTTCAGATCTTCATAAGATCCTCTGCATCAGTGGCTGCTTACAGGATGGGTCTTGGAAACTCTGTTCATTGTGTTGGCAAAAAGCATTCATCGATCCTGAGTACAATATATTAAAGAGAACTATAAGCTATGCCGAATGACAAGCATAAACCACGAACTGAGGCTTGGAAAAATATTATGTTCCTTTCAGCTAAGGGCGCTCAAGGCTACGTGTGAGGATGTTGGTTCACCTGTGGATTCCAGAAATATACGGTGATTTACAGATAGATCCAAAACCCCATAACGATGCGTGAGTCTTTGGACCTAATGTTAAAATATATGTTTCCATGTGCAAATGGCCTACGGTATTTCAGGCGGAAATTGAGACAATTGTAACATGTGCCGTCATTGTTTTAAATAAAAGTCCTAAGGGCTCGCATAAAGCTATCTTTTCAGATAGACCAGCAGCTCTGAAATCTCTCCTTTCATGGAAATTATCATCCGAGCTTGTGCTAGAGTGGTTTGACTAACTACAATAGCTATAAATAGGTAAGAAGATTTTGTTTTACTAAATACCTGGTCATAGTGGAGTCAGAGCATTTTTCTGCCGTAATTTGGTCAACGGATAACTCAGTAATAAATGGAAAGGAAATTGCGATCGCTAAGGGAGCAATATGATTAAATATTGTTGTAGCTAATTTATTTTCTAAGATCGTAGTTCAATGAATTAACTTTTAATTTTGTAACGTCCACTTTCCGGAATTTATATTTTACTGTTCAATAAAATATTAAAATGCTTTTCAAAATACATGAAAATTAGCTTTTCTTTCTTAATTTTTTGAAGTTGTTATTAATAATACACATAATGAAGATATTTTACTTTAAAAATTTAGTGTTTTATTAAAAAAGAAAAATCCCGATAAAACCCGGGATCCCGATCAATCCCAGGATTTGAAATTCTGAAATCCCGAATCCCGGGATTTAAAAAAACCAGTCCCGTTTGGCATCCATTATGCTTAACCCTACGTCTACAGCTTACACCGCTTTCGCACTAGGAAAGTTTAGTTTGCACAGTTTTAATTCAGCCGGTAGAAAGACAGAGAGATGAAATATTCCGTATCTGTCTGTCTTGGACACCGTAGGTCTGAAAAGACCAAACCTATTCTGATTCAGTTTGTTTTTGATGAATGAAAGCATGATACCATATTTGGTCGAATCAAACTCTTTTCGAGGTCGTTACACTATCTTTGGGATTTTTCTTAACATGGCCGAAGTCTTCGCTCGGCTGTTTTCCAAAATCTTAAAAAGACAACAAAAAAACAAGTGTCATAAGGATTCAAGAGGGGGTCATGGTTATTATGACCTAGTAGGCTAGTCGAACACTGGTACTATTTAAATTTTCTAAACCGACTGAATTTTAACTATGTGACCCATCATGAACTGAAGGCTGGATCAGCCCTTGTTTAACAAACAGCATATTCCATTTTTAGTGTATATATAAAATTCGGAGAAGTCGTAAAATATTTAGAGCTCGGATTTAGTGAAACTCGGAGAATATATACATATTTCGAGTTTCTGACCACTTTAAAAATATTTGTGAAAATACTTCTTTAGTGTAGCAATAAGAGGGTAGTATACGTAAAAAAACTGTTTGAATTCCTCAAAAATGGAATTCCATTTTTCTATAGTTATCTTCATCTATTTGAATATTTAGCATTTTGGTACACCGAATAATATATACGCAACATCGTTCCTTTTGTGGAATCGTTCTGACTGATCCGAAAGTCTAAATGAACTAGGTCGTTCCTTTCGTTCATCGTTCCGGTTTTTTTGTTTGAACAGTGAATGAACGAGGAACGAGAGAATGTCTCCATCGCTCCTAAAAACGTTAAAGGGGCCTTCAGACTATTAGATTTAGTATTAATACTTGTCAAAAACTCAAATCGTAAGTAAAAATGTAACAGTGTGAAAACAAATTGTTATGATTTGTCAAATAATACGTAAAGAAACTTGACAGTATTATGGTATTCGTAATTTTTAGGAAATTTTCCAAGGTGTATTTATACAGATGATATTATAAGCACAGCTTTTCTACTTTTTTCCGCAAATTAGATGCTCGTATGTCAAAATTTGTATACGTTGACATAGAGGCTGTGATGTCAAATGTTATTGTAATGTTGTAGTTGTTTTAGAATCAACAGCACCTGATAAAATTAATTCACCTTGGAAATTTTCTAAACAATCACATTTTTCATTTTATCAGGGTTGTCTATTGCACAAACAAGCATAGGAATAACAAAAACAGTTGTGTATTTATTGGCCGCCATAAATAAAGAAAAAGAAGAACGAAAAAATGTGCTTTATTGCAAATTATTTATGTTACGTTTTATTTGGAATGTGATAGTGTAGAAACAAAATGTAATGAGAAAATTTTCTTTAAGATTTCTTGACAGTCGACAGATTTTGATTTGATTTTCGTCTTACAAAATCTAATAAAAATCTCAAAGCTTGTATTACAATGTGAAAGCGCCTTAAGAAACATTTTTCGCGGTTTATATTCTGACATAATAATAATAAAATAATTCTTTGTTTTCGTAAAATATTTGTAAAAAAACAATAGCTCAGAACAAGCAATAATTTTTTAAAAATAATAAAATCTATCATAAACATAAATAAATAGATCATTCTCTATATAAAAAAGTGTACACAAATAAGTGAACTAAACAAATGTGTTGTCTTGAACGTTTGTCAAAGCAAATTAATTACTCCTCAATACGGTTTGCAATTGCGGAACGAGGAACGATAAAAAAGGAACGTTTGGATCCGTCTGTACCGTTCCATTTAGGGAATCGTTCCATGGAACTAGGTCGTTCCGGAACGACACAACTATATTCTACCCATTTACAGCTTAAAATTATCCACAGCAAAAACAATAGACTTGAGTAGAAAATGTTTCTGCACATGCATTTCAAAAGTGACATAACTCGCAAAATGCGTTTCATTCTACAACATCGGATGACCAAGGTTATCATCCTACGGTGTAATATTAGATTATATTTAGGGATGTGCGATGAATCGATTAATCAAAGTTTTTGATTAATCAAAATTTTGATTAATCAAAATTTTGATTAATCAAATTATTTTAATTTTGATTATTCAAATTTGAATGATTTTATTCAAAATAATAAAACAACAATATTTCAAACAAAATGAATTCAACACATACAAATATAAAACGCAAGAAATACAAAAAACTAAAAAAATAAAGGTATAAAATAAAAAAACTCAAGACAAAAATTAAAAACACAAATTATTCAATTGTTCAAAATATAAATTATTCAAAATCATGATTAATCAAATAATCCAGATTTTGAATAATCAAATTTAAAATTATTTGATTAATCAGCATTTTGAGTAATCAGGATTCTTGATTAATCGATTAATTGATTAATCACAATTTAGATTAATCAAAAATTTGATTAATCGATTAATCGCACATCCCTAATTATATTCAATTTTATAAAATCAAAAAAATAAATAAATTTCTTAAAAATTTCTGTTTTAAAAAGACTTTACTTACAGACTTTCCCCTTATTGATTGATGTCTAGTTGCTGCTATCCCGGTACCATATGGTTGGTTGAGCATAGCATTTCCTAATCCAAATTTGACTGCTGTCGAACACTTAAATAGTCTTATTCGCCATGCTAGTATTTCATTTAAAAAATAGACAGACACAAATACATACGTGTAGTTTGTGTTAATTGCATGTGTGAGTTAATTAAGGAGGAATTAAATTAGCACATAATACATACGAGTACCTACTTATATTACTTTGTTTTGCTCATATTTTAAAATTTCGATTAATATTCAGTTTCCTTAATTTTTGTTTCTGTTTTTTATTTTGATGTGTTTAATTCATGCAAGTTATAGCTGTTTTTCCAACCAAACAATATTTGAGTTGCATGAAAATGTTCAATTATAATTAAAAATACTTGTTAAGTCTTCAAACAATATTGTTAAATGATTTTTGTGTCACTCTTCTTTTCGAATACTGAAAATACTTTTTATATAGTATAATTGCTTTTTAATTCTTTATAAGAAATACAGGAGGTCGATTCTCGTTCTGTGTAACGGTGAAATGAAAAGGTTTTTCAGCTTTTATTGTCGATTCTTTTTTTGTGTAGCAATCAGTGATGATTTAGCCATTTTCTGGCTAAATTTAGTCATTTTTCATCCCATTTAGCCAGAAGAAAAGTTTATTTATCCATTAGCCATTTTTTAGCCACTTTTATTTTAATATAGCTATTTTTTGGACATTTTTTTTCAAATGAAATTTTTTCCCAATTTTTCTTAAAAAATTTAAACTCTCAACAAAGGAACACTTATTTACTACCAAAAAATACAACAGAGTAATATGTTATTGTTTTCGCACGCATGAGAAGAAAAGAAATTTTGGTAAATTGGTAAACTAGTTTTCAGAGATACAAAAACGGTATTTGGTTTTGTTTAAATTCATATTCGTTTATCTATTCAGAATTAATACCCACAAACTTTTTGAAAATTCGCGAAAATCACCGAAAAGTGCTTTGTTTATAAAAATAAAAATCTTCGGTGAGCGCAATAATGGCAATCGATAAGAATAATATACAAGGTAGCCCTGGAACACCAGCTGATTATTTTTTATTTGCGTTTTTCATGGTACGAATTGTCAAATCCTGTGTATATGTGAAATAACTACTTTGCATACACAATACCACACGTATGCTTGCTGCTTGTGTTCTACAAACACACACTTACCCTCTCTATTAATGTTTGACATTTCCTACCCCAAATTTTCATTTGAATTAGTTAGTCTATGTCCGGACGAGTCAACTTTTGCTTCTGCAACTTTCTTAAATTTACTTTTGAAGTTGCATTCGTGTCCATATAATGAAATTCTTGTTGCGCAGCTTTTGGTTTTTTTTACATAGCTTTTGTTGTTGCTTAATATTACGAAGAAGAAAACAAAAGAGAGTTCTCACCTCTCTCTCCCATATACTCAAAAGCTGCGTAGCAAAAGTTGACTCGTATGGACATGGACTTATGCGGCTACCTGTTATATTATTCTACCATGATAGGAAGCAAAAATATAATTCAGAAACGTGTGTTGACACTTTCTGAAATACTTGCATTTAGAAGTTATACCCAGCAAAGTCATTTTTAAAAATTGCTGAAAAAAGTTGTTGCTAATAAAAAGAAAAAACTTCGGTAAATAAAATAACAGCTAATGTCAATCGATAGGGGAAAAATACAATTCAGAAGCGAGGGCTGTCGCTTTCTGAAATACTTGTAATCAGAAGTTATACCCAGCAAACTTTTGAAAATTGGCAAACATCACCAAAAAGTGTTTCGTTTATAAATGTACAAATCACCGGTGAGCGCAATAATGGCCAATGGCAATCGATAGACGGAAAAAAATACAATTCAGAAACAAGGGTTGTCACTTTCTGAAATACTTGCATTCATAAGATATACCCAACAAACCACTAGAAATTTAAAAAAACTGGTGATAAAAGTTTTTGCTAAAAAAAAGAAAAAACTTCGATGAGCGGAATAATGGCAATCGATAGGATTTTATTTAATTTAAAAAAGCTTTCCAATTTGTTGTAAAAAACAATATATGAATTTCTTTTTATTATTGTTTAATACTCATGATTTTCACACTCGATTTCGCTTAGCCATTTTTTAGCTAGTTTTTAGCCATTTCTTAGCCTTTTTTTGTCTGTCAAAAATTTTTCATACGAAATTTTTCAAACGAAAAAACATTTTAAGCGTCTATTACACATCGAGCGTGTTATCAAACATTTATGTTGGGCCAACAGATTCGCTCGTGTAATAAAGCAAAAATACGTTTTGTCGGGCATTCTCGCGTGTTTTCAACATTTTTTGGTTCGCCATCGAGCCAACCAACTTGTGTAATTGCTTGTTCGTCCAACACACATACAAATCTGCATTTCATAAGAAAATTTAAACAGAAAAGATGGTAACTGGCGAGCGGAAGCTTTTAGAAAAATTTATTGAATTGTATGAAAGTTTGGCCGAGTTGTGACAAATAAAAAGCGATGCTTATACCACAACTGAAATTTATAAAAATAGGAAGTAGATATTTAATATAATCGAAAAAAATAATAAAATTTAATAAAGATAAAACTAAAAATTTTATATAAAATTTAAAAAGTTTTTTTTATTTAATATAAAACATTTAATTTAAAAATAAAATTTTTAAAATCAAATAGAAATTTAATAGAGCAAAAATTTAGCTTAACAGAAATTTAATAGAAACTTTTATCGAGTATATTCTGTATTTCATGTGGAATTATAATGTGTGGAATTATCAAAGCATTGTTGTTATAAATATTAATTTACTACAACAATGCTTTGATACTTCCGCACATTTTAATTCCACATGAAATACAGAACATGGCCGTATATGTATATTATATTTCGTTTTGATTTTTCTTGCTTATAGTGCGTTTCGAGCATGCTCGAGTATGAGTTTTGCGCAAAATACGTGTTTTCCTACATGTTTTCCCATACAACTGTCATGTGAGCAAAACACCTCAAACAGCGTGTTTTGCTCCAAATTATGTCGAAATTTGTCTACGCAACACTGCGTTGCCTCTATGATTACAAATGCAACGTTGGGTCATCCATTTATTGTGATTGACAAATGCGAAAAAAGTGGCACTGTTCTGCGGCCACATAAGGAAGGAAATATGGCGCGCATTTTATTTTCGAAGAAAAATTTAAACAAAACAATAAAAATGTCAAACTTATTACGAAAATTCGAACTTAAAAACACTTACAGCATAATGGAAACGTTTCGACATATCTTGCTCAAAACGGCCTGTTTTGCTCATAATGGAAATGTAGTATTATTCACACTATGAAAGTTTTCTTTCAGAATGTCTGAGTATTTGGGTGAGAGGGGAGAGAAGAATGGGAAGGGGTACACGCTTTCATGTTCTTTGAAACTCCCTATAGTTTTGTAAATCGTAATGGCCAACCTGATGTTCGGTCAATTGGAGGTTGTTGCGTTCTAAACCATAACTCAGAATTTGTTATAGTTTGAGGCCAACACATTTTGAGGATTCGGCGAAGGCATTTATTGACGAACACCTGTAATATTTGTAAATCAATGTTCGTTAAATTCCAGGTCTGCGAGCCATAAAGCAGTAAACAAAAACAAATTTTTGACACCGTTGCAGCTTTGTTTCCCGTGTAGCTTTTATCATTTTTAACCGACTTCAAAAAAAAGAGAAAGGTTATCAATTCGTCATGTATTTTTTATGTATGTTCCCTCAAAACTTCGCTATTTATGAAGCGATTTCAGATTTTTTTGTAAATGGGCAGGGTCACGCTCATACAAAGTAAATACACATTCCTTTTCAATAACCTCTACTCAACCGATTCTTATGAAACTTTGCGCATACTTTATTTTCTGTTTGAATACATTACGATTAAAAAAGTGGGCAGTGCCACGCCCATGCAAAGTAAATGTTCTTTTTCAACCGATTCTTATGAATCTTTGCATACACCTTTACTTATCGCTACAATACAACATTATGTTTAGAAAAGTGGGCAATGACACGCAAATGAAAAGTAAATATGAATTTTAACTTCTTCTACTTAACCGATTCTTATTAAACTTTGCATACACATTTAGTTATCGTTACAATACAACATTGTCGTTAGAAAAGTGGGCAATGCCACACCCATTTTAACTACTTCTACTTAACCGATTCTTATGAAACTTCGCATACACAACTAGTTCTCGTAAAAGTAGAACATTATGATTTAAAAAAATGGGGCAGTGCCACGCCTATTTTGTAGTCGGTTTTTTGCAAGAATTATCCTGGTAATATATTAAATATTTAAACAAATTTTAGCTCTAGGGCTGCAGGAATTACTATTCTAAAAATTTTCTTACTTTTCGAAAATGCACCCTACTTCCAGCATTGGTATAAAAGTATGGTTATTTAAACAAAAAACCGTTAAAAAATTCACTATTTCTTTTGCAATTTTTTTTAACTAACTTATTTTATGTATAAGTCTAGACATCCTGTGCACAAATGCTATCTGGGGAGCAGATTGTCGAAAAAAGACAAACTTTGACAAGAAAATATTTTATTACAATTAAAGCAATGTTCAGATTTCTAAAGATTGTTGACATAGTGCTTCGAAGTCTCAAGATACTTAGCTCTATGTCTCCCTACCTGATATGAAATGCTGGTATAACTTGAAGTTATAACTGCGTTTTTAAAACAGATAAGCAGATGCTCTGACAACGATGCCAAAATTTGAATAAAGCATTAACATCAGAAATCTACATTTAACATTAACTTTATGTTAGTGTAAATATTAGTGATTTTGTCTTAGGTGTAACCCGCAAGTAATATCAAACTTAATATACAGTATAAATTTCGATTATTTTGCTTGTAGCGTATGTAAGCCATTCCTTTTCGATTCATCCAAAAGTTTCGAGATAATAAGTTGCGTGATAATAATCAAAATTATTAGCAATCGTAAAGTTGCATATCGTCACACAAAATGCAAAAAACCATAACATTTTGAAAGCTTAACAGGAGAAGCATAAAAATTGCTTAAATTAAAAAAATATAATGACAATTGGTGCAAAATTTTACAATAAATATATACATTTGTTGGTCCTTTTTTACTTGTATTGTAAGATTTTGCCCAAATCGTCAATATATTTTTCATTTAAACAAGTTGTATGCTTCTCCTGCAAAACTTTTAAAAGGCTAGATAGTGCTTTTTGCATTTTTTGTGACGATACAAATGTATATTAACCCTGCGTTTAGACATGTAAGTACTTGCATGCAAGTTCTGTGTACGTATTATCAACGAAAAAGCAATTTGTATTCGTTTCTCTGTCTTTCTCATAGCTGAACCAAAAGTTTGTTAGTAGAAAAGTTTGAGTGTATTGAGTTTTTCGAACTTGCACTTGCATGTGTAAAGGCCAGGTAAAATATGGGTACAAAGGCAAGTGATGCCATGTATTGTATAGCTGAGAAAATTTGGTAATATTCTTATTTTATTGTCAAAGCTGAGCTGGCCTGCTAGCAAGTGGCGAAATATTTTGTGGTCTGACGAATCAAAAATAAATTTATTTCACTCTGACATAAGCAGCCGCTGCGTACGAAGACCACCGAACACGGAACTTTTGCCTCTATTCACCATAAAGACCATTAAACACGGTGGCGGGAATATTATGGTGTGGGTGTGTTTCTCATATAATGGAACTGGACCTATCGTACGTATTGAAGCAAGAATGAGACATGCCAAAAACTTGTAGACTCAGTCCCGAAACGTTGCGCAGCCGTTATCAAAAATAAACGATATTCCACTAAGTATTGAGGTAATTTAAGAATAATTAATTTATTTTTTATTAATTTACTCATCTCTTGCAATTTTGTTGTTTTTTAGATAATTGAAGTGGATGGCTCTATTTTTTTCACACTTCAAATGTTGAATTGCGAATGTTTTTACGAATATATCTTTTTTTAAGTTTTTTTATCAAAACAGGAATACTGTAATTTGTTTCGCTAGTTGTTCGGTCACACAAAAACATTATTATGTTTTTTACTTTTAAACAATATCGAATTCACTCAGTTTCTTCTTCTTCTCTAGAAAAAATAGAGTTGGTTGATAGCACTATAACAAAAATGTCGCCAATTCTTGTTGTTCGTTATGGCAATACTACTAGGTTTAAACTACTTCTCAAAAACATCAAATTCACTTCATACTGGATTAAATTAGTTTTCAGATTAGTTAATTATAGAATAAAATTAAGTTTACTGGTCCTCGCCCTGACCGAGCAGTGACCAGTCAATGCGCCTATTAAGACCCCTACCACCTTCCTATTCATGCTCAGTAACAGTTCGGATCTGCCTAAGTCAAGCTTTGGCCTTCGAGACTACAATCCTCCCTGCTCCCCCATGAACGGTTGGCCCTATTCGACACCCAGTCACTGAGCTCCCTATAGTAATGACCGATCGGTACTTTAACCGATCTATCACACAATTCCACATCTAACGCTGACCCTAATCTTGCCAGCTCATCAGCTGTCTCATTTCCTTCAACATTGCAGTGGCCAGGAACCCAACATAATCTAACACTATATTTGTCCATGAGCAAGTCGAGGGCTCTCCTGCAGTCACTAACTAGCTTCGATCTGACACAATGTCCCTTCAATGCTTTTAGCGCCGCCTGACTGTCGACGTAGGTTACCTCCACGCGCTCAGTCATGTCTGTGGCCACTATCTCCGTGGCCCTGAGGATCGCCAGGATCTCAGCTTGGAAAACGCTACACTCGTTCGGTAGCCTAAAAGACCTACGAATGTCCGTCCCCAAAATATAGACACCAGCTCCCATGGCTGTTTCCATTTTGGAACCGTCCGTGAAAACCGCACAACCCTCATAAAGCCTATCAGATTCGACCCAAAAGTCCCTATCCGCAATCACTAATGAGGGTGTCCTCCCAAAATCAATTTCAGCAACCTTAGAGTCCGTGAACCCATGCGTTATGGGTACCCCCCGCTTAAACTGATCTCATTTAGGATTGCTGTGTGACCTGTTACTCCTGTCCTCACCAACCCTGCCTCTAGTAGTCTTAGAAGACTCCTTGCTTCCGTTCTCATTACAAAATCCTCTATGGGAAGCAGATGAAGAATGACATCCAAGGCAGCTTGAGGTGTGCTCCTCTGGGCTCCTCTGATGCCCAGAGAGGCGCACCTCTGCATCTTAGCAAGTAATCTCCTATGACTCTTTCCTCAACGCCTCCCACCACACCACACAGCCATAGGAAACAACCGGCCTGACAACAGTTGTGTAAATCCAGTTTACCACCTTCGGTTGCAGACCCCAGTTCCTTCCAACGGAGTTCCTGTATGCGTAGTAGGCATTTAAACCTCTCTTTAGCCTTTCTTGAGTGTTCCTCATCCATGAAAGTTTACTATCCAAGATGACACTCAAGTATTTGGCCTCCTTTGCTAGCCCTAGCTCTACTCCTCCAATCCTAGGCAGTACAAAACTGTCTACTTTGTATTTCCTGGTAAAGAGGACTAACTCAGTCTTCTCGGGGTTGACCCCCAGTCCCTTGTTACTAGCCCAGGAAGATAGTTCGTCAAGCGCCGACAGCATGACTTCACTGATGTTGGGAAAAATTTTTCCCGTTACCATTAAAACCACGTCGTCCGCATAGGCGACTATCTTCCGGCCGCTCCTGTCAAAACGCCTAAGAATTTCATTCATCGCCAGCAGCCACAGTAGGGGTGATAGAACTCCTCCTTGTGGTGTGGCCCTAGTCGCCAATTTCCTCAGGTTCACGCCTCCCATACCTGAGTTGATAATTCTGCTGCTAAGCAAGAGAGTTATCCACTCCACCAGAAAGTTGCTAATACCGAGCAGCTCTAACGACTCCCTAATAGCCTCTATACTAATATTGTTAAAGGCTCCTTCAATATCCAGGAACGCAGCCAAGGTATAATATTTATGCTGCAATCCCCGATCAATAACACTAACCACATCGTGAAGCGCGCTCTCCACAAACCTGCCTTTTAAATAGGCATGCTGAGCACCACTGATGACGCGCGTATCAATCGTGTTCCTAAGATGCAGGTCGATCAGTCGCTCCAGTGTCTTCAAAAGAAAAGACGAAAGACTGAACGACCTGAAGTCCTTCGGCTTGTGAGTGGCTCTTCTTACCCGCCTTGGGTATGAAGATGACCCTAACCTCTCTCCAGCCTTCGGGTACAAACCTTCTAAACAAGCATATCCTGAAGATTTTCACCAGAGACATAAGTACGCGCTCCGGAACATTCTGCAGCATGGCCGGAAAAACACCATCGGGTCCCGGTGACTTATAGGGCCCAAAAGTGTTTATTGCCCATGCTGCCCTTTCCAATGTTACTATGTCGTCTACTGTCTCACCTAACTGTGGTACCGCCAATGAGTCGAACCTAACCCCAGCCGCTACCTCGTTCCTTACTTCTGTACAGCCAGGAAAGTGTGTGTCCATAAGCACAGATAAGGTCTCAGAGCTGGATTCCGTCCATGAGCCATCCACTCTTTGAATATGCCCGGGGCCTTAGGGTTAAGGCGTTGCCGTAAACGCCTATGTCGTTTTTTGTAATAGATTAAAGTAACACACATGTGTTCTTTAATCTACTACAAAAAACGACTCAGGCGTTTACGCCAACGCCTTACACAATCAGGCCCAATATAATTCTGTTTTTGTTTTCATAAATTTTTTTTTTAGGTGACATGTGCGTTTCTTATAACAGTCGCCTCCCAGGCGAAGTTTACCATTAAGGGGCTAAAAAATATGTTTACCATTCTAGGGTTAAGAAATTAAAATAGTGGGTAGATCTGTTCAGAAAAAATTAATGGGGGCCGCTCCTACATTTTAGCCCTCTAGAAGTGACTCTGTTGCAGTTATGAAGTTTCATTTGAAAATTTGGCCTTTTAATCAGAACGTGGCAACTCTAAGGCGTGGCCGGAATTTGATAGGTTCCAACGTTTTATTGTTCCTTATGCTCTGTACTATAGACCAGCATTGGTTTCATCCAGTTGGCAGATGGTTCCAAATTTCGAAACCCTTAATTAAGCATAGTCTGGACCTGATTTCATTAGGCAACCCATGTGCGATATGCTCTCTGATATAAGTATCATTGCTTTAAAATATGTTTTATCCGATTGGCAGATGGGTGGTTATTTTTAAGGTGGGATCCCGTACTATTAGGACGTTTTGCGTTTTAGGCAACGATATGCATTATAATAACGTTTTTTTGTTGCTGTTCGTCATTGGATATCGTTTGTTATGAAAGCTGTCGATTTCCAGCACAGGCCTGGTAATTTTATTACTATTGATATAAACGTATAAGTTGGAAAAAATAAATAAGCCGTGTTTGTCCCTTTCTTCCAACTAACAGTTTTTTGTAGACATAAAACTATATTTTAATCGAAATAACTTGTTTTTTGTATTTTTTATATTATCGTACTTCGAAACGAAACGTCAATGCATTTGGTGCATGAACTTGTTCCACAATCGTGAAAAAGTGAAATTATGATCCTAATGTACATACATCGCGACCTTAGTATTGGTTTAGCCCATATGCCAAAAAGTCGGAATGGAGAATAACAACAAAGAAGATTTACATAAAGTTTTCTCAAAATACATCCAATAGAATTTTTTGTATTCTCACCACGGCTTTCGTCATATGTTTGGAAGAAAAATGTACATTTTTGTGAACTTTCATCAATCCGATTAGAAATGAACATCTTTTTACTGAAAGTAAAATATCTTGTTTTGTGCTCCAGTAACCACTTTTTTTATTTTATTTGTAAAAAGTAGCTTTTGTTGCTCCATGTGTATACTAACTGCTGTGTATTGAGTAACTTGTTATTGAGATGAAAATTTCTACTTTTTATTGAAAATAAGCGTATAAATGTTATTAGAAAAAAGAAATTTATTATTCAGGCTTAAGTTCGTTCAATTTAATTTTTACAATTAAATCATTTTTTATTGAGAAATAATTTTTCAAAGCATGTGGCAATTGAAAAGTACAAATACCAATTTCTTGACTTTTGTAAAGGTCGAACTGAACATCGATGTTTTCGGGATTAACCACAATCCCATCGTCAGAGCTCTCTATACTCTAGGCTACTCAGCCCCCAAAGTCAAGCGGTAAATATCTGGCATTAAACCAATTGCATTGAAGCTCTATGTTTCCTGGCTTTAAGCTTATTTTATGGTGACTTAGAAATTTACCATACTTTGCACTTATCCTAATCAACAACCACACTTGAGCTTTTTGTTTATATTTCTCACCCAAGATTGAGAAATCTCCTTTCTCTAGTTCTTAGGGTTTACATATGTTTTGTTTTATCCGTATTACACCGGAAACTATCTAACATATTTTGTACTATGTGCCTCTAGTGTTAATAATTGAAGTTGTGTGTATTTAGTCGAACTATATGGGTTTTATCCAAAGAAACTTAAGCCTGAATAATAAATTTCTTTGGATAAAACCCATATAGTTCGACTAAATACACACAACTATAAAATAAGCTTAAAGCCAGGAAACATAGACGCTTGACTTTGGGGGCTGAGTACCCTAGAGTATAGAGAGCTCTGACGATGGGATTGTGGTTAATCCCGAAAACATCGATGTTCAGTTCGACCTTTACAAAAGTCAAGAAATTGGTATTTGTACTTTTCAATTGCCACATGCTTTGAAAAATTATTTCTCAATAAAAAATTATTTAATTGTAAAAATTAAGTTGAACGAACTTAAGCCCGAATAATAAATTTCTTTGGATAAAACCCATAGAGTTCGACTAAATACACACAACTTCTGTTATTAGAAAAGATATTTACATGGAATAAAAAGTTAATATTGATGAAGCTTGGTATTTTACTTGATTTCTGTATTTAATTTTTTTATTTAAAAAAAAAATTTTTTTTAAAAAAATTTTATCAAAAATGATGCTATCGAGCACAATGAATGTTTGATATCTCAGAAACTAGGAACAATTTCGCGAAACAGTTTTTGGATTATGAAAGAGTGTATTCAAAATATATATACCCCATACTTAACTCAATTTTTTTGAAAATGGTCGGTGGGCCAAAACAATACTAAGGTCGCGACATATCGAGCTTTTGCTGTAATAAGGTCATAACTCAAAAAAAAATTTGTTTTGCATGCCATTCCTGAGTTGAGGTGAAATGTACTGATGTACGTAGTGAAAATATGGCCGACTTCCTAAACGTCAAAATGCATTGCAGTGATGCGACTTTACATTGTTTAGAACAACAAAGCACATACGACTTTGCATCACTGCAATGCATTTTGGCGTTTAGGAAGTCGGCCTATTATACAGGCCCATTAAAAGAAATTCTATGGGTGATAAGAAAAAAAACGGATACCAGATTCGGTTTCAGGGCCTAAAAATACATGAAACAAGGGGAAAATGTATGTAGATTATTTTTAAATTTTTTTTATTAATGGTAATTTGTTTTCGTTGGGCTGAGTAATCTTTAAGTTTATTAAACACGCATTAGCAAAATAAATATATAAAGAAATTCTCTATACGACTTTATTTACAAACTTTAGAACTTTAAATATTTTTTTGTACTTTTTATGTCGGTAAAATGTGCATCTATTGAAAAAATCTGTAAAAATTAAAAATATTTAGTAAAAGCCCGTTTAAGCAATAACTTCTTGCTTAAGAATTCCAGCTTCCTCCAACAATTGTTGAAAACCATTTGGTATCCTTCCTTCGTTTAATTCAGAACTCCATTGCATGTACTAAAAGTAAATTTAATTAGAAGAAAATTTAAATACACACGCACACACATATACATATAGGCAAAGTATTGTAATTGGACACTTGTTTTGTTTTTCTTTTTATTTAAATACCAAAATATATTTAATTCCATTGATACAAAAAAAGAAAATGTTTTGACCAATGCGGATATGTATACATACATACACATATTTTGCAAAATTGTTTATACTAACTTACACGCTCCAGTTCAGCACGCAATGCTAACACAGCTTTTTCACGGTCAGCAACAAGTTCTTCTAAATATTGATAACGTAACTTTTTCCTAGCCCGACACTCACGAGCACTCTGGCGACTGCGTTCTTTAAATATTTAGTGATATTTATTATTTTCATGAAAACTATTATTTTTTAATGAAAATTATAATAAACTTACCTAGCTTGGCTTTCATATCAATTTTCTCGTTTGATGCTTTGCGTCCTGGCTTGCGTCCTCTTTTACCACCCTCCTTGCGTTCCTGAAATAATGTAATAGTTTTATTTATAATCGGAAAAATATAAGTAAAAAAATTAACTGTATTTTTTGATCGAAAAGTAAAATTTTAACTAATTATTGTTTGAAAAATATCGGTAAAAATTACATTTGCAGTTTTTTTAATTTAGCCTTTTTAACACGTTTTTATTAGCTTCACCCGTATGTATGTGTTTTTTTTTAATTCGTGGCATGAAAATCATTGAAATACTCTCGCTGTGGTGTTGATTGGCAGGAGTGCGAAACTTTAACAAGCTAAAAACACATCTTTACACTGACACACTGTTACGCGTCGCCGGTTTGCTTGTTAAAGAAAGACAAAGGTAGCAATAAAATTAGTAATTAAGGGATGAAGGCAGTGGTCAAGAGACAAGTTCGATTTCCGACTAGCTCAGTCCGTGGCAATTTAGGTTCTCAACCCGCTCTTCCCAGACGCACAACATATAAATACTCACACTTGCCTAATAATACCACTGTGCGTACTGTAATTAATTGACTGTTAGAAAATTTTATTGTTGAACAACAAAACCAAGGCTAATGCCTTGAGTTCTGTTCACGTGTCTAACATAGTCGCTGTACCTGCATATTCTCGCCTACAATTCTACCCAGCATTCCTTAGAAAAAGAAACTAGTGCATATTTGAATTCATGACTTTAACTTAAAAACTTTATTCATCTGACAAGAAAAATTTAATTAAGCAATTTGGAACAATATATATAAGTACATAATATAATGTAAATTCTCATGAGTTTGTAATTAGTAAAAATACTGGTTAAATGCTAGATACTGTGCGATACACAAGCGCGTGAAAGTGGTAAATTCGATTCTGAAAACGTCCTTTGATATGTAAGTGATACTATTTGACTCATATGGAAATGCACCATTTGTACGCTTTTGTCTCCCACTGTACGAATAGAAGGAAAAGTATAAGTGTGCTATATAAAAACGATTTTAAGGATTTTGATAATAATAATGTTAATAATCTGGACTATGAACTACTTAGGATATTTATGTTTTTGCTCGATCTGGATGTTGCAGGTGAGGCGGTTGCTTGTTGACAATCGTTGCCATGCTTTAATTTTACTTGGAGGTAACGATGTTCCTGACTTGATGAGTTTTCATTCTGTTGATTTGTATTTTTTTGTAGTTCTTTCTTTTGCTTTGCTTCTTTTTCTCTTTTGTCTGTGTCACATCATGTTGTATTTTGTATTATTTTAGTTTGTTGTAATTCTATATTTTTATGTTAGGAAAATTCACAGGTAAGCTTAGTAGTTTTCTTTCGTTTAATTTAGAGTTAATCGTTTCTTTTGAGTTTCGTCATAACTTGATATTACAGCTTATTTATTCGACTTTTATGTCATTGTATCATATTTGTTTCTTTAAAATTTGTGTTTTACGCTTTTCCCTTTTTTTTTGCTTTAGCTGTTTTCCTTTCACACTCGTCACAATTGTACACATTCACCCCTCGTTTGAATATGTAGCTTTGGGCAAATTAGCACATACGTATGTATATAAAAAATTTTCAGTGTTTAGTTCGAATATAATTTTGGTAAATTTTTGGTTTTTCAAATAAATCAAGAAAAAAAATTAATTTTTCTCCTGTTATTTATCATTAATTTTTGTTCACTCTTTAATTCCCCTTTCTTTTCATTCTTATTTGCTTTTTCGTTTTTCTTTGCCCGAGCACTTCTTAACTTCGAAAAAAAAGAAACACAGATTTTATTCCTTTGCTGGTATTTTTGCACGTGTCTAATTGACATTTGACTTTCCTTATATTCTTGCTTTTTTTTACTTTTTTGTTCTTTCGAACTTACTTTTTTTTAGCTTTAGCGACCTTTTTATGACTTTTAAAAAAATCATAAGGAAAAGGTTTAAATTTTTTTTAATTTTTTTTTATACTTTCACTTTTGAATGAAATTTTTAATTAACTTTGTTTAGTTATAACAATTTTTCTTTCTTTTCCTTTTTTTATAAAATGCAGCAGAGCGCCGACAAAATGGCGACCTTTTGATCGTCTTATTTCGTTTAGGGGGAAAAATGTATATATGGATGTTCCTTCACCGCCACATTGTTTTTTACTTCTTAATTTTTTTGTTAACTGCTTCACCTTATATTTTACTTTGTCGCGGTGCAATTTGTTTTTTTTTTGCTTATTCTATATTAAATAATACATTTTATTTTCACATGCATGTTATTATCTACCGACATTGTGTATTTATTTATTATATTAAATAGTTATAGAAATTCTCTATAGTCGCTTTCCAATTATGCACCCGATTTGAGTCTTACTTGAACAATCTTTTAAAACCAACTGACTTCTTTCTGACCTTCTTCCTTCGATCTGCCCTGTATGACATTCGACATTCAAGTTTCGCATTTGTGTCGCTTTTTGATTGGCTAAAAAAAATAACGGTGAACGATCACCATCATGGGGAATGTATTAAAGGAGGAATTACGATAACTACTCGCTCATTACATCTTACAGGGTTGTTATAGATCTCAGAGTTTGGGAACTAATTTTTTTGCAAACATATGGGGCATTTCATAAATAATATGACAAACGTTTTTTTTCCTATACTGCCGAGGAAGAATATTAAAAATCCGTAACACCACACGTTCCCCGAGGGACTGCCGCAAGGCTTTACTTTTGGCAACCAACATTTAAAAGATTTTTGTACATTTTAAAATTGTATGTAATAATAAAAATTCATAAAAAGTTTTTTTTTTTAAATTATTAAATTACATTAATTTTAATTTTTAACGTGCTTTTTTCCCAACTTAATATTTTACTTTCTAAGTAAAATATTAAATTTTTATTAAAATACATTGGAATTGATTATGGAGGGGTATTAGCTAGTTCCTATGGCCATTTCATTGGGGCTAATGCAAATCGTCAGGGAACCTTTAACCAAAAATCTTATAGAAAAACTAAAGATAAGAATAAGAAGTTTATAATATCAAAGTTGAAACATGAGCTCCATAATCAACATGTTTTTTTATTTTCTTTACTTGCGTACTACAACAGGTTGGTTTTTTTCAACTCTAAATTGTAGTTGTAAAGGCAGTTGAAAATAAATAAAAGCAACAACAGCTACAAATTGTTTTCGCAATGAGCTGTGATGCCAACATGTATTTTTTTGCGCGGGCCCTCGCATATTTATAAAAAGTTCTTTTTTTTTGTGGAATTATTAAATTGCATTAATTTTAATTTTTAACGTGCTTTTTCCCAACTTAATATTTTACTTTCTAAGTAAAATATTAAATTTTTATTAAAATACATTGAAATTGATTATGGAGGGGTATTAGCTAGTTCCTATTGCCATTTCATTGGGGCTAATGCAAATCGTCAGGGAACCTTTACCCAAAAAATTCATGTTAGAAAATCGGGAGCAATCAGAGAAGTATAAATTTCTTATGACCAGGGCTCGGACTTTTATGCAAATGCATGTTTTTGTGGTGATATATAAAGAGGTATTGTCTAATTATCCAGGCGTCTCATCAAATTTTAAGCAGTTTGGCATCGATTTGTAGTTGCATATTTTTTTCAGTTGCCGAGTGACAACGCAACTAAAGTTCGGTTGCATTAAATAATAGACCAAATTATGTTTGTTTTATGTTTTTTTTCTCTAATAATAATAAAAAATTAAAAAAATATTTTCATATTATTTTGGTTTTGGTACTTTGTTCGTAGGTAAATTCATATTTTTACGCATTTTTTTATTTTTAGGTGCATTTGTTAAGCGCTTAAAATCAATTTTTAGTTGCATGAAAGTCCGAGCCCTGCTTATGACTATAAGAATATATAAAAATGCGAAAAAATCACTTTCACCGCGAAAAAAAACTCGGAAAACACAACTATATGCACTGGTATGCAAAAAATACATTTTTCGAGCCGTTAAATAAAAATATATAGAATATACAAACTTTAATGCACAATTCCGTGTTCAGTTTTTTCCTATCACGTACAGATTTTTTAATGGGCATGACCAGGGAAACCTCAAATATGCAATTGCATGTTTTTTCCTATGCGCTGTATGTAGGCACAAATAAGATATTTATACGTTTCAGAACTTTCTAAGAATTTTGGCATATTTTAACCTTTAGAGCATGTTTTAGCATATTTCACACTTAGTCGCATATTTAGGGTTTTTTTGTGGCGTATTTGGCTGTTTTCCTGCATATTTTGGCTTTTTACATTTTCATATGCATATTTAACAAAAAACAATAAAAATCTGTTTTGCAATCGAAAATTTTTGAAATTTTTCCACATTTAGAAAATTTTTCTTTTGTGATTTTGAATTTTTCTAATGTATTTCTTCCCCAATTTCTTAAAAATTTTCCTGATCCCATTGTTTTATTAACAGTTTATTTATTCACAGCTGTAAAAATTTGCAATTATGTGCATATGTACTTTTGAGGATTTTTTGAGCAACAATTTAAATTTTGTCGAGATTGTTGGCTTATTTGGATTTCATAGAAAAATAGCAGGACGAAAATAGTCGCGCTTTGCGAATATTCAACCTATTTATCCGCTTTTGCTTATTATAATTTTTTTTACGGATTCTAGGAGCTCGTTGCACAAGTAAACAATTTTGTTCTAAGATTTTTTTTAATTTTATTTATTGTGGTAAAAATTGATAAAAAAAAAGGAAGTTGGAAGAAGGTTAAATATTTTAGCAATAAAAGCTTCAAATTAAAAATAGTTTTGCTCATAACATTTTAACAATAAAAAAACAATAATTGACTTGGACATTTACAATATTAATGAATTAAAACGTGGGCAAAATAAGTTTTTAAAAATTATCACTACGGTAAATGTTTATTTTAAAAATGTTGCATCTAAACCGATTTCCGTTACATCTGGTGTTCCCCAAGGAAGCCATCTTGGACCTCTACCCTTTTCTTTATTTATTAATGATTTACCTAACATAATAAAATACTCGTCTATATTAATGTACGCTGATGATGTTAAAATATTCTACACTTACAACAACTACACTGATCATAAATTTCTTCCAGAAGACTTAAACTCCTTGTATTCTTGGTGTAACTTAAATTTAATGAAACTAAATTTTGAAAAATGCAAGCATATGTATGTGTTTCTTCAGAAAAACCCATTTAAACGTTAAATACCGCTTGGGTAGTTATGAGTTGGATAAGGTATACACTTTCACTGATCTTGGAATTTTACTTGATCCTAAACTTAATTTCATTCAACATATTACATTAATTGTAAACAAAGCAAGAAGTGTGCTTGGATTCATCAAACGTTGCGCTAAGGAGTTTGAAGATCATTTCATTACTAAGCAATTATTTACATCACTTGTTCGTCGTGTTCTGGAATATGGCTCAATAATATAGGATCCTACATATCAAATTTATATTAACGCTATTGTACAAAAACAGTTCTTAATATTTTTCCTTCGTAGATTCTCCCTTCCTATTATGCTAGACTTGCACTTATTAAATTAGCATCCTTAATTAGTCGTAGAAAAATGTTAAATGTAATTTTTGTTTTAAACATAATTAATGGTAATATTTGTTCAGATTTTTTAATTGGTAACTTATCTTTTCATGTTCCTCAGCGCCATACACGATGCAGGGATTTAATAAATTTTATTGTTATGTTGATTTTTCTTCAAGTAATAACGTAATAAAGCGTAATATTATATATTCTTTAAATAACTGATTTCTTATGATATACATAATTAGTTTTTCTTATGATATACATAATTAGTTTTTCAAGTCCAAATAAGTAAGAACCCTGAAAATCGATTTGATAAGAGCTTTCAGAGATATTAAAATAGTGCGTTTTTTCCAAAAATTTGCGTCAACGATATCTCTCGAACGAACCTATCGATTTTAATAAAATTTGCATAATTCGATTTGTTTCAGCTTAAGAGCTGATTGGATTCGATCGATTTCGTAGTTTAAAATTTATTTGAAAAAAATTTTTTTAGCCTTATTTTCGAAAATTCTACAATCTACCTAACCGATTATATTCAATATCTCACGAAATCTAAGTGAGATAAATGTCTTTCAAATGTCGTAAGTCTAGTTCCGATCAGAGTCTTACAATAAGTACCCAAAAAAATATACTTAAGTATTTACATGAAATTTATTTGTTGATGGTTATTAAGCAATTGTCTATATGCATTTCATTGTCGCTTTTACCAAATCGTCAGTAGACTTCAACCACAACTTTGAACAGTTACAAACCTCTTATTTTATGCACAGACTTTCAAAAACCATTTGAGAATTTACAAACGATAATATTTTTAAAAATCACAAAAGAATAAAATAAGTGTAGTAGGCTTAGAAACTTATACAAAACCCAAAAAAAATTTTATATTCGATATGAATCTATTTTATTTTTCTACACCTGTATACAGGTGTAGAAAAATAACCATCAACAAATAAATTTCATTTAAAATATAATTATGACAATATGTCAAATAATAAATTTCTTAAAGGCTTAAGTATTTACTCTTAATTTTATTAACTGCGTATAGTCATAATAGTTGCACAAACAATCCGTACGCACATATATTTGCTTTCAAAAAAGTATAAGTATATCCGATTCCAACACACAAACGCATCTGAACTTCATTTATGCGAAAAACTTAAATACTCTACAACTATAAATAGAAACGCACATGAGTACTGCAAGTGTTAAGTATCTGTCATAATAGGTCTGTTCAATAACTGAAAGTTGTTACTAGTTGTTACTGGAAACTGTTCACGTACTCGAAAAACTAGCAACGAGAGAGTGAAAAAAGAGCATAAAAAGTTGAGGGAAAAAAAATTGTTGCAAGTTTTTGCTAGTAAAATTTTTACTAGCAGGAATTAGCCAAACAGCTGTTTAGATCTTTTGTTTATAAAATAAATGTTTGAAAATTTCATGAAAAAGTAAACTTTTTCTAATTTTATTGAATTATTAAGAAATTCATACTTTTTAAGAAGTCAAAAATATTAAATACGGTAAGATTGCATATTTTTCTTTAATTTGACTGCAGCAGTGGCCGTTAAAAGTTTAAAACGCTTAGGTTAGGTAGCAGAAAATTTTCCACCTTAAGGCTATATCATAAAGGTTACACCCGAAATATTATGTGTCAAATATAAGAAAAAAAAACCTGGCATGTTCCTGCAAAGAACAAATTCAACAAAATAATAAAGAAAATTCCACAATTATATTGAAATTAACTTTATTTCTACTGTTTACAGATATTTTAACTAAAAAGTCCATATGTATAAGCAGTTGTATTTTTATTTCTGCTATTTAAATACTTTACACACAAAGCTTTATTTACTGACAGTTAAAAGGTAACACTTTTTTATCATAAGCTGTGTTCTCATGTACCCTAAAATTATAAAATTTTCATATATTTTTTACGATATGTCTAACTTTTCATGGAATGTACGAACAGCTAATGTAAAGTTTTTTGGGTATATAAACTGTTTATTGTGTTACTTGCAAATTTTTGCTAGTAAAGTGTTTATTTACTTTTTCATA
This sequence comes from Panzeria rudis, assembly GCA_956483635.1. Lineage (NCBI taxonomy): Eukaryota > Metazoa > Arthropoda > Insecta > Diptera > Tachinidae > Panzeria > Panzeria rudis. The sequence continues at coordinate 46,641,486 of OY101449.1, read as the reverse complement.
TCTGAGAGAGTAGTTTTACAAATTTCTGCTTTAGTCTCTCGTTGCTAGTTTCTGCTAGGAAAGTAAATGAACAGACCTAATTATAATTAGAGTATTTTTATACTTAGAGTATGTATATTTATCCGGATAAAATAAAAATGCTTAAGAGTAATATATTCAACATACGCCAACGTATACGTTTTTATGTATGAAATGGATGTAACACATGATTTGGCTATTTGAAAACATTAATCAGGTATGTCACTATTTCTTTATTTTCAATTAAAAAAACTTTTATATTTAAATTACAAATTTATACATAAAAAAGAGCATTTCAAATAAAATATTTTTAGTCGATACAGAAATATTAGAATTATGTATACTTATATTTGTTTTCCATTAAATGAAGTGCTTCTTCTTTTTGCGGCGCGTGGGTTTTTATTATACTTCTTAAAATTTGGAAGCTAAAATTCTCCAAAAAATTATTGGTAACTCATTCTTAGATTATTTTTACAAAAATTACAACAAAAGAAAATGAAGTAAAAAATACGTATTTCTAACTCCCAATAACACAAAGCTCAGTTATGTTGATTTTAACTTTAAGTTTATTAACTTTCAGTTTGCCTAAACTTAAATTTTAGCTGAAAGTTAAAATTTTTCGTTAACAATAAAATAATTTAGTTAACTTGTGTCATCAACTTTTTTGATTGCCTGAAATAAACTATTTTTGAGAAATGCAAAAGTTTTGACAATTTATATAAATAATATCATGGTTCAACAGCATCTGAGTACGACCGCTGCACAAAGAAGTGCTGCATTCGGCTAAAAAGCTTTGAATTTGTTATTATTCTTGAAAATTTATGTTAAATATTTTCAGGACAACGAAAAATTTATTTATTTTCAAATGTCAATAATTTCTTCAGTTAAGAACTTAAACTCAAAAAAGGTTCCAGTTAAATTTAATTGAAATTGAATAGTAAATCTGCTTTATGTTAATGAAATTTTATTTATCAAGACTTAAATTTTGAGTTTAGTGTTAACTGCAGGTTAATATTTTTATTGTTAACGGCTTTAAGAGTAATAATGTTAAATTCATGTTAATGTTGACCCGTTTGTTCTAGTAAAAAATGCTCAATGACTTGATTTGTTCAAAAATAGGTATAAATAAAAATCAAACCACAATAAAATTGTTCTTGCGAAAGACAAACTTCCAACAAAATACATCTCGCACTTATGTGATTGGGTTTTCATTTCAAAACAAACACTCCCAATGACCCGACTTCTACAAAAAATGGTTAATATAAAAATTAAACAACAAAGGCATACATTCTTGTGATAGCTAAACTCAAAAAATAGCCACACAGCAATAACACTGTTAAAATGCTTGTGCGTATTTTAATGAAAATCACCCTTCTCAGCAGCCTGCATTCAATGCTTTTGTTGTTGTCAAATTAGCAAACAAAATTCTTGATAAATAATAAGACCATCCGTTTATAATTTCTATGCAGCTATTTGCGACTTTGTTTTGATCTGTTTTGCACAAAAAATTGAAAAAAATAAATTCCATTTTCAAAAAAGAAATAAAACATGTACACTTGCTGGACAAAAGGATTAATGAATATGACGCGATGGATTTTCCCTCAATTAGTGTGTTTGAAATTAAAAGAAAAAATCTTAACTCACATTTATGAATGAAGTGATCAATGTATTTCAAGCTTTGGTGCTAAATAGATCAGTTTCAGTGTGACATAATAAGAATCCTTAAAACTAGTTTTGTTAAGATTATTTAATTTAGAAATTTAATATGGAGTTCGCGCAACATTCCGTAACTGTTTACTTGTTAAATTGGTAAAATTTCCCGTATATTTTGCTTTCAAAAATATTTTAAAATAAATTTTTACAGCAATAAAATATATAGAAAATTTTACCAATTTAACGAGTAAACAGTTACCGAATGTGGCGTGAACTCCACCAATATTAATTTGAGTAATTATAGTACTAAAGAACTAATATTTTGTAATTTCTAAAGTGAAAGTGCTGGCAATCCAGGATTTTCTTTTTCTGACTTAAAATTGTGTTGGGACTGATGCTATTATCCTTATAAATTTTCGTACATATATTTTTTCCCCTAGATTTATAAGTTATTATGTAAGTTTTTATGTAATGTTATTTTACTTGCATATATATTGTGCTTTTGTTAGTAGAAATTTGTAACCGTTTATGGTCTGTATTGACTAGGTTATTGGTTTTAAATAAATAAATAAACAAAATGTTTCGAGTCAAGCTGTAAAGCATTATTAAATCGCACTTGCCATCCCTGTCATACAATCTGTTGAACACCAGTAAAATAAAATACTTGTAAATACTTATGTGTATCCGAATAAATACGTGAGAGTATTTTTATACTTGTGCGTATGTTTGTAGCTGATACAGAGTATAATTTTACTTATAGTCATTTGTGCTGCGTAATTTAAGGAATCTGTATTCGGCTTGAGGAGTGAACATGGATAATGTGCAAAAAATAAAAAAAAACATCTAAAACATTTATTTATTAACTTTATTTATTCTTTTTTTCCATAAAAATCAAACAAATTATAATTCCGACAAAAAAAAACGACTTCAATACAAAGAGCCAAATCTTGTATTTTCAAAATTGGTCCATAAATGGCAGAGTTATGCGATAATCAATATCGCACCACCGATTTTGAAAAACAAGTTATGGGACCAAACTGCAAGCAAACCTTTTGAAACTAAAGAATCATTTTAAAAATCGGTTCATTATTGGGGGAGTTATGCGATAATCAATATTTGTGTAAGAAAGGGCGGGGCGATGGCCCGTCCGACTTTCGAAAAAAAATATGGGACCAAACTGCAAAGCCGTTCGAAAAAAAAAAAGAATTTTGAAATCGGTCCATAAATGAAGAAGTTGTGCGGGGAGGGAATTTCCCCCAGATTTTCGAAAAAAAAAGTTTGTGGGAGCAACCTGCATCAAGGCTTTTCAAACAGTAAACGAATTCTGAAAATTGGTGCATAAATGGAGGAGTTGTGCGATAATCAATATTTTGGGGGGAAAAAATTTCCCGCCGATTCTCGAAAAAAATTTATGGTACCAATCTGCAAGCAAGCCCTTTCAAACAATAAAAAGAATTTTGAAAATCGGTTTAAAAATAAGAGAGTTATGCGTGTACAAACGTAAAAAAGTAAAAAAAAAACATACACACGAATTGATAACCTCCTTCTTTTTTGAAGTCGGTTAAAAACACACATACATGTTAAATTTAACAGCTTGTGTTCTAACATATTTCTTTGAGTTTGTGTTTTAACATTGATTTCCAAACATGTGTTAGGACACAAACGCTCGGTCCACACGTTAATTTCCAAACTTACGTCTCGTGAAGACGGGGTGTTATGAGAGGTTTACATAACACACACGCACGTGCATATATACATTCATAAGGACATCATCGTAAAAATAGTCAGAATAGATTCACATGACTTCAAAATGTCGATATCTCTTAAAAAATAGATTTTCGAATATTGAGGTGAAATCAGTAACTTAATATTTTTGATAGCGGGAAGTTAAAAATATATTCATATGTCAAAAATGGTTTTTTCCTGTGATAATTTGGAATACCAAAAGGGCCCCATACACTACACCAGTATGCATGCGCAATCACGTGTTGGCGCCAGTGGTTGGATCGTGTATGGGCATTTGGTGTGATTGTACGATTTGTGTAGCGATGTCAAACAGAGTTTGATATTTTGCTGATGGTACCAGTTTTTGGTATTTTGTATAGTGAATTTAGCTCAGTTGAGAGAAGTTGTCAATGAGTAAACATCGGGATAAAACACATTTACTTGAATAAATTACTGATAAATTAAGAAAAAAAAGAACAAAATATATACTGTAGTCTTTCTGAAATAAAACAAGTAATTTCTAAAAATTTTTTAATAAAAAAACATGAATTTTACTTAATTTCTATTTTTAAAACAATATCAGTAATGAATGCGGTGCGCACTAGGTACAAGAACTCATCAGTACAGAATTTTTAAGAAAATGAATATTACACCAGTATGCTTGTATGGTATGTGTTTCGAGCACGATTCAACATCGCTTGTTTGTGCCAGTATACTGGAGTAATGTATGCCTTGCTTAACATACCTATTAAATTCTAAAAAAAAGTACCATTAAGGAGAAAAAAAAAGTACTTTTTACGAAATCTGTGTTTTCCATCACTGGTGTAAATGCTAAGTTAATAGATGCGTAGTTTTTGATTAAAAAAAACTTTCATTAAACCCTTCGATATAACTAATTCTTTTCATATTTCGGATGATTGATTACTTTTAAGCATTCATTCGAAATATGAACAAATTTAATAATGCGTTCATTGTGCTAAAATAATTAAATAACACATCGTAGGTATCTTAGAATTCGTTTTGGTATTCAGAAACTTACAGATAGATTTGGTTCCTCCGAAATAATCATTTGCATGTCTTCGCAATCCATATTATTTTGATATTATTTCACTTTTTTATTAATTAGCTTATTCTGAAATTTAAATTCTTTGTTTATGTTTCTAATCAACAACTAGTAAACGAAGCCGATCGGATGTGAGTCGGCTAAGAGCCGCCGCTGAAGATTTTTGAAGAGTCGCAGCAGCCGCCGGCCTATACGTCTAATATTCGGCTTAACCGCTTTTTAAAGGGCTTTTTTTAAAAAGAAAATCCTCTTTTTTAAATTAACGGGAACATATCTGGCCGCTTCAGCCATCAATGGTAACGTAAGAGATTTTGTTGAAGGCTCCGTTAGCCAACCGTTGCTGCACCGCTACCGTACTGTTAGCACGTTTGTCCACTTATAGATCATTTAAAAACGTGCGTATGTTTTACTCTATTTTGTTGTTTTAATATAAAAAGGAAACAGCTGTTCACAAAACAGTAATGGAAATTAAAAATTTTCATATAGTGAGTCTTGCGAAGCAAAAGTACCTAAACGATGTAAATAGTATTTAAACTGTATTTGGTGTAGGTACATAAAAATATATCTATATTATATATTTATAATAAATAAATATGTATCTATGTATACATACATATCGTTAAATAAAACGCAAAAAGTCCTAACTAACAAAAAATCGAATCGGCTTTTTAAAACATTCCAATGTATTTCACCAACATAATACATAGCTAAGTACATATGTAAAAAATGAAATTATTTTTTATATGTGCATACAAAAAAAATTGTTTGAAACCATTTTAATCCTTTGATCTATATCACATTTATATTTAACGTGCATATATAATCATATAAAATGCAAAAGGGCATATCGTCCTCTTAAATAATTTTTCAGGATAAATAAAAAACTTAATCAAAAAAAACTATTGTCTGAATTAATGATACTATGCTGAAATTTTTTTTTTAATCACAATAGTTTTATTTTTATTAAGTTTTTTATCTCTCCTGAAATTTTTTAAAAACGATGATATGCTCTTTTGCATTTTATATGACGATATTTATTATATGCATACATCTAATATATGTATATTTATGTACAAACATACATACTTAGATATATATCTATTACTTTAAGTTGTTTCCCACACAGATATTATTATTACCAAAAGTACCAAAAAACAGAGCAAAAATACTTTCATTCAATTTAGCATACAAGCACCCATCACTGCTTTACAAGTGTCACTTAAAGTGTTTCCACTAAGCTTATGAGTGGTTTAGTGTTGAAATTTCCGTAGTGATATGATGCACTTACTTTAAAAGGTGTACGCAGCAGCTGTAATTGAATTTTTTCCATATATAGTTTGACATATAAAATTAGTGATATATTCTTTAATGTAATTTTTTCGAAATCGTCAATCACAACTAATGGATGACCCAGAGATAGAGTTTGTAATTTTAAAAGCAACGCAGGGTTGCATAGAGTATTTTCGACATAATATGGAGCACATTAAGTCACTTGATATAATTTTGCAATATGAAAACTATATGGGAAATCATGTCGCAAATTACCTTATTTGGGCAAATCATATATATTGCCCGAAATTACGTATATGGAAACGCACTATTAAGGCAGATTTAGCCGACAATAACGTTGAAATAGTTGCATGTGCTGATCGTTTCTGTCACATTGAAAAGCTATGAGACAGAAAGGAGCAGCACATGCAATAACGTTACGGTCGGCTATATCTTTAGCCGAAATACACTAGCCGCCGACGGATTTATTTGTCCCGCCACCGAGATATCTCGGCGCAAGTCGACTTTTAGGCGCCGCCAATGATATTTGTGATCAGCCGTCGCCGCTGACAAATCAGTATCGGCTTCGTCTCTGTCAACAACAGACCACGAACCGAGGTCGAAGTCGTTTTAAAATTTTCAGTGGCGGCGGCTGCGCAAAATATGACCAGCGGCGGCTCAAAGTCAGCTGCAGCCGACGATTTTTCACCGCTTTTGCACTAGCAAAGTTTACTTCACACCTTTCAAGGATTTTTCAAGAAAGCAATTTTTTTACACTTTCTGAAAGTTATATGACAAAGAGGTAAACAGTGTTGTCCACTACAAAGATTCATACAAATTTGCAGGACTATGAGAAAATAAAACTAGTAAATTTAACTGTTGAAATATTTTTCGTTGTATCCCAGCTAGCAATATATAAATTATTGATAATATTCGAGTCTTTATTTATGCGCTCATTTTCTGATCATAAAAGATACTTTTTCGGTAGAAAATGTACCCTACGGATTACTCCTCTTGAAGAGTATTTTATTAACCGCTTCTAAATCAGTTTTGACTAATTTTTTAGTAATTTTTAAACAGTATTTGTAATAATTTCTGAGTCAATTACGACTCATTTTCGAGAAAGTAAAATAAAAAAATTTTAACTGAGGGTCGAACCAAGGTAAGGTACTGCCTACAATATCGACAGAACAAAGCCAACATAAGCTTACTTGTATAACAATACTCAAAACAGTCACATTTCGAGTATATACTTGATCAATTTATTATTGCGCACAAGCCTTTTTCTAAGCATTTATGGGACTTATTTTTGAGTTGCTTTTTGAGCGCGCAACTGCTTAATCGCTTTTTGATCGTCTAAGTTAGTCTTACAAGATTAAATTTCGAACATGTGCAGGATCAATTTATGATTGCGCACAAGTCGTTTTTTAGTCATTTGTATGAATCATTTTTTAGTCTTGTTTTAATCCCGCAACTGATTAATCCTTTGCTATATGAAGGGGGTGTTACACCCCTTTTGCACTAGCAAAGTTTACTTTCACCGCTTTCGCAAAGTTTCCTTTTCAAAGTTTTAATTCAGTCGGTAGAAGGACAGAGAGAGGAGTACTTCATCTCTCTGTCTTTCTACCGGCTGGCTGAACTAAAACTTTGAAAAGTAAACTTTGCTAGTGCGAAAGCGGTGTTTGCAAAGTTTTAATTCAGCCGGTAGAAAGACAAAGAGAGGAATACATCATCCCTCTGTCTTTCTACCGGCTGAAGTAAAAGTTTGCAAAGTAAACTTTGCTAGTACAAATGGGTGTTAGAAAATATTTCGTTCGTATATCTTTATAGTGCGTTTCCACATGAGTAATTTCGGACAAAATATTTGATTTGCCCAAATTAAGTAATTTCCAACATGATTTCCCATATATTTTTCATATTGGCAAATTATCTCAACCAGAAAATATATCTTATAAGTTACAGTGCTAGTGATGATAGCATACTGATATATACTAAATACAAAAGCTTAAAATGATATATAAATATATTTGGAATAATCAAAATTTTTTTACATAGTTACAGTAGTTTTGTTTAACTGCCTTTTGTTTAAGTGCACTTTTTACTTAACTGCACAAAACTATTAATTTCTGTCACTGTTGCCTAAATTTCCATACAAATGAATTTTTTAAGTGCATTTCTATACCTGCATTTTTAAGATAAATGCCTTAAATTTTTGAATTTTTAAACTAGTTTCATATAAAAAATCAAACTTAGCTGCACTTGGACTTAACTGCACAAAATATTTGTTTTCTGTCATTATCCTTCAAAATCAATTTTTTATGTGCAATTTGTATACCTGCACACTTAAAGTGAAGGTACATAGCATGCGTTCAATGCACTAATGCGTTACAGACTTCTGTCGAAAAAGTTAAAATAGTGTGTTTCCATTAGGCAAGTTACAAAGAGAAGTTTGCGACGCGCGTACCTCGCGAAAAGTTGAACATTCTTCAACTTTCACGCGTTGTATATAAAATGACAGGTAGTGCTGCCAGATTGATATGCTAAAATGTTTGTTCGATGGAAATAAATGATTAGAAATTAGTTTTTTTATTGAACAATGGATGAAAAATGCATTAAATATAAAAAAGAAAAATAAAACGTAAAGGCAAGACAAAAAATAACCGGCAAAGGCTTAAAATTTTATAAGCAAAAAAGCATAAAAAGAGTGGTGTGTAACTTGCCATTTTTAAAGCGTTAAAAGTTCTAAAAGCAAGGAAAGCGTTGCCGCTTAACGCACGGTATGTTCTTTAACATATTTTTGGCAGTTTTAAGTTATTTTCATATAAGAAATCAAAGTTAGCTGCACACGCTATATAATTAAATTTACATATTTACATCCATTAATTAAAATACATCATCATGTTCAAATGAGAATTAAACTCCTTCAATAAATTCAGTAAATTCCATATCAGCGGGTTCATTACACTCTAATTTCTTTAATAATATCAATCACTCAAACAAATCTTTTTTATGCATTTTTTTAGTTATTTTTATTTTAGTTTTTAACACACTCACTAACTAAGTAGAAAAACATTCTAACACTTTCTGCAGATATAACAATTCAATGCTGACATTTGTTAGAAAATAGCGGAAGTATTATACGTGATAAAGTTTTCAAAACAAAAATTAAAACTTTTGATTTCAATACGTCGCATTGCAGTAATAAAAATAAAAACTTTTAATATAATAACGAAACAAACTTGTTTTTAAAATGTTTTGCAAAAACAGTGGCTTAAAAACTAAAGATTTTGATTTAAGTGCGCTGCATTGTAGTAATAAAAATGTTAAACTTTAATATAATAAATGAAAATTTTTGTTTATAAAATGTATAGCAAAATAAATTTCCTTTAAAAAATGAAAATGAAATAGAAAAATGAAAATTAAATAGAAATAGAAATAGAAAATTAAATAGTAATAAAAGTATTTAACCTTAATATTATAAGGAAAAAATTTTGCTTTTAAAATGTTTAGTAAAAAATGTTTGTTTTTTCAAACAAAAACGCAAATTTTTGTTTTAAAAATCGTAATTATATAAATAAGAATGTTAACTCTTTATATTAAATGTTTTCTTGGTTTAAGAATCATTTTTTTGAAATGCTGCATTTTTAAACAAAAACGCAACATTTTTATTTTAAGAGTGCTTTTTTGGTTCAGCGTACAAGTTCTATTCCGCCAATTGTCAAATTCCATATTGAAAATTAAATAATTTTTTAAGTTGTTTTTTATATGAAGCTTAGAAAAGCAACAATGAAATAACTAACTATTAATGAAAGCTAATATTAATTTTTTGTCCCAAAGATAATTATTTCTTCTGGCTTACATGCAATTTACACCGTGATTTTTAAGACATGTCTTTTTTTATTAGTTGCTACCAAAAACTTTTTGCATTTATACAATGATTTTTCATTTCATGTCTTTTTTGTACATTACTCTCAAAATTTGATTTATTTACTCGATCATAACAAAAACACTAACACAATCTCATAAGAGAGAGAAAATGCAAATGGAACTAAAGAAATAAGTATATGAAAAAAATCTCGAAAACAGAAATCTTGTTTTTTTTCTACCCCGCTTTCTTCTCTACCCCGCTCACTCTCATACAAAATAAGACGTGATTTAAAGACAAGTGAAAAAATCACCGTATAAATTACGTGTTAAATTCAACCAATTGTATTTTCCAATTTGACTATTTGTGTAATAGGCAATTCACATTACCGTGTTTATGGCAATTTTAAGTGTTTACGAGATAAACAAGTTAATTTTTAGATGTTTTGCCATATACTTAAATGTCAAAAAATTTACGTGTTTAAAAATTAAACTCATTCATACGGCCATGTCACAGAGTTCAATTCCGTTCGGAAATGGAATTCAATCAACCCTAATATGTCAAGCCCTAGCTGGAGCATACCGCACCATAATAGCGCCGCCTACAGTCTGAACATAGCTGACAAATTCGCGTATTTTAGTTCTCGGTTTTAGACATCAGCTGCTACAAAAATGAGGTAGATTGAATTCCGTTCCCGAACGGAATTGAACTCTGTGACATGGCCGATAAGTCAGTAAAAGTCAGGGTTCCAAGTAGTTGTTTATGTATGTTCAGTTAATTTTTTTTTATTTAAGCTCTTATTGAACACGGTTTGTAATGGCGACAAAATATGTAACCAAAGACGACATTAGAAAAGGTTGTTGCATTTCTATAACAACAAATGCTAATTAATAACTTTGCAAATATATTAATATTTAAGACACAAAAAAAAATTAGGTGCCGGTTTGCTAGCATCTTTTATGAATTCGTCATGATGTAAACTGAAAGTTTATAAAATTTTAGTCTGAACAACTTTGTTAGTTTCTTAAAATATTTGCCGAAATACGTAAACTATAGCAGTGTGAATATAGTATAATAGCCGCAACAAAAGTTGTTACGTGGAGACGAGGGACTAGTTAAGTTTAGAAAACAGGCATCGTGTGAAATTCTACTATGATGCCAGCTCTGATCTCCTACTTAATTAGGCATTGCTGAAAAAAACAGGAACGAATATATTGTGTTAAGTTGATAACAAAATTGCAATTATAATTTGTTTAAGAAAACTCAAATTGAAATATAAATATGGAAAAGGTGGAACAAAATGATGGCGTTAATAGGGACGAATTGATCATACAGCAGCAGAGAGAAATAGAGAAAGAGGTGAGTGCATTTATATTTTTAATCTGGAAAATCATTAAATCAGCAATATTTTTTCTTATATTTTATGTTGTCATTACATTGTGTATTTGCTCCTAATAGATAAGTGAATCAATACCTTTGGTTAGTGAACAAATGCCGGTAACCTGCTTAAATGTAGAGTATTTGGGAGATGTGGTATTTACTTCCAAGATACAGGATTTGGCCAGCAAATATAAATTTATGCGTCGCACAAGACCTGACGGCAATTGCTTTTTTAGGGCGTTTGCCTATGCCTACTTAGAACATTTGATCTCAAATAAAGAAGATTATGAAATATTCCGTCAACTGGCCGCTAACTCTAAAGAAAAATTAGTACAATTGGGATTTCCTAGTTTTACTCTGGAAGACTTTCATGAAACAGTAAGAACAAAAATTTACTTTTTTATATCGAGCCTTGACCGAAAATCGAAACCATGGTTTTCAATTTTTGTTTTTTTTTATGAAAATCGAACGTCGGACCCTTTGTCAAAGTTTTGAAGTCTTGTTGGGGTTCCGTTTCAGAATACAGGAACAGTAAATGTATCTTAAATTCACTTTGCCGTTAAAATTTTAAATATTAATATGTATATACATATTAACATTTAACATTTTAACGGCAAGTGTTTGTTAGGCTATTTTTTCAGAGACCCAAAATAACTACTGACTAATTCCAAAAATATTCGAATCGGTTGTCGCATGCATGTCAATGGATCTGCATAAGACTATATACCAATATTTCTTGTGCTTGCGTGCTATGTGTCGCTTATAGTTTTTCCAATTTCGCTGCAAAACCTATAATACGATTTTAACAAATAAAATTTTATGAAAAGCTTAAGTCGTAAGATCTGAAAAACTAATGCTAAAAATATACAGTTTCAATAATTGAAGTTGTGTGTATTTAGTCGAACTATATGGGTTTTATCCAAAGAAATTTATTATTCAGGGTTTAGTTCATTCAATTTAATTTTTACAATTAAATCATTTTTTTTTTTGTTGAGAAATAATTTTTCAAAGCATGTGGCAATTGAAAAGTACAAAGACCAATTTCTTGACTTTTGTAAGGGTCGAACTGAACATCGATGTTTTCGGGATTAACCACAATCCGATCGTCAGAGCTCTATGTTTCCTGGCTTTAAGCTTATTTTATGGTGGCTAGAGAAAGGAGCTTTCTCAATCTTGGGTGGGAAATATAAACAAAAAGCACAGATGTGGTTGTTGATTAGGATAAGTGCCAAGCATGGTAAATTTCTAAGCCACCATAAAATAAGCTTAAAGCCAAGAAACATAGAGCTTTAATGCAATTTGGTTTAATGCCAGATATTTACCGCTTGACTTTGGAGGCTGAGTGACCTAGAGTATAGAGAGCTCTGACGATGGGTTTGTGGTTAATCCCGAAAACATAGATGTTCAGTTCGACCCTTACAAAAGTCAAGAAATTGGTCTTTGTAATTTTCAATTGTCACATGCTTTGAAAAATTATTTCTCAATAAAAAATGATTTAATTGTAAAAATTAAATTGAATTAACTAAAGCCTGAATAATAAATTTCTTTGAATATACAGTTTCTTTACAGAAGTATTTTAAAAATGCAAAAATAAAATAAATTTGCAAACATGTCAAAAATCTCATCTTTAATTTTTTTTTTAAAAAATTTCTGTTGATAGGACATAGTGTTATGCATAACATATCCAAAATTTGGAGTGGGAACTCCATGGGTTAAAAAAAATAAACATACTTTTTTAAGAGGTTCTCACATTATTTTATAAGAAAAATTAATTTAAAATTTAGACAGACTTACAAATTGGTACTTTTTACATCCATTTTGAACAAAACTAAAAAATTTATAATTAGTTTGAAGCGCTAAAAAAATACTGTGTCCTTAGTTTTCTCCTATTACTTACGGATTTTTTACGGGCATATCTAATATTTCCACTGGGTGCACCAGTATATTTCACCTTATCTCGAGAACAGTATGTCCGCTTTCGACCAACAAAACAGCAACAGCTGCATGATAAAATTACCTTCAGATTTTCTTACCTCAATTAGGTAAAGATATCAGTGGTTTCTTAGTTATTCGCAAATTAGTATACCTTAAGTTCTAAGAAAATAATATGATAACCTCTTAGTAAACAAAGTATGTTTATTTTTTTTAGCCCATGGAGTTCCCACTCCAAATTTTGGATATGTTATGCATAACAAACAGCCCTATCAACAGAAATTTTATTAAAAAAATTGAAGATGAGGTTTTTAAGATATTTGCTAATTTGTTTAATTTTTGTATTTTTACAATACTTGTATTAAGAAACTGTATATTTTATGTGTGTGAAGATAAATATGCCGAGTTAAATATGTTTTTAAAAAATATTGCATGCGAGATTTTTTTATATACGTATTTTAAGTATTTCGTACTGAATTTTGGACTTTTTCTACAAATATGCTCACTGTGTCCAAACCCTTCTTCCTCAGGGAATCAAACAGGAAAATAAAGGTGAGGGATAGATCTAATAAACTGCGTTAACAGTTTATTTCAAAAGTGTTTGTGAAATTTTTTATAAACTTTTGAAAATATGACTTAGTTAATATTCTCTCATATGGATTCTATAAGGGATATGCCCACTGTGCCCAAACCCTTCTTCCTCAGGGCATCAAACCTGGCGGAAAATAAAGGTGAGAGATAGGGCTAATAAACTGCGTTTACAGTTTATTTCAAAAGTATTTCTGCAATTTCTTATAAACCAAAAATAAAAATAAGAGTTGGAAAAATTGGAATAAAGAATCAGAAGGTAAAATGTTCGGCTCACCATATTAATAAAAGGAATAGCATAACTCATATTCTATTTCCTCATAACATTTGGTTAAATAGCTGATGTTTCATTAATACTATGTAGTATCCACGATCAAACGTGATAAAAACGAATAAAGGACGCTGATGATGACAGCGTAGCGGCTGTCAAAATTAGTAGTAATAATCCGTTCTTCTAGTCTGATTAGATATTCTAATATTCCACTCTTAAAAATAACATGAATTTACATTAATTCAATTATTGAACTTAAGCCGAATAATAATAAATTCCGACTTCTACACATTTTCAATTCGAATAACAATTACTTACAAATAATTAAGTTATGAGTTTAGTCGAACTGTATGGGTTTATATCCAAAGAAATTTTAATTATTTTGGCTTAAGTTCGGTTATAATTTAATTTTTCAATTAAATTATATTTTTATCTAGAGAGAAATGTGAAGCATGTAGACAAAGAACATTTTGACTTCACGGAGGGTGGAACTGGCTTAGCTTAGGTTGAACTGACTTAGTTGAACTGATTTAGCTTTAGCGAAACACAGAATAAGCTCAAATTCAAAATAATGTAACACAAATGCATAACTCAAGAGATAACTACGAAAATAATCAGCCTGTGCACAGAATTCAATACGGATTGGTTTGGTATCGTTTTCGCTACAAAATCGGTTGATTGCGTTTATCAAATCCGTTTGTGCTTGGATTTGCGAAATTTCCGTTGAGAAACGAATTTAATTATTCGTGAATTGGAGCTCAGGAGCCCTTTAATTTATGCATTTATCAGGTAGGACAAATTTTTCCTACCCTCGTAATTACTAAATACACAACTTAGTAAAAGCTGTTTTACACTATCTCACAAGCCGTTCGACTTCTGCAGAAAATGCATCCCTGATCATTTGATTTATGGAAATTTTTAAAAAAGCAATAACACATTATATCAGGGTAGCATTTTGTGCAGAAGTCGAACAGCTTGTGGAATAGTCTAAAACAGCTTTAAACGGGATTATAAATTAAAATAAGCACTTTTTGAACAAAGCCATTTCGTTACGTTTTCATGAACGCATTCACAACTGGAATTCCATCTCCAATCCAATTCCGTATCGGAACCTATGAACAGGCAGAATATGTTTTTTTAATAGATCTTTAAATAGATCTTTAATAGATCTTTAAATTTCATTTAAAATAAAATTATGACAATATGTCAAATAAATTTCATAAAGATTTTTAATAGATCGCTTATCGCATTTTTTTTGCTTGTGTAAAAAAATGGTTTTTATATCTCAAATATCTTTTATTTTTACAACGTTATTTGCTTCTCCTGTAAACGTATGAAAAGTGATGTTACGTTATTTTGCAGTTTATGTGACGATATGTACTATAATAACAACTAATTAAACATTTAATCAAAATAATTGAACAGAAATATTTTAAATTAACATTAGTTGAGAATTATTGATATGCAATTTAATTATGTATATGTTATCTATTTAACTTACAGTTTATGGAAGTGGTTAAACGGGTCAACCCATCAGGATCGGCACCTCAGGATATAAGTGAACAATTGCACAAACTTTTTAATGATCAGGGTTATTCTGATTATGTTGTGGTCTATTTGAGATTACTCACATCGGGAAAATTACAAGAAGAGGCGGACTTTTATCAAAACTTTATTGAGGGAAATTTTACTATAGAAGAATTTCGCCACCAAGAAGTGGAACCGATGTACAAAGAATCAGATCATATTCATATCATTGCTCTGTGTTCAGCACTGGGTGTAGGTGTTCGCGTTGAATACATGGATCGGGGAGAGGGTGGCATAGTCAAGGCCCACGATTTTCCCGAAGGTACTACACCCAAAGTGTTTTTAATTTATCGGCCAGGTCACTATGATATTCTATATCCTATAAATAAATAAATTGCTTGAATTGATGAAAGAATTATTGACTTAACTATGAGTGTGCGAAAAATTGGATGTTGAAATATTTTTAAATGAAAATTTTATGTATGTGTAACCCTCATGTGTTGGAATGAGGTTTTTAAAATGCATGTATTATAGATCAAATTGTCGATACAATCGATTTTCATACCTCCATTTACAAATTAAATATAAAAATACATTAAACTTATTTGTAATTTTAAATAAAACTCATTATATTACGAAGAAAAAATATAATTTTATTTTTAGTCAGGTATGTGATGAAATCCGATCGATTTCAAAAGTAAGTCGAGCTTAAAATCGACAACGTATTTGTTCTAAGACTGAATTTATATTATGAAATTTTTCATGAAATTAGTTGCATGAAATTTTTTTTTAGTGGCGAGAGGAGTAGAGAAGCAAACGGGGTAGGAAAAATGGCATGACTTCAATTTTCAGTGGATTTTTTTGATGCTTCGTCTTCATTTCTTTCATTGACGGTTATATTTTGAAATTGTTTAGTCATGCAGATTCAAACAAACAGGTTGTGTTGTCGCTTATTTCTTGATATTGCTTGATATACACTAACAAAAACTTCGTAAGAGCGAGAGTTGCAAAATAAAACCGATACAAGCAAAATGTATTAGTATGTGTTTGCCGATTGATGCTCTAGAGTCTAGATACATACCATGGTAGAATAATATAACAGGTAGCCGCATAACTAACACAAATGAACTTATTGGGATAGAAAATGTCAAACATTAATAGAGATATAGAGGGTATGTGTGTGTTTGTATATCAGAACCCACTTGACCACGATTTTCGTTAATGATATCAATTTCGAATATATCTCGAACATTTATCGTGTAACACTATCGAGAATGACACCCAAAACTGAATCGAAAAAAGTTTACCTGTCGCTCAGTTTTGTTTCAAAAACATTCGATTTCGAAGGTTCGTTAGCAATATTAAAAGTGAGCCAATATCGAACAAATTTCGATATCGCAAAAAGGCAGGAGCAAAAGCAACTTTTTAAGATTATTATCTTTATTTTTTAATTTATTTATTTGTTCTATCTCTTAATTCTTTAACTTACGCTCCAGTAAATCAGACTTGAACACGGTACCTCCAGGTTAACAGACTAACACACATCCACTAGGCTATCGTGGCAAATTTTTTTCTGTTCAATTATTGCACATTTGTACATATGAGTTATTTTAATTCTTTAACTAACGATGCGGTCAGACAGATTCGAACACGGTACCTCTTGCTTAACAGACTAACGCACATCCACTAGGCTATCGTCCACATGCGAAAAAACATCGAGAGAAATTCGCTTTAGCGAACATTCGATTTTTTTTATATTCGCGAAGAAATATCGAAGAGTTTTGTTTTGAAATTTCTTCGCTTCAGCGAACATTCGCTTATATCGAATCTCAGGTCAAGTGGGAAGTAGCAAACATACGTGCGGTATTGTGTGTGTGTGCAACGTAGTTATTTCACATACACACATTTGACAGTTTGTACCATGAAAAAGGCAAATAAAAAAATAATCAGCTGGCGTTCCAGAGCTACCTTGCATACATTGATGCCAACTTTGGCTCTTTTTTACGATATGACAAAAAACGATATGGCATACTGTATTGTCATATCGTAAGTTTTTTACGATATAACAACACTAAGATAGTCATACACTGTGTTGTCATACCGCAGTGTTGTTATATCGTAAAAAACTTACGATATGACTACATTATGTCATATCGTTTTTTGTCATATCGTAAAAAAGGGCCAAAGTTGGCAGCAATGCTTGTATATTATTCTACCATGGATACATACAAAAGAGAATTCATATTGGGTACAGATAGAAATTTCTGATTGTGCTGGAATTTTCTGGTGGTTTTTTATAAAGAAAAGAGAATTTTTGTTTCTTTGCAGCGATGTCATTTTTGGGATTTTAACGATATAACAAAAAAAGCGATATGACATACTGTGTTGTCATATCGTAAGTTTTTTACGATATGACAACACTAAGATAGTCATATACCAAGGTGAATTAATTTTATTTGTTAATTAAAATAAATCCACCTTGGTCATATACGTTGTTGTCATATCGCAATGTTGTCATATCGTAAAAATCTTACGATATGACAACACAGTATGTCATATCGTTGTATTTGTTTTATCGTAAAAACCCCAAAAATGGCATCGCTGTTTCTTTGTGATCTGTGTAATTGAGGGAGAATTTTTCAACGGTGTTTGCGGGTTCCAAAAGGAAATGCGTCAACATGGCGTCACAACCAATTACGGTGCAGCAGAGTGATTTCGAGGGGTTTGTAGAAGCGCATTCGAGTGCGCAGGAGCTCTTAGAAATGGAGGCTGCTGTGAATTCTGGGAAGACGATAAAGATGAATGAGGATTTTAGAAATGTACAGACGTGTAAAGTATCGAAAGGTAAAAGTGCGAAAGCTGCGAAAGGGCGATGAGAAAATATCGGGAAGCTTTGCTTCATGTGAAGGTGATTAAAAATAGTGTGCGTCAGAGGATATGGCGTTGGTTAGTGACGAGGAAAATACTCAGAGTAACAACAGTTGTGATGACGATTCCATGTCGGTGTCTGGCGGTCAGGGTGGCGCCTTTGTTGTTGCTGTGAGCAGCTCGTGCCCAGTGGACGATAAGAGTGCGGAGGGGATTTTGTGGCTGAGAAGGAGAAAAATAGTGTGAGTACAAATTTCACTTTATTTAATGAGGGGAGCAGTGATGCCAGAAGGAAGGTTTTACCTTAATTTTGAAGATTTTTTAGTCAAAATAAGATTTGAAGATCTTTTTCCCAAAATGAACATTTTTTGAGTTTAGTTGCTTAACACTTTTTATTATTGTCACACGGCTTCTTTAAATTTATTAAATAAATTTACCTATGTCAGCTAAACGTTAGCTCAATAAAAGAATAAAGTAGTGTAGATACCGGATATAAGCACATCGCATATAAGAAAAAACCGCTTATAAGAAAGTGGACCAAAAACACCATCAGCCATATTCATAAATATTTAAATCAGGGCAACAGACTACTTTTAAGCAAAATTTTATAAAATTGCATTCAAAAATGTATATTACATGAAAATTTTAAAATAGGTTTAAAGATGGTATGCACCTACTATAAACCTTCAATAAATTCATATCATCGATACATCAATTTCAACTTCAAATATATTTGCAAATTTAGCACACAGGAATACATGATATGCTTTAACTTAAACCTTGAAGTCTTGGCTATAAGCGTTTACGTATGTTTTTTTAAATTTGATAGAATATGTCACTTAATTATTTAACCCTTAAATGCATAGTGATGTAGATCTACATCGCGTTTTAAAACGTCCATATCTGTTGATGTGGCAACATCTGCAACGTTTTTTTTATACGTATGAAATTCCGAAGAACTGATTTACCGTTATCGTTTTCAAACAGAAGCTCAACTAGTTTATTTTATTATCTGTGACAATTTTAATGGGAACAACTCAGTTTGTGTATAATTTCATTTTGGTGTGCGTTAAAAATTGTGATTACTTATATAAAAATAACATAAAATATAACAAAAAAATTGTTTTTGGATAGCAAAAGGTAAGTAAAATTAATTTCATCTTCAGGTTTTTACATGCTGGTGAATTTGTGCATGAAAATCTGTATTTTGTATGTGATGTAGAAATACATCAGTATGCAAAATCCGTTCTGTATATTTTCTATAGCAGTAAAGAGATTTTTTATTTATATTTTTATGTTTGTATGAATGTTTACTATTAAATTTGTTTTAATTTTTAAATTTTCGGTTTGAAACGACATTTTTAATATAACAGTATGTCTCGATCGCTAAAAACTAAAGACATTGAGCAAATTCTAGCTGATCTAGAAGATGGTAACATTTCGGATGATGGATTAGAAAATGAAAATGATGACGAAGATCAATTTTACTCAATCGCTAGGGATGTTTTTCAAAATTTGGAGGAAGAAGTCGACCCTTTTGGTGAAGAAGAAACCACTGAGCACGAACTTGGCGAAGAAATTGATCCACTTCTTACTGAGCATGAACCTGGTCCATCGGCACAAAATGAAGTCCAAGATAACTCTATGAATTTTTTTGATAAACGCAGCCTTATTTGGAAAAAAGATCATTTATGTTATGATGACTCTAAAATTTTTCACGAACCTGGTACATTAGGCGAAGATATAGCCACGTTAGACACTCCATATAAATGTTTTACCCACTTTTTTACTCCAGAGTTCCTCCAAAAGATTGTGGATGAAACTAATCTTTATGCCACACAAACCAACCCTTCAACCTCTTTCGTGACAACTGTTGAAGAATTAAAAAAATTCATGGGAGTATTGGTCTTTATGTCAGTTCAACATTTTCCGAGTGTTCGCTCTTGTTGGGACGGAAAGTATGGTTTTGAACCAATAAATAGTGCTATGCCGGTTAACCGTTTTGAAGCTATAAGGAGTGTGTTGCACTTTAACAACAATGAAAAACATCTGCCACGGGATCACCCAAATCATGATCGCTTACATAAGATCAGACCTGTCCTAGACCATTTAAATGCAACATTTTCATCTATACCTATCGACCAACGCCTGTCTATAGACGAACAGATGTGTTCAACTAAAATAGGCCATTTCCTAAAACAATACTTGCCAAACAAGCCCCATAAGTGGGGCTACAAGCTGTTTGTGCTATGCAATCTCGCGGGATATGCTTACCGGTTTGAAGTTTACTCCGGCCAAGAAGATAAAAGGAATAGACTACCAGATGAGCCAGACTTAGGAGCCACGAATAATGTTGTTTTACGGTTAACCAGAGTGATACCGCGAATGAAAAATCACATAGTCTACTTCGATAATTTTTATACCACATTGCCGCTGGCATATTATTTATCAAAACAAGGTATCCATTGCGTTGGAACAGTTCAACAAAACAGATTGCCCAATTGTCGGCTTCCGGATAAGAAGGATCTTATGAAAACTGCGATTCCTAGGGGAACGTATGAAGAAAGAACTACTCACTACGATGGGGTTGATTTTACAGCGACTGTGTGGAAAGACAACAAGGTGGTAACCTTATTGTCTACATATATTGGTTCTCAGCCTGTAAGCAGTATAAGTCGGTATGATAAGCGCCTAAAACAAAGTGTTAATATACCTTATCCAAAAGTTGTGCAAGAATATAACATGCATATGGGTGGAGTTGACCTTATGGATAGCTACTTAGGTCGCTATCGTATAAAGGTCAAAACCCGAAAGTGGTACCTTCGCTTATTTTATCATATTTTGGACCTTGCAGTAATAAACTCTTGGCAACTCATGAAGAAAAACGCTATTGCAAGGGGTGTCTCCAGTAAACAGTTACCAAATCTTGGCCAGTTTCGAAATGAATTGGCTGATTCTCTCTGCAAAATAGGATCAGAGACAAATGGAAACAAAAGAGGTCGACCTAGCAATAGTTCGCTTGAAACCAGCTTACAGACAAAAAAAATCGAGAGGAGCACCTCACCCTATGCCATCCATAGATGTAAGAAAAGACGGCGTTGATCACTGGCCTATATTTGCAAACAGATTGCGTTGCAAAATACCGGAGTGCACGGGCACAACACAGTGGGCATGCCGAAAATGCAATGTGCCTTTATGCTTAAATGCAAAAAATAACTGTTTCTTAAAATTTCATACTTCATAATTTATTACAAATATGTTTGAAATGTATAACTACTCTTTATAGTTCATTATAAGAATTCAAGGAATGATTTTGCATGCTGATGTAGATATACATCAGTATGTTTTTTGTTAAATAAAAAGAAAATACGAATGTGAAGGTTGTTTTTTTATTTTTTCCTTCAATTACATTAATTTTCTAGATGATTAAAATTTTTTTTTACAAAATATAAAAAATCATGCATTTAAGGGTTAAGTTAAACAAAATTCGCAACAAAATTAGAAAAAAAACACCATCAAAACACATAAAAGCAAAAAGAAATGTTAGTGATGTAGAAACAATCAACACAAATGAAAATAGGCTCGTTATTCGAGTACCTTTTTCATACATGATTAAAAGATTCGTGTGACCTCTTTTGTAATCATTTCTCTTTTTTGCTTTTACTTCATACAAAACTTGTGTTAAATAAGTTGAGAAATATATTATAAAGAGAGTTCAAAAAATCTTAACTTACACGAAAACAATAAAAAGCTATTCGTTTATTTCAATATCCGGATGAAATCATATTCTTTTTATTGCAACACTAACTACAAAACATGGTGGTGTTGCCAGTATCGAAATCTAAATTTCCTTAAAACACACAATGTCTATTGTACTGTTTATGAATGCAATTTTATATTAAACAGTTTTTAGCGTGAAACTGTTCAATAACAATTGTGAGTCTTAAACCTAAAATAAGAATTTTTTATAAATTTGGCTGCATGTCTTTTTCTGTACTTTCCATAGAAAAAATGTTCTATAAAAGAAAATCGTATATAAGAAAAAACCAGATATAAGAAACTTTTTTCAAACACCAAAGATGATAAATGATATGAAAAAAGATTTTATATAAGAAATTGTTATAGTGCAAACTAAACTCTTTTTTTATTCTTTATCTTTTGTTAGAGCTATTTAAGTTAGTTTTTTATATGAATTATTTCGTATACATAATAAAAAATTCTAACTATCGAACTTAATTTGTTTTAATTTTTATGCTTTATTGAATACACACTTATAAGAAAAAAGTTTCTTATATCCATATAAATGTGTATAAGAAATAATTTTCTTATAAACAATAATTGCTTATAAGAAAAAACCGCATATAAGAAACAATTTTGTGAAATTTTTAAAGTTTCTTATATCCGATATGTACTGTATACTTATTATGTATGTATATTTTCCAAATTTAATTGATGACACTGAGGTTCAAAATTTTGTTGGCGAATTCAGATAGCTCCACCACATATTAATAAATATTTTCGAAATTTAGAAAACGTCACTGCGAAAGACTTGGCACACAATGCCAAAATACTAGAGCAGATAGTGAGTTAGTGTTTCCAAAGCTGTAGAAATTTGTATTCAATTTAATATGTCTCCTTAATTCATCTGCAAACGTTGAACGGATATTTTCAAAAGTAAATTTAAATAAATCGAAATACAGAAAGAGATTAACAAATGCAATCCCAATAAGTAAATTAAATAAAAAATACGCATTTTTATGCACAAAAATGTGAGTAATGGGGTATTTGTTATAGAGCTAATTCAAACTAAATGTTGTATTGTTTATTTCGTAAAATCATAAAAATTTTCTAAGCAATTTCTTGTTTTAAAATTTTAAAACTTAAAGTTTTGATATTGAAATGTATAGCAAATTTTTATGATTTTACAAAATAAACAAAATAGCTAACATTCAGTTAAACTCATATACTCAATTCATAACTTACTGTAGATTGTACATTGTATTAACTACAACTATGGTAGTTGTGAACGCTCTGAATAAAAATAACGTAAAAATTAAAATAACGAAAATACTTTGAAATTTATAAAAAATTTCAAAATATCTGTCGTTTATCTGTTGTTTAGGAATGCAAAAATCTCAGAAAAAATCGCGAAAATAATGAAAATTCGCAGACACTTAACATTAAAAGCATAGAAAAGTCTGAGAATAGCTAAAAATCGGTAAAACTGTTATAAATACCAGAAGTGTCTAAAAAAACAATTTTTTTCGCGAAAATAGCGAAAATGCGCGAAAAACAGCAAAATTGCAAACAAGCCTTAAAATTGCTTAAAAATAGCTAAAATTGTGAGGAATGCAAAAAGCTCTGAAAAAATCGCGGATATGAAGAAAATTCGCAAAAACTTGGTAATAATAAAAAGATATCAATGTCTGATATTGATTAAAAAATTGGTAAAACTGTTAAAAAAAACCAAAAACTGAAAAAAATACTTTTATCGCGAATATTGCGAATTTGCGTCATTTTTTCCTAATTTTTGGCATTCCTTACAATTTTAGCTATTTTGAAGCAATTTTAAGGCTTGTTTGCAGTTTTGCAATTTTTCGCACATTTCCGCTATTTACGCGATAAGTGATTTTTTAGCCGGTTCTTGGCTTTTTTACAGTTTTATCGATGTTTAATCAATATAAGATTTTTCTATGTTTTTAATGTTAACAAGTTTTTGAGAATTATCGTAATTTTCGCGATTTTTTCATAGTTTTTTGCATTCCATACAATTTTACCTATTTTTAAACAATTGTTTGCAATTTCTTAATTTTTCGTCAATTTTCGCTATTTTCGCGATAATAGTGACTTTTTTTACCAGTTCTTGGATTTTTTACAGTTTTACCGATTTTTAGTTCATATAAAACTTTATTGTTTCTTCGATGTTAGCAAGTTCTTGCGAATTTTCGTCATTTGCGTGATTTTTGCCGAGTTTTTTGCATTCCGTATAATATTTGTAATTGCTAGTATATCAACTACTCATTACAAAAAAAAATTTTTTTTCTAAGCTTATCCATTCCTGGGGCTAGATTCCGCAACGATGAATTTTTTATCAGTGAACACTTAAAAACAAAAAAATTCACCGCACTTTTTCCAGTGAATAAATTTAGGCTTTAGTGTTCACTATACCCGTCAAAATAATACATTCTCACCGTTGCGGGTGCATAAATCTAAAGTGAACACTGAAATAAGTGAACATTCCAAAATTCATCGTTGCGGAATCTGCCCCCTGATCCTGTTCGACGACATTCAATAAACATAGCGAAAAATATTGTAGGTGTTGTAGCAAACAAATGTTTATATGGAAATTACCAACAACAATTGTACAACTATTGTACAGACTGACGACCTACAGCACTTACAACAGGTTGTGAATTGAGCAATAGTTTTGTAAAATCGTATAGAAAGAAGTCAGAAATTTTATACTTTTGGAACTAGAAATTTTTTTCGCTGCAGTTTCACGAAGATTTTGAAGAAGCTTCTTTGAAGTCAATAAAAAGAAACAACCAAACAACCGACGACAACATTTAAAAGTTGCGTTTAAAGAACGCTCCAAGATAGAAGTCAATTTTGGAATAAGAATCTGACAATTATGCATAGACCGACCAAATTTAAAAAATGAATTAAAATACAAAAAAAACTACCATTTTTAAATGTTTTATAAAAAAAACAATAAAACTCTAAATTTTACAAAACTACGAAATGAACATCCTAAAAATCTAGAAACATACTCAGAGATATGACTGCGAATATTTAGGCAATAGAGATAACGGTAAACCCTATTAAAAAGGTTGCATAGTCTCCTGATGCAAGCACCAATAGTTCCACTGTATACTTCAACCCCATATAAAAATATAGGCATGACCAGCGCATGAACAAGCATTGACTTAACATGCACCGGCAAAACAACACTGACAATATATAATCGCCGCAATGAATAATTAAACCTAGAAATGACATGATTGTTGTGCCTTTCAAAACTCAACTTACTATCAAGCCACAACCCTAAGCAATAAATCCTAGCAACAAATTCAATACCTATGCCATCAAATTCCACAGTCAAGTCCAATAATGGATTCCCAAAAAACATAGCCTTTGTCTTCCGTGCATTGACAAAAAGCCCATTATTCTTCAACCAGTCAGAGATACTGGAAACAGAGTGGTTAACAATCTGCTGCATAACATCGGAAAATTTACGTTCACCACTATACATGAATAACAAGTCATCAGCATAAGCAAATGAGAAACAAGACGGAAAACTAATACAACCAAAAATGTCATTAATGTACATAATGAAGAGAAGAGACCCAAGAACGGAGCCTTGTGGGAATCCACTTCTTACAGGCAAAACTCCAGAATACCTCTGACCAACAGAAACATACTGACTCCTGTTACTAAGAAATGAATTAATAAGTCTACATGCCATCACCGACAATCCAAAATTCTGATAAAGCCTTTTAATCAAGATTCCATGATCAACCTTATCAAATGCTTTAGTTAAGTCAAGAGACAAAAGAACACTAACCGCACCAATTGACGAATCTTATCAGTTAGACCTAACAAAAGTTAAGTTGTACTCCTACCACACCTGAAACCATACTGAGAATCACTTAAAAGCAAGTTATCATCAATATGTTTAATAAGTTGTTTTTTAAGCAAAATCTCATCAACCTTAGAAAGAGTCAGCAGAATTGATATCGGCCTTAAATTCTCCATTTCAGTGGAGGAACCTGCCTTTTTTATAGGAATAATCCTTCCTAACTTCCAACCTTCAGGAAAACGCGATGTAATAATAATATTATTCACAAAGTGAAGAACAAATTCACTAACAAAAGGAAAGACCAACCAACAAGATATTTCACCGCAATTCCATCACAACCCACCGCATTCGATTTAATAGATAGTAAAGCATCATTCAACTCACCAAGATCAACAGCACGAAAAGAAAATCGACCTCTATCTAAATTCTCCACAGGAAGAACATAACCAAAAGATACATTCCCTTGATTCGACGCAAAGTAACAATTCAGATCTTCCACATCAAGACTATCTAGAGGATCATCTGCCGAGTCACTTAGCCCATTGGCATGAAGCACATTCCAAATTTGCTTAGAGGTCACACCACCAAGCCTTTCAAAATCTGCTCTTCGCTTAGCATTACTCATGACTGTCTTAGCGCGGTTTCTCAAACGCTAAAAAATTCTCCACGTAGTGTCAGTCCTGTCTCTTAAATAACATCGGTAGGCAGTGTCACGAATGAACAGACTATACTGTACCTCATCAGAATTCTAATTTTCTTTAAAGGACCAACAGAGTGCATTCGGCACAAGGACTCATATAAAATATTTGCTTGCTCATTCACATCTACAGTCCTAAAAATAAGATCCCAATTGCCTAAAGAAAATGCATTCATTAATGATGTCATATTAACGGTATTATAGTCATAATACTCAGCATATTGCACACCACTGGTCATATCAATATCCAGCGATGCATAAATAAAAGAGTGACAAGTAATTCCCGGTATCTGCATTTTCCCAGACAAACAAACAGACATTGATGGAGACAAAAGAAAATAATCGATCAACGATGTACTACAACGATGTAAATCACCCACTATAACTATATCTGAATATCTTACAAACAGATCTGAGGTATCATCTTCAAAAATCTGAAAATTCTATCCAGATCCATGCGGAATATAGACAACACCCATTAAATTTTACGCCTAAAACAGTTAATTTCAATGAATAAAGATTCAGCAGCACCATAACAAGTACTCGCATGAACTACTTTCCGAACGGAATTGAACTCTGTGACATGGCTGATTGTGTAAAAATTGCATATAAATATCTTGTATATTCAACTCTTGAGAGAACAAAGAAATCTTCTTTCACCATTAAGTTGTGTGTAAATTTAAAAGTTTAAACTCGTTTTCTGTGAAACTAGGTTTTTTGAGTTATGACGACGCTGCAGCAAATGAGCGATATGTATATAGTTGTCACGAAAGACGGCGAAAAAGATCAGAAGGTTGCAAATAAGAATATCGATAAGGAATGAAAAGGTATGCAAAAGAGAAAATATATAAAAAAAAAATTATAAATATACCCTGAAGGGGAAAAATAATTCAACTTTTAACGATTTAGCCATTTGATGACAAAAAATGATGAGGACACCAAAAAGATTATAAATTTGCAGTTAAAGGATGTATTCCATTCACGTGTGAACTATTGGCATTGCATTCCAAATTAGTAGATGTTGATTTATTCCCAAGTAAATCCAGACATTGTTGCGTATCAATAATTTTATATACATTATTGGGAAGCTTAACATTAGCCTTAGGGACATCCGTATTTATAAAGGTACATACATATATATTGAAATACTACCAGCAGCACGCAATTTCATACAAATTCCGATCAGATTCGCAGCATCAGGCTTAAATGATCATTGAGGAAAACCTTTGCTTCAGAAGTTCCACCATCAATGTTTTTTAGCAATAAATATTTCAACTTCGAAAAATTAATCATAATTTGGTCACGCGTATGCACTGAGTTCAGCTTGACCAGAACTGCCTTACCACTACTAAAATAAGTAATATGCTGCACATCTGAATCCACTAAAGAAGTCTTACACAGTGATGCAATTTTCAGAAACAACATCCTTAGATCCTTTATACCACCAGGTAAACCTTTAATAACAATGTTCGCCCTATGCATTCGTCTTAGTAGAATGGAGTTTTGCTTTTCCAGGGCTGAAATAAGTTTACTTGATACAATATCAACTCTTTTAATAATTTTATTATGATGCGATACATCAGTTTTATGCTGTTAATAACTTCTTTTTGCTCAGCACAATATTTATCAAAAAGTTCCAACATTTTAGACTTAAGGGCTGCAATACTAGCATTCATCTGCTGCTCAAATACACGGCTATATTCTTCAAACTGCTTTTCTAAGTCAAGTGATAGATTGCACACGCCCTTATTTATATCTGATTGAGGCTCCACAGCTTTGTTCCTATCAGTATAAGAGCATTGCTGGCATATATAAGAAAATGTATTTCTATTTTTCAAGATCAACTTATGCTGGTCATCAGTAATATTATGTCCGTTCGAGTACCCAAAAGTTTTTAAAAATTTTTACTGAACTTTACTGCATTTTACTAAATTGCGTTCGTTTACACAAAATACAGTAAATGAGAACACAAATTGAGAGCGTAAAGTGACAGTTCATGACTGAGTATATAAAAATTTTTACTGCAGAAATTTTTGCTAGTAAAATTTAGTAAGATGAGAAACATATGATTCAAATGTTAAACAAACAAAAGTAAGTAGAAAAAATTATATAATTTGTAAAAACATTAGCGAAACAAATTAAATAAAACTGGCACAAAAATAAAAGGTGAATAGTTATTATGAGATTTTTCGCTTGTTACTTCAAGCACATATCATTATAAATGAAATAAACGTTTTAGAAACCATTTGGTTTGTTTTGTTTGGCTCAATTTAGACCATGCATTAAATGCATGCATAAAATTCATGCATTTTTTTTGTGGACGAGCGGGGTAGAGAAAAAAACGGCACGATTTCTGTTTTCCATGCATTTTTTATATTCTTCTTTAGCTCGATTTGAATTTTCTCTCATTTTCTCTCTTATGTGATTGTGTTATGGTTTTTGTTGTTATGAATGAGTAAATAAAGCAAATTTTGAGAGAAATTTATAAAAAAGCATGAAAATAAAATTCATCGTATAAATGCAAGAGGTTTTTAGAAGATGTTTTCAAAGATAACTTGAAAAAATTCATGCATAAAAATTCATCATCTAAATTGGGCCTTAGTATTACTTTAATTTGCTTGTGTTGTGAAAGTGCTAAGTACTTGACTACTTAGTACTGCACTTGTTTTTAAGGTAATCAATAGCAAACACAAATGATCATGTACTTCTGAATAAATTTAACTAGACACAAATTAGAAAAATCAAATAAAGTATAAAAAAAGCAAATGGAAAAGATTACATAAAATGAATTATTTATATTTTCTTAAAATTTTCGTGTTATAAAAAGTATTGTATCAATTACCAATAAGAAAATGAGTTCGGTAGTCAAAAGTGTAAATGTTTTTCAGCACTAAATTTATTTGCCATCAGCTGTTTCCTTAATCTTACGAATTTTTACTATTTTTCCGTTCGCGTACTTTTTTGGACAATAGTATTTTTGAGAGTAAATTTTTCAGTTTGCTCAGTAATTACTCATTTACTGCAAAAGTAAACGAACGGACCTATTGACATCCGTTCGCGTACTTTTTTGGACAATAGCATTTTTGAGAGTAAATTTTTCAGTTTGCTCAGTAATTACTCATTTACTGCAAAAGTAAACGAACGGACCTATTGACATACTCTATATGAAAATACATGTTGCACTGTCAAATTTGATCGGCATTTGTTGTTTGCTTGAATTAAACAAAAGAAACTTGTAGCTGTGGTAAAAATACAAAGTTTTTTAAATAAAATAAGTTAGCCTAAATTAAAATGATTTTCAAATGCAGAAACGTACAGGAATGTTTTTTATAATATGTAGAACCAATTAGTTTATGCAATTAGATTTAGAGCCAGACCCAGCGACATTTCATCAGAGAAGCAGCAATAACAACAGCAACTTCAACAAGACTAAGCAAAACGTTACAAGGAACTCAGAAAACTGAATAGGGCTGTTCATCAAGTTACGTCCAGTTGAACAAATTTAAAATGATTCCTTATTGTAGAACAACAATTCCAGTAGGTTGAAGTAAAGTCTGCATATGCCGTCAGTAATGGCCCAGGAATAAAGCCACAGATAATTTACTTGTATTATTGACAGAAACGATGAATTTTGTATGCTGAATGTTTATTCCCTTTCGGTTAATCAGTTTATATTATAGGGCATTTACACTGTCTCGAAATCTAGTACTTACGAGATTTCGAGCTAAATCTAGTTGTTTTTTACTAGATTTCCCATACAAAACGAAATCTACTTTGTAAGTAGATTTGGACGAAATCTACTCAAAATCTAATATTTCTATTTTCATTTTACTACCCTGTACAACATTTTTATATAAACGGTGAGTGAATTAGCTACGCTCTACAAAATTTTTTTAATAAAAGTGTGCATTAGCTAAGCTGGCACTTGTTGGGTTACAGTATAAGATAAATTTCAGTCAAAGCATTTATTCTTGGATACGAAATCTAGAAAAATGTCAAAAAAGCGAAAAAGATTTCAAATCAAATCTACTAGATTTCGAGACAATCAGGTATGTGATGGAAATCGATTTTGAAAACGAATCACTTTTGTAAGTCCATTTTTGTAATACAACTCTTTTGTAATAAAACAAATATTTTTATAATATATGTGATAAAATTGTCTTTAATAAAGAAATATTATTAAAAACCACCTTTCAAAATTGCTTCGTTTTCGGAATCGATTTCCATCACATACCTGAATGTAAATGCCCTATTAAATAAAACTACTTTTATAATTTATTTAACATTAATTTTAGTGTTCAACCGAACGTTCGGGTTCAGTCGTGGAGTTCGGCAAAAAGCTGTGTTCGGCGTTCGGTAAAATTTTCTCCGAACACCGAACTTTGTATAATTTTTTTATATACATATTATTATCATCATCGTATTAAGACGACCATAACACATCACAAAAATTATAGTGGTACTATTTGGTATTTCTCTTGTCTCATAGTATATTTATTAATTACTTTGCATGAGGAGTACATCTACCCACGCACCAGCCCCGCCAGGATTTTACCTATCTTCGTATATTTCTTCAAATTAACTCGTAACAAATCTGAGGACTCATACTGTCATAGCTTTCCAGATAGCACGCAAATACTAATTACTTTGTATAGGGAGTACATATTCTATCGCACCTAAACTGTCGGTTTTTTACCTATCTTTGTATCTGGTCTTTAAATTAGCTCATACCAAATTGGAAGACTCTTACTATCATAGCTTTTCAGATAGCACGTAATTACTATTTACGGGGAGTACCCCATTCCTCGTACATACCCCCTCAGTTTTTTACCCATCATCGTGTTTTGTCTTCAAATTAACTCATACAAAATTTTAAGACTTACCATCATACCATTACCACGTAATTACTAAATACTTTGTATGCGAAATACCCATACTCCGCCAGTTTTTTACCTAACTTCGTATCTTGTCTTCAAATCAACTCATACCGAATTTGAAGACTCTTACTGTCATAGCTTTCCAGATGGCACGTAATTACTAACTACGTTTTATGAGGAGTACCCCTTTCCTCGCACCTACACCGCCAGTTTCTTTTACCTATCTTTGTATCTTGTCTTCAATTTACACCATACCAAATTTTAAGACTCTTACTATCGTAGCTTTCTACATAGCATGTAATTAATAATTACTTTGTATGGGGAGTACCCCTTTCCTCGCAGCTGCCCCTTTAGTTTCTTACCTATGGTTGTATCGTATGTTCAAAGTAACTTCTACCAAATTTTCAGGCGCTTGCTATTATAACTTTCCAGATATCAGATTATTATTACTTTCTTTGTATGTGGAGTACCCCTTCCCTCGCACCAATTTTTTTAATATCTATGTATTTTGTCTTCAAATTACCTTATACCAAATTTGAAGACTCTTACTATCGTATCTTTTCAGATATCACGTACTTACTAAGTACTTTGTATGGGGAGTACCGTTGTCGTGCCTTGTCTTCAAATTAACTCATACAAAATTTCAAGGCGCTTGCTATTATGGATATCAAGATATCAGATTATTATTTATTACTTTGTTTCCATGTTTCTCAGCTTACTCCCAAAATAGTACATACAAAATATGAATACTGTGACTGCTATAGCTTTCAAGATATAAAATATTTTGTTAGTATGGGCGTGGCACAGCCCACTTTAATATCCATCAGATTGTATTGTCATCCGAACGTAATACATGTCCAAAGTTTCAGTTAATCGGATGTCTTGAAGTTTGTGAAAATTACGTTGAAAGTTTCCGTTACATACATACATACATATGTACATACAGGTGAAGCTAATAAAAGCATGTTAAAAAGGAATAACAAATTTTGAAAAAAGGGCTGACGGAAAGAAACTAATTTCCGCCGCTCGGCAGCGGCTTGATGGAAATAAGGCCGGCGGTGGCTGCCAGCCGCTCGAATTGGACCTCTGATCAGTAGTGCTGAAAACCCCAAATGCAGTATTTTATAAAACCACTAAATCAATATTCTATTTATGTCCAAC
Source organism: Panzeria rudis (assembly GCA_956483635.1). NCBI lineage: Eukaryota > Metazoa > Arthropoda > Insecta > Diptera > Tachinidae > Panzeria > Panzeria rudis. Next base: position 46,609,013 of record OY101449.1, on the reverse strand, counting down.
ATTTTGGAATCCTGCCCCATCGTGCGGTGGTTCCGGAGATTACCTCTTACAAACATAAACATACAAACTGTTCCTCTATAATATTAGTATAATGTCGATATTCGGTAAAAAGTGATAAAATGAAAATTTTGAGTTATTACACTATTGTTAAACAAGTGCGATATTAGCCTGCCTGTTCTGTAAATCGGGTCAATTTGAAAACGCTCGATTTAGAGAAATTAAATCCACTAATAGCAAACTTTTTTTTAGATTTTTTCAGTTTCATAAATTTTAGAGCTTAAAATATCATATCTGAAATTAATTTACTACATGCGATTTAAAATACATACGAGAAATTTATTCGGATTCGGTTTACAGAACAGGGTCGTATAACTTAGAATTACATTTATTTAAAATCTATTTAGCCAATTAAAGGCAAGCTTACACATTGCATTATGACCTTTTTATACATGTAGCATTCACACTGGATATGCAGATGCTTTGAATTTGCCAATTACGTCAAGAAAATAAACTTTAAATTTTATATAAATTTTTATATATAATTTATTATGTCAAAAGTTTAACAACGTTTATGTATAAGAAATTTCAAGTTGGGATTTATTTTCATATCCTAAATGCTTTGTATTTAAACAAATATCACTAAATTTTAGTTAACAAAACAATTTTGCAGAAGACGACTAGGAGTCGCCTTCAAAAGGAGATACATTTTTTATTGAACATACGAGGGTGAGAAACAGATTATAGTGTTAGGCACGGGTCAAATAGAACAAATACGGTCTTGGGTTTAAAATTGTTGGTTAGGTTTTTTAGTAAATCTGCTTAGGTCTACCGTTATAATTTGGAGTCTTTTGGGCTAGCTAGTCATTCAGCATTGCAGATAGACATTGCCTCATTTTTCTCTTCCAACAATTCCTTGCCTGTAATGGCCATCTTTGACTTGGCGAAATCATCAAGTGACAAGCCTTGGACGATCTTCCATTGTTTGTTGTTAATTTCAACGGGAAAGGAGTAAATAACATCCTTGGGAGCGTCGTAACTTCCATCAGATATAACACCCATTGAAACAAAATGACCAGGAGCGGTACCATTCCACCAATCATGCATATGATCGCAAGCAGCCTTAGCAGCTGACATAGCTGAAGACATCTTGCGGGCAGCGATCACAGCAGCACCACGCTTCTGAACGGTTTCAACAAAGGAACCTTTCAAGAATTCGGCATCGCCAACAGCTTCTGCAGCTGACTTTTCAGTTCCACCAACATTAACGACGGCATGACTAGCATCGGGAAATTGGGTCGATGAGTGGTTTCCCCATATAACAACATTTTTTACATGGCTAATGGGAACTTTAGCCCTTGCCGCTACTTGGGCTGTTGCACGGTTTTGGTCTAAACGGGTCATAGCACTGAAATTTTCGCGTGGAATTGAGGGAGCGTAAAAAGAGCACACTACAGCGTTGGTATTAGCAGGATTGCCAACAACCAAGACTTTAACATCCTTACGTGCATATTTGTCTAAAGCTTGTCCTTGAGCCTTGAAAATTTTTACATTAGCAGACAACAAATCCTTCCGTTCCATACCTTCCTTGCGGGGCATGGCGCCAACTAAGAAAGCAGCAGAAACATCCTTGAAACCAACGGCCGGATCGGTAGTGGGGACTACTTCACGGAGAAGAGGCAAAGCGCAATCGGCCAATTCCATAACAACTCCCTCTAAAACACCAACCATTGGTGGGATATCCAACAAATGCAAAATCAAAGGTTGATCCTTGCCAAAAACTTCACCACGAGCAATCATATAAAGAAGGGAGTACGCAATTTGACCAGCAGCGCCGGTAACAACAACACGAATTGGCTCAGCCTAAAATTATAAAAATATTTAATTTAAAACAGATTATTTTACTTTTGTGATTAATATTCAATAACTATCAAGGCAAATTCATACCAGGTAATCTCACTAATAAAAAGTACAATAAGTAACAAAAACCACAAGCATTTTGTTTTTGCAAAATCATTGTACGTAGTCAAATTCACAAAGCAAATAGAGTATTTTGACATCCGACCATGATGAAAATACAAAAAAAAAAGTTAAAGTGTGTTTACAAGTTCACCTGTAGCAATGCGAATTCACTACAGGTGAACTTGAAAACACAGCAGATTTTTTTTTGCACTTTCATCATGGTCTGATGTCATAATACATATTTAACAAAAATTCTCGAGAGTAAAAATTTTTGACCATGTAGACTAAAATAAATATTTTTAGATCAATAGAAAAAAGAATAAGAAATGGGTCAAACCGACTGATATCTCGAAAAGTAATATTTTTAATCTAAGGATTTTAAAAACACATTCCTTCGAGTTTAAAGCTCAAACTTGTCAAGATTCGCGTCCCAGAAAATTACTTAAAAAAACTCTAGAATCGAATCAAATAGTTGGTTGTTGTTTTTTGTTTTGATTACTATGATTATACTTTTGTAATTCTCATTTGATTTATGAAATTTGTTGTATAAGCTAAGAGGTCCGACAGTTTTCAAAAACATGGTTTAAGGTCTAATGATTTGGCATAAAAAAAATACATTTTTGAATAAAGTTCTAAAAATTAATTGGTAGAATATTTACTTGGTACTGACTGCCTATTATAAAAGTAATCTACTATTGATAGGAATTAAATGTAACATCCCTAAAAAACGCAACATTTGGATCACAAATTATCATTTGGGTTTCATGTTTATGTAAATTAAAACAAAGCAAAGAAAAAAATGTTAATATAAAATGAACTGGCTTTAGTAGATAGATAATTTGATGAAATTAATGTTTAAATATATAATCTATGTGTCCGCGTATACTCAGATCTATCTATGTTTGGTACGTTAGTTGGTACGTTAGTTTCAGGGAGGATCAAATTCCCCTTTAACTCCCCTCGTGGTCCTATTTTTTTCAAAAATATATAATCTATGTCTCCTCGTATACTCAGTTCTATCTATGTTTCAAATTTCATTAAAATTGGTTCGTTAGTTTCAGGGAGGATGAAATTCCCCTTTACACCCCTTCGTGGTCCTACTTTTCAAAAATATATAACCTATGTGTCCTGGTACACTCAGATCTATCTATGTTTCAAATTTCATTAAAATTGGTTCGTTAATTTCAGGGAGGATCAAATTCTCCTTTACTCCCGCGTGGTCCTCTATTTGAAAAAAATATATATCCTATGTGTTCTTCCAGATTCAGATCTATCAGTCTATCAAATTTCACCCAAATCGATTAAGCGGTTTTCGCGTGGTAGTGGTTCAAATATCCAAACTCACATTTATAATTGACTTAAATAATTTCACAACCACTAATTTTTGAAAGTTTATTTAGAGTATGTTGGAAAGCAGCTTTTTGTTGATTGCAGCTTAAATTTTTGCAATAATTTAGTGAGTGCAAACTTTTTGCAATCAATCAGCATTTAATGTTAGTGCAAAAATTAGCACTACCACTAAATTTTTTTAATGCTAGTGAAGAAAATAGCAATCAGCAATAAAGCTGGTGAAAAATAATGCAAAATATTTTTTTCCAATTTTATTTAGTGCTAGTGCAATGCTGATTGCAATCAAAATTTAGTGCACTCCCCCATCTATGCTAATAACACTCTCGATCAAACACAAAAACCTAAATCAAAATCTGACAGACGCACAGATACACACTACAAACCTTTAACAACACTCTTTTTTGGTCGCGTGTTAAAAAGGCGTCTCAAATTTTCGATATTTCACAAAAAAAAAACTGAATAAACATTAAAGCATTTACATACAAAAGCAGTTTTCTAAGTGGTCATAAATCCATTTTTAACTGTAACTTAGTTCTTTAAGGAGGTGGTAATTACAAGTTGACTATAGTACCGTCTTTGCCATAAGGCCACACGGGGCTCGTGCACCTGGCATCGTGGGGGCTAAAATTAATGAAATTTCTAAATTAAATTGTTAATAGTGGAAGACCAATGTACGCGGCATGCGGCGATCAGCTGTTCAGTAATCCGCTTGAAATTTTACTGGTGGGCAAATGCACGCGGCAAATGAACGCGAAACAAACGTCAAAAACAACTCACAAATAACTTCAAACACATATATAATTGCAACTTTTGTTCTGTGACTTTTTCATAATTCTGTTATTTACAAAATTACCGTTATTTTTAGGTTATTGCAGAAAATCAAAATTTTGACCTTTAAATTTCCAGAATGCGACCAAATAATGTTTGGCAAATTTGTACAAAATCATTTGGCGAGTATTTTTGCTGAACATATGAAGTCATAGTATTTGCAAATACAGGGTGTTTTGATAAATGTTTCAATAAAAATGAATTTTGCGCCATCTAGCGGCAACAATTTGTGCTAACTATATTAAGCAATTTGAAAGGTAATTTGAATACCTTTTCATTTGGGCTGAATATTATGCCTTGAAATTCAACATAGTTGTTGATAACTATATCTAAATTTCTGCGGTGGTGCTTGAAGATTACATTCCTACTTCAAAAGTTATATCGCGACCTCAGTATTGGTTTAGCCCATATGCCAAAAACTCGGAATGGAGAAAAACAACAAAGAAGATTTACGTAAAGTTTTCTCAAAATATATCTAATAGAATTTTTTTGTATTCTCACCACTGCTTCCGGCATATCGTCACATTATTATCGGTTTGACCCATAAACATAGGAAAAAACATTAGAAAGCAGCAAACCAATAATAAGCTGACGATATGTTTGGAAGAAAATTGTAAATTTTTGTGAACTTTCTTTCATCAATCCGATTAGAAATTAGCATCTTTTTACTGAAAGTAAAATATCTTGTTTTGTGCTCCAGTAGCCACTTTTTATATTTTATTTGTAAAAAGTGGCCTTTGTTGCTCCATATGTATACTAACTGCTGTGTATTGAGTAACTTGTTATTGAGAAGAAATTTTCTACTTTTTATTGAAAATAAGGGTATAAATTAGGGAAGTGCGATTAATCGATTAATCAAATTTTTTGATTAATCAAAATTCTGATTAATCAATTAATTGATTAATCAAGAATTCTGATTAATTAAAATGCTGATTAATCAAATAATTTTAATATTGATTATTCAAATTTGAATAATTTTATTCAAAATGAAAAACAACAAAATTTCAAACAAAATGTATTTAACACATACAAATATAAAAGGAAAGAAATACAAAAAACTAAAAAAATAAAGGCATAAACTAAAAAAACTCAAGACAAAAATTAAAAACACAAATTATTCAATTGTTCAAAGTATAAATTATTCAAAATCGTGATTAATCAAATAATCCTCATTTTGAATAATCAAATTTAAAATTATTTAAAATTATTTTGATTAATCAGGATTCTTGATTAATCGATTAATTGATTAATCACAATTTTGATTAATCAAAAATTTTATTAATCGCTTAATCGCACATCCCTAGTATAAATGTTATTAGAAAAGATATTTACATGGAATAATAATTTAATATTGATGTAACTTGGTATTTTACTTGATTTCTGATTTTAATTTTTTTTATTTAAAAAAAAAATTTTTTACAAAAAATTTATCAAAAATGATGATATCGAGCACAATGAATACTTCATATCTCAGAAACCAGGAAGAATTTCGCGAAACGGTTTTGGATTCTGAAAGAGGGTACTCTAAATATATATATCCCATACTTAACTCAATTTTTTTTGAAAATGGTCGGTGGGCCAAAACAAGACTAATAAGGTCGCGATATGTGAATGAAGGTGAAAAAAAAACGAATTTTTTCAATCTTTTCGCTTTATTTTTAACATTTTCCAAATTTTCTTGTAAACGAAAAATGCGATCGTCACGCACCACCGTAGAATTTTGGAACTTGAAGTCATTAACAACTGTGTTGAATGGCAAGACATAATATTCAGCCCAATTTGTGCCGCGTTAAATGTTAGCAGTAGTATTTTCTTGCTTCCAAGTTTTGTTGTTGCGATTTTTTTTCTCAGTGTATTGTTGCAACAATATCCGTAAATGGAAGATTACTACCCAAGCTACCTATGCAAAAAATAAAAACATTGATTTTGTAGCTGTTAACATAAATATTGCGTTAAATTCATAAAAAGTTAAAAAATCCAAGTTTTAATGGACACCCTAAATTTCCGTTTTAGGACAAGTGAGGGACACTCTAATTACCAATTAAGGTAGCTGACTCTACCCCCGAAGCATTAAAAATCATTCGGCATTCAAGGCCGGGACACATAGAATCCGTCGTACGTTATACGTCGCCTTTTTCAACTGACAACTAAGTTGAAATACATGTTTTCTTATGAGCTTAGGCAAAGTACTAAAGTTGGCCAACTTTTAACGTACGTCGAGTACTTTGACAGCTATCAGTTGGTTTTTTGCTTTGTTTCGATTTAGTTTTTTCTGCTGTTTGGCACCAAAAATTAAATAAAACAATAAAAACAAATAAAATAAATAAATAAAATCAAATCAAATTTATCTGCAGAAACATGCGAAGAAAAAACAGTTGTTTTAATATCCGTCAACAAAGTACTCATTGTGTCAACCTCCTCCGTCGTTACGTTAATGTCAGTTGAAAAAGGCGACGTATAACGTACGACGGATTCTATGTGCCCCGGCCTTCATAGCTTGAAAATTAAAAAGTAAATTTTTTTTTGGCATATTGCTATATATAATAACTAAATAATTAAATTACAATTTTTTTCCAATAAAAACTAAGTTCTGTTTGTAAAAAAAACTAACTTATTATTATTAATGTCGTTTCAAGCGACAAAGAAAAAAAGTTGAACAAAATTCAGCTTTGCCGCGCGGCCGCTTCTCACAGTATTGCCAAATGAAACTAATTGAGACATGGCAAACTTTTTTTTTGCATATGTTTTGAATAAAATAAGTCTTTTCTAAACTGGCAGTGCGCTCGTCGCCCGCAGCCGCATGCCGCGTGCATTTGCCATCCACTATAATTGATATTTTTATTATATATAGAGGTTTTCGGCAATTGTTTTAGCTTAAATATTAAATGTGTTCATTTATCCCAAAATTTTCAAAAAAATTTTCAAATTGTGCTGGATTTTACTGAAATGCGTTCGTTTACACCATGATCCAATAATCACGTCAATGCAACTCGACAACAGTTTATCGTAAAGATGTCAGACTTCATATATAAAAAACCTAAACAAAATTTTTTATATATGGAGTTTGTTTGACATCTTTACGATTATGGAATTTTTGTTGTAGAGATTCACAGGCCTAATTATTGGATAATGGTTTACACATAAATTTGCATAAGAGAGCATCACTTGAGAGAGTAAAGTGACAGTTGTTTGACTTAGAGTATGCAATTTTTTACTGGACAAATTTGTGCCAGTAAAATCCATTAGAAGAGAAAAGCATATGATTCAATAAAATAAACAAACAAATGTAGGCAATCAAAAAGTATAAAAGTTTTAATAAAGCGTTTAAAAGATGAAAAGCTGAATTAAAAGTGCAAAAAAACTATACATAATTATTTTACATACATCCTAAGCAAGTTTCTTATCAATTTGTATGTTCCAGAAGAGCATAAAGTACCAAGTTTTCTTTTCTTGGCAAAGTTTTTTTTTAATTGTTTATTTACATTAATGTTTTAGAGATGTAAAGCTTATAGATATTTGAGTACTTATTACTGCATATTATTTTGGGTACCGAACATCAAAAATCAAAATTGATGTATTTTCGTATGTCATTTAAACAGAAACAAAATTCAAAATCATGTACAGAATAAATAAATGTAAAAGCTTCCTCCGAAGTTCTATTTAATACATACATTTCATCACGAATTTCTAATTATAAAAATGCATTGTACCAAGTACCAAAAACACGTATGTACTCGGTAGTCAAAACAACACATACTATATTTTACATCACTACGCTTTTGATTAACCTGCAAGTTTTCTGCAATTTTTTCATTCGCGTACTAGTTTGTGCCAGAGACATTATGTGTCGAGTACCCAAAAGCTTTTAAAAATGTTTACTGAACTTTACTGCATTTTACTAAATTGTGTTCGTTTACACAAAATACAGCAAATGAGAACACAAATTGAGAGAGTAAAGTGGCCGTTCATGACTGAGTATTTACAAACTTTTACTGCAGAAATTTTTGCTAGTAAAATTTAGTAAACTGAGAAACATGATGCAAATGGTAAACAAACAAAAGTAAGCAAAAAAAGTAAAAAATTTTTTAAAACATTAGCGAAAAAAACATCAAATTAAATAAAACTGGAACAAAAATAAAAAGTGAATAATGATTATGGGATTTTTCGCTTGTTTACTTCAAGCACATACTTATACCATATTTACACTACGCAACTTTGTTGCATGCAGTTCTCTTTTTTTTGTGAGAAAGATAGAGAGGAAATACAAATTGTATACATTTCTATTTCAACTTTCTCACTTTAAAAAAAATTGCACGCAACAAAGTTTCATAGTGTAAATATGGTATTAGTCTATCTCCATACGAGTCAACTTTTGCTTCTGCAACTTTCTGAAATTTTCTTTTGAAGCTGCATTCGTGTCCATATAATGAAATTCCTGTTGCGCAGCTTTTGTTTTTTACATCGATTTTGTTGTTGCTTAATATTACGAAGAAGAAAACAAAAGAGAGTTGCATGTACATGAAGCAGTGTACCCCTTCCCAATCTTCTCACCTCTCTCTCCCATATACTCAAAAGTTGCGCAGCAAATGTTGACTCGTATGGACATTAAAAAGGAAATAAAAGTTTTAGAAACCATTTGTGTGCATTACTTTAATTTGTTAGTGTTGTGAAAGTGCTAAACACTTGACTAATTAGTACTGCACTTGTTTTTAAGGTAATCAGTAGCAAATACAAATGATCACGTACTGAATAAATTTAACTAGACACAACTTAGAAAATTTTTTCTTAAAATTTTCGTGTTATAAAAAGTATTGTATTGATTACCAATAAGAATAAGAGGTAAGTAGTCAAAAGTGTAAATGTTTTTCAGTACTACATTTATTTGTCATCGGATGTTTCCTTAATTTTGGGAATTTTTACAATTTTTCCGTTGGCGTACTTTTTTGGCAATAGCTGTTTTTGAGAGAATTTTTTTCAGTAATGACTCATTTACGGCATTTTACTGTAAAAGTAAACAAACGGACCTATTATGGAGAGTAAAATTTTCATATAACCCAGAATTTACTCAAGTACTGGATTTTACTGGAAAAGTAAACAAATGGACCTATTATTTATTTCAAAACGTAAGTACTGCAGCGCATTTGTTTGGGTCCATTGCAACAGAAAATAAGCGTCTCTAGATACATTAGGAGATCCGATCCATTTTTTTTAATTAAAAAAAATTTTTTGTCGTTATTCGAACGTTTTCTTATTTAAATTGAAACCCCGTTCGAACAAAGGCTAAACATTTTTTTTACTTAAAAAAAATAGGTACATATTTTTGTTGGAAAAAAACATTTTTTTCGCAGTTTGAAAAACAAATCGACCAAGTATTATACCATTTTGGAATTCGTGCTAAAGGCGCCAACTTTTCATGTCACTTGCCAAAAGTACCTAGTACATTTTAATAATTTTAAGTACGTCGTTTGGCAAAATGGAAGATTTTCTTTGAAAATCAGGCCACTGCAGTATGCATTTTTAACTGCCATTTACAGAAGTATATCTGACAATGATATAGGAGAAAAAAAGAATAAGAAAAGTGAAGATTTGTACTCACAGCAATAGAAAGATCATTACAGGGTAATTTCTTTTTAACTGGCAACACCTTTTAAAATAAGTGACATAGCTTTTTTTTTAACCTTTTTTGGAGCAGTCACTACTTGCCCTATCATCCGCTTTCGGCTTGACGTTGATTAATAGGACACCCTGTATATATCTTGGGTAAATAGACGATGAAAATGTTACATTTAGCTTAAGGAATGGTTTGTTGGGATAATATGCATGAGCTAGCTTAATGTAATGTCAACGAAAAGCTCAAATACTTAAGCAAATTACACCGCTTTCGCACTAGCAAAGTTTACTTTTCAAAGTTTTCATTCAGCTGTTAGAAAGACAAAGAGAACAATTCTCCTCTCTGACTTTCTGCCGGCTAAATGAAAACTTTGCAAAGTAAACTTTGCTAATGGGAAAACGGTGTTAGAGAATACTTTTAGCTGACTATATTGAACTTACATGAATGTATGTATGCAGCGTTGCCGTTTTGAGTATTTTTAAATGTATATCGCACTTGTTTAAGGTCAAGATTCACTATTCTACATGTCGGAACGATTCATTTACAGGAAAATCTGATAGAATTCTGTCAGATTTCCCAGTGAATGAAACAAAGTGTGTCGTTGGTGCCACAATATCACACAAAAAATATGAAAAAACAAATGTTTTGAAATATTTGTTATTTTACATATTTCGTGAACTAATTTACAATAATATACATACATACAACAGCTATATTAAACAAATGTATAATTAATAAAGCAGACATTACTGATCATACTTCTTGAGCACGTATGTTTTTTGATATATCTAACGACTAATAGCGTTTTCTTTTATAGAAAAAATTTAACACTTTTTTACCTTCTGATACACAGAAAAAGCTAAATTAAATTTTCAGTAAAGGAATTCAATGAAATAGTAAATCAGACATGTGCTGAAAAACGCGCGATTGTCAGTTAAATCACTTGGGAGTTTAAAATCGCAAATCTCACTTTTTCATGTACTGAGGCTCGCGCGTTCTTTTTATTTTTCGAAATAATCTTCGAAAAAGGTTCTTATATATGCTCTTTGTTTCTTGAAACCATAGTATCCAACACAGAATTTTTCAACTATTTTTAGTTTTGGCCTTCCTTTTTTTCTTGATATTTTACGTTTTATGCATCTGGCAACAATATTGGTGGACAAATGTATAATTAGGTGTCTAAAATAATGACGCGCATTATAAAATCACCATTTTTAAAGTAAACAAAAGTAACAAAATAGTCGAAATAAAACAGCATACTTTTTAATTTAGTATTCAAATTAATAAAAATTTTCTATTTTTTTAAGTGATATTAAATAAAAACAGGTTAAATTTTACTGGAATACTTTTATTTTTGCTATTTGATACTAAATTTTTGTAATATACACAAGTTCACTTTATTCTTTGCTTGCGAGTTGAAACAGCAAAATTTTTTGTGATTGTGATTTCCAACACACCAATTTAGTGACTTCGAGTCGAAATCGTATTTATTTTGCGAAATGCGGTTTTCAGCACATGGGCAAATATTTTACTCAGAAACAGACCTACAAACAAATTTGTAACTATAGACAAAAAATATCTTAATAATTTCATTGAAAAAAACCTGTTTTTTCCAGTGAACAATTGTTTAAATCTATAAAACAATTTGTCTAAAAATGTTTACAAGTTGTATATAAAACAATTTATTAAATCTAACAAAAAGATTTACTGGATTTTCTGAAAAATCAAATAATATTTATGTCTGAATTTATAAAACAATTAGTTTAAAAATACTAACAAATATTAAACAAAATAGTTTACTTAATCAAACAAAAGTATTTACTGGATTTTTGGTAGTATATCAAACAAAATTTTACCATGATCATCCATTAAGGATTTATGAAATTTCACTTTGTTAAATGTGTTCCAGTCTGAATGTTTATCTAAAGACTCTACAAAAATGAATGAGAATTATCGCAACGACATTAACGAATTGATTCACTAAAAAATCTTCAGTAAACAAACTAGTACAATCGCATTCCTTTTGCTATCATTGTTATTCGTTTTTGTTATTTGTGGTTGTTTTTTACGACACAGTTTTTCTTGTTGTTTTTGGTGTTTGCGTCCTAAATAAAAGTCAAACAAAAAATTCATTGATTCAGTAAAGAACATTTACTGAGAATGAAATTTATTTTTAGACAAACTTTTGTTTGAAAAAATTTTGGTGATAATTTTTTCTGTATGTATACTTGTAATAATGTATGTAAGCGTAAATAGTACACGTACAGCAAGCTAGAAATAATTCACTATTAATCCACACAAAAGTAGTCCACTTAAATCCAAATGAATGGTGTAGATAGGGTTGCCATCCGTACTATAATATATAGTATTGTACTATATTTTTGGTTGGCGTATATATATATGTATATATAGTACGCAATAATACTATACATATTTCGAACTTTTTTGCAAAACTTAATTTCAAAGCAAATAAATTTAAATTCAAAGTTTGCAATGTAAAAAATCGTATAGCAGAAATGTAATCTACGGAAAATTCTAAGAAATTTTCGGGGAGTAGGGTGCCATTTCTTTGTATTATAAGGCACTTCCAGAATAGTTAGAAAACTCAAATTTGAAAATTGACACTTTTCCCAGTATAGCTAGAAAGCTGAAATTTGGCACACACGCAAATCTGTCTTGATGTGAAAGTAATAAGAAAAATGTGAAAACGGAAAATTTTCATCCAGAGCTTGGGGGGAGGGCTTGGGTGCCCCATATTTGTATGGGGCACTTATTGTACCAAATAAAAGCTTAGAAAAAAGAACTGAGATCTGCACAAAAATATAAATGTGAAAATAAGGGCAAGTCCCTATCTAAAAATTTCGGCCGTAAAAATTACTGAGATCAAAATAAGGACCAAGCTCTTGATAGGTATAATACCATCTCATTTGTAGGCCACCTGTTAGCTTGGCAATATTTTTTTGCCTTTCTAGGTTATCAGGTTGCTGGTGAAAAGTATAAAGAAAGGGTCCCAGCCCACTTGGGTCCAATAATAATGGTCCCTTTGTGATAAGGTTAGGTTAGGTCTTTCTAATATGGAAAAGAATTATGCGGAAAATGTTGCCAAGCTTACAGGTTGCCCAGAAATGAGATGGTATTGTACCTATCAAGAACTTGGTCCTCATTTTGATCTCAGTACTTTTTACAGCCGGAATTTTTGGATAAGAACTTGGCCTTATTTTCACATTTATGTTTTTGTGCGGATAAAGATTTTCCTCGACCAGTTTAAATTGCAGATTGTAGTTATTAACGACTTAGAAAGGTCAAAAATGTTATGGTATAAACTGATAAAGTTAGTCAGAAACCTATTTTGATGAGCCAAAAGAGGTACTGTTTTTGGACAAAATTTGTTAAGCATCAAAACAAGATTTTAAAAAAGTCAACTCAAAGACTAAATACAGATATTAAATTTAACTTATGGTGTTTTCTTCTCTAGAAAGAAATGTTGTATTGTTTGCACTTTTCAATGAAAATTTGCAATATAAGAATTTTTCGAGGAAGTGAATTTATTAGAGATTATTGTATTATCCCTTACGAAGGTAAATATTTGCTTTAAAGGAATGCTAAATTGCGATTTTTTTTAAACAAAAGTAAAAAAATTTACATTTTTTCCAGAAAAGAAAACGCCATTAGTCTCTAATATCGTTCTTAAAACCCCACTCTTAGTGGTAAGAGATTGCAATTGATGCGGAAGTTAGCTTCCCTAATTGCAATTAATTGAGCTGCAGCAAACTGTGACTGCTGGGTGAATAACAAAACCTAACTGGTTAGCTTCTGCCTGGTAATATTCGATCCCAGCAGTTGGTAGACACAAAGCAACTACGGCAGCGGGTGAAGGATTAGTGGGACTGAACTGAGGTTAGCTTCTTCCCAGCACTACTACTCCAGCACTAACAATAATGTAACCGCGAGCGCTGAGGGTCGTGGGGCCTAACTGCAGTTAGCTTCTATCAGGTGCCTACTCCACCTCTCTGCTAGATCCCTCTTTTTTCGCATTTAATTACCATAATTGTATTATTGTAATTAAGTATAATAAATAAATAAATAAATATTTAAATTTAAGGCTTTAAGCTTCATTTCACCAAAACTAACTTTTTTATAGTTATGATGTTGTTGCAGCAAATGAGCGATATGTATTTTACTTAAATACATAACACTTTTAAGATCATCTTTACCAAAAGCTTGTATAAGTTGGCATAAACGTGCTGCAATGTTATACAATATTGAAAAACAGAATGTGAACTGGAATAAATTGCACATATGTATGTAGTAACTTTATTCTATCAAACGCAGATTAATAATTAAAGACACATTTAGAATATCATAGTATGCCATAAATAACAAGAGACCGGATAAGACTTGTTGATATTCAACATACTTATATATCGTCACCCAAAAAGCAAAAAACGCAACATCACTTTTCATAAGTTTACAGGACAAGCAACAAACGATGTAAAACGGAAAATATTTGATATATAAATAAATCTGTTCTATATAAGCTAAAATGCGATAACCGATCTATTTTTGAAGAAAAATATTATCTTTAAAGTTATTTTTTAATTATGTTGAATAAATTTTCTCAAACTAAAAGACGTATTACACAGAAAAAAGTTTGAACATAAATAGTATGAAAAAAGTTCATAATCTATTATTCATATATTTTATTAATTTATAAATAAAAAACAGGAATTATTTCATACGCTGTATGAATTTTGTTTTTAATAAATAAATTTATGAAATCAAAGTTGCTTTGAAAAAAATTTTCAACTTTTTTGTCAACAAATTCTAAAATGCTTTTCTATTTATATAAAGTAAAAATACAATTAAAGAAAATATGAATTATTTTATGTAAAAGTTCATAGCTGGAATGAAAATAATTTGTAAAAAAAATTATCATGTTAGATTCATAGCATTTATTAAAAAATTCCTTGGATATAAGTAATATTTTTTTCTGTGTACATATGTATCATCAATGAAAATATGTTATATGAAGACTTTGAACCCGAACCCGTTGAACCCTAAAATTCAACAAGGTTCGGGTTCAAAAATATAAAAAATAGAGAAATATTTAATAGAAGAATAAAAAAAACATTACATTTCTTGCATGCAAAAAAAATTAAAAACAAAATCAAAATAATATAACGACCAAGGCAAATTCATACCAGGTAGCAGCACTCCGAGAGCTGACTATTTTTGCAATTTTAAACATGTCGAAAGGTTGCCAAAATTTTTGCTTTTTCTTGTTCTGGGTATTTCTAATAATTTCTAATTTGAAGTATATTTTTTTATGTTAATGCGGTACGTACGTTACAAAGTAAAAAAAATTTTTTAATGTAATTAAATGTAATGTTAAATGTTTTTAAATTAAAAAAAAGAATATATTGTTTAAACGTACACAGAAAAAAATATTACTTATATCCAAGGATTTTTTTCATAAATGCTATGAATCTAACATGATAATTTTTTCCCAAATTATTTTCATTCCTGCTAGGAACTTTTACATAAATTAATTCATAAATTCTTTAAAAATTATTTTTTAAAATTCAGTATTGAACTTGTATAGTCTGTTGTACTACACTGAAAAAATTACATGCAACATATGCACGAAAACGCTCGTACAAATTACGAAATATTTCGTAATTTCGCACCACGAAATTCTTTCATAAAATATACGAAATGTACGAAAATAATCAAAAAAATAAAAGTAAAAAAAAGGTATGGCTCAACTGGGGCACGAACTCGCAATCTTCATATTTCAAGTCATGTACTCTACCCACTGAGCCACTTTCTACTTATTTTATAAGGTTTTATTTACTTACATCTGAAAAATACGTCAATTAATAAAAAAAATATTTTCATTTATTTTTTTTATTTCAAATATAATTTTTAGCAAGGAAAAATGTTTACGAAAGGTATTCGTTACTTTCGTAAATTCAAAAAATATTGCCTAAATGTTTTTTTCGTAATATATACGAAAGTTTCTTATATTTTACGAAAAAAGTCACTACGAAAGTTTTTTTCGTAATATGTTGCATGGATTATTTTCAGTGTAGGCACAACTTATTCCTTTCTGCCAAACAGAATATTTGGAATTAATTGTATTTTTACTTTATATAAATAGAAAGTCATTTTAGAATTTGTTGACAAAAAAGTTGAAAACTTTTTTCAAAGCAACTTTGATTTCATAAATTTATTTATTGAAAGCTAAATTCATACTGGGAATGAAAAAATTTCTGTATTTTATTTATAAATTACTAAAATATATGAACAATAAATTATGAACTTTTTTCATACTATTTATGTTCAAACTTTTTTCTGTGTATAAACGTGAATGTAAAATTGATTTATACCCGAACCTGAACTTTTTATTTAGATTAACCCGAACCCAAACCTGAACCCATTTTTTCATGGTTTCAGTCCCTGGTATTAAGTGAAACAAACATTTTAAATATGAAATAAAGAAATTTTTGTAAAATTACAGGTTCAATAAAATATTTATTAATACACACCAGATGCTCATATATGTAACAGTGAATTTACGTGTTTAAATTAGGGACCGAAAATAATGATTATTGCACAAATTTTTTATCCAAAAAATCATAATGTTCCAAGAATATTAGTAACATGTTGTTGAATAATAAAATTGCTATTTTTTGACATGTTTTCCATATATGCAATAAACTTTTATATTAAATTTTTACTAAAATAAACCAATTAATGAGGATTATTTTTGAGTTTTATTTTTTGATCGTAAAATAATTCTTATTTTTGAGTTTTAATTTCTAAGCTCACAAATAACGATTATTTTCCATTTTTATTTTTTTGCTCAAAATTAACGATTATTTCTTTATTTTTATTTTTTGCTTAAAAATAATCATTATTTTAAGGTTTGATTTTTACTTTGTAGATGTATTTATAAACAAAATTTGCTAATTCACATTCATTCCAGTTTATTCCACTAAAATTTAGCAAATTAAGATTTTGCTTAAGACATATCACGAAAATTCAAAATCTACAATAACCGTTATTTGTAAGCAAAAAATATGTACCGATTTTGAAAAAAAAAATCTTTTTCATTTGAAAGTGTTTGTTTCCAGTTTGGTTCCATGGAAATTTAAGTGAAAATCGGACGGACAAAGTGGCCACCCGAAATATTGGAATTTGTTCGACTGGCTCTCTGTATTGAAGTCGATTTTTTGTCAGAATTATAAAAAAAACAATTACATAATATTTAACTGAATAAGTAAAAAGTTATTTTTCAACCCAGATGCATAAAATTTTGTACGCGCGTAGTTTCATCAAAAGAATCATAATCAATCAAAAACACGATTTGCAATCTTTTGATACGTTATTTTGCATTTTTGATGACGATACATGTTTTATTTTTACTTATTTTATTCACCTAGAAATCAGACAATTTTTATTTCGCTACAAACAAAACTTGTGCCACTTTTTCCCCTTTAAATAACATACTTTTTATAACCCAGCAAAAAATAAATGAATGCGTTCAAAATGAAATAGTGTTTTATGATTTATTGAGCACTTGTTTCTTCGAATGCATTCTGAATACTATCGTAAATAAAGCTATAGTTTTTGAACTCATTAAAAACGCTTGCGATATATTGCATAAAATATTCCCCGAAAAAGGCATGCAAAAAACGGAATTAAATCGTTACATTAACACATTTTCATAAAACAAATTTTAGCTTTAACAATATATAAGAAGACACTAGCTCAGTAGTAGAGAGCATGTCTCAACAGTCAGAAGAGCATGGTTCGTATCCCAGCTGCGGCAATATATTTTTTATTTTCATTTTTTTATATTTACATGAACAAACGTCATCGAATCAGGGAACTTGCATGCGTTCAATTCATTCATTTTAATGGAGATCAATTTATTTAAATTTTCACGTAAACACATGATCTCCAATGTTACGCTAATGTAAAAAATCATGCATGTTTCACCTAAATTTTTTGCTGGGAAGTACACTTTTATATATACATATGTATACATACATACATATGTATGTAATTAAGAGTGGTCGTCTTGACAAAATAATTTCGAGTTCTCATATTGGCAGTGGATAAAAGTTTATTTAGAACTTCGTTAAATTGCACTTGTTCACTACTGGGAGGTGACGTAGTAATCTTTGATCATTTCTGAGCCATTTCATGCAAATTCAAAACTACCGCACCATATAAAAATTGCTCCGCTCTTTAAAATGTTAATTTTCGGTCCTGTGTGCCACATCTAATTTTTTTCAATTGATCAAAAAATCGGCATACATACATACATACCTCTCTCTACAAACGTTAGAAGGAATATTGGCAGAGGATAAAAGTTTATTGATAACTTTGTTAAAATGTGCTTTTTCACTACTGTGAGATGACGTAATAATCTTTGATCATTTCTGAGCCATTTCATGCAAGCTTAAAAACTACACACCATATTAAAATAGCCCCGCTCTTTAAAAATAAAATTTTCGCTCCTGTGCAGAGTTACCGTTCGTCGACTAAAGTCGCATTTTGCCACCTTTTTGACGGCCAGCGAGCTTTTGTGCGACTTTTTCAAACTCATCTTATTTTGCGACTTTTGTCATTTTTTGCGATATTTTACCCTTTTTGGAGTTAACCTAAAAAAAATAGTTCCGTCTTGCATACATTCTCGGAAACCATGCAAAATTTTCAATCCCAGGAATTCATTGCGAAAATTTTAATGTACATCCTGATAAAACAACTTAATAGTACTGACATTTTTAATAAAATCAAGAACTTATTCCCAAATGCTTAAGCAATTTTGTAGTTTTGTCTGAAGAATAGTTATATAATGATAAATTGGTAAAATCGATTCATTAGAAGCAAGTGAACACTATTCTCTCTCTCTAATGGTATTGATATTCTAGAAGAAAAAACTTCGAGAAATTCTTATATACTACAAAAAGTAATATTAATGAAGTTCCTAAATAAAATACTATGGAAACATTGAGTTCAATTTAAAATATAATTAAAACTTCTCTGACCAACAGGTGAAAACAAAAGTACATCTGCCAAAAAATTTTTGAAAATCTTTTAAAATTAGCGATTACAAATTCAGGTAAATTTTTTTACTGAAGCAACGGAAAGTGTTGTTTTGTTATTTGGGAGCGCTGAATTCGAATTAACACTCGGTTTCTTCAAATTAGTTCTTGTTTTCGAGATATACCGTTATGTCAAAAAGGAAGCAGTTGCACGACAAATATTAACTGGAGAACGGTTTGCCCTATTCAGTTAAATAAAGAATCCGAAACTCGGCAACATTATCTTTAAGCCATGAAAACACCGCTTTGGCACTAGCAAAGTTCATTTTGCAAAGTTTTAATTCAGCCGGTAGAAAGACGAAGAGATGAAGTATTCCCCTTTCTGTCTTTCAATCGGCTGAATTAAAGCTTTGCAAAGAAAACTTTGCTACTGCGAAAGCAACATTGTTTTTTAATCAGCTCCGTAGTTTCAGAGATATGGTGGAAATCGTAATTCTTTGTTAAGAAATTCATAATAATTAAAAAATTACAAAAATTCTATTCTTTTTGTATAAGCATATAGGGAATTATGTTCCAAACAAATCGAACCATATTTCATTAAACTCAAACAACAACTTTTGATTTTATTCACAATTATGTGAGAGAACTCAGTCGATAAAAACCGCGATTTTAACTTCAGCTGTAAAGCCCGGTGACATCATAAAAAACAACGTTGCTAGTTGCATGGCTTTTCGTTTTATATAATGCTTAGTTTAAGCGCTTTGTATAATAATTTTTTGTTTGACTTGAATTGTTACTTTATTTTTGTTTTTCTTTATGTTTTCCACAAATAAAAACCTTAAAAAATGCGTACGACTTTTCTTTTCTTGACACGACTTTTTGAGCGACTTTATTTTTGTAAAACGATCTTTTGTGCGACCTTCTGAAAATTTCCAACGGTAACCCTGCTCCTGTGTACCACATCTAATTTTTTTTCAATTGATCCAAAAATCGGTATACATATTTACCTCTATGTACAAGATCTACAAACGTCGGAGAACCCTAATATACTTACATTAGGCATATAACTTAAACAATTTTTGCAAATAGGAAAAACTTTGATCATGGTGCAAGTGCTAACTGCCCTAAAGTTCCAAAATATTTTTCTTGAACTGAAGGAAGTATTCCACAAGTATGTTTCTTCAATATAAAAAATTTAAATAATAATAAAAATAAGTAATTATAAAAATCGGCACTGCGGAAGTACAGCACAGCGTAAAGTTAGAATTTGCAAGGCATTTTGTCATTGTGTAAAGCATCCCATATGTACTTTAATAGGCAGATTTTGTAAAAAATTTCGTTTCTAAACGTTTAAAATTTGTATGAACAGTAATGCAAATACGTTTCAAAAACAAATTTTCGTAATAATTTCAAACGGAAAATGCGTTTGTATTTACAAAATCTGGACTTCAATTTAAAATTTTAGTTCGTATAGCAATTGAAAACATTTGTATTTTAAAATAAATCTATATACATATCGCGACCTTAGTACTGTTTTGGCCCATATGACAAAAAGTCGGAATGGAGAAAAACAACAAAGAAGATTTACATAAAGTTTTCTCAAAATATATCCGATAGAATTTTTTTGTATTCTCACCACTGCTTCCGGCATATGTTTGGAAGAAAAATGTACATTTTTGTGAACTTTAATCAATTCGATTAGAAATTAACATCTTTTTACTTTTTTTATTTTATTTGTAAAAAGTAGCTTTTGTTGCTCCATGTGTATACTGACCGCTGTGTATTGAGTAACTTGTTATTGAGATGAAATTTTCTACTTTTTATTGAAAATAAGCGTATAAATGTTATTAGAAAAGATATTTACATGGAATAAAAAGTTAATATATTTTTTTAAAGTATAAAACTATTTTTTTATACTTTTAGGATGATTTTCAAATTTAAGAGATTCATTAAGAGATTCTGTGACTTTTTTTTGCAAAAATTCAAAAATTTTTTTAGGAAGAAAAAGTTTTTTTTTAATTTGTAAAGTTTGCATTATACAAAAATTTTTGCGAAAAAAGTAAATTTTTCGAAAAAAAAAATCAGTGTCGTGCTATGTTGTTTTTGTTTATCCGATTTATATTCGAAAATTTTCGCAAAATTACAAAAATATGGTTTTACAGTACTTTAATATATAAATTGTAAATCGCGAATATCGCTAATATGAGCGCGGTAACTTTGATAAATTTAAATCAGCGTACTCGAATTATTTTTATCAGTATGTGGGGGCCCCCCAGCTTGTTAAAGAAAAAAATTTGCAAGTTCATGCTCAGTGTAATTAATATAAAATGGTTCTATCTATCACCCAACAGCATCTGAGGGTGCTGTTGGCTGAGTAGTTAAGCGCGTTTGACTACAAACCCTGAGGTTTTAAGTTCAAGAATAGTTGCAGGCGAGCCAACAACATCATGCATTTTTCTCATGTGCATTAGTGTGCTATAGTGTTGGTTGTTGTTGGACTGTTAAAGTGATGAAGGCATAGCACTGATCACTTTGACAGTACCGGCAGCGATTGATACTAACATATCCTAATGCACTTCAAAGCGCCCTCCTTCGTCGGTGTTGTAGCAGAACCGTCGGCGAAGTAAAAGAACTAATAAAATGGCTACACAGCTTGAACAACTCAATGCCTCTACTTGACACCAGAGATGCTTGCAACACTGTTCTACAAAAAAACGCGCAGTAGCAGGGTTGTAAATGAATTAAGCTTTCTATCTCTCTACCACTTCACCACCTGTTCTCTCTACACTATCCCTTTCCCAAAGAAGGTAACACATTAATTAATTAACTGGTAGGCATTAATTGCCTGATTGTGTTACTTCTCTTTAAAAAAAATAAAAAATTAAAAGATCATACCAACAAATACAAAAACTTCTCCAAAAGACAAAAATTAATCCAAAAAGCAAAGACTAATCAAAAACCAAAAATATAAAACAATTTTGAATGCACTTGCTAAAAAAATATTCTTAAAAATATTAAGTTATTTCCAAAGCGAACCACATGAACTCCCCTAGTTGACTTCAATAAGCCTACTGTTGCTAACAAACTGTATTAAGTAGGAATATGCAGTCTATTTCTTTTTTCGGAGTTAGAGCCGTCAACAAGAAATATATTAACATGAAGTTAATACTAAACTCGGCACACAAAAACAAAAAAGATGGCTGTAGATATGACTAAACCCACCTACCTACATGTATTTAGATTCATATCGAATATAATTTCTTTGTTGAGCTTTGTATAAGTTTCTAAGCCTACTATGCTTTTGTAATTCTCAAATGATTTTTGAAAGTTTGTGAATAAGTAAAAGGTTTGAAATTTTTCAAAATTCTGGTTGAAGTGTATTGATGATTTGGTAAAGCACCAATAAAATGTTAACGATAATGTTAAACTTTCTGATAAAACTTAAGTTCAGGCAAACTGAGAGTTAGTAAACTTTTAAATAAAATTGATATGACTGAACTTTGTGTTACCTGGGGTCCAAATCTCTCAATATATGTATGTATGTTAAGAATATTTTAGAAGAAGTAGTTTTAATTATAAATCAACGTAAAAAAACTTTTAACGAATTTCCCAAAAAAACACCAATGTATTTTTTTAATAACCCCTATGAAAATTTTCATCCTTATTTGTGATGACAATTCCCCTAATTTGGGGTCAGAACCCCGAAACTGGCAGCCCTGATTTTATGTTTACATTTACTTTGTGCTGCTGATATTTTATACGGCTCTGTGGCTTAGTGGTAAATACGTCTCCTTACGTAAATACGTGTAATCCAGGTCATTCAAGGTGCGCAATATAAATAAAAAAATTAAAATCAACTATAAAACTAAAATATAAAAAGTGCATTTAAAAATAGCAACATCGTTTTTTAATAAATACTGTAAATTTGTATTTAAAACATTGTGAGAACACTGTAAATTAAGTTTACAGTGTTGTGGCAACATTGGAAACAGGAGTCGGAGGACGGTCATTCGGCGTTATCATTTTAATGTTATCAGTACATACATTAAAATTTTAGTAAACAGGATGTTGTACTAATGTTAGTTGTACCCTCAGACGATCGTACCAACGCTGTGCTGATTGTCTTTTTCTGCCTTGGGAGTTACAACAACTATAAAAAATATTTAATGTTGCTAAAAGTAGGTCCAAAAATTTTTTTTCATTATTGCAACGTTTTTTTGCTATTCGAAATTGAAATTAGCAAAAAAAAAATCTGACGCTCCACCCTAATGTACATATGTACATACTTATAAGAAAGTAATAAAGATAACACTTTCCTATACAATAGCTTCTGTAACAAGCATCTAGTATACAGGCAAGCAAGTTTATCAAGGTTAGACTTTGAACGAATCTAAGAATATTCCAATACAATTATAAATTCATTAACCTAACAAAAAACACTTCTAAAATGCTTACATACATATGTATGTATGTATGTATATGTATCATAAGGTATTTCTAAAATTTTATACAAATCATATGACAAGCCTCCCAGACAATAACACATTGTACATTAGCACATACATATGTGGATACATATCTACATACTATGTATCTATGCATATAAATATGTATATGCGTACATATTCTTAAGAAAACAAGGAAACCCGTGTAGCACATGAATAAATGGGTGGGTGTACAAACACTTATGTGCATAGAATTGTATTATTTAGGAAAAAAAAACAAAAACTTATTCTGCAAATATATACATATTTACAGATCGCTACCTCAAAGTACGGATGTCGTATGTAACAAAACTTAACTTTTCAGGAGACGGTTTTTAATGTCTAACATCAAATATTTTTAAAATGGCCCAATGGTTTTACTCTAGTTTTGAAGTGAATATAATCCTGAGTCTTTTCTTTTCATCAGCATAAGCCAAATTTACTGTAATTATAATTAGAAAGGCGGTACATATTAGCATTTTGCTTCAAAATACATTTGTCGTATGTTACATATTTTCACAAGTCAGTTTCTTATTTGAACATACGACAAAAAACATACTGTAAAATTGTAAACTTTTGTGATAAAATTTTATAAAAGCTATATGGAAACCAATGGAAAGTTTATTAATTAATTAAAAAATAAAATATATATTGTGATTTACGATAAAATGCATACTGCATAATATAAGGTTTTGGAAGAAACTGATTACACCATTACAAAGATCGTGTGAAGTTTATTATGAATATATAATAATCTCAAAATCTGAAATTTTTACATACGATAGCCGTATTTGAAGCTATAGATATGTCTGTATTTTAGTATTTTTTTATAAAATGCAAATAAGCCCAAAGATATTTAATTTAATTTCGTTCAATTTAATTTTTTAATTAAATTATTTTTATTAAGAAAGGAATTTTTAAATCCTGTAAGGTCCATATATCAGCCTATATGTTCGGTAATTTTGCTGTCAAATTGTAGTGTATTTTACCAATCCAATCACATTTTAATATTCGCTTTGAGTTTTTTCATACATTTTTTGACACCACAATTCCCAAAAAAGTTGCTTTGTTGTATCAATTCGCCGATAAGTATACCTTATAGATCTACCTTGATACATATGTAATAATTGAAAGGACAATACGCAAAGATGTAACAAGAGCGAGCTCTAATGATAAGATCGTGCTTGATCTCGAAAATATCATGGTGTTCATGCTTTACAAATTCATTTCTGTTTAGAAATAAATTAATTGAAAAATTAAGTTTAACGAACTACAAACATTTTTTATTGGCCCGCTAAAAATGAACTTCGACATTTTTTATGAGGCTTCCCAAAATATTTAATTTTTTGCAACAACCGTTAGTGAGCTGAATCATTTAATAAAAAGTATCAGGTATGTTCTGCATTCCTTTATAACAACAATTCTATGACAATTCCGAACATGCCTGCATATATTTTTTTATTCATGATTTATGTTTTTATATGCGACTTCAAAATATCTTTCATTTGATAACCCTGGAATGCACCAGGCAGCTTAAAAAATTATTATAACTCCAAAAACTGCATCCCTGCAAAAATGTCTGCCCGAAGTGGACGCCACACCACAAATGGATTATTCGTTATGGCGAGCAGCCAGAGGCCTTCAGAGACCGGCGATGTGTAAACTAGAGATAGACGCGTGTCGTGTTTTTGTTCATGACACGAGCACGCACGACTCAACACGAAGTGTTCGTGACAGAAAATCTGATGTCGTTCGTGTTCGGGTCTTGTCGTGTTGAGCAAACTTGGCACCATTTTATCGTTGAGCACTATTAAAAATCGAGAAAAGCTATTTTTTGACCCAGCCTATCAGCGTTGTCAACTTTTAGATTTCAAAAAGCACTGAAACAAGTGAAAAAAACGCGTAATTCTTGAAAAAAAGCACTGAATTTTAATTTCTTTTAGTTTTATTTAACCTTCCTATACCCGCGCTAATTTTTGTAACACATATACCCGCGCACGGTCTCACAGACCGAAAGTTTGAACTAGATGAAATACTAGTTTTTTGAAACAAAACTAGAAACAAGATTCGTTTTTAATCTCAATATAATAAAAAAATAAAATCACGCAACAAATAAGCCATCAAAATCGAGTTTTTCTTAGATATTACAAAAACAAAACATATTTTTTTCTTCAAATAAATAAAAATAACTTATACCAACCTAAAACCACTTCTTGCACAATACATAAATCATAGGTTCTTAGTTTTCAGCCTTTAAATAAAAATCAAAGTATATCGCACTGCATGTTTTACCTTCACAAAAGGTTACACATATACCCGCGTCGGTCGCACAGACCAATTCTTATGAAATACACCAACACGCCTGCCTGTCTAATGCAAACACCAAATCAACAGTAAAACGGAGCTTGTAAAAAAAGCAGAAGCTAACAGAAAATTCAACTTTGTAGTTTCTGGGAAAAAATTATTTACATAAAATCGTTTTGTCGGTCTCAGAGTCCAACGCGCGAGTATAGGAAGGTTAAAAAAAGTTGTTATATACCCGCCTGTTCTGTAAATCGAGCCGATTTAAAACTAATCGTTTTAGAAAAATTATATCCACTAAAAGCAAAAAATTTTCACTTTTTTGTAGTTTTCTATTTTTTAGAGCTTAATATATCATATCCGATATTAATCCAATCAATGGGCCTTATCGTGGTTGGCGTTTTTCGACTTCAAATTCGACAATTTGTAGTAGATTAAAGAAAATAAGCAACATTTTTGTTTAGTCTAGTACATAGTACGCCTGATTTTCGACACAAAAACGCCAACCACGATAAGGGGGAATCTTTTGTGCAGAAGTAGCCAGAATCGTAACCCATTTTGTCGTTTATGCACGGAAAATATGAAACTACACAACACATCATGCAATTATTGAACTGAATTTTCTATGAAAATATTTATATAGTATTTAATTGAATTTGAAATTAATCATTTTATTAGTCTCATAATCCCAAGTTAAACAACTGGAACTGCTATGATGCCATAGAAATGGCACCATAAACAAAGGTCAAATGAATGTTATTTCTCCAAAACTTTATATAAACTTATCAAATTATTCCACAAGTTTAAAATTTCTATATACATCTGAAGTATGAATGCCTGTAATTTCAACTTTCCACTCACCATTATTATTAAACTGATTTTTAAAACAAAGAAACTACGTATGTCTTTATCGGAGTCCTTCAGCGTTTGCTTTAATGCTGACGATTCAAACTCTTGTGAGTTGGAAAAAACAAAATAATTAATAATCTTTTTAATTAAGCCGACTTGTGGCCAGAGGTCCAAGCCGATGAGAAAAATTATGCGGCGGCGGCTGAGTGCTAAAATGGTCGGCGGCGACTCTAAGCCGGTTGAAGCGGATTAGGGAAGCCCGTTCCGAAATCCCGATCCCAAAACTCCTGGGATTTTTCTAGATTGAAAAAACCCGAATCAAGCGATTTGTCGAAAAAATCGCGGGGAGACCCGAAATATATAAATTACGTTCTTTAATTAAAATTCATAATGAAAAGTAACACTAATTTATGTATATATTTAGATGCATTATAGTTGTCAAAGTGTATCCTCTATCCCCACTTTAATGGGGGTAAACGAGCTTCTCCACGTTTTTAGTGAAAGTGGATATGGTTACTGGAAAATTCGGCTGTGATCTCTTAGACGTCATGAATGATGCTTTCTGCACTATTTCAATCTTAGCAAAAAACGACTTTGGTATAGTATCGTTATATGGATACAACATCCCTTATTCTATGAATGTCAAGTGTTTCATTGTCAAATCAGAGTACATTGCAGCAGAATATTTGTACAGAATTTTTATCAAAAACATCGCTTTTCATATATTTTATTGAATACCCATTACCAGGTAGTCACAGTTCCTTTATGCAAAATTGACAGCTACAAATAAAAAAGAGTAAACAGCTGTGGAATCAAGATAACCTGGTAAATACCCAACATACCATAGAGTAATCAAAATCCAATACAACTTGAGAATAAGCTTATATAAATAGTGGGCCTTAAGCTTTTCTTAACTTCGCTTAAAGTAATGCTTATAAAATGTGATTTCACAAGCAGTTTTTAACAATGCTTGAGAAACTATTATTATACACAACTGTTCCTAAAGTATGCTTATAAACGTCATACATATATTCCAGAGTACAATATAACGATTGAAAAAGACTTCTCTCTTTCGAAAAATTGTATGTATTGAAAAAACTTATCTCTTTCAATACATTCTACAGCGCATATTGCATCTAGTTTTATATTGCGAACTGGGTGCACGCGTAATTTTGGAAATTACAATATAAGAAACATAAAAGTATATGTAATAAATAAATGAAATCGAATGAATTTGAAGTAAATAATAAGAATTTTTTTTTTCAACAAAAAAAATATTTTATTTGTGAATTTTATTCTTCAAAGCTTATAAAAATATTATGGGCCAGGCGACACGGGCGTTTTTAAAACGCACGTTTCTGATTTTTTGTATTAAATTTGAGAGTTTTAAATTCTTTATTTTTCAAATTTAATACAAAAAATTAGAAACGCGCGTTTTAAAAACGCCCGTGTGTCCTGGCCCTAAGGCAAATTAGGTTTTCTATACAAAAGTTAATATACGGCCATGTCACAATTCCGATTCCGAACGGAATTAAACTCTGTGACATGGCCGATAATATTATTTTCATAAGCTTATTCTACAATTGCAAGAATAAGCTTATAGTAAGCATGCACTTATAATATTTTCAAGAGGGTTTCGTTTTGATTTTCAAGTTCATGTCTCGTGAAGACGCGGTGTAAGCTTATTATAATATTTTTCTCAAGACATTTGGTATTTGGGTAAATTTAATCTACATAGGAATACTCACACCAGAGAATGACATAAGTATCGTTTTAAGTACTTTTTGAGTGTTGGCTGTCAAACAACTATAAATGCGTACAGTTAAAAATAAAAATCATCCTCATACGCAAAAATACTCTTCAAGCTTAAGCCGAGTACGTATAAATATAAGCAACTAACGATTATGTGCGTACAGATTCTATAAATTACTCAGCAAAAACGACTATAAGTAAAATTATACTCTGTATCAGCTACAATCATACACACAAGTATAAAAATACTTGAGAGTATTTATCCGTTTATACATATGTATTTACAGGAGTATTTTTTTGCTGTTCAACAGATTGCATGACAAGGATGGCGAGTGCGATTTAATAATGCTTGACTGCTTAAAGCATTTGTAACTACATATACATATATTTACTCGAAATATTTTATCTCTTTACACATTACAAAATATTAGTTCTCTAGTAACGATAATTACACAAATTAATATTGGTGGAGCTCACGCAACATTCGGTAACTCTTTACTCGTTAAATTGGTAACATTTTCGATAAATTTTATTGCTGTAAAATATATTTAAAAATATTTTTGACAGAATATATGGGATATTTTACCAATTTAACGAGTAAACAGTTACCGAATGTTGCGTGAACTCCACCATTGAATTTTTAAATTAAATATTCTAACAAAACTAGCTGTAGGGATTCTTATTAAGTCGCACTGAAACTGATCTATTTAGACCCAAAGCTTTAAGTACATTGATAACTTCATTCATAAATGTGAGCTAATATTTTTTCTTTTAATTTCAAACACACTAATCGCGGGAAAATCCATCGCGTCATGTTCATTAATCATTCTGTCCAGCAAGTGTCCATGTTTCATTTCTTTTTTGTAAATGGAATTTATTTTTTCCCATTTTTTGTGCAAGCAGGTTAAAACAAAGTCACAAACAGCTGTATAGAAATTATAAAGTGATGGTCTTATTATTTATCAATAATTTTGTTTGTTAGTTTCACGAACACAAAAGCATTGAATGCAGGTCTTACCTGCTGATAAGGTTGATTTTCAGAAGAGTACGCACAACAAATTCTAACAGTGTTATTTTTTGAGTTTCGCTATCACTAGGTTATATGCATATGTTGCTTAATTTTTATAGCAACCATTTTTTGTAGAAGTCAGGTCATTGGGAATGATCATTTTGAAATGAAAGCCAAATTGCACAAGAAATGCGAAATGCAAACAGTGTTCCTTTATGTATTTTGTTGGAAGTTTGTCTTTGGCAAGAGCAATTTTATGGTGGTTTGATTTTTGTTTATACCTATTTTTGTACAAATCAAGTCATTGAGAATTTTTTACAAGACCAAACGGGTCAAAACTTAATTGTTTTATTGCCGTTTTGTGTATGTGTGAATTTAACATTATTACTCTTAGGGCCATTATTACAATTCGGCTTTAGTTATAATTAGCATTTTATCTGACGGATAAACAGTTTTTCATTATTACAACTTTAATTTAATCTTAAAACGTGGGATAACTTACTGGCAAGTTCATTCTTCCTCTAACTTTTATGGGCACACATTTTCATAGGCTGCCATACTTGCTTCTTTATCAAGTAAACACCAAGACGTATCTAACAGGTGAACTTACTAGAACACATTATCTTACTCGGCAAACTTAGTAGAGTGATGAAATTATCACAATTTTGCCACTATATGGAGCTTCCCTTCTTTACGGTATTAGACATTTCATTATAGAGCTACCTACGCTGATAATTCCACCCATTTTTCAAAATTTTTTGACAACTGTAGTGTTTTCTACAACAAACTTATAATTGTTGTAGACTTGTATGTACCTGCTATCTGTGCCATTGTAAATACAAATGTATGACGTTGCCACTTGTGTTCTGGTATAGCCATACTTTGAAAAAGATAATTTTTATTTTACAGGCAAGCTGTAATAATGAAAAGTTGTTGTAGGTCAGTTTACCGATCACTTCTGCTAATCACGCTACTACCTATCTTCCAATTTACTGCTGATTTGTAATAATGGCCCTTAGAAGTATGTATTTTTTACTTGATTTTCTTTTGTTGTAATTTTTCTAAAACTAATCTAAGAATTAGTTAACAATAATTTTTTGGGGAATTTTAGCTTCTAAATTTTAAGAACTAAAATAAAAACCCACGCGCCGCAGCATGAAGAAGCGCTGTAGTTAATGGAAAACAAATATATAATTCTAATATTTCCGTACTGACTAAAAATATTTTATTTGAAATGCTCTTTTTAAATGGTTATGTTTATGTATAAATTTGTTATGCAAATATAAAAGTTATTTTAATTGAGAATGAAGAAATAGTCCCATACCTGATTAATGTTTTGAAACAGCCAAATCATGTGTTACATCCATTTCATACACACAAACGCATGCAGGGACGTGTGCTAAATAAATACTCTTAAGTATTTTCATTTTATACGAATAAATATACATACTCTAAGTATAAAAATACTCTAAGTATAATTATGACAGATACTTCATACTTCCTATACTTATGTGCGTTTCTATTTATAGTTGTTGAGTATTTAAGTACAGATGTGTTTGTGTGTTGGAATCGGATATAATTTTACTTGTTTGAAAGCAAATACATGTGCGTACGGATTATTTGTGCAACAATTATGACTATACGCAGTTAATAAAATTAAGAGTAAATACTTATATATATATTTTTTTAGTAATTATTGTCAGACTCTGACTACACATGCACACCAGTGAACGAGGTCGATAAGCTGTGAGTCGGCTAAAAGCCGCCGCCGGCGATTTCGGAAGAGTCGCAGCCGCTGCCGATCTATACGGATAATCTTCGGCTTAAAGGCCATGTCAGATAAAACTTTTGCTTCGCGTTGCGTTACAGATTCGCTTTGACATCTAAGATGAAATGTACATACTTATACGAAACATGCTACATAAAGCACTTTTAACGCAGCGTGAAGCGAAAAGCTCGGCAACTCTCATCTTTTTGATTGCTTTGACAATCAGCTGGAATAATTTTCTTTTATTATATTGCCAAACGAAACATATTGCGCGTTTGAATCTGTTTTAATAAGAGGTAAATATGTATGCGGCATTTATTTATTTATAATAAATCGTAAAATAACATAATTGACTTTTATTTTTATAAAAAATATATATATAAATAGCAAAATTATCAACTACTTTTTTGGTAAACGATCAATGCGCGATTGTTGTCAAAGTTTTCATTGTGTCATACACCGTTTGCTTTACACTTTTCTATCAAAGTTATAAAAGTCACGCAAAGCGACAAAGTTGTATCTGACACGGCCTTAAGGCTCCGTTAGCCGACCGGAACGGGATGTAGATGGGCTGTAACAGTAACTTTAGACGTAAAGACGATTATAGAGAGTAAAAACGTATCAATTACTTTTGCATTAACGAAATAAAAATTATAAAATCAACAAAAACGCACACATTCATAATATATTAATTATAACATTAGAATCATGCAACAAAAACGTTTAAAAGGCACTGCAATTTCCACAATGGTTGCGTTCATAAGACGTAGCTGTTAAGCTCAACTGTTATAAAAGTGTTGGCAACTGTTGCGCCCAACAGTTACAGGTCTATTTAGTAAAAATGTATCTTGTAACGTTAGAACTTTCAGTGCCGCTCAAGTTTAGGTGTTAGTTATAGAAAACGTATCACCCCCAAGCAATGTTGTCAGTTGTTATTATTGGATTGTAATGCTTTTGGGATTAGTTTGACATTTGCTACGTAAAAATCTACTTTCTGTAGATTTTCTACGTGACAAAAGCAACGATACGTTGTTAGTAAACAGCAAAAAGTTTTGTTTATGTTACAGATTTTGCCAGCTGATCCCCACAAACGCGATACGATTTTAGTAACTAGACCTTACGTCTTAGAAACGGCTTGATGGATATACTGCAATATTAACAACTGATAAATGTAAACAATTTGCTTAAACTAACATGAAGATAAGTTGAATTAATTTACTAACGTTGATTTCATTTGCAGTTTAAGAATCTTTGGATTGCATTTATGTTATAACACCCTGTGATGTCAATACTGGATAAAAATCTTAAGGCCATGTCAGATAAAACTTTTGCTTCGCGTTGCGTTACAGATTCGCTTTGACATCTAAGATGAAATGTACATACTTATACGAAACATGCCACATAAAGCACTTTTAACGCAGCGTGAAGCGAAAAGTTCGGCAACTCTCATCTTTTTTCTTGCTTTGACAATCAGCTGGAATAATTTTCTTTTATTATATTGCCAAACGAAACATATTGCGCGTTTGAATCTGTTTTAGTAAGAGGTAAATATGTATGTGGCATTTATTTATTTATAATAAATCGTAAAATAACATAATTGACTTTTATTTTTATAAAAAATATATATATAAATAGCAAAATTATCAACTACTTTTTTGGTAAACGATCAATGCGCGAGTGTTGTCAAAGTTTTCATTGTGTCATACACCTTTTGCTTTACACTTTTCTATCAAAGTTAGAAACGTCACGCAAAGCGACAAAGTTTTATCTGACACGGCCTTTAATGTCATAATTTCCCGCTCTTTATATCAACATTACCTTCGGGATATTTAATTCGTTTTAACATCACCACTTCATTTTGAATTATCGAAGGGTGAGCATCATTTGCATTTGTTCCAAATCGACAATAAATTATTTAACTTGTATATTGATAATAATACAATAACCTCTTTTACTTGTATTACAATCTATACTTACAATAAACGTTTTTTATTTGAATATTGAAAATAATTCTATTTTCATTCATTTATTTTCCCAACACACATCGATTTATAATTGGCCAATTGCTTGAGCAATTATAAAATCCACCGAGGGTTTAATCTTACAGATTACCCTTTCTAATTTCACTTCCAATCATCTCATCGTCGCCAAGGAGCTACACGCACCTGCCTACCTACCTTAAAATTTCCTACAAGCTATTATTCATGGTCCTTCAATTAAAAAGAACTGGTCACCAGGGTCACCTGTAAAACAAAATATCAAAAAACGTACATACATCCATACATAAATACAGATCACCGGCATACAACATCAAACAAGAAGTTCTGCAGTAGAATATAGGACGGCAAAGGTTAAAGCCTAGTATGCAGTTCTGCTTGAATTTCAGGTTAAAAATTTTGCATTTATTTCTACACGAAGAAATAGTTGTGTGTAGAGAAATTTATTTTCATTCACACGAATTCACTTAAATTTATTAATTTTAACGTGCAAAACATAAGCAACTATTCACAACACCACACAAAAACAAAATGTCAAAAATTCCGTGAGCAATCAATTGTCTGAACATTAATTTTTATTTCAGTTGACGGACAAAAATCTCCACTAATTGATATAACATCCCAGTAATAGACAAAATTTGAGTTGATTTTTCTTTTCAGCTGCGTATTAGCAAACGGAAGGTTGCCTGAAAATTTTTAGAACCTAAATTTCAGCTTGTTTTTTTACACATACTTCTTATGGCAGCATGAAATTCAAGCAGAACTGCATACTACGCTTAAACACGGGCAAGAAAACAATAAGTATAAAAGAAATCAAAAACCTAAGAAAACTATGTCAAAGTGAGTAAGAAATTACCTAAAATCAAAATAAATAATTACTCATAAAAGTTATTAAATATTAAAAAATTATTTTGATAAAAGTGAGCATTGCAATGCTCACCAATGCATTGGTGAAAAGAAAAAAAGGCAAAAACGGAAACCAAGTGCCAAAAGAAGTGCGTTGAAAACAACAAAAGTACGTACATTCACACGTACATATATAGTTAGTGCGGTTAAAACCACCTAATAATCGTCAATTTGTCATATTAAAATAGATATTATTATTTGCCATAAAGTGTAGAAATTGCCAAATATAAAATTTCCCAAATTAGTGGAAAGATTGGTATACGAACCAGAATATACCGTTAGTCTCGCTACTTGTCCCCAAGTAATCCCCCTCCTAAAAAGCAAAAAATAAAATAAAATACAAAAGAAAAAGTCTCAAGTGCATACGGAGGTCATAAAAAAAGTGTTATAAAACAAAGTTAAATACAGAAAGTTTACAAGCGTTAAACATACATACATATCAAATTGTTTCGTATACAACCGATACAACCAACATCAATTCCGAGCACACGTGTTCGAAGTAAATTGTGTCAAACATGCAACTTATCCAAGGCCTTAAGGCTGATTTAGCCGAGCGTAACCCTGCATTTACACATGTAAGTAATTACTTGCAAGTAGTGTGTACGTATTATCAAGGATAATGTCGAAGAAATAGCCGAAAGTCTTGCAAAATGAATTACAAAGGATTTTCGGTTTTGCTCATTAGTTCCGAAAAATATTCAAATCACAAAGGAATTTACTTGTCGGAGCGTCAAGCTCGCCCAAATTACAATAACTACTTCCGAATTCAAAGAATACTATAACTTATTCAAACTCCTGGCAAGGCTGTCTTAATTCTAACTCTCAAGAAATAATATCTAACCCTATTTCAGAATGGCAACTGCTAAGAACCGATTTGTATTCGACTCAAAAAATTTACTCAGTTTCTGTAAAAAATGTGCAATAATAGAATCAGTAGAGTATTCCGAAAGCCTGTTAGATAAAAAAAGAAAGATCTGGAGGCTAAGTGGGTTAAGACAGAAAAATCATACGAGGAGATCATGCTTACTGAACTGAGCGAAAAAGATAAAAACAAATACGAAGAATCCTTTGACCTTTGTGTTGACGCATATTATCAAACCATTGCTCAGATCATTGATAAGATAAAATCAAGTCAGGCTAGTATGGCACCTACACCAAGCGAAGAATCAGTCGCTGAAAATCTCACTACTGACCGTTTCAGTTCAGGGCTTAAGCTTCCTCCCTGCGACACCCAATTTTTTTCCAGAGGTTATGAAGACTGTCCACCCTTTCGTGATATGTTCACGGCAGTCTACATCAACCATCCAAGATTGACGCCCGCTGAAAAGCTGTATCATCTCCGGAATAAAACTACCGCAACTGCAGGCGCCATTGTTAAAAGATTCCCTTTAACAGACGAAAGTTTTAAACTAGCATGGCAGGCTCTTAATTTACGTTACGAAAATGTTCGTGTTTTGGTTGATAACAAAATTCGAAGCTTGTTTAATATTCCCGCTGCAAGCAATGAAGATAGCGAGTCGCCCCAAGAAATTCACAGTGCGGTAACAGACTGCCTAGCCATGCTACAATCATTAGGGGTGTCATACGAGGGGTGGGATCCCATGTTGGTCAACTTGGATTATTCAAAACTACCAAGTGAAAGTTTGGATCTCTAAATGCATCTATAGAGCTATCCAAATGGTCTGAATTGAGCGATTTTTTGCTTAAAAGATGTGAGGTAGTGGAAAGAATATCCTCCATCAAAGAAACAAAATCATCGCCTCTAAGTCAGAATAAAACTCAGTCACAAATTCAACTGTACACTTCCAAGGAGAAACTTAACCTTCTTAGTAAAATCTGTGAAGCTTGAGAAGTTGTCCGAAATTTAGTAAGCTCTCGATCCAAGAAAGAGTGGACTACGTTTTCAAGAATCAGTTTTGTAACAATTGCTTGTCTTCGGCTCATGTAAAGGCCAATTGTAAGAGTAAAAACACATGCCTCAATTGTGGGAAGAAACACCACACGTTACTTCACATGCGTTCCATTAGCAATCCCCGAAAGAACACCGACAAAACCGCTCAACCTCAAAATAGTCAAGCCACTAAAAATTATCAATATCTTCCCCAGAGTTCATATTATCAGCAATCTAAGTCAACTGCGGCTTCGATAGTTCTATCGACTTCAAAGTCTCACCAAGTTCATTCCAACCGCACTGGTTCAGATAGAAATCAGGGATGAACTTTTCACTATCAGTGCTTTAATTGAGCCTAGCTCAGAAAGAACGTTTATATCCTAACGAATTCGAAATCGTTTAGGCATTCCATACAGGAAATCCCACTTTGAAATTGTTGGAATCAGTGGCCATAGCCAAACCGCGGAAATGGAATGCAACCTAACATTGGTCGCGAGAAAGGGTAACTTTAGACTTCCTATCACTGCAATCGTTCTGCCTAAAGTTACGAATAAAATACCGCCAGTCTCATTTAAAATAGCTAATCCAATTAACCTTTCTGGTCTAGATCTAGCTGACCCTAATTTTAATGTGTCTTCGGCTATTGATCTAATTCTCGGTAAAGACAGTGAACGCTACCTCAACCTTGATGGCATTAAGCGAGACGTTTGCGGTGCTGCATCTGCTTACAAAACTGTATTCGGTTGGGTGCTTAGCGGCCCCGTAAAGACCCAACCAATATGTTCCTTTTCCACTGCCGTCACTGAAGAGGACTCTGCAAATATGAATGACCTTTTAAAAAAATTCTGGGAGCAAGAAGAAATCCCTATGACCCCACCAGCATCCGCACAAGATGAGTATTGTGAGTTTTATACTCAAACGACAAACCGTCTTCCCGACGGTCACTATGTGGTACGACTACCATTTAAAAGGGAATTTCCAGAACAAACATTTTTAGCTCCTTCAAGATTCATGGCTCTCAGCCAATACACCCGAATGGAGCAAACTTTAACAAAAACTCCGACACTCCACGCACAATATAATGAGGTTCTAAGCGAATACATTACTTTAGATCATATGGAGGAAACTACGTCTCGTGAATACTTCTCCAACAATAAGTGCAATTCGTTTTATCTCCCGCACCATGCTGTGGTCCGCCCAGAGAGTAAGACGACAAAACTCCGAGTAGTCTTTAATGCCTCTCGCAAAACCAAGTCCGGATTTTCCGTCAATGATGTGCTGTACACTGGTCCCACTTTACAGGCTGACCTAATGACAGTCATCCTCAACTGGCGTCTTTACAGATACGCCTTTAGCCGTGACATCCAAAAAATGTACCGCTAAATCCTGGTGCATCCTCTTTATCGGCCATTTCAAAGAATCCTTTTCCAAAAATCCCCCCGGGAGGTCATAAAAGATTATGAATTGAAAACCGTGACATTTGGTATTAATTGCGCACCATATCTTGCAATTCGAACTCTTTTGCAGCTAGCCTCAGATAATTAAGATCGGTTCCCAAGAGCATCCCAAATCTTGCGAAAAGAGATTTATGTTGATGACATTCTCACCGGTTGTCATTCTATAGAGAGTGCTATTCAGTGCCGACAACAACTGGTACAATCTCTTGGCTCTGCAGGGTTTCTCTTAAAGAATATTACTGCTAACGATTCCCGATTGTTAGAATCAGTTCCCTCATCCGATCTATATGACTCAGATTTGCTCAAATTTTGTGACTCCAGTTGTACGACGACGCTTGGTATTCGCTTACCGACTCTTTTAGTTATTCATTTTCATCAATCCCTAACGTTACCCACATCACTAAGAGACAAATTCTGTCTCGGTCGCCAAACTATTTGATCCAGCTGGTTGGATCTCTCCGGTTGTAATTCGAGGTAAAATCTTGATTCAGCAACTCTGCCTGGAAAAGATTGATTGGGATGATTCTGTCAGTGAGGACTCCCTCCGAATCTGGAACGGAATCACTACCGATTTACCGTTCGTTGAACAAATTCAAATCCCTCGTTGGATAAAATTCACTCCCGCTGACAACATTCAAGTCCATGGATTTTGTGACGCGTCAAAAATGGCATTCTGCGCATCCGTATATGTTCGAGTCAAGACGTCCACTACGACTCGTACAGTCTTTTCCAATTTGCTTGTCTCTAAAAGCAAAGTCGCTCCCTTGGCAGC
The DNA here is from genome assembly GCA_956483635.1 of Panzeria rudis. Taxonomy (NCBI): domain Eukaryota; kingdom Metazoa; phylum Arthropoda; class Insecta; order Diptera; family Tachinidae; genus Panzeria; species Panzeria rudis. The sequence continues at coordinate 46,571,023 of OY101449.1, read as the reverse complement.
CATAACGCTACCACGATTAGAACTTTCAGGCGCATTAATGCTAGCTAAACTCGTAAACCACACAATATCATCTCTTGAACTAAATAAATATGAAATCGTGCTCTGGAGCGATTCTTCCATTGCCCTAGGATGGTTATCTAATCCTCCAGGAACCTGGAAAGAGATTTATGTTTCTAATCGGGTGTCCCAAATTAATAAATTATTACCCAATGCCAAATGGCGTCATGTACCCACACAATTCAATCCCGCGGATTTAGTATCTAGAGGCTGTAGACCTCAAGACTTAATTCAGAACAGTCTATGGTGGCATGGGCCTCCCTGGCTGACTAATCCAGCGTCTAAATGGCCGAATCTGACTTCCAATCTCAACCGAATGTCGTGTAAATGTCACTAGCACCGATATCATTGATCGCTTCCCAATTATTTTACCACGTAATTCTCTCTTACGTGATTTGTACTTATTGCACTTACATCAATTCTTAGCTCATGGGGAGTGTCAATTAATGTGCCGCATGGCACAAACTGAATTCTATATCCCTCGCCTCAAATTACGGGTGCGAAAGATCATTCGGCAGTGTAAAACTTGTATCTTTTACAAAAGAAAGTCCTGTACTTGCAGCCCTGCCCGCGGGCCGATGTACTCTTTCCTTGCCCTTCCACGCTACAGGGATCGATTTTGCAGGGCCGTTCGAGCTCAAAAGTTCAATCCTTCGAAACTCCTCCACGGTGAAAGGGTACGTGTGCGTATTCGTATGTTTTGCCACGAAAGCAATGCATCTCGAGCCCTGCTCAAATCTCTCCACCGCTGCATTTCAAGCTACCTTAGCACGGTTTGTAGGGCGACGCGGCCTACCGCGAAAGATTTGTTCAGATAATGGGCGCAATTTCGTTGGAGCCAGCCGCGCCTTGCGCAGAGTTTGCGATCTTTATAAAAAACAACATCCCAAGACATCGCGCAGAAGTGCCTCACTCATGGGTTTCAATGGTTATTCATACCTCCCCACGCTCCTCACATGGGTGGCATATGGGAGGCTGCGGTGAAAAGTTTTAAATTTCATTTGAAACGAGTCGCTGGCGCCCATCGATTCAATTATGAGAATTTTTCGACTGTGCTCACCCGAATCGAAGATGTTTTAAACTCAAGACCTATTTCTGCCTTGTCTGAAAACCCTTCAGACGTAGCCGTCTTAACTCCGGGACATTTTCTCCGAGGTAGCCCTATAATGGCTCTCCCAGAGCCTGCCGCTGAAAATCTTTCTTTAATTAATCGATGGGAGAAACTTAAAGCCATCTACCACCAATTCGATATTCAGTGGAAATCTGAATATCTCAAATCGCTTCACAAAAGATATAAGTGGAAACTTTCTGCGCCGAATCTATTTTTGACCAAAACAATATCGGTCAAACTTTAACTTTTATTTTTCACCGAAAAAATATCGGTCAAATTTTAACTTTTATTTTTTACCAAAAAATATCGGTCAAATTTTAACTTTTATTTTTGACGAAAAAAATTTCAGTCAAATTTTAACTTTTATTTTTGACCTAAAAAATAATAGTCAAAAAATAACCATTATTTTTTGACCGAAAACATATTGGTCAGAAAATAAATATTATTATTTGACTTTTTCGATAAAAGTCATAACAGTTACGGTCCCTGCTTGTTTTATTAAATTTCGTATAAAAATGTTAAAATAAATACAATTTGTGTAAAAACACAATCTGTCAACCTCGAAATGAATGTAAAACCAGTTATATTTGTTTTTTGCTCCTAGCATGCTGCCGTTGTATTTTCTATTTTTTGTTTCATTCGTATAAATTGAGTAGTTTTGTTCTCACAAAAAGAGAATGACATGCAATTTAGAGAGATCTTCACTTAGTCCATGTCCATACGAGTCAACTTTTGCTTCTGCAACTTTCTTAAATTTTCCTTTGAAGTTGCATTCGTGTCCATACAATGAAATTCTTGCTGCTCATTTTGTTTTTTTTACATAGAATTTGTTGTTGCTTAATATTACGAAGTAGAAAACAAAAGAGAGTTGCATGTACATGATGCAGTGTACCCCTTCCCAATCTTCTCACCTCTCTCTGTCATAAACTCAAAAGTTGCGCAGCAAAAGTTGACTCGTATGTGCTTTGTTGTTGTAAATAGTTTAAAGTCGCATCACTGCAATGCATTTTGGGGTTTAGGAAGTCGGCCTCTCATTGCAACTAGTATCCTAAAACTTTACTAGTTACAATTTCAGCTGCAGGGTACTCGTCAATGTCACCTTTATACCCGTTTTTAATGTCATTCGCCCAAATGTTGCAATGACATTCGTCAAATGGCTAACGGGATCACCAACGTACTTGTGTTAATGTTTGAAACGATTTTCCGTCATCCCACGTCATATTTGGTTGATAAAAAGACCGATTTCGGAAATGTGCCACCTTCGGTGTTCTATTGAGTATTCAATAGAGCACTGAAGATGGCACATAGCCGAAACCGGTCTGTTCATAACTAAATTTGACGTGGGATGACGGAAAATCGTTCCAAATTCAAACAAACCCCGTCGAAGAAAAACACAACACTTGTGTTAATGTCATTGGTCTGTCAAATGGCGCTATTAAGAGGAAGTGCGATAAAAAGGATTGTAAGAATGATCAGGTGGGGTTACTCTGTATTGCGATGCGAAAGGAAAACTGTTCCCATTTGTATGTTATTTACATTGCAATGCGAAAGCATTTCTTTCGTTTCGAGTTACAGAGTAACCGCCCAGAGTTGCTATCGATGTGTGTAAATGGTTGTAACAATGGGGAATATTGCTTAAAAAGGATTTGGTGTTAGCCGACCGTTCGTTTAAATGGAAAGGTTATCAAAATTTTAAAATGACTTTTGGATTATTATTTTAGCAAAACAAAATATTTCATATAAATAAGTGTTATGGAAAACAATCCGTAACAAATGTTTGCAATGTCACAACACTGTACACATAAAGCTCATGAAGAGAAACTAACAGCCTAAAGGCTTCATTAGTCTTGACTTTCTGTTGCTGTTCTGTGCTGTGACGTTCTGTAGAAAATATTTTGTAATTACTTGTTCTGTGAATGGAATCAGCTGTTTTTAAAAGCAAAAGGTAATCAAAACAAATAAATTGAAATTGTGAAAATAGTTTTGTGAAAAATTGTGAAATAAACACAAAACCACAAACACCACAAAAACTAATACATACGCACTGTTGGCTGTCACTTAACGTTGAATTCTATTTTCTACAGTTTTGTCCGCAACAGAACAGAACGAAAAAGGAACAACAAACCACTCATACAGATTTTCAATTGAACAGAAACGAAACAGCTGATTCAGAACAGAATAGCACGTACAAACTAATTCTGCCTTAACCCACGATATCGACCGCTATCGCTCGCTTGCATTTTCAACGACAAACAGCTGATTTGCGGTCCAGTAAAAACTCTCAACATGAAAAGTCGATCGAATTTCGATTAATCGAAATTGAGGTTTTTAAATTACTCGAGCAATCGAGTAAAACTTTTATTTCGTTCGAGTTATTCGAGTAAGCTTTACTGCTAAAAATTATTCGAGTTAATCGGAAAATGATTGAATTTAATCGGTTTTTTGTACATTTTTGTGAACAAAACTAAAACAAACAAGTTTTTTCGCGTTTTTATATATTTTAATAATAATAAAAAAACACAACATCTCTACATGCATTAGATCATAAACTGATCCTTTAAAATAGTTTTTTTTCACTATTCAAATGTCGCTCTTTGAGAACATTTTGCGCCAGGAAATATTTAATACCATTCCGACCTGTCCTGTATTCAATGCAGAATAAAAATAATCGGAATTGGCATAACATTATTGTTGTTATAAATATAAATACGGTTTTACACTTAGGAAATATTTGCCCAAAAAACAACCACTACTTTTGCTCAGAGTTAGTTTGATTTAACTTGTTTTTTATATCACAAAATAAGTTATGCTACAAAAAGCTATTTTTATATTATTTTTAATAAATGCGAACCCATATTTAAAAATAATATTGTAATTAAAGGAAATACAATTTTAACTTTTCTGTGGGTTAAGTTTTTTTCGGCAAATATTTGCCAAGTGTGACCGTACTTAAGGCTTTTATAATTCCGAACATCACATTCGATATTTTACGAAACATCTAGTTAACTAGTTGCTCTCGAAATATCTTCTTTATTTCAAATAATTTTTTTTTATGTTTATATTTCCGAATTTTTTAAAAGACATTTGAAGTTGGTTTCTTTCTCCCTATTATTGTTACTACATTATTTAATTAATTTTTTTATCATGCGGACTATTAGTATGAAACAAAGTTCGAATTGAATGGTAAATTTCATATAGATTAAAAAATTTTTCCACTTTTTATTAAGAAATCTACAAAAACTCATTAAAAAAAAAAGAAAATTTGCATAAAATTTTTTAATCGAGTTTTCGATTAATCGATCTAAATTGCTCGAATAAATGTTTACTCGAAATTAAAATTTTTTGTTCGATCGAACATTATTGTTCGATTAATCGAGCAAACATTATTCGAGTGAATACCCTAATACATACATATGTATGTCTTTTGTTTACATTTGTAGTGAGTTTAATTAGCATAGAGTTGAATTTTTTATGATACACTTTTTACATTTCAGAGCTTATTATTTTCAAAGTAGCGTTTTATTTGTGAAATTTTTGATGTGGCAATATGTTAATTTGACAGTGAGTAAATGCATTACGTGAACAGCGTAAAGCCTGAAGACCGACAAGTCGATAGTTAATGGGTCGCTCAAACGAACTATTATGAGTGACTTGTCGTCAGTCGCTCGAGTTGTTGATCGACATCGTGGGTTAGGATGTAAGTGTTGCCATTTATTTTCAAAGCTCAATAAAAACAAATATTAATGACAGAAAGACGATAAAAATTTTATGATAACAGCAAGGTGGATTTATACAGGTGATATTATAAGCACAACTATTCTACTTTTTTCCCGCAAATCAGAGGATCGTATGTCAAAATTTGTATATGTTGACATTGGGGCTGACATGCCAAATGTTATTGTAATGTTGTAATTGTTTTAGAACCAAAACAACCTGATAAAATTAATTCGTCTTGGATGACAGCGAGTTAAAATAGATGATGTCCTAAAGGAAAGACGACGTATGGTCGCCTTACCTAAGTTGTACCCTACCTTCCATCGCTTATTCTAATATCTTTTAGTTTTCATTACTTTTTAATTAAATCAACCCGTTTAAGAGATTTTAATAAGATTTATTTATACGATTCATGTTCATGTAACTCTTAAAATACACTTAAAAACTAAAGTAATTTAAATACGATAACATTGTAAATAATAAGACAAAAAGCAAAGCAAATTTTTCCCAATTTTTATTAAACTTATTTAGTATTCAAAACAAGAAAAAGTAAATAGAAATTAATCTATAGGCCATGTTCTTTAAATCACGAGATGCCAAATCACGATGATTTAAAAAAATTAATAAAGGCTAAATTACTGCTTTCGTAAATTGGACGATTTATAGCGTTGGAAGTTCGAATAAAATGTTCTATTGTAAACTTGAAATACAATAAAAGCCCGCTAGCAAATCAGCTTAACAGTTTAATTTTGAAATCACTGTGATTTTTAGAAAATGCTCGTATGTATTTAGTTTTAAACGTTTATTGACTAAGAAATAAGACATTTCTAAAGTAATAAATTTTGGAAGTGAAATTGAAGTTCTGATTGTAACATATTTCAACTATGTATTTATAGGCATTTAGCTACAAACATTATTCTTCCCTTTTTTCAGTTTTTCAACTTTTGAATTTCTTAAAATTTTTTATTGTTGTCGAATTTGTCAAATATCTAAATATGTATATTTCAAATATTTATTATGATTGCAGAACTAAGAATAAATGAAATATAATATTTTTGTAGTTTTTGGTAGTTATTTAAACTTTAATTCTCGAATAATTATTAAAAACTGCTTCTTACTGCATTTTATTGTATGCGTATTTTAATAATTAATATATAAATATAAGCTTGAGATAGATATAAGAATAAATTAAATTTATTTCAAATATTTACATAAAAATTGTGTTCTTTTTTCCGTTTGTTTAAAATATACTCTTTGCCTTCACAATTGATAATGTTATTCTATAGTAATGGTTGCTTGATGTTAAATTTTTTCTGAAATAGTTAAAAATAATTTGGTTTCAATTATTTATTTTTATTGTTTTCACACGCATTACATATGTATCTCGAAGTCCAATTTGTGACTACGAAAAATTGTAATGGCATAAAGCAAACAATTACAACGTTTCTGTATTCTATGACGATTTGTCGTCGTAGTCACAAATTCAAATTCGACTACATAATCCAGGTGATTATAATTAGTACTAAATAAAGAAAATGTTGTTTGTTTTCAAAACGTACTAACAAAACACGTACACTGTGTTTAGAGCTTTACGAAAAAATTTTTATTACAATTTTAAGACAACGAAATTTTTCGCGTGGATGTAAATTAAAAAGCATTTGTTAATTAAAAAATCTGCAATCAGTTGCATTAAATTTTAGATATTATTTATGCAAATATGTGCTTATGTACCAATAATTAATGAAAAATATAAAATAATAAATAACATGTTCCCAATTTTATAATAACATGTTAAGTAATAGAATTAATTAGTATTATCTTAAATAACAAAACTTAATTTATTAGTTTTTTTGTTTCATTCTTTGTGTGTCACAAAAATGCATTTTTCTATGTTTTATAATTTTAACAACACAGTTTCTTAGCTATGTATGTATTTATGTATTTATATCATAATAGTCAGAAGCAGTATTGACATACATACATATTTAAGATAATCATCATCAATCTTTACATAGATTTAAGATGAATAAACAAATTAGAACAAAAAATTATAATAATAAAAATAAATATTAAAGTGAGAATCAAAGTTAAACAGTTGATTGTTCACATTTTAATTTAAATGGAATCCTTTCTCTTTTGTCGCTGTTAATAAACGTTCTTTCATAATTTCCTCGGTTTGATAATCAGGCAATTTCAAATAGTGCACACAAGTGTTTACAGATGGATAGCTACCATCACCAGCATCTACTTTTCGTACCACTGTTAGACGTGGATGTAAGTTAGCTAAGCCTCCAGGCGGTAAACTGCTGCATCCAGTTGTAAATTGTAGGAATGCTTTACGCTCTGCACCAGTCATGCTCATTAGCACGTTAACGAAACGCAGAAAGCCGGGACTATAAAATTAGCGAAAATAAAAATAATATTTTAATTTAAGGTTTTTTCACAAAATTATATTGGTGTATGATTTAAAATATAGTTCCGTATTAAAAATTTTATTTGTTTTATTTATTTTTTATTGAATATGTAATTGTCTAAAATATTGAAATGGTAAAGCTCTTGGCTACAAATATAAAGTTTTGAACACCGCAGTTATTTGTTAAATTCACAACCTGTTGTAGGAGTTGTACATCGTATAAATGGTTGGCATGTCATAATGTCCAGTGACATAATCTCCATAGACCTTATGCCACTCCAAAAAGTGTCACAATATCCATGAACATTATGACACTTTTGAAAGTGTCATGTTTCTATTTTTCCGAATTTTCGCGATAGTAGCACTCATTCTTTTTTCAACTTTTGCTCGTTTTCAATATCTTAACGGTAGAAGTTAGATTTTCGTTTGTACGCATGGACAACTTTATTAATCACCCTTATTTTTTTAACCTATGTGTCAACGTCACGTCAATACAATATCAAAAATAGGACACTTACGTCCTCGTCGTCGACATCAATTGCTGTCTACTTTTAATAGTCTCTTGCTATTTTCTAGGCTTGAGAGAATAGTAAGACTGTCAGCAGTAGTCAATTATTGTCCACATCGAGTACGTAAGTGTGGTATTTTTGATATTGTCTTGACGTGACGTTAAAAAATGGTTACACAATACGGGGGAATATATTTTGCGGCGTGTAAAGTTTGCATGGTTGCGTATAGAAACGTGTATTGCAAATTAGCCTGATTAAGTTTATATTTTTCATATTATTTTCATGCAAATCATAATTTTAAGAATTAAAAAAAAAAACAGAAATTGAGGGGGCATATAAAACTAGTACGGTAGCATGATTTTAATGAAAATGTCACAATCCTTATTCTTGTCAGGTAGTGAATGTCAAGAAGAATTGAGAGAATGGAACTACCTTCTATTTATTATATCATGATATAGACAATGCTTAACCATCATAAATTTCTTAAAAATAAAATAATAAATTAAGGAAAGTGCGACTATAGCTCGCACACTAAGGGCCATTATAACAACTTACAAATAATTATTTTTAGGATGTTATTAGACAGATAAATGGTTTTTGGTTATTACAAGTTAATGTTAACCTAAGAAGCGACAAATAAGCTGATATCTACTTCATCCTCATGGCAACTTTTTAACTGAATAATAAGAATTTGAAGCTGCCATATTTTCTGCTGAAGGTATGGTAACTTCAATGACAGTTTATTGCAAAGTAAACCGTTGCTACTACGTATTAGAGTGAGTCTATACCTGATAAATTTTTATCATGATTGTAACGGGGTAACCCTTATTATGCACCATCGACATGCAGAGGTCGGATCACTGCATGAAGATACAACACTATTTTTGAATTAATAGGCCTGTTCATTTACTTTCCTAGCAGACTCTAGCAACGAGAGAGTAAAGCAGAAATTTGTAAAATTACTCTCTCAGATATGAAAAAGTAAATGAACGCTTTACTAGCAAAAATTTGGAAGTAACAAAATAAACAGTTTTACACCCAAAAAACTTTACATTAGCTGTTAGTACTTTTTATGAAAAGTTAGACATATCGTAAAAAATATATGAACATTTTATCATTTTGAGGTACATGAACACAACTTAGGATAAAAAAGTGTTACCTTTTAACTGTCCGTAAATAAAACTTTATGTGTAAAGTATTTAAATATCAGAAATAAAAATACAACTGCTTATACATAAGGATTTTTTACTTAAAATATCTGTAAACAGTAGAAATAAAGTTAATTTCAATGTTATTGTAGAATTTTTTATTCATTTTGTTGAATTTGTTCTTTGCAGGAACTTGCCAAGTTTTTTCTTATATTTGACTCAAAGAACACAGTACAACAGCCAATCTGGGGGGTGAGAAATTCCAAGTCAGGGTGATTGATGGTACTAGGTCAGTATAGTAAAACCCTCAAAGGGTTTGGCGTTCGTATGTGTCAGTTTTTTTATGACCTTTTAAATTTTTTCCTTATCTTGATGTTTTTTCGCTTAGTTGTAACATTTTGGCAAAAACGTAGTTTAACATAACTCGAGAACCACTTGTCCGATTTTGCTAAAACAAACTCAAAAAAATTAAGAATTACAATTTCTCTAATCTGTTTCTATACCGTTTTCCTATATGTGCAACACTTTCGAAGTTAAAAATGAATGCATGAAGGGAAAGAAGTATTTTTTGCCTAAAAATTTAAATATTTTTTTTTTAAATTCATAAAAAATCCAAAATGGAAAAAAGTGCCAAAACTAATTACTTTCGCGTAGTCACATAACTCATGAGCAAAAAAAGGGATAGATCATGAAAATCGATGCACGCGTTTCTCATTTATTCACAATTAGGTAAATGTATGAATTTCAAAAATTTGCTCCAGATATGCACAACATTATTTGGAGAAAACATTGACACTCACAAGCCGAACTCTCTCATATTTTTCTACTGTACTAAAAGAGAAATATTGATGTGGCAACACTGGTTCTGTAATGTTCACATAAAACATGCATTGTCATTATACATTTTCTCTTTCTCACACTGGTTCTGTGATTTTTGTCATTCAACAAGTGCCGACGAACGCGAACAGTAAAAGTGATTTTTCTCCAGTTTTTTAAAAGTGAACAAAAGAGAACAGAATATGGAACTGTGCAAGCCAGATATAAATAGCTTTTGCTACTGCTGTGGTCAATATGTCTCAACACATAAAAAAAGTGGAAATTTCAGTACTGATTTTGTTCAAACATACGAGATGTACTTCAACCAAAATGTTATAGTGAACGAAAATTGGGTACCAAATATAGTGTGTAAAAGCTGCTACAACCGTCTAATGGATTGGAAATATAGAAGACGTGAAAGTATGCCATTCGGTATCCCAATGACTTGGACTAATCCTGGCGAAGGTCACAATCCATTGAATTGCTTTGCATGTGCGAATAAAGGAGCCGCAAAAAGGATAAGAAAATCGTATAATTACGTTGGTGTTGCAAGTGCCGCAACACCATTGCCTCATTCGGACCAGATTCCTGTGCCAAAAGCTTCTAGCCCAGATATTTTCTCTTCTAAGACTGCTCCGACATAATAATTGCGGAAATTTGCTGGTGGAGTAAGCTTGTGTGGCAAGATGATGATGTGTGGCAAGATGATGATAAAGAATTTTCAGGAGATGCAGAAGGGCCAACAGTGGAGTCACACATTGACATTATGTGTGGTTCAGAAACTGATGATAGCGATGAATGCGATGCCACTAGTCCCGAACAACCACCATTGAAAAAGTCTAGGCAATATTTATTAAAATAAATAAAAATAAATAAATAAAATAAAAATAAAAAATTATAAAAATGTTTACTTAATTTTTTTAGAAGTTTATGGCCAGAAGTCTGGAGTTATTGGGGAAAATTTATAAAAAAGCCGATAAATGACACTTTTTTGAATAAAAACAAATATTAATATTCTTGTCAAAATGGGATACCTTCACTTAATTGTAAATAAAAGCAGAACGCGTTAATCGATTTCTATGATCTATGTCGCATTTTGTTTATAGGTTATGTGACTTTACACGAAATTAATAACACTTGATCCTTTTTTCCGTTTTGGATTTTTTATGAATTAAAAAAAAATTTAATTTTTAGGCAAAAAAGTATTTTTTTTCTCCACAAATTTATTTTTACCGGCAAAACTGTTGATTATAAAGAAAAACGTTATATAAACGGATTAAAGAAATTGTAATTCAAAATTTTTCTGAGTTTGTTTTAGCAAATTCGGACAAGTGGTTCTCGAGTTATGTTAAACTACGTTTTTGCCAAAATATTACAACTAAGCGAAAAAACATCAAGATAAGGAAAAAATTTAAAAGGTCATAAAAAAAACTGACACATACGAACGCCAAACCTTTTGAGGGTTTTACTATACTGACCTAGTACCATCACCCTGACTTGGAATTTCTCACCCCCAGACAATAATCCCAAAAATGTTCACTAGTGTAATATTTCGAGTGTAACCATTATGATTTAGCCTTAAGGTGGAACATTTTCTGCCACCCAATTCAAGCGTTTTAAACTCTTTTAACGACCACTGCTGCAGTCAAATTAAAGAAAAATATGCAATCTTACCGTATTTAATATTTTTGACTTCTTAAAAAGTACTAATTTCTTAATAATTCAATAAAATTAGAAAAAGTTTACTTTTTCATGAATCTTTCAAACTTTTATTTTATAAACAAAAGATCTAAACAGATGTTTGGCTAATTCCTGCTAGTAAAAATTTTACTAGCAAAAACTTGCAAAAAATTTTTTTTCTCTCAACTTTTTATGCTCTTTTTTCACTCTCTCGTTGCTAGTTTTTCGAGTACGTGAACACTTTCCAGTAACAACTAGTAACAACTTTCAGTTATTGAACAGACCTAATAATATACACTTTGTCAACCGCTCTTTAGCTTACACACTCAAGTTTCTTGTGCTTTAATAAAACAACTTTAATTTTTCTTTATACAAATACTAGTAACTTTTATTTAACATTAAAAGTACAACAAAAGTGGCGACGAGGACGGTGAAGTAAAAAAGAAAGAAAAATAATTTATATTTTTTTACGCAACAACCAAATAACAATATCCGGCGACAAATTTATAAAATTGCTAGAAGATCAGCAAAATGCCATGCATCAACAAACACTTCTACAACAGCAAATGGCACAAATATTACAAGCGCAATGAACACCTGCAATAAACACTCCACAAACGCCCAGCACATCAAAGGCAGCGTTGATGGAATCATTGGCACATTCAATGACAGATTTTGCATATGAACCAGAAAGTGGTCTTATTTTCCAGGCGTGGTACAACAGGTACGTACACGCTTTCAAGAAAGAGGCAAATTGTCTTGAAGACCATGACAAAGTAGCCCTACTCTGGCGCAAGATGTCCAATCAAGTTCATGAAGGATTTTCAAACTACGTACTACCGACTAAACCAGTGGATATGACCTTCAAGGACACCATTGATAAATTGAACAAACTTTTTGGTAAAGCTGAAGCACAGGTATCACAACGCTACAAATGTTTACAACTTACAAAATCAGATAATGTGGACTTTAAGGAATACGCTAGTCGAGTAAACCTGCAATGTGAACTATTCAAGATGAAGGATCTACGAATCGATCAATTTAAGCGTCTTATATTTGTATTGAGTCTTAAATCAAGCAAAGACACTGACATTAGAATTCGATTATTGAAAACTTTAGATGAATTTTCTGCGAATTTAGACAAGGTGGTGGATGAAACCCAACGCATACTAGATTTGAAGTCAGATAACATTATGATTGAACATCAATCAAAAGTTGTCTGTGCTGTAAAAAACCAATCAACAAGAACAACAAACATCCGAAGACTCCATGTTGGCTCTGCGGCGAATTACATTATGTAAAATTTTGCCCATTTAAGAAACACAAATGCTCAACATGTCATCAAATCGGACAAGTTAAAAACAGCTAACAACAACTACAACAAAAATAGCAACGCTAACAACAACAAAAACAAAACTGCAAACAAGTTTTACAACAAGTCGAACTATAATACGAACGCTGTATATTCTACAAACAACTACAGTTCCAGCAACTACGTAAGTATATTAACTTGAAAATTAATGAACAACCTGTTCGCTTACAGATTGATACTGCCTCTGACATATCAATCATATCAACAACAACTTGGGAAGCTATTGGTAAACCAGACGCTCTCACAACCAATGATACGGCAAATGACGTTAACGCAAACAAAATCAATCTTTGTGCAAAATTTAACTGCTATGTTTCAATCGGAGATATAACAAAACAACTATATTGTTACATTACTGACATAGACGAATTAAATGTTATGGGCATAGATTGGATTAAATCATTTCGGCTCTGGGACTAACCAATATCAGCGTGGTGTCATCAAATTAAACTTGATGATTATATTTTAGCACTCAGAACAAAATACAAAACGTTATTTGATAATTCATCGTTGGGACTTTGTACAAAAACCAAGGTTCACATACAATTACTACCCGACAGTAAAGAGGTTTTCATTCCCAAACGCCCTGTACCTTACGCTGTTAGAACTGAAATAGAGACCGAGCTCAATAGACTTGAGTCAGCAGGTATTATAACTCCAATCGACACGTCTAAATGGGCCGCACCGATTGTTGTCAGCAGACGCAACGGTAAAACAAGAATTTGCGGAGACTACTCTACAGGTTTAAACAACACTGTAGAACCAAATCAGTACCCTTTGCCAACACTAGAGGAAATATTATCTGATTGTCACGACAGCACCGTATTTAGTCATTTAGATTTATCAGATGCATATCTCCAAGTTGAAGTTCATGACGAAAGCAAAGAACTACCCACGGTCAACACGCATAAAGGTCTTTACAGATTCAACCGCCTTACACCAGCGCATAATGGATCAGCTCTGTACTGGCATTAATGGTTCTAAAGCATACATAGATGATATTCTATTATCGAGTAAATCTATTTCAGAACACAAAATTTATCTGGAAAACTTATTGCAACGTATACAGGAAATCGGATTTCGCCTTAAGTTCGAAAAATGCAAATTTTTTTAAACAGAAATCAAATATTTGGGGCAAATTGTCAACAGCCAAGGTAAACGACCTGATCCCGATAAAATCAAGGCTATACAAAATCTCTAGATCCCAGAAAACATAACAGAAGTACGGTCATTGTTAGGTTAAATTAATCATTACGCTAAATATGTACCTAACATGAGAATGATACGCAAACCCGTAGATGATTTGCTAAAAAAGGATCAATCATTTATATGGACAAAAGAATGCCAAAATTCCCTAGATGAATTTAAAAGAATTCTAACCTCACATTTACTTCTCACTCACTATAACCCCAACTTGCCTATACACGTCGCAGCCGATGCATCTTCTCATAATATCGGTGCCATTATATACCACGTTTTTCCAGACAACAGTATGAAAGCGATACATCACGTTTCCAGATCTTTAACTCCAGCGGAAGTAAATTACAGCCAAATAGAGAAAGAGGGTTTAGCACTCGTGTTTGCTGTATCGCGCTTCCATAAGATAATTTTCGGAAGAAAATTTACACTTCACACCGATCATAAGCCGTTGCTTAGCATTTTCGGTACAAAAAAAGGTATTCCAGTTTATACCGCAAATCGTTTATAACGATGGGCACTAATCCTATTGACATACGATTTCGAAATAAAATACACTAATACACAGGACTTTGGTCATGCCGACGTTTTGTCAAGATCGCTAGAAGCTACGTTTGCTGGCCGAACATTGATAAAGAAATCGAAGATTATAATAAGAAATGCGCAAATTGTCAACTTAATGCTACAAACCCAGTAAAAACAAATCTATGTTCATGGCCTTTAACATCACACCCACTGGAACGAGTACATATCGATTATGCGGGACCTGTAAAAGGAAAATATTATCTAGTCATCGTTGACGCTTACTCGAAATATCCCGTATTATACGAAACAAATAACATAACATTTTCAACAATAAAATTACTAAATGAATTTTGTTCGCAATTCGGCAATCCTGAGCAAATCGTTTCGGACAACGGAACACAGTTTTATTCAGCAAATTTCGAATCTTGGTATACCAGCATTCAACACACCAGAACCGTAACATTTCACCCTAGCTCAAACGGGCAGGCTGAAAAATTCGTTGACACGAACCGCAGAATCCTTTATTAGACGTAAGATGAGAACAGTTTTTGATACTCTACTAAAACCGGTACAAAATGGTTCGCTACGAGATACTAAAATGGAAAATCAATACAATAACAAACACGGAACCAGAAACAGAAAATTTAATAGAGGAGACTTGGTATACGCAAAACATTTTAAACATAATAAAAGTTTTTGCGTACCAGGAGAAATTATAGAAAGAATTGGAAATGTCATTTACAATACTTTGATTGACATTAATGATCGCAAAATTCTCGTAAGATCTCATACAGACCAACTTAGGCCGAGAACATCATCAGAAGAATCGTCAAGAGAAAACTATCAACTACCATTAGATATATTACTCAACGAGTTTAAAATTGTAACACCAGACGCAACAGAAAATTTTGTTACTCCACCAACTTCACCACTGAATTCAAACCCAAGACGCATTACAGCGCGCAGACATCCAGTCGAAACTCTTGCTAGATCACCGGAATAATTTCAGGAAGGGAGATGTTACGGGGTAACCCTTATTATGCACCATGGACATGCAGAGGTCGCATCACTGCATTAAGATACAACACTATTTTTGAATTAATAATATACACTTTGTCAAACGCTCTTTAGCTTACACACTCAAGTTTCTTGTGCTTTAGTAAAGCAACTTTAATTTATCTTTATACAAATACTAGTAACTTTTATTTAACATTAAAAGTACAACAATGATAAATGTCAAATCGTTATCAAGACAAAAATTTATCAGGTATAGACTGCATTTATTAGTATTATTGCAGTATCTTGACAATTTTGTCAGAGCTCAAGCTCAGACAAATTTGTCTTGATAAAAAACGTAAACAAACTGTTTGAGGTTTTAATTTATTTTGAAAAACTAACATTTTTACAACATTAAAAAAATATATGTACGATTAAAGAAAAATATGAATGCTTTAATTAAATAAAAGCAGTTTAATGAAAAAATAAATGAAATAGTGCATGAATAGTGACAAACTTCCTTCACGACGACAAACATATCGTGTTATAACCGCAAAAAAAGCTCAAGCGACATGCTTTTCGAAAATCGTTTTTCGACGAAAATCGATTATTTACGATAAATCGGACTATCTGTCAAAGTTTCAAAGTCCTGCTATGTACCGCTACGGAAATACAGCAAAAGACATTTTAGCTTAAGTGCATTTTCCCTTTAAAATTTTAATTTGTTTAAATTTTGTTGTAACTGCAATGTGTCGCTTAAGCTAAAATGATCTTTTGCAAGTAGAGCAAAACTAGTGTCAAAAACTGCAAGGATATCAATGAAACGGTAAAAGAACAGCTTGAAAAGGATAATAATTACTAGTTTTAAAATAATTTGATTAAATTAATTGATTTTTCATGAAATCAATAATGTCTTAAAATATCTTAACCCCGACAAACATGCATTTTGTTTTATAGGAAATTTATTAAAACTATTAACATTACATATAACAGTCCACTACAATCCTATATAGCCAAAATAAAAGCTCTACTTCGATTTAAACCAAGGATAACTAAAAAATACTTCTGCTGTAAAATTGACTTTATGGCGCTTAAGCTTTTTTGGCGGTTATAACACGATATAGTGATGTATCATAACAAAAAAACCACAACTTGTTCGCATGTATGCTTGCATTAACAAAAATTTGACAACGGCTCTGCCGACTATTTGTTATGATAATATATATCAGGTGTAGACGTAGAGTTATAAGCAACAAGAAGTAGACGGTATCTACTGCAATACTACCACAGTATATAAATTACATATTTTATTTTATTGGTCAGTTGTTAGTACGTTTATACGCACGACTTATTTGCAAATAAAAACGTAGTGCTGCCAAGTATGTATTTTTATTGTAACTTATTAACTCACGAAAACAATTGCTGATTAACGCACTATTTACAAACAAGAAGTTTGAGATGCCACCTTTATACATGTTTGTTAATAAAAAATAATAAATAGATAAATGTATTAATAAATAGATAAATAGTCAGTGATTTAATAAATGACAATAAAAAAGTATTTGGCAGCATTTTACGTTCTTATTTGCAAATAAGCCCTGCGTATAAACGTAGTATGTAATAATGGAGAAATCTTATTTGTCACCTTATCATTCAAGATAGCTTATCTTAATAATAACTATTTAAAGCGTTATCAGCAAGTTGTAATAATAGCCCTAAGGGTTGGTTTTTAATGTGAACATTAGAGATCTAGTCATCTTTAATCTTTGTTTTCTGTTTTTAAGACGGTAATTTGCTTTTATTGCCTACCTTAAGCGGCCAACTTTGGTGGTTTAAGCTGTAAAAAATAAGTATCTCAACACACACATTCGATTGTACTTTTTTCAATATATACATATAATAATAATATGATATAAATTCTGTTTTTATGTTGTCAACGCGTCTATACTTTTATTTCACAGCGCATAACAATTATCTCTTAAGTTTTTCTATTGTTTCTTTTTTATTTTATCTTCTTCTTTTATGTTCTGCAATTTGCAAGGCCAGCTGATCAGAGATGCCATATTTTATTATTTAGTATGGCAATGTTTAGAGGTTTAAGCTTCCACTTAAAAACGGCAAACAGAATTAGCACTCAATTAAATTTATTCTCAGATTAATTGATTATAGTTTCAAACTAATATTAAATGTTCACATTAAAACCCACCCGTTCCGTGCGAATATACATATGTATATCCCTTTTCATTTTTGGAAATTTTTCCGTTTTGCTTTTTCGTTTGATTTTAGCTTTTTTATTTTAAAATTTTTATTTTTTATTTTTTTGCCGATTTTTTAGTTTTTCCTACTTTTTGGTTATGGCGTATTTTTTGTTTTAACATATTTTTTCGCTTTTTTAGTATATATTTAGTGTTAGCGATTTATTTTACTTTTAGCGCTTTTTGTCAGTTGCGCTTTTTTCGGTTTTTGGTGATTTTTTTTAGTTTCAGCGTTTTTTTTTTGGTTTTGACACTTTTTCGTTGTCGATTTTTTCGGTTTTTTTCGATTTTTTTAGTAATATTGTTAATATTTCATTGGTCCGGTCAATTTTGTATAGAGTTTGTTTTCTTATAAGCTAATGAAAGTATTTTATGTTAATAGAAATGCGTAGTTTCTATTACATATTTTCCCGACGTTTTGTGAATTTTATGTTCACTTTTTCAAGGGATTCGTCTATTTTAATAAAAAGAAAAATTACAACACAATTAATTTTAACAATAATTAACGAAATAAGTGTATTTAAATTAGCTTACATTGTAAGTATACACTACGTCATATTATGTAAAAAATATGGTTAAAAATATTTTAATATTTATTTCAAAATACACAAACTAATGGCGATTTTTTTTTCTGAGAAATATGTTGCATATATGTTACATATCGTCGGTCACAGGTTGACAACTTTTAACTTCCAAAAAAATCGAATCGGGTTTTTGATGCCAAAAGACTGTGTTTGTCCTTCTGCATGTTTCATTTCATTTTACGTTTCATTTATTTTTTAAAAAAATTTCCTTCCCGCGAAATTTTACAATATTAGAAACTCATAACTTACAATCATAATGAAAAGTAAAAATGTTCCAATTAGTAAGTTGTTACGAGTTGTCAACTTGGAAAATATCAGCTAAAATTTTATAACATACAGGAACATAGAGGGGACACGATTTGACATATTTTAGCCGCAAACAGTTTTTTTCGCTTTAAACCAGTGACTGTTAAAACGAGAAAAAAAGATAACAAAATATGAGCCACATGATATATGTGTAAAAAGCAATCTTATATATAAATAGGCCACACAATTTCTTGTCGTACACTTTTAGGTATCGTATTGTCCACCAATATTGATGAAACATATATGGATGGCTTAAAAGATATTTTTCACTAGATATGCACAATATATTTTTTTGCTTCAAGAACCCGGTTACAGAAAAACCCGGTTACGGATCAAGCGGTCGAATTTCGACCACTGGGTGGGATCCTACTAACTATAAAAGGTTTGTTTACATTGTTCCAATACATAATCAGTGTTTGAAAGAGACCGCATTTCAAGGTGTGCTATCCCTTTCTTACAGTAAATGTTTCGTGTCCCCTCTATGTTCCTCTATGTTTTATAATTAGTCATCGAATCCCGTTAAAACACACAAAAAATAATAATTTGTTTATGCTCATAAAAAGACTTGCCCGGTATATTTTATTCTTGCAAGAAAAGGTAAGTTTATCTGATGCTTGATATTGAGATATTAACTTTTCTTATTTTAAGATATCAAAATGAATTCTGCCGATAATGGAGTTGACTTAGATCAATACCGTAAATGAATGTTTGACGGTTGTGGAATCTTCGGAATCATTGGACTCAAATTGTGATGAAAATGATCAAAAGTGCGTTAAAAAAAATGAAGGGGTTTCATTATAAAGTAAAATGAAAAAACATTAACAAAAAACTACGAGAATCGGGTATATCATATACTGGATGGAAACGACATGAAAATTCTTGTAACAAAAACAATGTACATCGCCCAGAAAGACAGATAAAGCCTACATGTCATTCAAAATATTGTCGCAAGTCCAAATTACGCAATTGCCAAAGTTTTACACAGGATGATCGTGAATGTATATTTAAATTATTTTGGAATATGGCATGGAAAGAAAAGCGAATTTTCGTGGTTAATTCGTGTAAGATGTCTAAGACAAAAATACCTACAAAAAACGACAGTGCAAGGAATAGGTCTTATACGTTGAAGTATTTGTTGAATAAAGGAAGAGTTAAGAGTTTGCAAACAAATATTTTTAAATATTTTAGTTATTGGTGAATGGACAGTGTACTCCTGGAATAAAAAGTCCAATTGCGGTATGTTTGAAGAGCCCGGTGAAATGCAATGCAACAGAAGTGGAAACAACAAAAAGGAGCAAACTGAAATTTTAATGAAATACATAAATAGTCTCCCACGATTGCCTTCGCATTATTGTCGCAAATATACTCAAAAAAATGTTTAGAACCTGTCAATGGAGGCATGCTTACCGTCTATAAAGAGTACTGGAAATCTTGTAAAGACAAGGCTATAAGCCCAATGTCCCGTACGTCATTTGACAATATTATGAAAAAGCAGAACATATCTTTCCAGCGTCAAAAAAAAAAAACATGTGTGACTCTTGCCTAAGCTACTCCTTAAACCAAATATCTGAAGAAGAGTACAACAAACATCGAAACAATAAGGTAAAAGCACGGCTCGAAAAAGAAAGACAAAAACATATCATTTGGTGACGAATGCGTATTTTTTGAACAAGATGTTCAAGCGGCGAAGGTATGTCCTTATATTCGAGCAAGTAGCGCTTATTATCGAAGGAAATTAATTAACCATAATTTTACTGTGTACGAACTCCCTTCAAAATCTGTAAAATGCTACTCATTTTCAGAGGTTAATGCAGATACTCAGTCATAAGTTTTTGCAAGCTGTGTAATAGAATATGTATCTAAATGATTTTGTAAAAAATTCTGACAAGTCGTGCAACCCTAAATCGCCAATAGTAATATGGAGTGATGGATGCACGTATCATAACAGAAATTCTGTATTGTCGAATGCTCTTTTAAATTTTAATGTCCTGGCCATACACAAATGGAAGTTGACAGTGTGCATGCTACAATAGAAAATGCAATGAAAAAATACGATGGAATTCACGTTCCTTCACAATATGCTGAAATCACAAGAGCAGCTCGAAAGACCATACGAGGCAATATTATTAAACTTCGACTTCTTTAAAAATATGACGATCCCAAAGTTATGAAGTACAACAGTATTAGACCTGGCAAGAAAAGGGAAATCCATGTGTAACCGATATTAAAACGCTACTCTATAAACCAGATGTTACAATATATTATAAACTTGATTTTGCAGAAAATAACTACGAAATTCTTTCAGTAAGACCCAAAAATAGTACTTCCCATATTAACTTACGACCGCCTTTTTGAAGAACTATTAAAATTAACTTCTCAAAAATTTAAAGCTTTGTAAGATCTTAAAAAATTTACACCTTCAGATTACCACTATTTTTACGATAACCTTCCCCACAATTAAAGCTGTAATTCATATTATTATTTAAGTATTATTAATTTAGTTCTTTGCACATTCATTCACATTGTTATATATATTTTCACATTGTCTTATAATATATTTTTAAAATTGGAACCTCATAAGTGAGTAACATTTAAAATTTTTTTTAAATTGTGAACACGTATTATTTATTTTAATTTTTTTAATGTGAAATAATTTCAATACCTTTGTTTTTTTACACCATCTTACAATAAATATCTCCTACTAATTTTGTTTTTTATTTACTTCCAACATGGTTTAGTAACGGAGTAATAACGTTTTTTTGTCTCCCGAAAATTACAAAAAAAACATGTTAAGAGTTGTCAACATGTGACCGACGATATTCTACCTTTTTGTGTTCGTTTGTACAAAAAATACAACTGTGGGAAAAATTTTCAAGTTCTTTTGTGAATATGTAGCATATTTTACCCTCACTTTTATTTAAGGTGTTCATACTACCCTTTTTTACAGCTGTGGTAACTACTACTTTATTTGTAGAAAGAAAAAGGGTTTATTTTGTTTGTTATTTACAATGTCTGTAGTTTTGAGCAAAAAATTTTTTAATTAAACAAATAAATATTATTATCTTAATAACAATAAAAAATGGAAATATATAAAAATTTTAACATAATTAGTGGTGTCAATGTTCCTTTCCAAGCCGTAGTAAAGGTGTGCGGAAAATAGCTTAAATGGATTTAAAAATCACCAAATAAGAAATAAAAAAAACTCAATATTTGAAACGCTAGATATGCCTTATGTTAAAGTGTAAGAGTTGTAAATATAGGCAGCTAATTTTGTTCGATTGAACTTATACAAAATGTAGCACTTGGCAAGATTATGGGTAACATCTAAAAAGTGTTACATATCGTAACTAAAGGCGTAACTAACAAAAAAATTTTTACAGGAGAAGCATGTAAAGACAGTCAATAACTCGATTTTGAATTTTTTGTTAGTTACGCCTTTTGCATTTTAGCTAACGATATATAATGTAACATATTTTTCCAGAAAAGAAATCGCCATAAGGCTGATATCACAGGTTGTATTAAATTTATATTCCGGGGTGTCATAGAAACCAATCTGATCGGAATTGGATTTGAAACCGAAAAAAAAATTACTTTGATGTCATGGAATCCAATGTTATCGGTTTTGTGTTCGAACTTGAATTAGTGTCGGTTTTAGGTGTCACAGAAACCAATGTTATCGGCTTTGTTATTAGAAATAAACCAATCAGCTTACAGCTGTCGTTTGGTTATTGGAAATAAATAAAACAAGCTAAAAGCTCCATTCTCCATTCATGAGCACTAGCTCATTTTATTTATAAAAATTAAATTTTTTTATAGTATTTCCCACTTCTTATATTATTTTCTATAACTTTTTTTTTATTAAAAATTTTAGCACAAATACCAAACAAAAAATTGCATTAAAAGTAGTAAACAAATCAGCAAGGTATGTATATTAACACCAAGTAGTTGCAAGAGAATTTGCCGTGGAGAATTTATATTTGGGCTGTCAAAAACGCTAATAAATTAACACAGTTGACAGTTCAAAAATGGAAAAGAATTCGTAGTCAGCTGAGCTCTCGAGGCCACCTGGTATTAATTCGCCTTGCAAATGAGCAAAACATAAAACAGCTGATTCGAATATCGGTTTTATTTGCATTCGAAAATAACAAAACCGACTTGGATTCTATGACACCCCTGATTATTGCTACTCTATAGTTCGCGCTTAAATTGTCAGTGTCTTCTTTTATATTCATTGTTTTATTTATTTTTTGCTGTATTCTAAACTTTCTGTTGTGTATCTCTTTCTTTCATTGTTCACTTTGTCTAGTATTTTTATGTTATCAAAATCAGGCTTATGGTTAGTTTTTATTACGTGCTGTGACAGCGCGGTACTTTCTTTATTTCTATTTATGTCAGATTTATGTTCATTCACTCTTATCTCTAAATTTCTCTTAGTTGTGCCAATATAAACCACATCACAGTTGACACTAACTGTGATGTGGTCATTCCCCTTACATGGAATTTCGTAAATATTACTTCGTTGCAATTTGGCTATAGGTGTTTTTGTATTTGTAAATATTGCACTGAGTGTTTTGTTGTGTTTGGAAGTCCCCGTCCAGACTTGCAATTTTTGTTGCAGAAACTCTTAAGCTTAAGAAAAGCTTTGCATAAGAAAATTGCAAAACTAGAATTTCATAATGTGGACACTAATGCAATTCTGCAGCAAAATTAAAAAACAAATTGACGAGGACTAAGCAAAGTATATCAATTTTATCTATTGCAGCTTTTATGTTTTTATTATCTGTAAGGCAAATTTTACACTGCAAAAACATTTCTCTTCTTTGTCTGTGTTGCCACGTTAGTTGCTTTTTGATGATTTATATTCCGTGAAAGGGGGATTTAATAAGTTGTAAAGGGAAGCTGTTATTACTTAATATTTTCGTTATTTTTTATTTTTTTTAATAACAGCCTCCCTTTACAACTTATTAAATAACTCATCACGGAATATAAATTATCAAAAAGCAACTAACGTGGCAACACGGACAAAGAAGAGAAGTTTAAAAAAAATATATATATGGTAACGCTGCGTACATGTCACATTAAGTCAACTGAAAGAAAATTGGCATTTTGTAACAATGAAATGAATGCTGAGGCCACACGACTGTTTAAAATACGAACGTTTCTGCGATTAAATTAAATTTAAAGTGTTTGAACCGTATCTACCAGTTTAAAATATAATTTTCTCCCCGTAATTGTAATATTACGGAAAAGTCCCATAAAACTTACCAGTAAATAGAATTTATCATGTTTAATGCATATTCGAATACATATTTAACGTAAAACAACCACTTACCTATCCTTTGAATAACCCAATTTCGGTTCAGTGTAATTAATGAGATCTTCTCTGGTCCATTGTGGATGCTGTTCGCCACAGATCATCATACGAGCTTCTGCTGGACTAAATGCTGCCAACTTTTGAAGTGGGAAAACTTCGCAGAAACCACGATGGAATGCATCTAATTGTTTTGCAATTCCGTCTTGAAGGGAGAAGCTAATTAAAGACTCGCAATATTCCTCTAAGTTATTGATTGTTACATCGATGTCAGCACCGTTCGGTACTAACTCGGCATATTCATACCCATAAACAGATGAACTTGGTAAATATGTGAAGGTTAAAGCTAAATCTTCTAGTTTAACTTCGGTGCTATTTTTACTGTGAAGTTTGAGATTAGCAATCGCTGCCTGACGTTGCTCTGTTGTTAGATGCAAATCTGCTTCAATGGCCTGTTTGCGAGCTAGGAGATCTTGCAAGTCTTTGATAAATTCATATCGTAGGGGATCAATTTCGATAAGATTCTCATAGGACAAAATTCCGTCGTACCACCTAGTCTCTGAATGATAATCAGTACCCAGTAACTTTGAACATGTATCTGCTAATTCAGAGTCTTCCGACATAACCGAAGATGCCATTAAATCTTCAGAAGCTGTATTGGAACTTTTATGTGGCGTGGAACTTGATAAGATTTTGTTGTGACACAGCAACTGAAGGAAAGAGTCTGACAAAGGTAAATCTACTAGGCGCATATCTTGTAAAACTTTTGCAATGAATACGCCCAAAAACCAAAAGTGTTTAGAAGCTTTTTCGCAGACCTCTGAGTTTTGAGGCAATGGAGCCGGGAAAAGTCCATTTTCTCGCCGATTAACATAGTAGCCGATGGGCTTGTTGGGTTCCTTAAAGACTATAGATGATTTTTCTTTTTCCTCTTCAACTTTTTCAATTAGCTCGCTTCTTTGTGTTGGATCATCATCACACAACCACATACACAAGTCAGATCTTTGTAGTTCAGCAGCCACCTAAAATCATAATATATATTCGAGTTATACTTATTTAAGCAATATTTTTTATTTAACTTACAAGAGCGAAAAATTCTAAGGTTGGTCCAAGTCCAGTACCTTCCTCTCCCATAAAGCCAACTTCCAAAACAGATTTACGATTACAATGTACTTTCATAACTTGCATGGCCCACTCCAACAAGTTTTCATCACGAGGAACTTTAACTCTTTCATGTTTTAGTCTTCCTACCCTAAATTCGTGCTGATCATCACGACGTGGACTTAAACCTGGCATTCGTTGTCTCTCGAGTGTAGCATCTCTTTGAGACTGCAGGCAAACAATGCTACGAGAAGCTCCAAATGCAGTGCAGTTGAAATAAAGTTGTCTTGTTTCAAATGGAAACAGGAACGGGCATGACTGGTTGAGGTCTTCACACCAAATTGGCAAGGAATTGCTTGATAACACCAAAGGATCTTGAATCTGCTGCTGCAATTTATTTGTGATTTTTTTACTCATAAAAATGTCAACTGGAAGGACTGTAGTGTTACTATTATTGATACTTTCGTTCAATTCAACAGCTTCTTTGATTGTTTGATTTAACGTATTTAATTGACTTAACAGTTGCAATACATCTTCTAGAGTACAATTAACATTTTCCGATGTAATAAATTCACCGCGCACTGGGGTATTTGGCGACAATGTAGATGCACCACTTTTAGAGGATACAACAGGTGTATTGTTGCCTTCATCACCATCGATAGTATCTTGGTTATGTGTTGACTGTTGCTCACGATACACAATGGTATATGTAGGTTCCCAAGCTTTCCGGAACTTGTCTGCCTTACTCAATTGAGAAACTTGCAAAAGTTCTTGAACCGCACGGAAAATAGTCCAATCGTTATTGGTCAATTCAATTTCTACATCAGGAACACCACCAATTCCAGGCCCACGCAGAGAGAGAGCCAAAATTGGTTGTTGAATTGGTTCTTGTTCACTAGCGCGACTTGCTTCGGTACTCGTTCCTGGCGCAGGTATTTCTAGTTCTGATGTCTGATTAACATTTGTACGGCCCGGTCTGGGATCAAATGCTGGTATCAACGCGGAGAATTGGCGTTTCAAAACGAATTCGTCATCCCAAGATTTACGTTTAGTAACACCAGCTAAACGATTTTCAAATGTTTCATCATCCATAAAGGTCAACAGGTTGCGTGATACCATTACTTGCAATAGTGTGTTTCCAACTTCTTCATATTCATCTTCATTTTCTTCGTCATCGTTGTCCTCGTCCATATCATCATCATCATCCATGTCTCCTAGCAAAGCTGGAGCACGGCAGGTTTCAAGAAAATCTTCTAAAGAAACTTGTTCGCTATCACTAGAGGTTGAAGTAAGACTCATGGTAAGCGCAGGGTTTATAGAAGTTTGACCTTGTTGACCCGACGAAGCATTACCTGTGCCAGAGCTTGCATTAGATCCTGCCGTATTTGCTGCATTATTTGAAGACAAACTTGGATAGCTTTGAGCAGTGCTGAGAAGCCCAGAGTGGAAATTTGAAGAAAGTGCAAGTTTCACTAAACTAGTTACTGAATTCGGACCTCGTGGGAAGAATGAATTCGAGCCCCCACCAGAATTTTGATTATTTCGTTCATTCGAACTTGTATTTGTAGAGTTCATAATTTGATTGTTTTGTAAATTTGTTCCTTGAGATGTACGACGTCGCGCCATAGCAGCAAATGTCTCCAACAGTCCAGTATGGGTAGAAGTTTCTGATTGCGATTGAGTTTCTGAAGCTGAAGTGGTAGTCAAATTTGGTACACTGACACTCATTTGATTTGAAACTGATACTACACTTTCATTATTCTCGCTATTTTGAACAGATGCTTGAGAATCATTTGTAGCGTCAGTAACGACACCCACTTGTTCGTTATAAACACCGCTTTCAACGTGCGTGTCAGTTCCACCGCAATTCTTCTCGATAACAACATTAGTTTCATTGACACTGCTGATGTTTCCAGCTCCCGGGCAATCAACGCTAAGATTACTCATGTTGTCGCTTATATCACCAGTTCTAATATTAGAAGACTTTACACAAGCAGCAGCTAGTAAATTAGTTCCTGGTAATGACAAAATATCGGAGGCCAAAATATTATTGGTATTGTTGCGTAGCATATCTACACCATCGCGCATTTTGTCGATCATTTCCAGAGCTTCAGACGAGAATTGTGAAACACGTTGACTAGCTGACGAGCTAGAGCGCAAATTAACTAAAAGGCTTTTGCCAATACTTCCACTTGCAGCCGAATTGTTGGCATTCATTTTATTATTGGCCTCACACGAAGATGATGATGTTGAAGCCCCGGCAGTGCTGGAACCCGACGAGCTGACATTACCAAATATTGCTGCCAACGTATTCTTACTATTTGCATTAGATGTTCCAAATCCTGTTGCGGTACTGGTGATAGTAGCAAGACCACTTGTTGGCGGATTATCGCTCAAAGCCAAATTTTCTGTAATTGTAGCCAGGTCGGATGCAACATTCGCATTTATAGCCTGCATTGAATTATTTATTGTTGAAAGATCTGTTATGTTGTCACGTTCTCGAAGCAAAGTTGAAGCATTGCCCACTGACACTCCACCTGCACCCAATAAAGTATTTTTACCTTGACTTGTCTGTTTTTCTTCACCTGCAACACCAGACCCAGATCCACCAGCTAGCATTTGAGACTTGACCGAGGAAAATACATCTTCAGTTATTGCTTCCACTGTTTGCTTCCAAGCTAAATTATCCGCTGATGCAGCTTGATCTGGTGGACCTTCCGAGTTTCGGTTGATTTCAGTTGCTTCTGGGAGCGAAGGTGTTGAGCTAGATTTTCTTGAGTTTAACGATATGCCCTTCTTACCGCTATTGCTAGTTGTACTGGGAGCTATTGCAGTTCCACCTTCAAACATTGATATATTTTCACTATTTGCCAGTTTTAAATCGTATTTTCCTTCGGCTCCCATACGGTATGAGTTACGCACACCATGATCCCATTTTACATCAATCCAACCATTATGTATCTCACCGGTAACAGTACCTTCGCAGCAACCATCTTGATCATCCCAACGCCAATCAACGCCTCGTACAACCCGAGCACCAGTTGTGATATGCTTCAATTGTGCTCGAATTTGTCGTCGTTCACGACGTATCTTCGCCTCTGCTTCCTTCGAACCTTTGCCAATATCATCACATATGCTTACTATTCGTCCATAAATTTCAAAACCACTTAAACTTAGATAATGTGTCTGGCCTGAGGCGTTACGACCATTTTGTTGAATACGTATGTGCCGGAAACCTTGATTTTCATCTGGTGCACATACTATTGGCCAAGTAGATGTACTGCCAGGTTCCACAAGACTCTTGTCATCAGCATGCGTTACTAAAGTGGTCCAATTCATACCATCCTTAGATCCTTGCAACATCCAATTACGCAAGGCCGAACGACCATACCCACGAGCATGCCTTAATGTATAAGCGTTTGGTATAACGTAAACACCTAAATCGATGGCGAACCATGCTTTCTTATTATCCTTTGTATGACAATTTACAGAAATGCTGTCACGAGAAAGAACATCTTCCAACTTTCCATATGGTAAAGTTTTTCCCTCAGAGCTCGTGACCTGAACGAGACCATATTGCGCAGGATTCACCCATTCGCATGTCTTACCATTTGAACCAATGTAATAAATTAAACCCTCTTCGTCGAAATCGAAATGGTGCTTAAATACCATGCCTTGTTTGTGTTCGCGCAATTTTTTCAAATATAAAAATGTGCTGCGGTCCATATCATACCACTGTTTGGCAACCATTTTTAGCAAGTATTTTGATAGCTGACCAACAGTGGATAAAGGTTCCATTTTTAGAGTTCTGCCGGTACGATCAAAAAGTGTTGTTTCACAAGCCGCGCGTTCTAAACGAAAACGCAAACGTTTCGTTAGTATTTGCAAACCATATCCAGGACCAGGAGCATCATACAGAAATACAGGAAGTTTCTCTGTGCTTTCTAGAACGGCAACTAGTTTTTGAACTAAAATAGAAGCAGAATTGTTAGCTTTTGTATTCAAGTCGTTGCGTTCTAGAATACATTGCTTAAATATAGCTACACGCTGTTTTTGTAATTTATTCATTTTACTTCGAGACAAACCATTGTCCCAGTAGTTCTTAGAAAGCACAGCTACCAACGCTTGTACCAAACCGGATGAGTGCATTTCATAAGCACTTACAACTCCATCTTCTTGCAAAAGTTGTGACAATTCATTTAATGCTTCGCGTAGTTTATCTTGCCAAACGGTCTGACCGGGCAAACGCTGCTCTTCTAGAGCAATTTCAATTCTTTTTACTATGCTAGTTAATTTGGCCACAGCTCCACGTGGAACTGCCTGTGCAGCCTTAAAGTATTTGTTGTAAATATCACGAGCCATATTTTTTACCTGAGTCTTTTGAACTTCAGTTTTTGTTTTAATTTTCTTTTTCTTATTTGTCGACCAACCAGTGGCAAAGTCTGGACCCAAAGTTGTTTCTGCTGTAAATGTGTGTTTTGTGCCGCGATTACTTTCAAATATAAAACCGGGTAAGTCATCTTGTAATATTGTAACCTGATGACCTTCAGTGTTGTGAATTTGCAATTGATTTGGTTTTTGCGATTGCAATACCCAATTGCCAACAACTAAACGTAATACGCTAACCGTTGGCAAAATGGGTTGTGATGGTGCACCAGGACGTACAGCTGATCGTGCACGCAGCAGTTTTTCCAAGAATTCCCCTCGATTTTCTAAAAGTATATTAAAGTTTTCATACAATTAACAATTATATTTCATAATAGACTATTTTCTTACAAATCTACATATTTTAATTTAAACTGAAGACTTTGATCAACTAGAAATTTGCAGGGGTTTGTTATATTAATAGCCCAATTCAGTATCTGGATAAAACGTTACGTCTATAGACGGAAAGCACTCGCTTGTGCAATTCAGTAATTCGTTACAATTATTTTATTTGACGCAATAATTTGTAATTTTCAAAGACAACAACCTAAATATGCTTTAAACTATTTAGAGAATACAAAAATAAGCACTCACTCAGATATTAATCGGAAAACGTGCAAAACCGATATAGTGAATTGGGCTATAAAAGATTTGTTAACACTGAAAAGCTTAAAAAATTTAAGCATACTTGTACTTTAGATACAATAGCGGAGATGTTGTTTTACGCACGCTTAAATACGTATGATCACTCTAAACATTTGATATACATACGGCATACACACTTACATATTCGTTCCTTTTTTAATTGTGAATGTGCAGTTGGCGAAAAAATCGTATAAGGGTTCGACTGCAGGCAGTATAAAACAGCACGTACAATAATGCAAGAAAAATATTCGAGCCTATTAACGTCGTTTGAAAACGAAATAAAAACTAAAATTTTAGCAAGATTGTCTGGGCAGCTGCCGTTCACTGTGCAAAATCGTTTGTGGGTGAGCATTAAGGACCTTGTTGCATCTATAACTAGTAATAGTTTCAGTGACCGGTCGCAATGGACATTCCATTAATGTCGGGTAGGATGGGGTTTCTAGTGTTCTCGCGGTAGTGCCGAAAGTCCTTTCGGACTTGATAACTGTATAACTGGCAACAATAATGCCTCCTCATGTAGATGGTCATTGTTGGCCATTTTTATCCATCATGTTTTGATTGTTAGTGCATTGTTCTGGATGCTTTGCAATACTCGCCACTGGGTGTCGCTAAGGAACGAGGCCCATTTTGGGGCAGCATAGTATAAGAGGCAGCGACCAATAGTCTTATATGTCGCTACAATTGCCTCCTTATTCATGTCCCAAAAGGAGTCAGAAAGAGCTTTCAAGGCTTTGTTCCGGGATTTCACTTTTTGATTCATGTAAATGGTATGCTTACTTCCTTAGTCCAATAAGTAAAACTTATGGACTATGATGACTTTCGAGGGTGATAGCTTCATGTTTTGATTGTTAGTGCATTGTTCTGGGTGGTTTGCAATACTCGCCACTGGGTGTCGCTAAGGAACGAGGCCCATATTGGGGCAGCATAGTATAAGAGGCAGCGACCAATAGTCTTATATGTCGCTACAATTGCCTCCTTATTCATGTCCCAAAAGGAGTCAGAAAGAGCTTTCCAGGCTTTGTTCCGGGATTTCACTTTTTGGTTGATGTAAGTGGTATGCTTACTTCCTTAGTCCAATAAGTAAAACTTATGGACTATGATGACTTTCGAGGGTGATAGCTTCATGTTTTGATTGTTAGTGCATTGTTCTGGGTGGTTTGCAATACTCGCCACTGGGTGTCGCTAAGGAACGAGGCCCATATTGGGGCAGCATAGTATAAGAGGCAGCGACCAATAGCCTTATATGTCGCTACAATTGCCTCCTTATTCATGTCCCAAAAGGAGTCAGAAAGAGCTTTCAAGGCTTTGTTCCGGGATTTCACTTTTTGGTTGATGTAAGTGGTATGCTTACTTCCTTAGTCCAATAAGTAAAACTCATGGACTATGATGACTTTCGACGGTGATAGCTTCAAGTTACGCTCCTTAAGGAAGTCTGTAATGGTGGCCAAATATTGTGTTATTTAGCATGATTGTCTAGGCAGCTGCCGTTCACTGTGCAAAATCGTTTGTGGGTGAGCATTAAGGACCTTGTTGCATCTATAACTAGTAATAGTTTCAGTGACCACTCGCAATGGACATTCTATTAACGTCGGGTAGGATGGGGTTTCTAGTGTTCTCGTGGTAGTGCCGAAAGTCCTTTCGGACTTGATAACTGTATAACTGGCAACAATAATGCCTCCTCATGTAGATGGTCATTGTTGGCTACTTTTATCCATCATGTTTTGATTGTTAGTGCATTGTTCTGGGTGGTTTGCAATACTCGCCACTGGGTGTCGCTAAGGAACGAGGCCCATATTGGGGCAGCATAGTATAAGAGGCAGCGACCAATAGCCTTATATGTCGCTACAATTGCCTCCTTATTCATGTCCCAAAAGGAGTCAGAAAGAGCTTTCAAGGCTTTGTTCCGGGATTTCACTTTTTGATTCATGTAAGTGGTATGCTTACTTCCTTAGTCCAATAAGTAAAACTTATGGACTATGATGACTTTCGAGGGTGATAGCTTCAAGTTACGCTCCTTAAGGAAGTCTGTAATGGTGGCCAAATATTGTGTTATTTAGACGCTCATGCCAGGGACGTTCTCGCCGAATAACATGACGGTGCAGTCATCGGCGTATGATACAAGTGAGACATCCTGAGGGGTGGCGGCGAGTTTGCCAAGATAAATATTGAAGAGTATGGTGACAGTACTTCTCGTTGTGGCACACTAATATTTATCTTGCGGTAACTTGATTTTTGACATCAGAACGCCACAAACGCTTGCCTTCCATTGAGGTAGTTGTCAATGCAGCGTTTAATTTTTTTGCGTCTCACAACATCGTCTAAACCGAACAACACACACAAACTGCGTAAGCCTTATTTTGGCTTTTCTGCAGAAACACCCAGGGCCTTGGCAGGAATCGAACCTGCATCCTCCCGTTTAAGTCTAGTACACTATTCACTGCACTACGGAGGTACCCACTGGGAACACATTAATCATTATCGAGTGATCAACCGTGTCAAATGCCTTAGACAAGTCCAGTGGGGTCACAATTGAGCGTTAACACGGTCTATGCTGATTAAAGCCATTAGCGATCTGGGTAGCCATTAGATTCAATGCCGTCGTGGTGCTATGGGATTCACTGAAACCATGTTGGTGCTTGGCGATCGAGAAATGCTCTTTCAGGGATGGCAACAGTAGTGCTTCTAAAACCTTTGCTACATGTGATAGGAGGGAGATGCAACTTTCCATATATCTGGAATCAATAGCTTGAGTAGCGAGAGCTCTAGAATTCGGGTGAGGAAAATCAGTGCTACTGTGCAAAATTTTTTCAACATTAATACGGAGATGCCATCGGGTCCAAGGCCCTTAGAGGGGTTCGCTTTTGAGATTATGTTCTAAACTTCAGCTGGGGGGAGGGGTTTGACTCTAACTCTTGGCTCTTCGTATTACAACTCTTTTGGACTGGTTCTTCGAGATGAGGTCGTTAACAAATTGTCGCCAAAGCATGGTAGCGCTCAGAGAGTATTTTATACAAGAAGTTAATAGACATTGTAACAGAACTTTTCGCTCAATTTTAGCAAGCAGGAAGGAATGTATGTATCAAAATGATTCAAATTGGTAACAGACTGAGCGACAATGTCCACAAAAAGTTCATTGGCTAGTATACGAAGAGTAGTGTTTTTGTTGTAACGAATTATACAAAATTTTAAATCGAACGTTGCAAGACTAGCGCTTGCGGACAATATCTACCAACTACTTTAAGTACGGTTTCTGTTAGATTGTCTTAAACGAGACTGCAATCGACAAATATCGTGCAAGAAAAATGTCGAAATTTCCTTAAGTAGTCGTTGATGAAAATCTTCTCTACGACGAGCTGGCCAACCGGGAAGCAATGCACGCATAGTTTTCGTTACACTCCGTTTTCTGAATAATGTCATGCATTGCTTTCACTGTTGCCAGATTTGTAGATTTCTCTGCATTTTGCTGATTTTTTACTGAAAGATTGACATAGATTTGCAGATTTTTGTCCTTAAATTGCAGATTTTATACAATATCATTTCGAAAAGTAAAACTACTGGAAACCTGATCTTTTATACATACTTAATCACCCATGTGCTGAAAAACGCGCGATTGTTAAATAAATTTCGAGTTTAAAATCGCAAGTCTCACTTTTTCATGTGCTGAGGATCGCCCGTTCTATTTCTCGAAATAATCTTCGAAAAAGCTTCTTATATATGCTCTTTGCTTTTTGAAACCATAGTATCCAACACAGAATTTTTCAACTATTTTTAGTTTTTGCCTTATTTTTTTCTTGATATTTTACGTTTTATGCATCTGGCAACAATATTCGATGACAAATGTGAATCACAAAGAATAATGACGCGCATTATAAAATCGCCATTTCTAAAGTAAACAAAAGTAACACAATAGTCGAAACATTTTTAATTTAGTATTTTGTATTAAAATTAATAAAAAATTTTGTATTTTTTAAGTGATATTAAATATAATTCTTGCAAAAAAAGAACCGACTACAGAATAGGTGACGCACTGCTCCCATATTTTATCATCATGTACTTTTACGAGAACTCATTGTGTATGCAAAGTTTCATAAGAATCGGTTAAGTAGAAGTAGCTAAAATGTATATTTACTTTTTATGGGCACTGCCTACTTTTCTAAACATAATATTGTGTTGTAACGATAACTAAAGGTGTATGCAAAGTTTCATAAGAATCGGTTTAGTAAAAGTTGTTGAAAAAGAATAGTTACTTTGCATGGGCATGGCACTGCCCACTTTTTTAATCATGATGTAGTATTCAAACAGCAACTTAATGTGTGTGCAAAGTTTCATAAGAATCAGTTGCGTAGAAGTAGTTTAAAATAAATGTGAATTTACTTTGTATGGGCGTGACCGTGCCCATTTTGCAACGGGACCAATTTGGAAGCTCATCCTTTTAAATAAAAAAAGAAAATCCGAAATCGGTTCACAAATGAAGGAGTTTTGAGGGAACATACATTTAAAAAAAATACATGATTTGATAACCTTTCTCCTTTTTTTGAAGACGGTTAAAAAACAGATTAAATTTTACTGGAATGCTATTGATACAAAATTTTTGTAATATACAGAAGTTCACTTAAGGCCATGATTTACTATCCTACGCAATAGCGCGATCTGTCAAATATGACATGTGCGCCAGAAAAGTATGGTAGTGTGGACTAAAAATGCAACTGTGTTACAGATTTTTTTTGGCAAGTCATGCGATTTGGCAAGTTTATGAAAATTTTCATAAAATGATAGTTTCCGTGCGATCATGTGTATACACAATACCATGGTGTAATAAGTATACTGGTGGAAGCATAACATCAGCTGATTAGTTTTTGCTCTGGCAGTTTTGTGCATAAGCCACGTCCAGCAAGTGTATTTTTTGGCTAGCATTCACCCTTATTGCGAATGTCAACGTCGCCACAAGTGACGTCGACGGTGCAATAATGGCGTTGCCGTTGTCAATATTGACGGATTTCGATAACAATTGATAGCTGCTTCGCATTTTAATAGGCGACTTTAAGACAACATTGTGTTAAATTGGCTCTGTTTTTGTCGACACAATTTTTGGCAACGACTCGATAGAAATTTTTAGCTGTCACGGCTATTTATTTGAAAAAGTATTTAAAATAGAAAAATATTAAAATAACAACCAACAAACAATTTGAGGAATTAATTCAGCGGCTCGAAAGTAAACCAAGCCTAGCAAAAGGATTTCATAGGAGCAGAACTCCTTATAATTTTAAGAAACGATTGGAATAAATTGCGACGAAATTAAATCTATTGGACCGGACCACTAATTAGACAGCGATGGTTGGCAAACGGTAAGCACCAGAAAATACATATATCGCCATATAAAATGCAAAAGCGGCGGCCTATCATAATTTTTAAAAATGTTTCAGGAAAGATAGGTAACTTAATAAAAAGGAAACTATTGCGAATATAAAAATGATTTTTTTCTGGGTAGTATCATTAATGAGGTCTAAATTAATGATACTATGTTGAAATAACATAATCACAATAGTTTTTATTAAGGTTTTTATCTTCTGAAAATTTTTAAAAATTGATGATAGGCACTTTTGCATTTTATATGACGATATGTATCTAGCAAACGCTCCAAAATCTTTGAGGATGACGGATAACTTCCACATATGCTATTCGAGTGGAAGAAACCACTTCTAGAAACGCATTACATATTTTCGAAACACAATACCAACCAAAAGGATGTTTTTAATGCAGAAAAGAAAGTGATGGAAAATGAAGAAAAGAAAATGATGGAAAGATAACACCAAGGAGAAGAACTTTATTTGTTTTCTTCATCACTAAAACTTTCACTTGAATACAACATAAAAAAATTTGAATATACCACGGCAATAAACAAATTAAATAAACATCAAAATGATAGCGATGATATTTATTTCCCCTTCACATTATCGATAACAAGTCAACGTCAACACAATACTTTTAGTAAATGCCGATTTAGCATTGAAGTGACAACGACGACATATCGAATTCACAGCGACGAATGTATTGTGTTGTCGTCGACGTCGACATTCACAATAAGGGTGATTATCTAGTTTTTTTTTGTATTGAATTTGTTGCCCTTATGCGGCCACCTGTATACTTATTTCACCATGCACAATACAAACAGGTGTTTTTGCATCATTTTTGTATAATAGTGTGGCACCTACAACAGCATTTTGAAACGATTTTTTAATGTCGGTCAGACTTTTGTAAAATTTTCCTGTGAATGAATCGTGCGATCGTGTAGGATAGTGAATCCGGGCCTTTAAAGTTCACTTTACTCTTTGCTTGCGAGTTGAAATAGCAAAATTTTTTGTGATTGTGATTTCCAACACACCAATTTAATGACTTCGAGTCGAAATCGTATTTATTTTGCGAAATGCGATTTTCAGCACATGGGCGAATATGTATATTACAGCGACATTTCATATGAAAACTGAAAAACGTGTTTTGTTACTTCCCATAAAATTAATAATTGCGTTTTTATGAGAAATTCCAAAAAATTTTGCGTTTCTAGCAAGGGCCGTTCATGGAATACGTCATTTGAAAGTTTTTTCAAGACGTGTCCAATGCACAATTAAACATTTTTCATTCGTAGCACCAGTGACCAACCAACCAACTCATTTTATATGATACATATTAAAAAAGCGCATTTTTGTTTGGTTTGATTTGTTTTATGACGTTTTGCAAAATTATATCAGGTCGTGAGCCGGTCCGCATATAATTTTTTTTTTACATTTGCCGATTGCTCATAACCAGGGTTCGGACTTTCATGCAAAAGCATGTTTTTTGTAGTGATAGATAAAGAGATATTGACTAATTATATATGCGAATCATATAATTTTAAGTAATTTGGCATCAATTTGTAGTTGCATATTTTGGTGGTAAGTGCATATTTTGGCAATAAATGCATTATCTTACAGTAATAAGTTTTTTTTAATGCATATTTCTCAATTTTTGGAAAGAAATAAAACATTAATAGACCGATTATAGATGGCAGCTGAGTGAGCCTTAGTTGGGTTGCCAGTTGCTGAAAATGATGGCAACTGGCAACTGAGAGCTGTCAATTTCAGTTGCTATTTAGTGCCTTTCTGGCAATAATTAATTTTCAGTTGCCGACTGGAACGCAACTAAATAAAGTTCGGTTGCATTAAATAATAGATCTAATTATGTTTGTTTTATGTTTTTTTTCTCTTATAATCATAAAAAAACAAAACAAAAATATTTTCATTTATTTTAGTTTTGGTACTTTGTTCGTATGCATTTACCATATTTTTGCGCATATTTTTCATTTTTTCCTGCATTTGTTGAGCGCTTATAATCAATTTTAAGTTGCATGAAAGTCCGAGCCCTGCTCATAACACAACATATGTACTTTAGGATATCATTTGAAATGTTTTTCGAAGTCGCGTTTAGCGGTGTATAATAATGTCATCAGTTATAATTTCGTACAAATTTTTAAAAAATTTAGTTTTTGAGCAGTATTATAAGTGATGGCTCGGTTGGGCAAGATTTATGGTGCATTGAATGGGACCACAAAAATATAAAATTTTCATATACGGTCCAGCTCACGAACGACCATCGCAAGAACCTCAAAATGGTTTGGGAATGCTTATACATAAGTTTATAAACTGATCTATAAAAGCAAAACTAAACGAAACTGAAGAAATTGTTAATAACTGCGTAAACTTTTATACTGAGATCACTGATTAAATTTTGAAAAGCTTTGATTTTAAAGAGCAATCTTTAAAAGGAATAAATCAAAATTTTTAAATCAATTTACGAGCTCAATTATGAGCCATATTCATAAAAATTTGTGAAAGGTTTACAAAGTAAATTTCCTTTGATATATACTATGAATAAGGCAGTCTGAAATATGATTAAGTTAATTAATTGCTTTTAAAAATTTTGTTAATGGAATCAAAGTGAAATTGAAGGATTTTTTTCCATAAATTCTCTATTTTATTAAAAAAACTTGGTAGCAAATTCCCCCCTCCGCTTCTAGAAAAAATTATGGGACAAAACCGCAGAAACCTTTCGAACAAAAAAAAGAATTTCGAAAATCGGTTCACAAATGACAGAGTTATGCGTCTACAAACATAAAATAATACACACGAATTGATAACCTCCTTCTTTTTTGAAGTCGATTAAAAACGAAACTAAATTGAAATTGATCTAGCCATTTGGAAGCTAAGGTACCAAGGACACAAAAATTCAAGAGTATACAGCCAGAAAAGAGGTGATACTTCTAAACGGCTGGACCGATTTTCTTCAACACAGCTAAGAACACTCTCGATC
This sequence comes from Panzeria rudis, assembly GCA_956483635.1. NCBI lineage: Eukaryota > Metazoa > Arthropoda > Insecta > Diptera > Tachinidae > Panzeria > Panzeria rudis. The sequence goes on along the minus strand of OY101449.1, from coordinate 46,532,515 downwards.
AAGTCACTTTTCAAAAAGTACTAAATAAAAAAACGGTCCAGCCGTTTTGGCTTTAAAGCTTGGTCCTGTGTTCAAATTTGTGAAAAATGTTGAGCAACATTGATTATTTCGTACGAAAAATTTGGCATGTACCCAAATATTAACTGGCCCTTAAACTTTTTTTAATTAATTAAAAACAACAACTTGGCAAAAAAATTAACTTATGCAAAAAGTTTATAAAAAAAGATATAAAATAGCAACAGCATAATCCATTTTTTGGATCAATTGTAAAAATATATAAATAACTTCAAATATTGTCTGTTATATTAAAAATGAAGCATGAGGAATAGCTACATTTATGAGTCCTTCAGCTGAACCATATAAAAAAGTCTGTCACGATATCACGAGACTTTTTTATATGGCTGATCTGAAGGATCGAAAAGTTTTGGTATTCGTATTCCTTTATATTTAATATAACAGAACATTTTTTGAAGTTATATATTTAGACAATTGACCTAGAAAATGGATTATGCTGCTACTATATATTATTTCTTTTTCACCTTTATGAAATTTATTTGACATATTGTCATAATTTTATTTTAAATGAAATTTATTTGCTGTTATTTAAGCATTGTCTATATGCAGCATTTCATTGGTGCTTTACCAAATCGTCAGTAGACTACAAACACAATTTTGAACAGTTACAAACCCTTTATCTTATGTACAGGCTTTCAAAAACCATTTGAGAATTCACAAATATGTAAATGATTTTCAAAAATAAGCAAAGTAGGCTTTGAAAATTATACAAAACCCAGCAAATCATTTTTAATCGATATGAATCTATTTTATTTATGGTGTAGAAAAATAAAATAGATTCATATCGATTAAAAATTATTTGCTGGGTTTTGTATAATTTTCAAAGCCTACTTTGCTTATTTTTCAAAATGATTTACATATTTGTGAATTCTCAAATAGTTTTTGAAAGTCTGTACATAAATTAAGGGTTTGTAACTGTTCAAAATTGGATTTGAAGTCTACTGTCGATTTGGTAAAGCACCAATGCAATGCTGCATATAGACAACGCTTAAACACCAGCAAATAAATTTAATTTAAAATAAAATTATGACAATATGTGAAATAAATTTTATAAAGGTTAAAAAGAAATAATATCGAATATTATTATTAAACGGTTAACCGATTAAACCAAAATCTCGATTATTTTTTTATTTTTCTTGTGTTTAGCACATCCTAGTTACCCTAAAAAATGTATTAGAAAACCTACCTTTTAGTTGAAAAGTAGTGTTATGAAACATCTCTGGGGGGTTACCCTGTAATGCGATGCGAAAGGAATACTGTTCGCATTTGTATGTTATTAACATTGCAATGCGAAAGCATTTCTTTCGCTTCGAATTACAGAGAACCCCTCCTGATTTTAGTTTTGATTAATTTTCATAAGCAAACAGTGAACTAACATATCAAATTACGTGATACAAGATCATTGGTAAAGTGACAAAAGGCATTTGGTTAATAACAAGGTCAACACGAAGAATTTCAACTTCAACAGCATCATTAACAGCAACTTACCCTTACTTCAAATGGTAAAGGATAAAAAAAACAATGCCTCAATCGGATGATAAACCAGGCGAGTAAATATTAAATCTATGAGTGCTGATTTACATTGGGGGTGATGTCGCTTGTATTTTATCCAGTTTACACGATCCCCTTTGCCTCTGCCTCAAACTTTGTATTTTCTTTTGGTTTCCCTTCGTAGCCCTCGTGCTTTCACACGTTGCGTTTTTTGTTGCAGAAGTCAGAGGACTTTTTGACATTTAAACGGTGCTGCCATAATGTACATATTTAATTATGCTGTAATTTGCAAAATATAACAGAAAATAGGCCAAGCTGGTAGGACTGCTCATAGCTCTTAATGTTTAATGGGCAAATACTATTTACAAAATATTCAAAACGATTTAATTTATATAAAGATGAATTTATAGCTATTTACCAAATGAAAAATATACCGAATCGGCAACACTTTTTATAAATAACATAACAAAAATATGAGGAAAGCAAAGATGTAAATGAGTAATGTCAAAATTGACTCCTCAATTTTTGTTTCATTCTGGTTTGTTTACCGCTCGTGTCGCATGCGTTTTGAGGCAGGGGCAAAGCGAAACGTGTAATGCCCGCCGTGCAAGATATGTTTTTTACATCTGACTTGTCAAATTTTCCACTGTAAAATATGTACATGTCGTGTGGTACCTTAAAACATTGCTTCTGTAAAACTCATGTGCAAAGTCGTCTAACAAAATGTGAATTAGAGCCTGTTCAATTTTCATCTGACAAACCTTCCGACATCAGCTGCTTTTGATATTGCCAGAAATCTATGACCTGCGAAAGAAGTCAGCGGCTGCTGATTATTGGTGGTAGCATTACGCGGCTGCAGGAATTTGTTTACAAGAGCAATATGTGTATAAGCTTTTAACTAGCTTTGTATATTTAATAACAATTATATAAATCATGTATCCTTATTTAATGCAAACTTAACATATTAGAATTTAAAGAAGAAGAAACTTAAGAAATGGACGAGTCATCAGTAGGGATGGGCAAGGGGAAAAAATATATCGATATATGTCGAATTAAAAATGTCGAAATATCGATATTTTTCAACAATGATAATGCATACTTTATCACCAAATTTTTTTAAATAAAACAAAAAAGTACCTTTCTTATAAATAATTAAGCTGGAAGAGTTGATTTCCAAGATCCTTAATGTTTCACCAATATTTCATGGAACATACATCAACAAAATTACACTCAAAGAATGATAATTTTTTGAATAGACAAAATATTATAAACAAAACAAAAGATTTTGTTAGTAATATTCTATTTGATGAAGACTATGCCGAAATGTTTTTAAAAATTGCACGAAAAACAACACCAATGTTAAAAAAATATCGAATTTGATACAATCGATACATTTGGAAAAAATATCGATATATCGAAATTAAAAATATCGACGCTATATATCGATATATTTTTAAGAAAATATCGATATATTGATACTTTTGCCCATCCCTAATCATCAGCACGTCTGTGGCGCAAGAAATAATTCCTTTTATTCCGTAACTATTTGTCGACGTCACGTCAAGACAATACCAAAAAATTGACACATTTATACTCGTCATCGACAACAATTTACTGTTACTGACAGTCACTTACCATTCTCTAAGATATAAAATGGGAAGAGGCTGTTAATAGTAGTAAATTTTTGTCGAATGCGAGTAGACAAGTACTAATTTTTTGGTATTGTCTTAACGTGACGTCGACAAATAGTTACGGAATAATGGGGAACATTTTATGGCAGCAACAAGCCATTTTGCAATCGAACGACTTGAATATTTGTGTATCAGCTGTTGTAAACAAACATGGGCAATGTCAGAGGTTTTTGTACATGTACATTAGGGCATAACAAAATTTTTGGCATAGTACCACGGAGTGGCCAAGAATGTTTTAGTAATGAAAGCACCTGTCTCCCGTCGTTTTGCTAAAAAAAAACCTCACGCAGGGAAGGAAATTTCTGAAAGGTAAGCATAAGGTATTTTACTAAGGTTTTTACATATAACGAATTTTGAGCCGCGATGAATTGTAAACCGTAGGAAAATGTTTAAATCTAAAGTAGTGGATAAATTCAAAAATAGCATTTAATATCAGGTGTATATTTTTTAAAATTTCCGCGAGATAAAAATTGTTGTTTTCAAACTTCAACTCGATCCCTGCGTGAACTTTTTTAACGATCCGAAAAAAATTATATTTTTTATTAATAACTTTTAATGTTCTACACGACTATACTATGCCGTTTTTGATACTCGCAAAAAGTGTGAAAAAGTTATCCCCTAATGTACATACGTTTGTGAACTAATGTTATAAATCTTCTGTAAAACATAAATTTTGACAGCCATGCAGAATTACATATGAATCACAAAGGTGACAAGTCATATGTAAAAAACATGTCATGTATGACCTGCTTAAACTGGGTATTTGTCTCTTTCGTATTATGTTATGTATGAGCGGTGTTGCCAGATCGGCTTACTTTTTATTTAATTGAATACCAATTGGTTTATGGAAACACTTGTTACGAATGAGCGAATAAAAAAACATTGCCTAATTGAACGTAAACAAGTCCCTAGATTGTTGCAACATATGTATGTCTTTATGCAAATGCGCGCAGATTTAAGGCAGAACTTCGAAATAGAACGTAAAACGTAAGCACTGTCGCCGCGACATCACCCTCTATGTAAATCAGCTCTATGTCATCATGGATATTAGTAAATCAGAAATCTTAATGCTACTCGTACATTTTATGTAAAGCTTAGTCTAGACGATATGTTGAATCTGCATATTTATGGTAAAAAATTTGTTACCAGTGCCAACATATCGTGTAGACACTAGATTTTTTCAACATATTTTTACGTTTTAACAAATTTACTACGTATGCTGACAGATATGCTATTTGTTGAAAAACGTACGCAAGCTTTTCAGCATATAACAAATTTGATAGCAAGCTTAGTCTAGACGGTATGTTGAATCAGCAAATGTATGCTAACACTCATATGCTTTAAAATAACAACAAATGTGTCTGTCAGCATATTCAATATGCTAAGCGTCTACACGGTATGCTGAAAGTCCCAAATTATTTTAAGTCAACATATAACAGCAAATGATATGTCAACATATCAGTTAGCATACAATTTTTGCGTCTACATGATATGTTGAATTTCGTATGATGATATATATGCAGAGTCGTGTAAACATTTGTTTATAAACTTCAAATAAATTTTACAATACTCTTTCATTATTACTTATTTCTATCAATTATTGCTTTTATTTTGAAATTAATATTTTTAGTGCGAAATAAATTTTTAAAAATAAAATATAATATCATCGATGTATATATCACTAGCATTGTTCTGAAGAACGCAAAAAATTAGAAAATACGCGAAAAGTTGCTAAAATGTGTTGAAGAAATGGCTTAAGTCAAAAATACAAACGCTGTTGAAAATAAAAATAATAATAATCATGAGGTAATAGCCCTTTTAAGACAAAAATTTTTTTTAAATTTTTTTCGGCGCTCTCTTTTGTTTCCGGAGTTACGGGGTTAAAAACTTTTATTTTGAATTGGCCATAACTCCTACAATTCTTCATGGATAATCGATATGTATATTATTTTAAAGTGCTCTAAAGCACTTTTCTACTGGTATAAAAATTTTTGAAATCCATTAACCCATTGCGAGCCAAATGCAATTTAACCTTCCTATACCCGCGCGTTGGTCTGTGAGACCGACAAAACGATTTTACGTAAATATTTATTTTCCCAGAAATTCTACAAAGTTGAATTTTCTGTTAGCTTCCGCTTTTTTTACAAGCTCCGTTTTAGTGTTGATTTGGTGTTTGCACTAGACAAGCGTGTTAGTGTATTTCATAGCAATTGGTCTGTGAGACCTTTTGTGAAGGTAAAACATGCAGTGCGATATGCCCTGATTTTATTTAAAGGCTGAAAACTAAGTTAACATATGATTTATGTATTGTGCAAGAAGTGCTTTTAAGTTGGTATAAATTATTTTTATTATTTGAAGAAAAAAATATGTTTTTGTTTTGTTTTTGTAATATCTAAGAAAGAACTATCGATTTTGATTATTTGTTAAGGACTAAAAATCAATAAAATAAGTGAATACAAATTTATAGCGTGATTTTATTTTTTTATTATATCATTGAGATTAAAAAGAATCTTATGTTTTTGGTTTTGTTTCAAAAAACTAGTATTTCATCTAGTTCAAACTTTCGGTCTGTGAGACCGTGCGCGGGTATATGTGTTATAAAAATTAGCGCGGGTATAGGAAGGTTAAAAAAAATTAACCCGGCTTTTTACGTAAAAACACCGTTATCTCAAAAACTTACCCATATAACGGTACTTAACCATGTATATAAGTTTATAGAGAACTTTCTTGAAAGCTATCACTAATGAAATACGGAAGATATGCAACTTCAAAAATGAGGTTTCAAAAATATATATTTTTTCGGGCAATCGCCATGTGTGCATTGGTATGTATATGATAAGTGCTGTTTAGTTTAGGAGATGCTAAAATTTATAACGGGCTTTTTGCTAGGCAGCACATTTTTCCTCAGCGAAGCCACTATTCGACATACATAGAGGAGAAAACCCCTAAGCCCGGCCGGTTAGTCAGACAATCTTTACTCAGCGAAACCACCATTCCACATACATAATGGAAGTAAGTATATCAAATGAAAACTTGGAAGGTTATCTACAAAATTATTTACATGCTTAATTAAGTATCGATATATTGGTAATTTTTTTCAGATAACGGTGTGTTTACGTAAAAAGTCGGGTTAAAAATTTTTAAAACAGTATTTGGTTCAGAATGGGTTAACGGATATCAAATTGGGTTGAAAGGTATATCCGAGCAGAATTGTAGGAGTTATGGCCAGTTCAAAATAAAATTTTTGAGCCCCGTAACTCCGGAACCAAAAGAGAGCGCCGAAAAAAAATTCACAAATATTGTTTGTCTAAAAAGTGTTATTACCTCTTGATTTTTTTATTTTAATTTTCAACAGCGTTGGTACTTGTTCCGAAGAAATTACTAAGCTGCAAAGAATAAGAAAATCAAATAAGTCGAGAAAATAGCGAAAATACGCAAGAAATTGATAACATCCCGGAAATTGCAATGCCCCGTGCCGAATCAGGCAACATAGTTAACATATAATATGAGAGTTGATCTGAAATATAAATTCTATATGCTATCAAATTTGTTATATGCTGAAAAGCTTGCGCACGCTTTTCAACAAACAATATATCAGTCAGCATACGTAATGAGTTTGTTAAAACGTAAAAATATGGTGTCTACACGATATATTAAAATCGTGAACATACGTTTGTTGACAACGATAAAAAATGGCCGCCATATGTGGTTAAACATACGTATGTTGGAAAAATTTTTGTCTACACGATATGTTGGCACTGGTAACAAATTTTTTACCATAAATATGCTGACTCAACATATCGTCTAGACCAAGCTGCATAAAGAATTTATATTTCAGATCAGCTCTCATATTATATGTTAACTATGTGGCCTGATTCGGCACGGGACATTGCAATTTCCGGGATGTTATCAATTTCTTGCGTATTTTCGCTATTTTCGCGACTTATGTGATTTTTCTTATTCTTTACAGTTAAGTAATTTCTTATGAACAAGTCAAGAACACCAACGCTGTTGAAAATTAAAATAAAAATATCAAACAATATTTGTGACATTTTTTTTCGGCGCTCTCTTTTGGTTATGGAGTTACGGTGCTCAAAACTTTTATTTTAAACATGCCATAATTTTTACAATTCTGCACGGATATAAACGATATCTACATAATTTTAAAGTGCTCTAAAATATCTTTCTACTGGTTTATATCCGTCAACCCATTTTGATATACGTTAACCCATTCTGAACCAAATACTATTTTAATAATTTTTAACCATACTTTTAACGTAAACACACCGTTATCTCAAAAAATTACCGATACATCGGCACTTAAGCATGTACATAATTTTGCAAAGAGCCTTCCTAGCTTTCATTTGATGTATTATTTAAATCTGGGGGGTTACTCTGTAATTCGAAACGAAAGAAATGTTTTCGCATTGCAATGTAAGTAACATACAAATGCGAACAGCTTTCCTTTCGCATCGTATTAAAATACGGAAGTTATGCAACTTTAAGTTAGTTTTTAGAAATAAATAGTTTTTTTAAGTAGTCTGCACAGCCGGCATTTGCCGGGTGCAAAGATATAACAAATTGGTGGCTTCGCTAAGGAAAAATTTTTTCCCTTGCGAAAAACCTGTTATAAATTTTAGCATCTCCTAAACTAAACAGCACTTTTCATATACATACCAATGCACACATGGACATTGCCTCGAAAGAATATATATTTTTGAAAACTCATTTTTGAAGTCGCATAGCTTCCGTACTTCATTAGTGATAGCTTTCAAGAAAGTTCTCTATAAATATATGTACATGCTTAAGAACCGTTATATGGGTAAGTTTTTGAGATAACGGTAATTTACGTAGCAAAGTCGGGTTAATTTTTTTTTTAAATTGCATTTGGCTGACAATGGGTTAATGAATTGCAAAATTGTATATACCAGTAGAAAAGTATTTTAGAGCACTTTAAAATGATATACATATCGATTATCCATGAAGAATTGTAACTCCGGGACCAAAAGAGTGCGCCGAAAAAGTTCAAAAAATTTTTTTGTCTAAAAAGGGCTATTACCTCATGGTTATTATTATTTTTATTTTCAACAGCGTTGGTATTCTTCACTTAAGCCATTTCTTCAACACATTACAGCAATTTTTCGCGTATTTTCTAATTTTTTGCGTTCTTCAGAACAATGCTAGTGTTATATACATCGATGATATGTATCATATTTTATTTTTAAAAATTTATTTCGTACGAAAAATATTAATTTTGCAATAAAAGCGATAATTGATAGAAATAAGTAATAAGGAAAGAGTATTGTAAAATTTATTTGAAGTTTGTAAACAAATCTGCATAATATTGTCAGCATACGGAATTCAACTTATCATATAGACGCAAAAATTGGTATGCTAACTTATATGTTGCCATATCATTTGCTGTTATATGTTGACTTCAAAAAATTTGGTACTTTCAGCATACCGTGTAGACGCTTAGCATATTGAATATGCTGACAGGCGCATTTGTTGTTATTTTAAAGCATATGAGTGTTAGCATACATTTGCTGATTCAACATACCGTCTAGACTAAGCTTTAAGCCATTTCTTCAAGACATTTTAGCAATTTTTCGCATATTTTCTAACTTTTTGCGTTCTTCAGAACAATGCTAGTGTATATGTATATCACTAGCATATGATATTATATTTTATTTTTAAAAATTTATTTCGCACTAAAAATATTAATTTTACACTAAAAGCGATAATTGATAGAAATAAGTAATAAAGAGAGTATTGTAAAATTTATTTGAAGTTTGTAAACAAATGTTTACACGACTCTGCATATATATTATCATACGGAATTCAACATTATCATGTAGACGCAAAAATTGGTATACTAACTGATATGTTGACATCTCATTTGCTGTTATATGTGGAAAGAGTTCTGCAGCAATGTAGAATCCTTCTCAGAAACTAGAAGACTGCGAAACAGCCATCTACACCTGGCTACATCCAGAAATTTGATAGCATCTGTACCAATATCTCTCATAAGTCTCCAGAGGTCCTGGTGGAGACCCACTTTCCACGTTGCCAACCCTACACGGTCTATAGAGATTACTACGGACAAGCTACACTAGGTAATAGTTTCCATCCGTACAAATCCCCTGATTCGGTTGGCATTATTTCTGCAGATCTCCAGCAGTCTGGATCTAGCGACCCATTGGCAACTTACCATATACAGAGCCTGCCTTTCATGGTCATACATTCCGAAAGGAGGTAAAGCATCGCAATCTAAGGCGAAGGATTTTACACCGATTAGCCTAACCTCCTTCCTTATAAAGAGACTGATCGACGTTCATATAAGAACAACTGAGTAGTCCACTTGCAAACACCGCTATGTTAATATATCGAAATTTGTAGAAAATCGATTAAAGCTTCAAACAACAAATAAAATGGCGGCTTTTTATTTTTTCAACTTAGCGGTGTTTGCAAGTGGACTACTCAACTGTTGACAGTGCTCTCCTCTCAGCCTCTCAACACGCCTACGCCAAGGGGCAATCAGTTGAGGCAGCCTTGCACTCGCTTGTAGGATACATAGAAAATTCACTCGAGCACAAAAATTGTACAGTGGTAGCCTTCATGGATATTGAAGGTGTTTTCAACAATATTGACTCGACGGCAATAATACTGGCTCTTATTGAGCTGGTGATTATCCGGTTCACATATCAGCTTATAAAGAATATGCTCCAATGCAAACTATAACATCCACTATGAATGTAGCACGATTCAGCAGGCACGTCCGCAGAGGCACGCCACAGGGTGGAGTACTATCACCGCTCTTGTGGAATGTGACTGTTAATGTTCCACTAAAAAAACGAATCCATGTATATTAAAAATGTTTCATATGTAGACGATGTGACAATATCGAAATAAGTCAGCTTTTTAGTTGAACTTTTTGCTGGAAACTAGGCGATTTAAAACGCGCGTTTTACAGCACTATCCTACCTTTTTCATTTTGGTAATTTTTTCGTTTTGTTTTTTCGTTTAACTTTAGTTCTTTTTTTAAAGTTTTTTTTGTTATTTTTTTAGTTTTGGCGCTTTTTTCATTTTTGTGATTTTTAAATTTTTTTCGATTTTTCGTGTTTGGCATTTTTTGCCGATTTTTTGGCGGTTTTTTGGTTATGGCGTTTTTTATTTTAACGTTTTTTCGCTTTTTGACGATATTTTTAGTTTTATAGATTTATTTTAGTTTTGGCACTTTTTCGGTTTGGAGAACTTTTTTTTTGTTTTTGGTGATTTTTTTAGTTTTAGCAATTTTTTTTTTGTTTTGGCACTTTTTTTCCTTATGACGATTCCTTCGGTTTTTTGAGATTTTTTTAGTTTTTGCGCTTTTTTTTGGCGTTTTGGTGATTTCTTTTTTAATTTTTGGCGATTTTTTTTTACGTTTTTTGAAGATATTTTTAGTTTTAGCATTTTTTTAAGTTTTGGTCCTTTTTTCGTTTGGACGACTTTTTTCGGCTTTTGGCGTTTTTTTTTGTTTCTTCTGTCGATCTTGTTAGTTTTGGTAGTTTTTTTGTGTTTTATCGATTTTTTTACTTTTGAGGAATTCCAAGGGGTACACGTCTGCGTGTACTCTTGAGATTCGTTTTGTTCTCTCATTCCTAATATAAAACTGTATAAACTGTGTGCACACATACACACATCATGTATAAATTGTAAAAATCGCAGCGACAAAAGTTGCACAATGTAAACGCAAATGCAATTTAAAGAAGAAACGACAAAAATCACACAGTGTAAACGCAGACAAATTGTCAAATGGTTTTTGAAAGTCTGTCCTTAAGATAAGAGGTTTGTAACTATTCAAAACTGTGGTTGAAGTCTACTGATGATCTGGTAAAGCACCAATGTTGTAGCGACCAAAGTTTTAGATATTCTATGAAAATTTCCGGTCCGTAGCTCTTTCGGTTCTAGAGAAAACAGCCTGTGACAGACAGACGGACGGACGAAGCGAAAACAATAGGGTTCCTTTACACTTTTGGTGTACGTAGCCCTAAAAAGTAAGGACACAGTTTTTCTAGCGCGTCAAAATGATTAGAAAAATTTTAATTTTGTTCAAAACTGAAAGAAAAAGTACGAATTCGTAAGTCTGCGTCAGGTCGCATCAGTGATGCCAATTTAGCAATTTTCTAGCCATTTTTCATCCCGTTTAGCCAGAGGAAAAGCTAATTTAGCCATTTAGTCATTTTTAGTCATTTTTTTAGCCACTTTTATTTTAATCCAGCTATTTTTTTTTTTTTGCAATTTTTCATACATAAATTTTTTTCAGATTTTTCATAAAAAGTTTAAACTCGCAACAAAGGAACAATTATTTACTACCAAAAAATACAAAAAAGTTATGTTATTGTTTTCGCACGCATGAGAATAAAACAAACTTTGGTAAAATGGTAAACCATTTTTCAGAGATACAAAAAAGGTATTTGGTTTTGTTTAAATTCATATTCATTCAGAAGGTACACCCAGAAACTTTTTAAAAATTTGTAAAAGTCACCGAAAAGTGTTTCGTTTATAAAAATAAAAATCTTCGGTGAACGCAAAAATAGCAATCGATAGGAAGCAAAAATAGAATTCAGAAACGTGGGTTGACACTTTCTGAAATACTTGCATTCAGAAGTTATACCCAGCTAGCTTTTTAAACATTTTCAAAAATCGCTGAAAAAAGTTTTTGCCAATAAAAAAAACTTTGGTGATCACAATAATGACTAAAGGCAATCGATATGAGGCAGAATGCAATTGGAGGGGGTTAGGGTTGTCGCTTTCTGAAATGCTTTCATTCAGAAGTTATACCCAGCAAACTTTTGAAAATTGCCTACAATTGCTTACAAAAATAAAAATCATCGGTGAGCGCAATAATGGCTAATGGCAATCGATAGGCGGCAAAAATACAATTTAGAAAGAGGGATTGTAATTTTCTGAAATATTTGCATTCATAAGTTATACCCAATAAAGTTTTTAAAAAGTGATAAAAATTGCTGAAAAAAATTTTGCTAATAAAAAGAAAAAACTTCGGTGAGCGCAATAATGCCAATCGATAGGGTTTTTGTTAACTTTAAAAAATCTTTCTAATTTGATGTAAAAAATAATCAGGTATGTGATGGAAATCGATTTCGAATGAAAATCGACACAAAAACGAAGAAAGTTGTGATGGCTACTGAAGTATTGTTTTCATATCGATTTTACTTAAAATCGAATTCGATTTCATTTTCTATTTTGTTCTATGAAAATATAAACAAAAAATAGATGTGATAGAAAACGAAATTTCTATTGTTTTACTGTTTTCAAATCGAGTAGAATATGTTCGACGATTTCAAAAGTTTCGTATGATATGTATGTATTTCACACATATTTTTGCAATAAGTTTTGTTAAAATGTTAAATTAGTTTGTCACTGGAGTGTTTTTTGACATTTAAGCATATTTTTTTTTCTGATATGTATATAATTTTTGGATGTCTTAATAAATATTCACTAGCACTTTTGCAAAATCTCCGTATGTTTTTCTATTTTTAGAAATTTCTAATACATTTTAGAGCTTGTTCCCGATTTGTTCGCGAAAAATTTTATTTTTTCCTAGTTTTTATTCTTTTTACGATTTTCAATCAATCTTAGGACTTCTTTTGTATTTTGCAATCTTTCAGGCATTTTCGCCGCTTTTGTGGAACTAGTGATTTTTGCAAGCTTTCACATTTTTTATAGTTTTAGCGATTTTTAATCAGTTTTCGATGCTGGCAAAATTTTGCGAATTGACGACACTAGCAGTTTTTAATAAACTTTAGGTCTATTTGTCAAATTTATTTTTCGCGATTTTTCCGCGTAGAAGCAATTTTTTCCGAACTTTTATAATTTTTACAGTATTATCGGTTTTTAGTCACTAGCTGTTGATTTTGTACTTTCGCAATATTTTTGCGAGTTTTCGCGTTACTAATTTTCTAAGTTTTAACTCTTTTTCGGCATTTTTATATAAGCAAGTTTTTGGGTTACGCAACTTTGAAGCTCATTTTGGCTTTTAGAAAAATCGTGAAATTACGAATATTCGCAAAAAAGTTGCTTATATATGAATGATTACAATGTTACGATTGATTAAAAGCCCAAAAACCAACCACTTTGGAAACTTACGCGTATCGCCAAAAATTACAAAATTTTAAACGAGCCATAACTTTAATTAAAAATCGCTAAAACCGTAAGAAATGCCAAACATTCGGAAAAAATCGCGAAAATTCGCAAAAATTTTCTAACAGCGGCATGATAACTGAGTCTAATCGTGTGAACTATAAAGAGGTTAAAAAATTGCAAAAAGACGCTTCTATCCCGAACATTGCTGAAATTCGCGTGAAGTTGCAATATCGAAAAAAAGCCCTAACATTGATTAGAAACCGCCAAAGCCGCATGTTCACGAAAAATTGCTAACTTTTTTGGAATAAATACCCAAAAAAGGAATATACCCATATATCGGGTAAATACTGGGTAGAGTCCCATCTATAAATATCCACCATATATGTAAGTGATTTCCGTGGACCCATTTGAAGTTACATATTTTAAAATCTACCGAAGACTAATTAAATAACATGGGCTATCTTTTCTGGAAAGAAAGAGTGTAAAACAAGAACTAATGCCAGCAATGTACCAACAAGCTAAAAGATTTGTAGATTTATTATTGCATACTCATCGTAAACTTTTATAAGACATACATATTAGGACATGTAACCTTGTTAAAGATTATGCGGTTGCGTATATATAATTCCAAGTTTTGTTATAAATACTAAAAAAATAATAATAATTTTATGTAAAAAAAATTTTTATATAAAGAAATACATACATGGAACTGAAACAAAAGTGGAAAATGAGATCGATACGATTTCCATCACACCTAAAACTATTTCATTCGTTTTCAACTTTCGATTTCATTTGAAATCGAGTCGATTTGTATCACATACCTGAGTATATCAATTACTTTCTTATTTTTGATTAATGCTCATTTTTAGCTAGTTCTGGCATCCCTGGGTCGCATATTTATTAAATAAATAAATTAAACTTTAATACATTTTGTTGCTGTGGTGCTTTAAACATTAATATGTACATATTTTAGTTACATTTGAAAGATTAATAAAGTCTACAAGGGTATTTTACTGCCAATAGTGAAACCCGCTAATGTTAATTTTATGAAGTCATTCTACGATGTAGTGAGCAAAAAACAAATGTATTAAATGGCAATATGTAAATAAAAATTTTAGTTATAATAACAAAAACTCCATTAAGTGTTAGTTTAAGCCTATTAATTGTTAATCACATTTTTATAAACGTAAAATTACAACAAAAGTGTTAAAAATAACAATAAATACATAATGAACAAATTAAAATAAGACCATAAAGCCAAATAAAGATCTCACCTTCGCTATTGGATGAGTCCATGCCACGTCCCCTCCCTAAAGTATAATAAAGATAGGTATTGCACAGAATAAGGTAAATTTAATCAATAAAAAATAATTAGAAAGGAAAAAAATTAAACATAGACTAAACCAATGAAATCAAATACTTAAAAACATAAAATATACATAAACCCATTCAGGTTACGTTAAAATTTTATAAAACTTCCGCACAAAGCCATATTTTTTTTTGTTATATTATTGATTGTTATTTAATAAATTAAGCTTTTTGTTCTGCCGAAATATAATAAGTTTAAAAATATAATACGCAGGAAAACTACATTTAAAACCAAATACAAGAATATTCAGATACATAATCAAAATGTGATTATAGACAAATTAAAAACTAAATGAGTTCGAAGCCAGTATTTCTCTGACAATAGATAGATTTCTTTAAATAAATTGACAATAGTTATTGCACATTTATTTATTAACATACCTGAACTGTCGTTGCCATTTTCTGGACTACCGCTCGAGTACATAGTAGCCAATTTACCATCAAGTATAAAACGAAACCAGCCATTTGAACCATTTGATAGTTCCAATGCAGCTGAATCAGACCATACATATAAACAATCACGGCCTCTGCATATACTCCACTCATGCCAATGATATGCTTTACATTGTACTATCTCTTTGGCGTCTTCCATAGCATCATCTAAAAAAACAAACCAATGTTATTTGTTTGTTAAACCCATTTTTATCTATGATAATAATTATTATTTTTTTAACGCAACAACAGTTTTTTTTCGTAATATGTACGAAAGTTGCGTAATTCTACGAAAAAAGTAACTGCGATAGTTTTTTTTTTTGTAAAATGCTGCATGGATTAAAATCTAAAAGAATTTAATATTCAACTAAGTTCAATTCATTTGTAATCGACAACTGCACTTTCTGTTTACGTTTTCATCTTAAAAAAAAAAACTTTGACGTTCTAAGGTATTGCAACTTAATACATGTTATTCACAATTTTTATAGTTGTATGCGATACAATATTGCACTTTACAATCATTGTGCACATATGGAATATAAAAAAATTATACACAAAAAAAAATTGAGAAAAGGAATGTGTATTAAAAAAAAAAACTAGTTATACTAGATGGGAATTTCGTGCTAACCGAAATTGGTAATACTGTAAAAGAATACAAGAAAAAACACAGTACCTCTCATATTCTTTCTCCCAACAGAATTAGGTTATGTAGTTTTAATATTATTCCTACTTACTCATTTCTATCTAACATGTGGTAAATACAGACTTCGAAACATGTACTCCGTTCCGCTAGTCTAATAATTAAATATTCTAATATTCCTTTCATAATAAAAATAATTTGAGTCTATCACAAAAACGCATTATAGAGTTAAAGCATAAACAATGAATTTATTTATTTAAAGGTGATTCTATTCTGTCATTTTTATGGCAGGTAATATTTTTTTCACTGATCATAATTATTAGTGTCCGACCGAACGGTATTTTTCAGACTGAACATAAACTTCAGGAAATTTTTAAGACCGAAACCGAACTTGTTTTTATTGAAAAAAAAAATTAACTTAACTTTATTAATACGATTATTTCGAACGTATTTGCTTTGTGAATCTAAATTGATTATTAGGCTAAGGTTCGTAACGTTATATTCAGAAAGAATTGGGTATGATTAATATTCCAAGGAACAAGGGAAAAATTAACATCAACTTAATTTTTCAACGTACACAGCAGAACAGAGTAGCGCCACTTTTGGAAGCCGCTACACTTCCATCGTCAGTGCACACGTGTATTTGCTATCACCACTTGCCAGGTGGCTCTGTTGAATGTGATTTTAATTCTTATATATACAACTTTTTCGTGAAAATTGAATACGAGAATTAAATCACTCTCAAGCTGATATTAAAGTGCACTTTCCCAGCGTTGCCATCGGTATATTTTTCTTTATTCCCATTTTTCTGATTTTTGTTCTACTCAAGACAAACTTTTTTGGTTTGATTTTATACTTAAGGATATATGAACATGTAAACATGTGAAAAGCTCAAGCCAGTAGCTAATTGTTTTTTTTTACTTTGTTCTAACTACATATAACTTATTTACCCAGTAAAAAATAAATGCACGCGTTCAAAATTGAATAGTGTTTGATGATTTCATGCATTCTGAATGTCATTGTAGATCGTAAATAAAGCTATAGTTTTTGAACTCATTAAAAACGCATGCGATTTTACTAGGGTATTCATTTTAATCGACTTTTCAATTGTTCGATTAATCAATTAATCGAAATTGAGGTTTTTATATTACTCGAGCAATCGAGTAAAACTTTTATTTCGTTCGAGTTATTCGAGTAAGCTTTACTGCTAAAAATTATTCGAGTTAATCGGAAAAGTTTGAATTGAATCCGTTTTTTGTACATTTTTGTGGACAAAAATAAAACAAAACAAGTTTTTTCGCGTTTTTATATATTTTAATAATGAACACAAAAGAAATTCTTTAAAATAGTTTTTTTTTCACTATTCAAATTTTGCGCTTTGAGAAAATTATGCGCCAGGAAATATTTAATAACATTCCGACCTGTCCTGTATTCAATGCAGAATAAAAATAATCAGAATTGGCATAGCACTTTTGTTGTTATAAATATTAACTTGTAACACTTGGGAAATATTTGCCTAAAAATACGTAACCACTACTTTCCCTCAAAGTTAGTTTAATTTAACTTGTTTTTTATATCACAAAATAAGGTTAATTATGCTGCAAAAAGCTATTTTTATATTATTTTTAATAAATGCGAACGCATATTTAAAAAAAATATTGTAATTAAAGGAAATACAATTTTAACTTGTCTGTAGGTTACGTTTTTTTTCGGCAAATATTTGTCAAATGTGACCGTACCTTAAGGCTTTTATAATTCCGAACATTACATTCGATATTTTAATATAAAACATCTAGTTAACTAGTTGCTCTCGAAATGTCTTCTTTATTTCAAATAATTTTTGTTTGATGTTTATATTTCCGAATTTTTTAAAAAGATATTTGAAGTTGGTTTCTTTCTCCCTATTATTGTTACTACATTATTTACTTAACTTTTTGATCATGCGGACTATTAGTATGAAATAACGTTCGAATTCAATGGCAAATTTCATATAAAATAAAAAATGTTTCCACTTTTTAATAAGAAATCTACAAAAACTCATTAAAAAAAAGAAAATTTACATAAAATATTTTAATCGAGTTATTCGATTAATCGATCAAAATTACTCGAATAAATTTTTACTCGAAATTGAAATTTTTTGTTTGATCGAACATTATTTGACTTTAATTATTCGATTAATCGAGCAAACATTATTCGAGTGAATACCCTAGATTTTACTAAATAATATATTGCATAAAATATATATAAAATATATTGCATCACATTGACACATTTTCAAAAAACGAGTTTTAGCTGCAACAAAAAATAAGAAGATAATCACCCGCATTATGTATGTCGAAGTCGATTTTGTGACTACGACAACTTCGAGTCGTAACCGCACGAAAATCGTAACCAGCAAAAATAGAACTTTACAGGTGAAGCTTTTTTTAAATAGCTTCGCATCAAGTGGCAGTATTGCCCTGAAATTAAGTATATCAGATATATTTAGTCCAATATATGTCACATGATATGCCGAAATCTCACCTTCTCATTCTTTATTCCAATTTTTCCAACTCTTATTTTATATACGTACAACCAAAACCAAAAAATAGAGTTGGAAAAATTGGAATAAAGAATCAGAAGGTGAGATTTCGGCATTCCATATTGATAAAAGGAATAAGATAACTCATATTCTATTTCCTCATAAAATTTAGTTAAATAGCTGATGTTTCATTAATACTAGTATCCACGATCAAACGTGGTAAAAGCGAACAAAGGACGCTGATGATGACAGCGCAGCGGCTGTCGAAATTAGTAGTACTAATACATTCTGTTAGTCTGATTAGATATTCTAAAATTCCACCCTTAAAAATAATTTGAATTTACATTAATTCAATTATTGAACTTAAGCCGAATAATAATAAGTTTCGACTTTTATTAATATAGATTATTATTAGTTTTTGCACAAGGGTTTCTGCAAAGTGTCTTGAGATCTTTGTATCTTACTGAAGAAATATTTAAAAGATTATTATTTAACGGCACGGGTCAGTTAGAGGTAATTCCACAGTTAACCCTGTCGATTTGATATAATTTTTTTTTGTTTCGGAGTGATTAAAATTGTCATACTTGAGAGTATCATTATACGGTATATTTTTCAAAGAAAATAGAAAGTAGCTTAAGAAGTTGTATTTGTGTGATATGCGGAAACACTGTCTGTGATAACATTTACTAATTTTTGAAATTAAAATGATTTAATAAAATGCAATAAAAACGTCATGGGGTTGCCATTGAATTTAATATCGTACGATATCTAAACCGTTCTCATCAACAATCAACAGATATCGTATTACGTCCTGGTAATAAAAACGTTATTTTTATGCTATTTATATAATTATAATTTTTAAGGAAGTCACATATGGTGCCAAGCATGAATATATTGCGGTTTTGGCCCACATAGCTGTCACAGAAAACACTTATCGAAGGATACGGGTTTCTGGAGTCATTTTCATATTTGCTACCACTAGCTAGCACATTATTGCTCTTCTTAAAAAATGTTCATTTCAGAATCTGTGTATCGTCGAGAAATGACGACTCGTTTTCCAGCCGGTATTTTTGTCTTGTTTTGTTACCTATGCCCATGAGCACTCGATCTGATTCGGTGGATTTTTACTGCAATAGTTTCTACACATTTTATTTTTACATGGGTTAGAAAGGACACTTGTGTCACCGGTTCTGAATTTTTGTAGTATTTTGAGTAATATTTTTATTCTTGCATATCTTCTTTATCCGATGCAAGAGTCTGTGATGATTTTTGAATTTCGTATGACGATATATAGCTATTGGTCCGTGTTATCCGATATTGCTTATTATTTATATTTTTGCCTACTGTTTAGTTGAAAAAATTTCATCGTAGCGAATATTTCAGTAACCAAAATATATAAACAAAAATAAATTTGGATTTTCGTTGAAATTGATTTTGCTGTAAATTTGTTACGGTGCTCTGTAGAACTACGAAATTTTTACAGATAGCGCAAAACATTGTATATTATCGATTTTCATCAAAAAACGGATATCGAAAAATATATGTTACGATTTTCGTGCGGTTGCGACTCGAAATGTCCTAGAACAAAGAAAAGTTTTACAAGTTTTTTTTATTCTATGACAATTCGACTTCGACATACATAATCCGGGCGAATAGCTCAGTTGTAGAGAGCATGTCTTAACAGTCAGAAGATCACGGTTCGTGTCCCAGCTGCGGCAATATTTTTTTATTTTTGTTTGTTTTATATTTACATGAAAAAAGTCTTCGAATCAGGGAACTTGCATGGGCTGAGTTTATTCATTTTAATAGAGATCAATTTATTTAAATTCCCGCACAAGCACATGATCTCCATTCATACGCTAAAGTAAAAATCATGCTTGTTTCACCTAAATCGAACCAGTTCGTTATCACTTGAACACATGATTATAAAAATGATTTGTCATGTTATTTTTTGCTGGATATGTACTAAATACAAAATGAACCAATTCATAGTACTTTTTAACCCCCAACCAAAAAATGGGTGTTATAAGTTTGCAGTGTGTGTCTGTGTATCTGTGTGTGTGTGTTGTAAAAAAATTGGGTGATTGTTCATCGACTTTGGGCGAATCAATCACCCCTATTGTGAAAGACGACGTCGACATCACATCAGAAAATTGTCACTTGTCTACTCTTTGTCGACAACAATTGATTAATTGGACTAATTTTATAAGCTTCAGAAAATAGACTGTCAGTAGCAGTCAATTGTTGTCGACAATGACTAGACAAGTGACACTTGTTTACTGTCGTGTTGATGTGACGTCGCCTTTCATAATAGGGGGGAATATTTTTAGATATTTGGCTATTTCTTCATAGTGAATAAATTCCAAATTTTTGTAATATGCTAAAAACCCAAGAAAACATTTTTGGGCGATTATTCATTCCTAATTCGGGTGATTTTACGTAATGAACAAATACCCAAAAACTTCGGACGACTATTCATTTCATACTTTCGGGTTATTCTTGACTTTTTGGGCGATCAGGCACTGTTTTTTTGGGTGTTTCTTCACTATGACGAATCACCCAACAATTTTGGACGTTTCTTCATTTAGCTGTTTCGGGCGATTTTCACTTGGGCGATTATTCGTACAGCCCATAATTTCACATAAAACATGTATATGTTGGTCTATATTAGGAAAGCCAAACGTGATTAGGTTTTTCAAAACCCGGTATTCGAGATTGTTAATTTTAAAAACGGGTTCCCGGGACGGGTTGGGATTTTTCGTGATTTGTATACATTAAAAAAATCAAATGAATTCATTCATGGTTGACGCGCCTTTAGTAGTAAAACCGACGATATCTTAAGACAATGTTATATTTAAATCTCTTCATCGGTTTTCTATGAACCTTTTCGTAGTTCAGTTGAAATGATAAATAAAGAAAAAGTCAAACCATTTAAAGCTGGCAATCTATTAATTACAGCCCCAAGCAACACCTCTTTTGTGGGCCTAGGAAGTTTGTAATTTTTAATATCTTCGGTTGGGGTGCTTACTTTTCATCTTGTTTTGTAGCCGAATCTATATAAATAAAAGAGTAACGTTATTGAGTGACTGACTGATCATCATCGCCCAGCCCAAACCACTAAAGCTAGAAAGTTGAAATTTCGTATGTGGGCTCCCCTCAGGATGTATAGATCCACTAAGACGGGGTTTTGGGATATTCAAATGCTAATTTCTTTTGCTGTATTTCCGTAACGGTACTTGACATGACTTTGAAACTATGAAAGATTGTCCGAATTATCGTAAATAATGGATTTTCGTCTAAAAACGATTTTCAAAAAGCATGTCCCTTAAGCATTTCTTGCGGTTACCACTCGATATTCTGACTATCATGATATGAAAACGGATGAAGTTTTTTATTTTTGAAATTTGATGGAAATTTCGCCATTTTTCTTTTGCATTTAGTTGCATTTGTAGCACTACAATAGCGTACGCGACGAACTTTAAATGCTTATAAAATTTTTATTACAATAAGTTGAAAAAATTCCGATCAATATTTGTTTGCGGCAAGTATATTGCTTTAAACTTTTATTTTGAAACAATTGCGACCGGTCAAATTCAAATGACGTAGAAAAATAATGTTTTTGCCCTGCGTACGTGACATTAGAATAATGTCCAAAGAAAATAAAAAAATATACAGCTTATCGAACTCTATCTTTTATTTTTTCTCGCGAACTTTGTTCTTTTATATTGAAACATTAATTTTAAAGTATAATTGTAATGTTACAAGTAACTGAATTTAGTCACTAGAAAAGCGAAAAAAGTTTATTGTAATGTCTTAAAATTAGTCAAAGAGATATTCAGTTTAAGCTGTTATTTTTGATATTTAAAAATTGTAGTAAAATTTGATTGTTTTTTCCTCTTTAACATATCTTAAAAAAAATGTTTTTTTAAGATATGGTAAATATGGTTATGGATATGGATACTGTTTTAGTTTTTTCAGTCGTGGTTGTCATTTTCATGGAAATGCCCACATGCCACAGCTCTTACACCCTTCGATTTTTTTCTAATAATACTTCCTACTATTAATTATAAGAATAGTTCTTACTAGTAATCATGTCTTACAAGATATTGGTAATAAGCACTAGACCAACCTTACTGTAAGATATGTCTAAAGGTCCAAACGACGGACAGGACGACTTACCCGCCCACTACGCGTACTATAATTCCCGGATTCTGACAAAGGTGGGACATGGGATACAGATGTATCCAGCGGCTCACTAATAGTAGTACGCCCACCCGACCCTATCGCTTACAACTGGCAGATCTCCCGACATCTGTGCGTCTCTATCACCCACAAGCTTCAGATCACTCTCTTGTCCGGTCCCAACATTCTGATCCCCCTCCGCTGGTAC
Source organism: Panzeria rudis (assembly GCA_956483635.1). NCBI lineage: Eukaryota > Metazoa > Arthropoda > Insecta > Diptera > Tachinidae > Panzeria > Panzeria rudis. The sequence goes on along the minus strand of OY101449.1, from coordinate 46,509,761 downwards.
CGCACGAGTTCCGTTAGACCCAGATCTGCAATTCATCAAGATTTCCTTCCCTCCGAGATCAACATTTTCCTCAAGAACATCACTAGCTTTAACCTCACTATTGACCGTCCCAGCAATAAATCTACGATTCCTGTAAGATCTTCCATCAATCCTGCCAACAACAGTAACATAATACCATTCCTTACAGTTTTTTTTTCTAAATATCACTCTTTCACCTATACTCAAACCCGGCAAATCCCTTTGCATTCCGATTATAGTAGCGGCTCTGGTTAGTCATCTTACTATTTTCCTCACTTTCATCCATGTTGTTTCTTGATAACAAAAACTGCCCGACAGGCATCCTCGCCTTAACCATTCTGCCAAAGAGCAACTTCACAGGTGCAAGCCGCATGCTGGCAATTGGTGTAGTGTTATATTCCAAAATACGGTATTGAAACTCTTCAACCTCATTCGCCTCATAACAACGCTTTAGGATGTTTTTAGCGATCGCAACACCTTCTTCCGCCAACCCATTACTTTGAGCATAGTTGGGACTAGAAAATATAACCTGACAATTGTGGGTATTAGCAAATTTTCTGAACACACCTAACCCAAAAGGGTTGTTATCACACCTGATTATTAAATATTAGAGAAATTGCCTTAATAGCGTGTTGCGATATCTTATTATGAATACCCTCTACAATTAGAAACCCAGAGTATGAATCAATGATTGAAACAAAATTGCGACCCGCATATTCAAACAAATCTATTCCAACTCTATAAAATGGGTGCCTCGAATCATAATCTTGAACTAAAGTCTCTTTTCTGCAGTTATGAGTAAACATTTCGCACACAGAACACGACTGCACGATCTCCTTTACTCTTTTGTTCATTCCCGGCCAAAAATATATTTATACTTATAAAATTCCTTTGCTAGGCTATCAAACCTATGAAAATTTGGCCATCCACTCTCCACGTAACCACACACTCTGCTATACTCTGCATCATTCTGAACTATCGACCGATACACATTATAGTTATCCTCAGAAACACACAGACTTTCTCAATGAGTGAATAATGACCTCCATTTCCCTATTCTCAACCTTCGGAAGCTGAGCTCGCGAAAGGCAATCGCCTACTAGCACTTCCCTTCCAGGTCTGTACACAACTCGCATTTTAGGGTATATTAATAAGAATATTAACATTCTCTGTAAACGAAGACTAACGTCATCAATATAACGCATGATTATTGACTCCAATGGTTTGTGGTCACTTTCTACAACAAATTCGCTACCATAAAGGTAAAAATGAAATTTTTCACAAGCAAAAAACGATGGCCATTAACTCTTTATCAATCTGGTCCCATTTTTGTTCATTCCCGCTCATAGTGCGTGACGTATATGCAACGGGTTGCCCACCTTGCATCAACACGCACCCTAGCCCATCCTTTGATGCGTCAGTTTGAACTACCACATCCTTTCTAGGATCGTATGCAACTAAAACAGGGTCCGAACTTATAACGCCAAGTAAATTACGAAATTCACCCTCGGGTTCCTCATTCCATTCGAACCTTTCGTTGTTATAAGTCAATTTGCGTAATGCGGCAGATTTCTGTGACAAATTTGGAATATACCTGGCAAGAAACTTAAAAAAGCACAGAAGACGCATAACCAGGCCTTTTCATACACAAAATTGCCTCTAGATATTTCCTACTCGGTCTTACAGTGCTACCTGCTATAATGCTGCCCATGAACTTTACCTCTGATTGCCTGTATTGGATCTTATCAGGATTAAATCTAACTCCACTTGCCCGAGCTGCTCGTTTGATAATCATCGAAAGTATTTTATCATGTTCTTCTTCAGTTGATGCCACAACAGCCATATCATCAAAATATATCAACACACCTGGTGTGTCATCAAAAATCTGCACCATCTTGCGTTGAAACATTTCTGGTGCGCTGTTGAGACCAAATGATACACGCAAAAATTTAAATCTTCCGAATGGAATCGTAAAAGTCGTCAGATCTGCACAGAAAAAATTATCACCAAAAAATTTTCAAGCAAAAGTTTGTCTAAAATTAAATTAAATTTTCAGTAAATGTTCTGTCCATAATCTATGAATTGTTTGTTTGACTTTTATTTAGAACGCAAACACCAAAAACAACAATAAAAACTGTGTCGTAAAAAACCACCCCGATGACGACATACACACAAATACAACAACAACAACAATAACAGCAAGAGGAATGCAATTGTGCCAAGTTTGTTTACAGTGTCAATGAGCCCGTGCTGGACATTTGAAAAGTATCTTATTCCCAACATAAATGGATTGTCTCATCTTCAAAATAAGAATTAAGTGGATATGTCAAACCATTGTTTTATTCAAAATTAAAATATCATTCTTAATAAAAGACCGTTTATAAAATGCATATCTGCGAAAATATATTGTTTGGGAAGAAACTGATAATACCATTAGAAAGAGCGTGTGCAGTTTATTATGAATATATAATCTCAAGATCGCAAATTTTCACTGACGATATTCGTATTTTGAGATAGCAATTTGAAACGTTTAGAAACAATATATTTTTTTCAAAATTTGCCTATATTTAAAAAAATTTTGTAAACTAAATTTAAAACATTTACCTGTTGTTTGACTTTGTTGTTGACCAGATGTACCACTGCTAGTAACACCGCTAACTGCTATCGATTGTTCATCTGTTGCAACTGAGGCCGATACAGCAGTAATGGTTGCATTGGTTGCTTTTACTGTTTCATTTTCATTCTCTGGCTCAATGAGAGCTTGAACTTTAGAAAATACCCCCAAGCGTGCAAAATGATCCAAGAACTCATCTTGAGTTTTACTCATTAGTTCCTCAATTATTGTAAGTACAACAAGGTGACCATCTTCGTCGTCCTGTGAAACAAACACAAATACACACAAAAATTTAAAAAGAATATTAAATTTATTAGTTTTTGTAAAGGAAAATCAAAAATAAATTTTAAATTACTTTTCATATTAAACACGGAAGAAAATAAAGCAAATCAAGCAGTCAAAATAAACTATAAAAACATATTTCCAAATTACATTCATATAAAAGAAAAAAAGTATTAAAAAGAAACGGAAACAATTAACTTTGTGCTGTTTTAAGCAGATGTTCGTTACGATTCAAACACGCTTAAGGTGCGCCTAAAGTCAGCAAATATCTGACGAAATAAACGACATACGATTCACTTTAACTGTCTGTTCGCCGATGTCGAAGGAGTTCTTTCTTTCGCACAATTACATTTAAAACAGTGAGCTGCAACACGTGTCAAACTTGCGAGTATACCCAATCACGTACTCTGATTTTTTGTGATGCGATCATTTTTGTTCATTCACAAGTAATGATTGTAAACGCAATAGCTCATTTCAAACAATCAGTTTTAATCACTTGTATTCGCAATGAACATGAATGTTTGTGATTAGTTTTTTTGGTATGATTGTAACCGCACCGGATTCGCATTATTCTTGTAAGACTATTTATGACCAGCGCTAGCTGGTCGATCACAATCAAATCATGCCAAAAACAGGCGAGCTGCAAGTGAATGATTGTTCATAAACAATCCGCATAGTTTGTATACCAATCAAATCAAGTATAATGTTGCGAATATACTTGTTGTTGATTTTTTTGATTCGTGTATTATACTTGAATGTGAGCAAAACTGCAAAAGACTTGATTGGCTTGTACTTGTTATTTAGCGCTAGTGAATAAGACGGCTTGATCATACTTGTTGCAGCTCTCTGATTTAAAACAATAAGTCTATGTCCAGACGAGTCAACTTTTGCTTCTGCAACTTTCTTAAATTTTCTTTTGAAGCTGCATTCGTGTCCATATAATGAAATTCTTGTTGGGCAGCTTTTGTTTGTTTTACATAGCTTTTGTTGTTGCTTAACATTACGAAGAAGAAAACAAAAGAGAGTTGCATGTACATGAAGCAGTCCCTATCTTCTCACCTCTCTCTCCCATATACTCAAAATTTGCGCAGCAAAAGTTGACTCGTATGGACATAGCCTAACAATTTTTTTGAATTTGTTTTTGCTTTCAATGTAATTTGTGAGAAAGAAAGAACTCCTTCGACATCGGCGAGCAGGCAGTAAATATAACTATTGTCCTACCGATTAATCGACTTCGGCATCGATATCGGCCGAAAATTGTCAATCGGCCAATAATCGGTGTTCGGCATTAATTTTGCCGAATTCTGCCGAACACCGAATTTTTTGAACACAATTATTTGCAAGTGTTACAAAAATATGCAGAAATTTTCAACCGTGAAAAACTCAAAAAAGGATGAATACAAAAAATTTTTTACAAAAAATTTATTAACATTAAATTATACATTTGCTTTATACTGTATATTGAATGTTAGTAATATCACTCAGTTTAAAAAACATTTTCTTAATTTACAAAACCTCTGGTATATTTGTATTAAATAATATGTTGATAGTTTTCATATAAAAATTACAAAAATTCACTTAAGACACTTTTTAATTTCATATGTTAGTTTTGAAAAATTCTTAGGCACCGATTACCGTTCACAACACTAATTATTTTAATGTTGTATTTTGTAAACTGCGATTACGATTTACAGCACTTATCTGCAGTGTTGTACTTTTAGTTGTCTATGTTAATTTAGTGTGATTATCGTTTACAACATGTATTTTTATTTGCTGTCAAAACTGTCAAAAACTGGCAAGATGAACAATTAAAATGGATACAAATTGTAAGTATGTATTAATGATCTGCATCAGATTTATTAAAAGGCATTTGATTTCATTCAATGTTGAAAAATCAAATGAATGAATACACAAAGCAAAAGACAAACAAGCAAAAGCAACTTGAATCGAAAAGAAAAAAATACTACAACACTCAAATAAATATAATAGAGTAAAATGTGTTAACTACTCGAGTATAAAATTATTTGAATGTTTACTCAAATAAGAGAGTTTATTTAAAGTGCTACTAGTAATTTTTGCGTTTATTCGTTTGTTTTTGGTTTTGCAAAGCGAACACAGAATTTCATGTTTTTTAGTGTCTGTATGTATGTCTATATGTATGTATGGATATATGTATGCTGCTTTTAAAGGAAAGTAACAACATAACACAAAGGCATTTGCCTCCACTGAAAGTATGAAATTACTCGTTCATGTATTCAAACACTCAAATAATATTTGAATGTTTTGTGCATGGTAGAATAATATACAAGGTAGCCCAGGAACGTCAGCTAATTATTTTTTATTTGTTTTTTTTTTCATGGTACGAACTGTCAAATGTTGTGTATATGTGAAATATACGTTGCACACACAATACCACACGTATGTTTGCTGCTTCTGTTATACAAACACTCACATACCTTCTCTATTAATGTTTGACATTTTCTATCCCAAAATGTACATATGTATTAGTTATGCGGCTACCTGTTATATTATTCTACCATGGTTTTGTGTATGAATATAATTGCGACCGAACATTGCTATGGTTTGGTATTTTCAAATGAGTTTCATACATATTCGAAACAAACTTGTAAACCATATGCGTCGTTTGAATAGCAGTAAGCATTACATTCACTTCATTCACTCTTGTGTTTTACAACTTACTCTCGCCGTTCTATTTGAGTGTTTATTATTTGAATGAATGTTGTTTTCTTTGTGTGCAGCTAAGCAAATGAATGTAGTCATGCTACTCTCTAGTATGTATCATGGTGAAATAAGCATACAGGTGACCGCATAACGGAAACAAGTACAAAAAAAAAATAAAAATAGATGATGCTTGTCAAAAATATATACGTGCTGGACGTGGATTATGCACAAAACTAGCAGAGCAAAAAATAATCAGCTGACGTTATGCTGCCACCTGTATACTTATTTCACCATGGTATGTATGTATATAGATTTTTCTTTGCAAACCGTTATAGCTGTTTTACACTATCTCACAAGCCGTTCGACTTCTGTAGAAAATGCAACCCTGATCTAATGAGTTTATGGAAAGTTTTAAAAAAGCAATAACAACACATTATAGCAGGGTAGCATTTTTTGCAGAAGTCGAACAGCTTGTATAATAGTCTAAAACAGCTTTTAATAACATTCACAGCAACTAGATGTTGTAAATCATAATCGAAAAACAACTTATACTGTTTATGAGACAACACAACATTTGTGTGTTGTAAACGGGGTCTTATTTAGTAATGGTCTGCATCGAATCTGTTAAAAGACAATTTAAATACATTCATATGTTTTCAACTACGCAATTTTTGTTTTGTTTGCAATCTTTGTCATTGCAAAAGTATTTGTTTTGGTTTTGCTCATGTACGAAACGATTGAAAATATTTTAAAGGTTTGTGTCTTCGGATGAAACGTTTGCGAAAAGTTTTGTTTGTTTGCACGCTCTGGTTACAACTAGACTACATATAACCCGAGTATAAAATTATTTAAGGCCTTAATTGTGTAAATCACGTCACCAAAGTGAAATTTGTATAGAGAACAAAAACAAAATTTTAAATATTTTATAAATTTGTTTCATTTTTCATAAAAATTTTAAAATATTTGAAATATTTGAATGCTTTAATTTCTATACGTTTGTTTGGTGAAGAATTTGTATGAAAAACAAAAATTTTGTCAAATTTATTGTTTTTTTAATATATACTTCACTTCGGTGATATGATTTACACAATTAGGGCCTAAATGTTTTCTCAAATAAGTGGGTTAATTCAACTGCTACTAGTAATTTCTGTGTTGGTTTTTAAGGTTCCGTACACCAAAAGTGGAAAGGAACCCTATTGTTTTCGCTACGCTGTTCGTCCGTCTGTCTGTCCGTCTGTCACAGGCTGTTTTCTCGGGAACCGTAAGAGCTAAGGACCTGAAAATTTCACAGACCATGTAAAACTTTGGCCTCTACAGCAACAAATCTATGACAGTTAAAAATTAAAGGGTGTTCTAAAGCGAGCAACGAAAAATGTTGAAATACTAATGTAATATGCAGACACTTATATATATAGACAGTTTACATTTTCAAAGTTAGTATTAATTGGTGTAGTCTGTAGAATAGACTACACCAATTAACACGTTAAAACATAAAAATTAAAGGGTGTTCTATCAATTAATGTAATTTTGACCATGTAATTATTACAATTTGGTGTATCTTGGAATCCGTAAGAGGTAAAATCTTGAAATTTAAAAAACCCAAAAAATTAATAAATTGCAAAAACAGAAAGAAAAAAGCGTCAAAACAAAAAAGGTCCAAAATTAAAAATCACCAAAAAACGAAAAAACGCCAAAAACTGACAAAAAGCGACAATCCCAAAATAAATTGCTAAAACTAAATATATCGTCAAAAAGCGAAAAAACTTTAAAACAAAAAAATACACCAAAACGAAAAAATCACCAAAAAACAAAACAAAATTTGTAAAAAACGAAAAATCGCAAAGAAAAAAATATAATAAACACCAATGAAAAAATCACCAAACCGAAAAAATCGCTAAATTAACAAAAAATACTTAACATACATATAAAAAAACTAAAATTAAACGAAAAAGCAAAATGAAAAAACTGCCAAAATGAAATAAGGGCAAAAACGAAAAGGAATATATGTGTATTCGTACGGATGCCTTCACGTGCGAGCTAAAGTCGCACTGTACTTATTTATTGTTTTTGGTTTTGCAAAATTAACATGTAAGTATATATCGCGACCTTAGTATTGTTTTGGCCCATATGCCAAAAAGTCGGAAAGGAGAAAAACAACAAAGGAAAGTCACATAAAGTTTTCTCAAAATATATCCGATAGAATTTTTTTGTATTCTCACCACTGCTTCCGGCATATGTTTGGAAGAAAAATGTACATTTTTGTGAACTTTCATCAATCCGATTAGAAATTAACATCTTTTTACTGAAAGTAAAATATTTTATTTGTAAAAAGTAGCTTTTGTTGCTCCATGTGTATACTAACCGCTGTGTATTGAGTAACTTGTTATTGAGATGAAATTTTCTACTTTTTATTGAAAATAAGGGTATAAATGTTATTAGAAAAGATATATTTACATGGAATAAAAAGTAAATATTGATGAAACTTGGTATTTTACTTGATTTCTGATTTTTATTTTTTTATTTAAATTTTTTTTTTTTTACAAAAAATTTATCAAAAATGATGATATCGAGCACAATGAATGCTTGATATCTCAGAAACCATGCCGATATGTATGCATGTGTGCTTATATAGGAAATTAACAAACATAACAAAAACACATTTGCTTCTACTGAAACTATGAAATCACCCGTTCATTCATTCAAACACTCAAATAATATTCGAGTTTTTTGTGTCTGAATATAACTGCGGCCGAACATTGCTATGGTTTATTATTTTCAAATGAATTTTATACATATACGAAGCAGACATGCTTTACAGGCATTTCATTCACTCTTGTGTTTTGATAACAAACAAATGAATGTACTCTTGCTAGGCTTTAGTATTTAGAGAGACTCTCTCAGAGTATTTGTATGTATCTTGTTCTGTTTTTGTCCATCAATACAAACCGATACAATACACACTGGCTGTTCACAAGCAAATAAACACAAAGTGTATTTCATACAAGATAAACGATACAAATTGTTGTGAATTAAGCAATTGTGTAAAAGACATATTTGTAGATGATGAAAAGGCTTAATGGAAATGTTGTAGAAGATATTGTGTTTGGGAAGTAAATTGCAAAAATCACAGGCTACAAGCAGCCTCTACAAACGATTCATTCCGTAGAATGAAATATCTCTCAGCTTTACTTACCGAGCAACTGCTTAGTGAAGTTGGGCACCTTTTCTCTGATCGTAGCAGTAATCTTCGTGGTATGTACCACTAGGGTTTCCGTTACTTCCCAAGTTTTTTAGTTTTTGCTCTGATAATAAGTATCCAGCTGAAAAAAATTTTAAATTTTAAAACTAAACCGTGCCCTAATCGTGTAACATTTCCCATATAAAAATACATGGAAATTTTCGGCTTTTTGCATTTAATTGTTTTTCTCCGAAATGAAATAGCTTGTAGTTCTTTTAGATAATCATTTAGCATCCGTTTGCTATTTTTCTATTACAAAGTAATGTTAAGTAATTGCCCCGAGTATGTCCGTACACATTTCGCATTTTTACGGTTAGAAAGGAACCCTCATTTATTATATCCCGTAAGAAATCATGCTATTCATGAAAGATCCTTCCATTCGCGAGTCATAAAGCTGTGGTATTCGTCACCTCGACCTCTAAGAGTCTATCACTTCACCACGATTGCATTCAAGAAAAACTTGTAGAATATGCATCAGTTAACAGTTTTCAATTTTCTATATTGTTTCTATTTATAATTGTCAGATGTCAAGTTTGTTTAATATCAATAAATGGCAACTCTAGAATTAAGGAATGAATGTTTTTATTCATATACCACATTTGGCGACGAGGTATTGAAGAAACCCACAAAATATAAGTATGATTAAAACAGAGGAATGACTTCGGAAACTAAAGCTCAAATAACGGGTTTCAGCTTTGAACCTTTTTACCAGTAAAATATCATAATTTTGTGTATTTAACAAATAGTAAAGAACGACTTTGAAAGTAGCAGTTTCTTAAAAATTTTTTTCTCAACTGTGATTCGTAATTTTTCAGTAACAGTGATTAAATCACAGTCGCAGAAATTTCGGTCACCTCTACTTACGACAAGGACGCTTAATTCGTGGCATTAGAGTGTACATTTCAAAAATGTTACGTGCCCGTATCCTAGACGAGTTACATTCCGCTCATTTCGGTATAACTAAAATTAAATCTATTGATCCTGCGTATTATTGGTGGCAATCAATAAATAAAGACTTCGCAAGACCGTTTCTCGGAAATTACTTATTTATTATGGTAGATGCATTCAGCAAATGTCCTGAAGTAGTACCAAACATTAGAACAGCATCCACTCTTCAAATATGCCGTGCACTTTTTGCGAGAATGGGAACGCCAAATATATTTGTAAGCGATCACGGGTCGCAATTTAGGTCAAAAGAGTTTCAGAAAATTTCTTAAATAACGGCATACAACATAAACTTCGTGCGCTATACCACCCAGAAACTAATGGGTTGGCGGAACGATTCATTCAAACTATAAAAACCAAGCTTAAACAATAAAATGTACACCCAACAATTTGAAAAACGAAATGTCAAAAATTCTTCTAGCTAGGGTTTTATTTTATTCCCGGACTTTTTTGTTTCCCGGGATCCCAGGAATTCCCGGCATTTCAACCACGTAATAATATATTTACCAAACATTTTAATTTCCGGAATCCATTGAACTTTATATGAGCAAAATTAATCATTAAATCATTCCTTATTTTAAACTGAGCTTTATTTTAAAAAAAATTTTACGAACAAAACAGTTTCTAAAGAAATGAGATAAAAAAAATCAAATAAATTAAGTAAGTGCGAATTTGGCTCGCACACCAAGGGTTCCGTACGAATACACATACACATACATATGCATATCATTTTCCGTTTTACCTCTTTTGTTCATTTTGGCAGTTTTTTCGTTGTGGTTTTTGTTTAATTTTTGTTTTTTTTTTATTTTTAAATTATTTTTCGTTGTTTTGACGATTTTTTTGGTTTCGGCGCTTTTAATTTTCGCGATTTTTTCGTTTTTTTTGTTGCGATTTTTCGTTTTTTGTCGATTTTTTAGTTTTGACGATTTTATGGTCATGGCATTTTTTTTCGCTTTTTTACGATATTTTTAGTTTTAGCGGTTTATTTTAGTTTTGGCGCTTTTTTCAGTTTTGGCGCTTTTTTCGGTTTTGCGGATTTTTTCGGTGGTGATTTTTTAGTTTTAGCTTATCTAGTTTTGGCGCTTTCATTTTCGTTTTGGTGATTTTTTTTAAATTATTGTCGATTTTGTCGTTTTTGATGTTTTTAGTTTTGGCTTTTTTTTTGTTTTGGTGCTTTTTTCGTTTTGACTTTTTTCGTTTTTTTAGTTTTTTTGCGATCTTTTTAGTTTTGATGATTTCTTGCGTTTTAGCGATTTTTTTAGTTTTTGGTGCTTTTTTTCTTTAAGCGATTTTTTCATTTCGGCGATTTTTTGTTTTGGCATTTTTTTAATTTTGGAATTTTTTAGTTTTAGCGTTTTTTTAAATTTCAAGATTTTACCTCTTACGGGTTTCAAGATACAGCAAATTGTCTAAATTACATAGTCAAAATTACATTAACTGATAGGGTGCTCTTAATTTGTATTGTTTTAAATATCGGTGTTAATTGGTGTAGTCTATTCTACAGACTACGAACTTTGAAAATTTAAAGTGTCTATATATAACTGCCTGTATATTACATTAGTATTTCAACATTTTTCGTTGCTCGCTCTTACGGTTCCCGAGCAAACAGCCTGTGACAGACAGACAGACGGACAGCTGGGCGAAAACAATAAGGTTCCTTTACACTTTTGGTGTACGGAACCCTAAAAACTTAACAAACCACAAAACAAAAACATTCAAAGTAAATAAGGTGAAAAAGAACAATATTTTTATCGAAACTTTCAGAAACGTCGTATTTAAAAACCATTTCTAGACCGAGCAAAAAGATGGCATACAAATCATTAGTAAAATCACTAATGAACTGAAATCAAAATAGTTTTTTTCTGATCATTCATCAATGATTTTAGCACGTAATTGTCAGAAGACGGAAGTGATTAAAAGAGCGATTAAAAAGATGTCTAGCAGATAAATGTTGCGGTATTAGAATATTATATTCAGTCCTTTACTTCTTGGCATGCAATGAAAATTCCCTGACCTTAGAAAATTTTTACTTTTATATCCTTTGTTGAAAATGGCTTTTTAAAACAGTCAATGGAGATTTGAGTAGTGGTATTCAATGTAAGATGCAAATGGTCTTGCGAAACAGCAAATGAAAAATATCGTAGCTTTTTTATGAAATCTAACGGCAACTCTGTGTATTTTGTTGTTGGCTTTTATAAAAAAGCTACGATATTTTGCATTTGCACTTTCGCAAGACCATTTCCATCAAATACTGAATTCCGCTAATGTATTAATTGTTTCATCTCACAATCGCTTTCTTATTCAAGCAACACCGTTTTCAGTTGTTGAGAAAAGCCTTTCGACCTCTACAGAAGTTGCCCGCATAGTTAAGAGGACGTTGTATAAACTATCAATATTTGTCGTCCTTTTTCCGCTGTCTCCAAATAATTTCAACTGCTTTGTTAATAGCAGCGTTTAAGTTTCCTCGAAAGTTTTCTCTTTCATCACCGTCATCTGAAGTAATATCTATTTGAGTGTTGTGTTTTTCTTCCGACGGGGTTTTTTTGAATTTGGAACGATTTTCCGTCATCCCACGTCAAATTTGGTTTGAAAACAGACCGGTTTCGGCTATGTGCCATCTTCAGTGTTCTATTGAATACTAAATTTAGTATTCAATATCTATTTCTCCATTTTCTTCGTCATTAAATGCATGAAAAAACGTGCATAAAGATTTTCTGAATATTTAATTGTCGTGCATTTTGGTGCATATTGAAAACATTGCAGTTGCTTTTACAAAAGAAATTGGTTGTTTAAATAATTAATTAAAGAGAAAATATTTTTTCTCTTCGTTTTTCAATCAAAAATAATTTGATATGCAGTTATTTTGGCTTAGCTGCACAATTAATTTTTCACGATTTTTTGTGTGCAGCTAACTCTGATATTTTAATTTTATATGAAATTGATTTAGATGATCAACGGATTTGGAAACGCTATTTAGATCAAATTCGTAAAGTAGGGGATGAATTGGCAATAGTCGCATCTAACTAAACTGATATTCTTGAAACAGAAGAGATAAACCTTCCAAAAATTGTAGAGATGGACAACTCGGTATAGCAACACGGGGAAAAAAGTAGTGGTGAGGATGGTGGTTTGTCGAAATGTTCAGCCCAACGTGACAACACAGTGATCGTCCCGGCCCCAATAATGGATGCTGATTCTACAGATGAACCAGGTCCACCTCCATCTAAAAGGGTTGTTAAAACTCCCAATAGTCTGAATCTATAATTAAATTATGTAAGAAATCAAGTTTTAGGGGGGGGGGGGGAAGTTGTCAGATGTCAAGTTTGGTCAATATCAATAGATTAAAGTTTTGACCATAGTGTATATTTTGTATAGTTTATAAACATTCTTATTTTTCGAAAATAAAAATAAAAAAGTTCGTTATTTTTCTAGATGTGTTCCAAACAAAACAAGCTCGTTTTCTTTAAAATCGATCCACAACTTTTGATTTTATTCGCAATGAAGTGAGAAAACTTAATTGATAAAAAGTATGATTTTAATACAACTGAAACATATTAATTTGTGTATGTGTATGCTACTGTATAAAAATCACAGTTTTTATTGAGTTCCCTCACTTAATTGCGAATAAAAGCAAAAGTTGTGGATCGATTTTAAAGAATAATGGCTTGTTTTTTTTTCAAAATGTTTAGCTATCGGAATAGAGAAAAATAACGGAAAATTGTTTTATTTTGATTTTTTAATGAATTTTTTTCAAACAAAATTTTTTATAAACTATAATATCTACTATGCTCAAAATGTTAATGACAAATAACTTTCGTAGGAATTAAATTATCATTATCATTAAATATATTTTTTGTAGAGCGTTAAATTATCTATAAAATATATATTGGCTATTGCGGTATGCTATGTTGTTTCGCAGAAACACAATTAAATGCAAAAAGTCCGAAATTCTCATGTATTTTATATGAGAAATGTTACGTGATTAGGGCAGGGTTTAATTTTGAAATTTAATTTTTTTTTCAGTTATTTTGGCTTAGAACAAAAACGAAAAATTTAGGGGGTTGCCCAAGATAAAGAACCAGCTTGGGAAATAACGCACCCCCTAATGTACCATATACTGTAGAAAAACTACTGTTCCGAAATTACAATATAAATTTTTTTTAATTTTGTATATTAAATAGTTCATACCCATAAGTTAATTTTTTGCTATAACTACTTAATAATTCCAAATTAATTTGTTTTTCTGTTGTTACAACTAAAAATATTTCTAAATGAATTATTTTTCACGTAATTTTTTATTTTTGAACTGAATAGGTTGTCAGAAAATTTGTATTCCCCCTTATCGTGTTTGGCGTTTTTGTGGCGAAAATCAGGCGTTTTGTACTAGATTAAAGAAAAATGTCGCTTATTTTCTTTAATCTACTACAAATTGTCGAATTTGAAGTCGAAAAACGCCAACCACGATGAGGCCCATTATTTCGGCTTTCTAGTTCAATATTTTGAATTAATATAAATTCAAAATATTTTTTATTAAGAGTAGAGTGTTAGAATATTCAAATCAGATTAGCAGAACGGATCAGTACTACTGATTTCGACAGGCCGCTACACCGTTTCATCAGCGTTCTTGTTCACTTTTACTACTTATGAAGGTGGATGCTTCTTATAGGGAAACATCAGCTATTTAACTAATTTTTGCCAGCAAATAGAATACAAGACTTCTTTTAAATCCGTGCCATGCATTTTTTCGGCAAAGACTAAATTGAGTCACAATAAAAAAAATGCATGGCACGGATTTAAAAGAAGTCTTGTATTCTATTTGCTGGCAAAAATTAGTTAAATAGCTGATGAGACGGTGTAGCGGCCGGTCGAAATCAGTAGTACTGATCCGTTCTGCTAATCTGATTTGAATATTCAAACACTCCACTCTTAATAAAAAATAATTTTAATTTACAGTAATTCAAAATATTGAACTAGAAAGCCGAAATAATAAAAATTTTCGGAATTATTTTTCAGTTTAACACATAAACTAAACGAATTTTGTAGAATTGGCCGAACTTCGGCTTCAGCATCTGCCTACAAAATCGACTTCGGTCGGACAGTAAAAATATCATATCCCTATGCAAAAATTATTATGTTTGTAGCTATTTGTTATAATTATGTTACTACGTTTACTCAGTTAAATATTTGGAAATTGTTGACGTACCTTTATCATGTATGAGGAATTTAATTTTTTCAATATACATACTTACTTCTATAGTAATTAAATTGCATCAAATAGACCGATTACTAGGTGTAAGTTATCATATTGTATCATAAAATTTGTTAGAAGACAACGAAATAATTCGAGTACATATATGTATGTATTGTATGTATAAAAGGTATCGAAAACGGCAGGCATAATACAAGCAAATATTTATTTTTAATTGGCCATTTAAACAACAAAATGAATCTATTAATGCAATGCAATGCATTATGTTATAAAACTCTCATTGCAAATTACTTTTTTAACGTTATTTCTTTAAATGGATTTTCAAACAACAAAGATGTCTTTCGATTAAATATTAATAAAATGTATATGCAACCATGATTTTGTAACCCTAAACACAGAAAACGTTCGTTACCCTATAATCTGTTCTGGGCTCCAAGGGCACAATATAGCGTGGATCCGCTGGCCCTGTTGTAGTACGAGCAGCCTTTAACATGCCGTTGCATAAATACGGTCTTTGCGTTGGCCAACTGTAGCTTATCTATAGTATATATAGTATAGTAATACAATTATGTTTAATTTAGATTTAAAATTTTCAAAATGACATAACTAAAAATAAACAAAATGTATGAAGCGATTTAGTGCTTGTATGTGTGTAAAGTTTTTGATTTTCCTTTTCGTAAATGAACCTAATTATTATTGTGTGTGAGTTTTAGTTTTCTTACCTCATTATCCAATACACTGGCTACAACTTCTACCAGCAGAGTGCCTAAATTGCCAGTTGTGTTAATAGTAACAAGAACTGATGCTTCAATATTGCTTAAATCTTGTTGAGTTTCACAGAGTCCTTTAAGGACTGTAGGTTGTGCGTATTGAACCATTTTCTTGATAAGACCCAAACTAGCACGTCGTACGCTGCTGAGCATGGTGCCTTGAAAAGTGCGACAAAACATAGGCAAAAACAATTTCAAATATACGGGAGCCATTTCTGGATCACCACGCGGCTCAATTGTGGCGTTATCTTCATTGCCATCTTTGTTGACAAGACTATGTCCAGCTGCCATCCATTCGCCCGGGGATTGAAGTATAGCGGCCACTTCACGATGACCATCGTCGTTTCGCTCTCTGGCCTTATCCAAAGGTGTTTTGCCATCTTCATCACGTAAATCCGGATATGCTCCATATTTTAGCAAAACCTTTGCAATGCCTGGTCGACCAAAGCAAGCCGCATAGTGAAGAGAAGAGCTGCGCTGTCCTTTGTTGACATCAGCACCTTTTTCGCACAGATATTCAACCATTTCAAGTGTACCAAAGGCAGAAGCCCAATTTAGAAGAGTTTGACCAACATCGTCCATACAATTTACGTCGATTCCTCCAGATTCAATGGCTTCTTGCAGTGCTTCAGTATCTTTGGAGCGAATGCAATCGATAAGCTGACGATGTGTTCTTTCCACTGTAGAATCGTTACGGCGAGCTCGTGATGTCAACTGACCTTGACCACCAGCAGCTCCTACTCTATTTAAGGCTTGTCGTCCTTCAAAAAGTAGTAGAAGTAGCAGGTCTGCCAAACGCATACAATCTAGTACACAACGCTCGTCGCCCTTTAGTGCCCTTTCTATAGCATCCGGTAGCTGAGAACGTAGCAAGTCATGTGTTATTGAAGATGAACCACGGCATAGAGTGGACAATAGTGAAATTGTTGTAGATATCGACTGTGATGAACGACTGGAATCAGTAGTTTGTGCTTTCTGAATAGGAGCTGCAGCTGGTGCTGGCAAAGTTTCGCCCTGAGCTCCAGACGAAGAAGTCGCGCCAGTTGTTGGTGTTGTTCCACCTGCAGCAGTTAAAGCTGTATTTCCTACAGGTCCAGCTGCATTACTTAAACGTTTAAGCAATTCGTCAACAAGGCCGTACTCCGCAAGTGGTGCGGGATCAACCCATTTGCGTGTAAAGCGATCAGCAACCGATGCAAAGCATTTCAATGCCCCATCAGAAACCATCGGATCCTCATGTTGTAATAAAGTACTTAAACTCTCGACACAATTCTGAATACAGGGAGTATTGGGTTCAACTTTAGTACAAAGGCGTGACACCACAGCCATGGCAGAATGCAATGTGTCCTTGTGGACCTGTGAGCCACAATCCCGTATAAACGATAGCACACAATTAAGACCGCCACCTTCGAATACAGCACCAGCTTCACGTGTACATATTAATTCTAACACTTTAATGCATTGTTCGGCTAAATCACGCGATGTGCGTGACGACAAATCTGCTACAACAAGCCTATTACAAATTGCTTTAATTGCGCCATCGATGGCTACAATGCGGCGAGTACACTCGGCAGATACATCCAAATAATATGTAATGGCACGAGCAGTGACTTCAAGAACATTTTCTGGTGCCAGTTCATCAAGAAATATTTTGCAAAGTGCTGGTAAAAAAGTACGTGGTGGACAACTAAGAAATATATTATTTAATATTTAATAGCACATTACTATACCTTCCACCACAAGGTGATAAGGGTACATTTTATTTAATACATATTTAATAGCACATTATTTTTGTTTTTACTTACCTCTCAAAACACCTGTCAACGTTATCAGACATTAACAGAAGCATACAAAGTTGCTCCAAAGCAATCAACTGCATATCGCGCTCATCGCCCTGGCCCATGGAAAGCCATTCCAAAAGTGTTTCTGGATCAACGTCTCCCATCTGGAATTGATTTCCAAAAGTTTAGTTTAATTAATACAGTATGCATGTGCGTAAATTCAGAAATTTTTTTCAGGTATATTTTATAATTATTAAAAATGTAATTAAACTTTTTCTTCTCAAACGTGATAAATGAGCTTTTCCTGCACTATGTATCTGTTTGATTATTTTAATTGCAGGCAAGGCACAAGAGAATTTGCCTTGAAAAATATCTAGCTAGTTTGTAAGGGTGGGTTTTTAATGTGAACATTTAATCTTAGTTTGAAATTACAGTATTTATCGGTTATATGCACGCCGGTTACAAGTTTTTTATATAAGCATTTCCCGCTTATATGCACCAAAAATCGTGCAAATTTGGAAATGCATATAACCGATAAATACTGTATAATCAATTAATCTGAGAATAAATTTAATTGAGTGCTAATTCTGTTTGCCGTTTTTAAGTGGAATCTTAAACCTCTCAAAATTGCCATAATAAATAATAAAATATGGCATCTCTGATCAGCTGGCTTCGCACATTGCAGAAAATAAAAGAAAAAGAAGATAAAATAAAAAGGAAACAGTAAAAAAACTTAAGAAATAATTGTTATGTGCTGTGAAATAAAAGTATAGATAAAGAGCAAGGTGAATTAATTTTATCAGGTGGTGTTGATTCTAAAACAACTACAACATTACAATAACATTTGACATCTCAGCCCCTATGTCAACGTATACAAATTTTGACATACGAGTATCTAATTTGTGGAAAAAAGTAGAACAGCTGTGCTTATAATATCACCTGTATAAATCCACCTTGATAAAGAGGTATTGACCATGGTGAAATAAGTATACATGTGGCAACATAACGTCAGCTGACAAATAATGGATACAATGAAAACTATTCAACTGGTCACGCCAAATAGTTGGCAGATATTGTCCTCAAGCTAGTCTTACAATGTTCAAATTAAAATTTTGTATAATTTCGTTACAACAAAAACACTACTCTTCGTATAACAGCAAATGATCTTCTTGTGGACATTGTCGCTCAGTCTGTTACCAGTTTGAATCATTTTGATACATACATTCCTGCTTGCTAAAATTGAGCGAAATTGAGATAATGAAGTTCTGTTACAATGTCCATTAAAACTTCTTGTATTAAATACTCACTGAGCGACAAATTCCTCAAATTGTTATTTTAGAACACGTGTAAGAACAAACGAAAAAATATAATGGGGAGATTTCTGAGGATGTTGTCATTTACATGGTCTTTAATGAAAAGATGAAGGACAGTGTCGCTCTTGTTGTCATGTATGAACTTAGCGGCCATTTGTTTGAAAATGTCCTCACTGATATGTTTGAGCTGTCACCAACAGGTCATCGACGCTTTAACATTGTCATGCATCGGTCTTGCAAGATGTCTAAAAGACATGGCCAACCGGGTATTTAGCATATAAACAACATTTTACAGCTCGTATCCCGAAACAAGCAAATAAAAAATAATCAGCTGGCGTTCAAGGGCTACCTAGTATATTATTCTACCATGTATGAACCCTTCAATTATTGTTATTTACTTTTAATACATATAAAGCACAGCACAATACAAAACATAAATAATTTGCAATAAAGAACATTTTTTCGTTCCTCTTTTTCTTTATTTATGGCGGCAAACAATTTCATAGCTGTCTTTGTTATTCCAACTTTTGTTTGTGCAAAAGACAAAACCATAATACTGTCAAATTTCTTTACGTATTATTTGACAGTTCATAACAACTTGTTTTCACGCTGTTGGATTTTTACTTAAGATTTGAGTTTTTGACAAATATTAATACTAAATCTAATAGTCTGAATAGTCTGGCATTTTACTGCAATAAGAATATAACTAATAAAGACTAAAAGAAAAGCCTGTTTAAACATCCATAACAACAATAATAGCTTGAATTATGACAGGCGGAGCTTACCGACAGACAAAGCAAAAATAAAATAAGAGTTGGGAAGAAATAATCAGCGTTGAAACTTCGAACTCACCAAAATGTACAAAACGAACTTAGATTTCTCATATTCTATTTAATAAAACCAGGAACCGTAAGCAATAGTTATCCAAAAAATGTAAACTCAAAAACTCTCTATGTTAGAGTCAACGGAGACCTACACTGAAAGGAAAGTTATTCATTCAGTATATAAGTAAAGCTTTCCATAAACTCATTAGATCAGGGTTGCATTTTCTAAAGAAGTCGAACGGCTTGTGAGATATTGTAAAACAGCTATAACTGATACAATTTTTGTCAACTCAATGTATACGATTTTTCAAATATAAGTAAATCAACATTTATTTATTTAAAAAATTTTACCTATTTCTTATTTTTCAAATCTTTTTGAATTTCAAAGCAATATGGTCATCATAAATGCAATGAAAATATTTCTTATATATTCTTCATTGTATAAAACACGTTGTTAGCTATGCGTCTCCCTTTTTCAAACCATTTAAAATAATGAAACCAATTAAAAAATCATATCTCGTAAGCAAATGAAAATAACAGATTGTCACTTAATGCACATAATGAACAAAGTATAGGCTATATATTCTAAAAATTTCAGACTTTTATCTGTATTCCCACATCGGTTTTTGGGCCCATTATTTTTGATAAAAATTGCAATTTAAAAAAAATCATATCTCGTAACAGAGTGAAAATATCAAAATGGCACTAAGTGGACATAATAACGAATTAATGGCCTATATTTTCTGAAAATATCAGATCTGTATCTCCATATGGCGTTTTTGAAACTCAAAGTTGGGCATTTTTTAAAATTCATAAATTTGCACTCCTTTATTTTTGGAGAAGATAATATTTTAGCACAATGAAACTCATGTCATGGTATCATAAGGATTCATTCTTCCCTACCAAAAAAAAATCAATGCTTTATGTTCAACAGATTTCACACAGGGTTCAGTTGAAAATCGATACCATGAGAAAAAAAACTGTAATTTTCAAGTGTCCACTTTTCGGCCTTTTAATTACTCCAGTTCAGTTTTGCATACCAATATTAAATGATCCTTACTGCCCTATAAAACAAAGCATTAATCTTTTCAATATCTTTCCTACTTAAAAAGCTAAATTGCTCTAGCAATTTATGAAATTTTGCAGAATTTTTTAATTCGGGTGGCCACTAATCAGAAGCTATACAATAGGGATATGACTTTTTGCATTTTTTGAAAAAAAAATCATGGCCGTACATGATGAGAAATGCCAAAAAAAAATAATAACTGCGTTTTTAGTTTTTCATTTTATTAGAAAAAAATCCCGCACCGACCAAGATTAAAGTTTACATGTCAATTCTCAAAGGCAAACATAACCACTGGTTTCTCACTTACGTTCTCTGATTTGTTTTGCTGTGTGACTGCAAAGTAACGGTAAATTCCAGAAATCGTCTGTAAACAAACTGCTGCTGTCTACTATTGTTCATGAGCTCATCATTTGGTGCGTGCTTTCTGACTATTTGGTTGCATTTATACAGAAATATTTATATATGAAATTAATGTAATGAGTTCTAGAAATAGTGCAAGTGCTGTTTTGAAAAATTCGGCAGTATGGGAAAATAATTTGACTCATTTTGAAAGAAGTACAACTAAAAGACGAGAAATTATTAACATAGATAAAAATTTTAATGAAATGTGCAGAATACAAAAGCAGATGGTTATAATAGGACGGTACAACGCATTGGCAAGAACCGAAAGAAATAGAAAAATAAGGTGTCAGATTATTGCCAAGAAATTGCTTGATATATGGTCGAAATTAAATTTTCCATGTGTACTTGAATCTTCGATAAAAAGAAAAGTAGAAAAGATTTTAGATCGTTACTGAAAACTTTTAAAGCGACCTAATGGAAACCCAACAATAGTGTTTGGAGAATTATTTGATGTAACAAATCCAGACGGCGTTTGTCTAAGCATGGAAGATAAAAAGTTGTACGCAGTTCAAACAAGTACGAAAAGAGATGTTGGATACACAACAGCCAAGGAAATGATTATTCATCCATCAAAAGCTGCTTTATTAAAAAGAAAAGTCACGAAATGTATCTGACACAACAATATCGTCCCTAGAAGAAGACACAGAATTATATGCATCATCAGAAGAAAACACACAATTCTATGCATCATCAGACGATGATAGCCATGAACCAAGAGTTAAAAAAGTGAACTGTTCAACTAAGACTGCAGTGAAAATGGTTCAGACTTCCAACGTGAGCACGAGAAATGCAGCAAAAATATGTAAAGAGTTGGTGAAATCGGGTATTGATATTCCAACACCTTCACAATCTGGTATCTATAAGGCCTCAATAAAAGCAGCGGAACGTATGGAAAAAAAGTATATGGCTACATTAAAAGAAGAAAATTGGTGTATGCATTTTGATGGGAAGAAATATGGTAAAAAAGAAGTGCAGGTAGTGGTGTTGACAAACGAGCTTAATTAAGTCAGGTTGGCGGTCATGGAGCTTCATAATGGAAAAAGTTTGGCAATATTTGAAGGTGCTAATTATATAAAAAGTTTTTAAATAGATAAATAACTATGATATTATTTGCAGGCATCAACAAAATTTTACATAAATTTAAACTATGGAATTCCATTAAAATTATTATTTGTGATACAACAAATGTCAATACAGGAAAAAAATGGAATTGTTCAATTACTGCAGACATCGTTTCAGGAAAAATCTTTTTCACCTCTGCAATATGTTGGTTGTCAACACCATGTTTTAGATTTGATTCTAAAGCATGTCATGAATGAAATGCTTGTTGCAAAATCAACATCACCAAATATTTCGTACGATATTTTTACAGAATTGATTACCGAATACGAAAATCTTAAATTCAAGCAAAGCGGTATTATCATATTGGAAATACACAGTATCAAGTGGCGTGATGACATTCAGTATTTGTAAAAACTAGGACAAGCATTCAAATATTATGAGAAAAATAACTTATTTCCTTTTATCAAATTCCGTGTATTACCAGCACTCAGTAACGCCCGCTGGAATTCCAGAGCCATTCTAGCAGTTTTAACTTTTATACTCAAACCCGAACACAGGACAGAACTTTTGCCAATTTATATACAACGCATGGTACGTTATATGGTTTTCAGATCAACGTTTTCGTCACAATAACTTTGAACATTTGGAAACTTCTGTAAGGCCCTTCAAAAATGCTTATAAATGTTTACTTAAACACTGGGTGGAGGGAGGAAGATTCCGCTATTCTAATTTTAAAACGAACCATTATTTGTGCAGAACGAGCCATTAAAATAACACAAGAAATCTATACTTATTGTACAACTGAACGCACTTTGAACTTGAAATTTATTACATCTAATGAAAAAATTAAAAAATAAAATTATTTGCAAGCTATTATTGTGATTTTTATTTTATCTTGAAAATAAAAAAAGTAAAACAGAACTCATAAATAAACAGAATATTTGTACATTACAAAAAATTTTAGGCCTTTTCAATTGAGTTGTCTTCTTCTTCCAGTTTAAAACCCACTATTTTTAATCATGTATTTTATATGGGAAATGTTACGTGATTAGGGCAGGGTTTAATTTTAAAATTTAATTTTTTTTCAGTTGGATATTTATTTTCAGAGCAAAAACGAAAAATTTAGGGGGCTGCACAAGAGAAAGAACCAGCTTGGGAAATAACGCACCCCCTAATGTACCATATACTGTAGAAAAACTACTGTTCCGACATTACAATATAAATTTTTTTTAATTTTGTATATTAAATAGTTCATAACCATAAATTAATTTTTTGCTATAACTACTTAATAATTCAAAATTTGTTTTTTTTTGTTGTTACAACTAAAAATATTTCTACATGAATTATTTTTCACGTAATTTTTTATTTTTGAACTGAATAGGTTAAGTCTGAAAATTTTTATTCCCCCTTATCGTGTTTGGCGTTTTTGTGGCGAAAATCAGGCGTTTTGTACTAGATTAAAGAAAAATGTCGCTTATTTTCTTTAATCTACTACAAATTGTCGAATTTGAAGTCGAAAAACGCCAACCACGATGAGGCGCATTATTTCGGCTTTCTAGTTCAATATTTTGAATTAATATAATTTTTGCCAGCAAATAGAATACAAGACCTCTTTTAAATCCGTGCCATGCATTTTTGCGGCAAAGACTAAATTGAGTCACAATAAAAAAATGCATGGCACGGATTTAAAAGAAGTCTTGTATTCTATTTGCTGGCAAAAATTAGTTAAATAGCTGATTTTTCCTTGTAAAAAGCATCCACCTTCATAAGTGATAAAAGTGAACAAGAACGCTGATGAGACGGTGTAGCGGCCTGTCGAAATCAGTAGTACTGATCCGTTCTGCTAATCTGAGTTGAATATTCCAACACTCCACTCTTAATAAAAATAATTTTTATTTACATTAATTCAAAAATATTGAACTAGAAAGCCGAAATAATAAAACCAATTTTCAGACTTATACCTATTCAGTTCAAAATAAAAAATTACGTAAAAATAATTATTAATGCGACGGCCCGCGCAAAATAGTTATATGCATGTGCACTCCTCGGTTAATGATCTGGAACTAAAAATACAGACAAAATAACTCAAGTTTCTTAAAAGTGTTTATAATGAAAAGTTCCCAAATCCCTTCCCACGAAAATCTTGCACCAAATAAAAATATAAATCCCCAATTTGGGAACAAATCCCTTATTTGGCTACATTGGTTTGGACTAAAAAATTTTATTGTTATTACGACTATGGTGTTCCCATAATAATGTAAAACATAGGTTGAAATTACATTATTTTTTAACTACTCAGGCAGAATTTGCGACTATGCAAAAAATAGGTGGTACAAAATTACAACTCTTCCAAAAGATTTGTGCCACCACAGTACTGTATACAAAAATATGACTTTCATTTTATTTTTATATTTATTTATTCATTATCATAACCAACTGAGCCGTTGGTGGACTACAATTATAAATTCATATATATATATATATATATATATATATATATATATATATATATATATATATATATATATATATATATATATATATATATATATATATATATATATATATATATATATATATATATATATATATATATATATATATATATATATATATATATATATATATATATATATATATATATATATATATATATATATATATATATATATATATATATATATATATATATATATATATATATATATATATATATATATATATATATATCTGGACAACAAACTAGAAAACTATTAACAATATTTATAAAAAAAAATTAAATAAAATTATAAAAGATAATAAGAAAATAGAGAATATAATCACATGTACGTGACAAAGTGTATTGCGAATTAGGAAACCTGAAAATAGTAATAGTTCTTAGTAATAATTCTTTTCATGAATTAGGGGTAAAGTTGAATTCTCTCAGAGAACGTGGTAAAGAGTTCCAGCACTTGAAAACTCGCACATGAAAAGATCTGTCATATTATAAGACGATTTCTAACAGGGTGTAGAAGGTGTGGGTTTCTAGCAGTCTGCAAAAATATGAAATGTTGACGGATATATTTAGGACAATTTGTGATCATTACTTTATAAGAGAATGTAAGTAATCTGATTTGAATGAGAATTTTAAAGCTACACCCCAAAAAATCGTTAACATACCTCGAAACATAATCATGTAGCTTCAATTTGTAGACAAAACGTATTATTCTGTTGAAAACCAAAATGCACCTGTTGAAATCTCCAACACTGCAACCAGAATAGACTTCTATAAAATATAAAAGGTTCACCATCAACAGAGAACGAACCAGCCTTTTCCTAATAGAAGAGGCAGATATAAATTCAGAGAGTATACCCTTCTTATAGTGTAATTAGTTTTAGAGATTAACCCACTAATATGGTTGCTAAGTCCAAGATGATTGTCCAGAAAATTTCTCAATATGTACTGCGTTCATAGTAATCCAATACCGCGATAACATTGCAAATTCATAATTTTAACTGTCGAAATATCATATTCACAATAATCATGTACCACTACAATACTGTAAATTTTACAGTGTAAAACCAAAAATGTGGCTTTAGTTCACAAATAAATTTAACTCTCTCTCAGATGCTCTCAGAGTAAATTTATGTTTACATTTACTTTTTGCTGTTGATACTTTATATCATAGATGATCAAAAATAAAAATGAGATGTATTAGCGCTCGCTCTCGCAACCCTAACTCCCAGCAAACATATTGGCAAACACCTAAAACCAATTTCATAATGATATGAATAAAAATGTCTTTTCAAAACGTTTTCCTTTCCAGCCTTAAATATTTTGTAGCATAAAAGGCATTGAATGTTATGAAAAGCATCATTTATCATAAAATACCGTTCACATCTCATTTCGTAGACGTGCAGCTTTTATTTTTTTTACTTTGTTTTTTGTGTGTTCAATTGTAATTGAATCGTGTGTGTTTACTGTGCTTTGTTCAACAAAAACCAACAACAATGCTTAATAAATTCCTGAAAAAAATGACGATACTCCGACGCATGTGTTTTCGTCGCTTGCTCAACGATGAATGAATGAGTTTTTAAAAGAGCGTAACAAATGTGTATGAATTTTTTTCAAACAATTGTTGTATGGGCTGAACATCTTTGCTTTATATGGCTCTGAGACTTAGTGGTAAGGCGTTTGCTTGTGAACATGTAGTCTACAGAGAAATGTATGAGTGATTCACTTTCGCTTTCCACTCACATTTACAATGCTTTAGTTACGTTTTTTAACATCAATATGTGATTATGATATTGCTTGCAGTGTTAACTCTCTTACAACTGACTGTCATTAACTCACTCTTGTTTTTTAAGTGCTGTTAGCAAAAGTAAGAAATATATTGGTACTGTTGTTTGATTGGTTTGTATAGTAATCAAATAACTCACAAAAGCATGTTGACGTACGTATGTAAGTATATGTATGTTTTTACACATTTTTAAAGTTATTGTAAAAATCTATTTAAGTGTTTATAGAACATTTAACATAATAACTGTAGAAAATGGAGTTTATCGTGTAGTAAAAAATACATATAGCGGAAGCAAAATATGGGATGTTTTTTGCCAAATTGTAAAAGACGATGGTAGTGTTAACTTTTTTAAGAAGCATTCAAAACAATCATACTGATTCATTGCTTTTGTGAATCATATGAATAAACAGACATGTAAATAGTGAGAAATATTCGGCAAACTTCGTCGTTACTTTTATTACTTTAATGCGCTGTGCTTAGTTAGTATCGTTGCTCACAATGAAATTTTAAGGTGGAACGATATTGCTATTTCCAAATTTTTAGATACACATTGTGAATTCCCTATATGTTTCTAAATTTATTTTTAATGAGCGACAAGGACTTACGTACTAAATTAATTTTTGTAAATTTTGCTCTTATCTGATCACTAATTTACAAATTATAATAATTTTTTAATTTAGGTTGTATGGGAGGTGGGCGTGGCGCTTGTCCGATGTTTTTGAAAATTGGATATATGTTACAATATTACTAAATATATTCACATGCAAAATTTCAATCTTATCGGATTGAAATGTAGCCAAATAAGGGATTTGTTCCCAAATTGGGGATTTATATTTTTATTTGGTGGAAGATTTTCGTGGGAAGGGATTTGGGAACTTTTCATTATAAACACTTTTAAGAAACTTGAGTTATTTTGTCTGTATTTTTAGTTCCAGATCATTAACCGAGGAGTGCACATGCATATAACTATTTTGCGCGGGCCGTCGCATTAATAATTATTTTTACGTAATTTTTTATTTTGAACTGAATAGGTATAAGTCTGAAAATTGGTTTTATTATTTCGGCTTTCTAGTTCAATATTTTTGAATTAATGTAAATAAAAATTATTTTTATTAAGAGTGGAGTGTTGGAATATTCAACTCAGATTAGCAGAACGGATCAGTACTACTGATTTCGACAGGCCGCTACACCGTCTCATCAGCGTTCTTGTTCACTTTTATCACTTATGAAGGTGGATGCTTTTTACAAGGAAAAATCAGCTATTTAACTAATTTTTGCCAGCAAATAGAATACAAGACTTCTTTTAAATCCGTGCCATGCATTTTTTTATTGTGACTCAATTTAGTCTTTGCCGCAAAAATGCATGGCACGGATTTAAAAGAGGTCTTGTATTCTATATAAAGAACACGAACTCAAAATACACAACAAACAAAACAACAACACAAGCACGTTAGTACTTGGTACCTATCAACAAGCCAAAGAAACACCAACACACTTAAACCACACACAAATTCTTTATTTAAAATATTGCCGCATTGAAAACAACATGCTCCTTGGACTTTTAAACTTGTCATGTGGTGGTAAATTTCATTTACACACAAAACAAAAACAACAACCTTGCCAACCCATAATAAGACTAAAATTAAAACGTCGTTATATAGAAACATTTTAGAACGCTGTTGTGAATTCCCAAATAAATTTTATTTATTTAACATAACATATTTAACATACATACATAAAATATATATATAAGTATTACAGGCAATCAAAGTATATTAACAATTATCACTGTAATCACTTTCAGATTTTACCAATGATTCATTCGCTGTTTTTATGTCGTTAAATCTTTTTTTCAACTAAATACCCTTTCAGATCATTTAAATCACTTTTTCTTAAAAGAATTTCTGACTATGCATCGAAATTGATGGCTCTGACTGCATAATAAGAGAATTTATGAGGTCTCTCATGGAGGCAATCCTACTTATTTTTCTCGTATGTCTTAATCTTGCATTTCTTATAATTTTATGACTTGATTCTATTGCTTCTTCTGATAACATTCCAATGGGAATGGTAGAATATTTAATAAAATCTATACCAATAACTAAAATTTTGTGCACAGTTGAAGGCATATAGAACCAAGAATATAATTCGAAATATACAGTACAGTATCTATTAAAAGTATCTTTTGAAAGTGTTCTTAAAATAATAGAACATTTTTTATTAACCTTACATCTACATTAGTAATCTGAGCTGAAAGTTCCATCATTCGTTGTGCCATACACCGTCTTAACCTTATCAACTATAAGAACCATTTCAGACTTATATTTTGCTTTAATATTTCTCTTTTGCTCAGCAGCCTGATCTTTATTTTCTTTTCCTACCACTTTCCATTTCTTTATATGCTGTTTGTTTTTCTCATTTTCTCATTAGTATTTGAACCTGTTTCCCTTTCTGTGGCTTTTTTAAGAGCTTCAGATGAAGTAGAAGCGACACGTTCTTCCACTCTCCTGCTTTTTGTTCTCATTGAACCCTCCTCATAAGAAACATTCGGTCGGCCTCTACCACTTGTATTTGCTTCCTAATACAGTATAACACAATTTAGTTTTATTGCAAAACCAAAACTTTATACGGAAACTTACATTACAAATGAATTCACCAAATAATTCGCTATCTCAGTCAATCAACTCAGTTTCAAATCTATCTCTCATGCGATGATATTTAGACCAATTCCCTTTCTAATAATACTCGTTCAAAATGATTTTCTACAAAATCTTTAACATGACGCATAACATCGCAGGGTCTGTTTTGCTTTATTTCTAGCCACAGTTGAAAAATAGTACGAATCCGCAACGAGGTTGACACTAAAAAACAATCACAAAAAGAATTCGGGCAATATCGGGCAGAAGAACTTTAAACATATTAAAATACATACTTGTAGGTACAAAATAAAAAATAAAAAAAAACAGGAAAAGTGTTATTTCTACTTTCTTTTAAATTCTCTACGAAAGTTTACGGTTGGTCAAAAACCTTGACAATGCCTCACTACTATCTTTTTTCTAACGGTATAGGACATATGATCAATATTTGTAAACAAAAACTAGAAGCATCACTTACAACCCTGTTACAAATTTTGGTAGCCGTTACATTCAAATATTTAAATTCTTAGTATTATAAATGAACATAAAATTTGGGATTTTCCCATAAATTTCGTATGCTGTACTCAAACCTTAACTTTGAACCACTATAACTTTAAAATTTTTAAACATTTTAAGAAGATATTTTAGATATCATCTAACCAGAGTGTTTAACAAAATTTAAAAAAAACTTTCAAATTCTAACATTGGCTTTAACCATTTTTGGCCACCCTCGTGACACAGTGCGTCGTGCTGATTGTCCTTTTCTACCTGTGTAATGACCGCCTATATAATGTACAACTTATTTCATATATGAATTATATCTATTATTTTTGTTTTGTTGTCACTCAGTATTATTTGCCCATTTTTCGACCACTGTTTAGCAATTTTTTGTCACTTTTATTTAAATATTTAGCCATTATTGCTCATGGATTTCTGGCAACACGGCCTTAAGTGTTATTGTACAGGAAGGTCGACTATTTTGCAGTTAATGATTCTAAACGATTACATTATTGTTAAATTGGGTTAGTGAAGCCGAACCGGTACACAAATATTTCTGCTATGCTTGATACACTTAAATAGCTTAATTTTAAACAAAAATTAGAACTTAATTATTTATGTTTTATAAAAGAAGTGAGATCTATGAGAAAAATAACATATGTTTGGGATCATACAAGCTGAAAAATTCTGAAAACTTTAGGATCCAACGTACAACATCAACAACGATGCGACAACGTCATTATTCTACAAAGCACTCTGATTATATGTATAAAAAAAATGGTAAATAATTTAAAAACTGAAAGGAATTTCAATATATTTTAAAGAGAAAGTGTAAAAATTTTGAGAAATAATTGTAGATCGTATAAATGTTGTTAGTAATTTCTTAATAAACATTTGTTTAGAAACATGTTTATGTAGAAATTACCAATAACATTTATACGATCTACAACACCTACAATAGGTTGTGAATTGAACAAATATTTGATGAGCTTTGAAAATATTGTATATAAACGGTCATATGCATAACGGAAACTTGGCATGAACCTAGCATAAATGACGAGATTGAACTGGATCTTAATGATTTTCCCTATAATTTTGAATTAAAAATCACTGTAGAATATAGTCATGTGTGATTTTTAATCTCAAATTATATGGAAAAATAAAAAAAAATTCAGTTCAATTTCGTCACTTATGCTAAGGTCATGTCAAGTTTTCGTTATGAATAGGGGCGAAAGTATTTTTTAACCGACTTCAAAAAAGGGGAAGGGTTACCAATTCGTCATGTATTTTTTAATTTGTTATGTATGTTCCCTCAAAACTCCGCCAATTCTGAATCGATTTCGAATTTTTTGCTCTATTCAAAAGGATGTACTTCCAGATTAGTCCCGTTGAAAAGTGGACGGGGTCACGGCCATACACAGAAAAAACTATAATTCGTATTCTATTGCTAAATTCATAAATTCAAATATTTTTTTTACGGAAATGGGACCTGTCACAAAATTCGTAAATTAAAAACTAAAATTCGTAAATATTTAATAAGAAAAAAATAGAATTTTTTTCTATTAAAATTTTCTATTGGAATATTTAAAAATCATACAAAAATATAATAAAATTTAAAAACAAATTCAAACACATGCGTGTTAAAATAAAAAGCTTTGATAATTTTTTCTGTGTACAAAGTAAATACACATTCGTTTTCAACTACTTCTACTCAACCGATTCTTATAAAACTTTATTAAATAGTACATCATAATAAAAAAGTGGGCTGTGCAACGCGCTTGCAAAGTAAACATTAGGTGAAATCACTCTTCGTAGGAAACTGCTATTGCAGACTTTGCAGCTCTTGCAAGTCTAGGATATATGCTACAATATGCAACACAACAAGAACAAAATATAAGAAACTTACATTTCCCACACAGTAGCAGATATGAAATACTAAAAACTGTAGGAAACTTGTCCAGCATATATGCAATTAACAAAATTACTCAGAAAGACTAATAGAAAAATACAAAAGAAAACACAAACTAATAGTAGGCCTGTTTGCTTACTTTTTCAATACTACAAATAATAAATTAAGAAATAAGTAAGAGTAGTTATTTCTTTATGGTACATTTGAAAAATACATAGTTATACATAATATATGAATTTCCTACATTTTTGAAGAAGACACTCATTCTTTGTAGCAGAAAATGATAGTTTATATCCTAGAGGTGCTAATATGCTACCAAGAGTGATTTCCGCTATTCTTTTTCAACAACTTCTACTAAACCGATTCTAATGAAACTTTGCTTACACCTTAAATTATCGTTACAATACATTACGTTTAGAAAAGTGCGTAGTGCCACGCCCATGAAAAGTAAATAAGAGTTTTAACTCCTTTTACTTAAACGATTCTTATGAAACTTTGCATACACATTTAGTTAACGTTACAATACAACATTGTGGTTAGAAAAGTGGGTAGTGCGACGCCCATGAAAAGTAAATATTAATTTTTACTACTTCTACTTATGAGACTTCGAACACACAATTAGTTCTCGTAAAAGTACATGATGATACAATATGGGGGCGGTGCCACGCTAAATTAAATAATAAAAAAGTGCACTATAGAAGTGCAACATTCCTTTCTTTAGCAGGCTTTATTAGTTCAGCTGATTTTAAATTGAATAGATTTTTCAGTTTTAATATACTTACCGTGAATTAAAGCTTTTATATCGGTAAGCTGTAAGTCTTTTGACTTTTAAATCGAATCAAGTTTGTAGTTTATCTGAAAATAGAAATTTTAAAAGAAATATTATTATTAAATTATGGTTAAAGCTATTTGTCACAATAAGAATAATTGAGACCAATATATCATTCATCTTTATAGCTCTTCAACAGCACAAAAAAATTAAAAATTATGCGGCTTGTCTACGAACATCCACTTACTTCTACCTCGGATGTTTTGCATATGATTGTATCGTAATTGAAACAAAAATACTGGAGTATGTTTTTGTGCTTTTAAATTATTTACAAAATGTTTGCTGTTCGGGGTAAATGCATACATACATACATACATACATATGCATACACATTCTGTGTATTTATTTATTATTTATAGCCTATGCATGTATGTATATGTATATTGTTGTTAAGCACCATTTTATGTTAAAATTTAATAAATAAAAGCATAAAATTAATAATAAAAAATAAATTATTATTAAAATATTACTTTGTACAACAGGTATAACATGAATGATGATTATATGCAACACATGTAATGAATTTTACAAGAATGATGCAAACAGCATGTTCGTTTCGATCCGCTCAGTTACAATCATACCAAAGAAAGCAATCACAAACATTCACAACCATTGCAAACACAAGTACATAAAATTGAGTGTTTGAAATGAGCTATTGAGTTTACAATCATTACTTGTTGTTGAACAAAAACGATTGCATCGCAAAAAATCACAGCAGATGATTGGGTACACTTGAAAGTTTACCACTTGTTGCAGCTCACTGATACATACATACATACATCCATAAATACATACATACATACATACATACATACATACACACATACATACATACATACATACATACATACATACATACATACATACATACATACATACATACATACATACATACATACATACATACATACATACATACATACATACATACATACATACATACATACATACATACATACATACATACATACATACATACATACATACATACATACATACATACATACATACATACATACATACATACATACATACATACATACATACATACATACATACATACATACATACATACATACATACATACATACATACATACATACATACATACATACATACATACATACATACATACATACATACATACATACATACATACATACATACATACATACATACATACATACATACATACATACATACATACATACATACATACATACATACATACATACATACATACATACATACATACATACATACATACATACATACATACATACATACATACATACATACATACATACATACATACATACATACATACATACATACATACATACATACATACATACATACATACATACATACATACATACATACATACATACATACATACATACATACATACATACATACATACATACTGAGGTATGTATGTATGTCGCAGAAGTTAGAGCACTATCCCATGAGATTAGGATCGAGATTAGAGATATAGATGAGGTAACCACAAAGGAGGACGTCTATGAAGCCCTCATTAGAGAATCCGATTTTAAGTCCCTGCAGCCTGCTGCAGTTAAATCGTTAAGAAGAGCGTATGGAGGAACGCAAACTGCCACCATTGGCGTAAGTGCTGTCTTAGCTTGCCGTCTTATGGAGATGGCGAAGATACGTATTGGTTGGGTTGTTTGCAGAATACGCGAAAAGGTAACACCAAGAAGGTGCTATAAATGTCTTGATTATGGACATAGAGCAGCAAACTGTAGGGGGCAGGACCTTTCTAAAAACTGCTTACGGTGTGACAAAACTGGCCACAAAATTGGAACTTGTTCCAATAAACCGTCGTGCTTGCTTTGTAGGAATGGAACAAACACCGCCTGTGACCATGTCACCGGATGTGCAGTTTGTCCATACTACAGAAGAGCTCTACAGAAACTTAGGGTTTAAAGCAAAACTTAAGGCATCAAAATGCGTATATTACAGTTAAATCTCAACCATTGCCAGGCAGCCCAAGAGCTTCTTAAGCAAAACGTTCGAGATTTAAATGTAGATGTCGCTGTGCTGAGTGAGCCATATCGGAACATGGGCAGGAACGAAGGCAGTATACACGAACGAGAGGTAGTTTAGAGAATAGTGTACACCATCAAATATATAAGGATAAAAGGAAAGCGTTGAAGATTGCAATTCGTAGATAATGAAGTAGATAGTAATCCTAGGGGCTTTGCATATAAATTGGTAACCAAGAAACTTAAATGTCTTGGTCCATCGCCACCAAGAGAAGAGCCTATCCTCAAGGGAATTGTAGATCATCTCTTTCCCCAACAGGAAACTCCGACATGGCAACACAGCTACCCGGTTGAATTTTTCGACATTCCTCCGGTTACGATTGCCGAGATAGAAGGTGCTGTCTCAAAATTTAAAGACAAGAAGGCACCAGGTTTAGACTGCATTCCGAATATGATACTAAAAGAAGCTGTTAAACTCCATCCTGACTATTTTTTGAAAGTAATAAGCGCATGCTTGAGCCAGGGCATTTTTCCAACAATGTGGAAGAGACAAAAGTTAGTATTGTTACCTAAGAATAATAAGCCGCTAGACGACCCTTCCTCTTATAGGCCGCTGCTTTCGATGATTTTCATCCCACAAATGAAAAAAAACATACACACATACATACATACATACATACATACTTACATACATACATCTCCATCGCCTACCAATTTCGAGAAAAGGACTAGTCTTTTCAGGTTTCAAATATGGTTTTTTTGAAATCGGCATATAATTTCTAAAAAAAAATTGAATGTTAACATTTCTGGATATTGGACAATTAACTAGACGCTAGCAGGAGTCTTCTCTGCGAAAAAAAATTTACCCCATCTCCTACCATTTTTGAGAAAAGGACTAAAGTCTGCTCTATTAGTAAGTATTTTATCAAGCGATCTAAAATTCACTTATTTTTAAGTATTTCTTTTCCAACGCAACATTTAAAAACAAACTATGACGTAAATAAGCTATTTAATTATTTTCTAGCACATATTGTTTAAAAATTAAGTAATTGTTCAATTTTAAAAAAAGAACCCAAATTTGTAAATGTTTAATAGAGTCATGTTAAACTATTAACAGAGCTCTGTTAAATTCGATAGTTTATGTCTAGGGTTTTATATTTTAAAATTTAGCTTCACACACATAACCAACGACTCTTTAATTAGAATGAAGAGCAAAAGTAAATCACAAAAACATGATAGTTTTTGCCTAGCTTGAATTCGGCCGGGCTTAAGGATTTTCTCCTCTATGTATGGCGAAAAGTGGCTTCGCTGGGTAAGGATTTTTTGCCTACCCGGCGTTCGGCTGGGCTTAAGGGGTTTCTCCTCTATGTATGTCGAATAGTGGCTTGGCTAGCAATAGTACGGACTAAGAATCAACCTCCCCCGGTCTGATAACGTCTGTTTTCCCCAATGGGGCGGTTATCGGACCAGTCCGTTTCTCGGCCATTGGGCCAGTCCAAATCCACCAGCGTCTGTTCCCATATTGGGCGGCTGGTGCTCTGCGTCTGATCCCAATGGGGTGGCAGTTATTGAACCTGGCAGTAGGTATAAATGCAACCCCCCACTAAACATTAATGGAACCCAAAAACCATGCCCCACGTACCCGGTTCGGGGCTTCAAAATCTCCGGGGACCCTATTTCCACGGTGCCAGCAGCAGGCCGTGGTGAATCGAATGCCACTGCTTCTCAGGCAGAGAGGGTGTCCACACCAGGCCCGATCAGTCTGCGAGCTACTGGTGGGGCGGGAATTCAGCGTGGCTCAGCCAAGCTGGTGAACCCCCAAAAGGCAACACAGCCGAAAGGTGGTTGTCTTAAACCTAACGGCGAGGTACCTCTGGACTTCAGGCCAAGTACCTCCAAAACGGCTAAAGCCTTTGCCGGCAAACCGGCTAAAACCACTTCTTCGGGTGCGGCGCGTTTGGACACGACTAAGTCGGCCAAACCCTCGTTTCCCATGTGCCAACTGTGAAGGAAAATGTAGTGAAGGAGTCTCCCTCCTGCACCAGTACTTTGCCACGCCCTGCCAAATCCGGCATCACCAAGACCCCTAGGCACAAAAACCCTTCCCGTAGGGCTGCCACTACGAAGCGTTCCACTTTGAGAAAAATTTCGGCCTTAGGCTCCATTCCGGCTGACCAGCTCACTAATGAGCAGGCAGCTTCCCTAGCTTGGGCTAAACCCCACATGGCCTCGTTGCAGAAGAAACCTCCCCTCGGTACCGAGCAGGTGCAGAGGCCTAAACGGCAAAGATCAGCGGAGGAAAATGCAGCTGGGGCCAAACCTGACGGAACCAAGCGTTCCAAACAACATGCTCCAAATAGTGGTGGCTCCTTTAGCGAGGTCGCCAAAGGCAACCTCATGAGGGCCATTATCGACAGGAGCATGAGTAATGGTGCCATTTGCCACGACAAGTGGGATTTGGTCAACCTAAAATTGGCAGATGTGTTCTGGAAGATCTGGCCGGATAATCCGGGCCCTCCGCCACAGTGCGTTGAATCACGTTAAAATTATGGCTTGCGCAGATGACGGAACCAAGCGTTCCAAACAACATGCTCCAAATAGTGGTGTCTCCTTTAGCGAGGTCGCCAAAGGCAATCTCATGAGGGCCATTATCGACAGGGGCATGAGTGATGGTGCCATTTCCGACAAGTGGGATTTGGTCAACCTAAAATTGGCAGATGTGTTCTGGAAGATCTGGCAGGATAATCCGGGACCTCCGCCACAGTGCGTTGATTCTGGCTGGTACCAGAATCACGTTGAAATTATGGCTTGCGCAGATGAACGCTCAGCGTTGCTGCTAAAACAAGCCATCGACTCTATTGGCGAGGTATGGCAAGGCGCTAGGTTGGATGCGGTTCCTATGGAGGATATTCCCAAAAACCCTAGGCTTTGCCGACATACCCGCTGAACCATCGGCCCCAGAGGAAATCCTCAAGATCCTTAGAAGCTGCAACCCCGGGCTGCCTACCCATGACTGGAATGTGGCCAAGGTTTCCGGCGTCCAAGGGTCTAGGAGGAAAGTGATTCTGATCCTGAATAAGGAATCGCTGGCGCCAATCCGGAAGATGCAAAACAAATTGTTTTACTGCTTCAATACAATTTTGTTGCGCATCTACCGGTCTGACGCCAGAAAGAATCGCAACCCTGGCTCGAAAGGCGTGCAGTCCACAGGAGGCACCCTCAATGACGACACCGCTGGCTCATCTGACATAGATGACGTCCAGTCCATCTCTGAGATGGTGGGCGGCTTCCTTGAACAGATGGACATTGCGGAGGATGACGAGGACGCCCTTCTGGACTCCGACCAGGAGGATGTCAACGTCACAGTCGTAGACACTATGGAGCATGGTGAAGGTGACTCAAGTCAACCTCCACCACTCTAAAGCAGCATCCGCTGCAATGCTCCTCCGGGTGATTGAGAAGGAGGAGCAGCTAGTCTTTGTCCAGGAACCCTGGGTCCACCAAGGACGGGTTTCTGGGCTAAACCTCAGGGGCTACAAGCTTCTGTTTGCCAGAGGCACAAGTAACATAAGATCTTGCTTACTGGCTAAAAACTCTACGTATCTTCATTTTATCTGATTACAGTGATGAGGATACTGTTGTTGCGGCATTGGAGACAACCACTGTCACT
Source organism: Panzeria rudis (assembly GCA_956483635.1). NCBI lineage: Eukaryota > Metazoa > Arthropoda > Insecta > Diptera > Tachinidae > Panzeria > Panzeria rudis. The sequence goes on along the minus strand of OY101449.1, from coordinate 46,471,727 downwards.
ATCTGGGTAGTATCCAGCTATATGGCACATGACCACGGAGTCTCCACCAAATGAAAAGGTACGTGGGATTGTGGCTAAAGCGGCAAGCACAAGGACGCCCATTATTATATGAGCTGATGCCAACTCGCACCACATCACTTGGGGTAGCAGTAACACTAACGCACGAGGTGAGTGTCTTTTCGATTTTATTCTTAGTAATAATCTTGAAATAGTTAATAGAGGTTCAGAACCCACTTTTATTGTATCAAACTGCAGCGAGGTTTTAGATATCACATTGGTCAGTGCAGAGCACACCAACTTAATTAGTAATTGGACGGTATCGGACGACTGTTCCTTTTCCGACCATCGTTATTTTGACTTCTCTATAGGGATTTTTGAATCTAAGCCGGATCCCATAGTAAATAGAAAGAAAATCAACTGGGAGATGCAAAGCAATCTCCTGCTGAATACCCTAATCTCTGCTCCCACAATAAACACTATTGGGGACATTGACTCGGCGGTAGATACGCTCAGCGAATCATTCCGCTATGCTACAAGCATGTCCTGCAAACCTATGGTATGCAAAGGCAAAACCAAACCACCTTGGTGGTGTCCCGAAATTGCACAGTCGGGCAGCGAATGTCGTAGACTATTCAACGAGACCAAACGATCAGGCAACTGGTCGAGCTATAAGACCTCTGTGAATAGATTTAAAAATCTGGTTAGGAACGCTAAAAGGAAGTCTTGGAGGAATTTCTGCAGTGGAGTGGAGGGTTCCTCTGAGAGCAACCGCTTGCGTAAGATATTGGCAACCTTACCGGTTATACCCAGCTACATACAGAAATCATGTGGTAGCTGGACGTTGAGTGTTCAAGAAACGCTCAGCGTTCTACTCGATACACACTTCCCCAGCAATCTTCCAGCCGCTGTAACAGGGGCTGGTACAAGCCGTACCCCTGAGTCGCCCTCTACAGTCACCGTCCCTCTGGACATCGACAGACTAAAATGGGCGATTTACAGCTTTGATCCATTTAAATCTCCGGGACCAGATGGTATAATTCCAGCTGATCTACAGGGAAACATGGACCTGGTTATACCATGGCTTTCTGTAATATATAAAGAATGCTTAAACTACTCTTATATTCCAGCTTGCTGGAGTAGGTGTAGGGTTATCTTCATCCCTAAAGGTGGTAAGACTTCCCACACTAAACCTAAGGACTTCAGACCAATCAGTCTGACATCCTTTCTGCTCAAAACCCTAGAAAGAGCTATTGATATACATCTGAGAATGTCTATACCCGCGACACTTCTCTCTCCCTCACAACACGCCTACACCAAAGCCAAGTATGTGGAAACTGCCCTACACTCTCTGGTCAGCCACATAGAGAAATCTCTGGAACACAAAGAGTTCACTATGGTGGCCTTTTTGGACATAGAGGGTGCCTTTAACTACGTCAAACCCGATTCCATTATCTTGAATATGATAGAACTAGGGATTGATTCTAATATCTGCAGTTTCGTTAAGAACCTGCTAACAAATAGGGTCATAAGTGCCTCGATTGGAAATGTTACTGACTACAGGGCAACCAATCGGGGCACTCCACAAGGATGGGTTTTATCACCACTCCTGTGGAATCTGACTATTAACTCTCTGCTGCTAAGTCTGGAACGTAAGATGGTTAAGACTGTCGCATACGCCGACGACGTGGCGGTGGCCATCTCTGGCAATCACCTGAGTACAATCACTCAGTGTATGGAGTCCGCACTGGCACTCGTTAGCAAATGGAGCGTCAATTGTGGGCTGGGCGTCAATCGAGCTAAGACTGAATTGTTGCTTTTTACTAGAAAGTACAAACTCGAAGACTTTGTGCATCCTAGGCTCAACGGTCATTAACGGTCTCGGATAACGCCAAATACTTGGGCGTAATCCTAGATAGCAAACTATCTTGGAATCGAAACACCCAGTATAGAGCAGAGGGATCAACTGAAGCGGTAGTTAAGCCCATTTAATTTTATGGTGTATTAGATTGGTGGGAAGCGGTAGAGAAACTCTCATCGCAGAACACTTAATAAAATATTTCGGCTAGCAGCGACCCTGATAACAGGTGCGCTCAGGTCGACTCCAACGAAAGCACTTTTCACGATGATGAACTGGCTTCTGGTGAAGGATATGACCAAGCAGCTAGCTTTGTTCTCGGCGATCAGGCTGAACGCTACATGTCCATGGTCACGAACTGATTATGGGCACTCCAGGATTCTGCGACAACATCAAGGAATTCACAGCAACATTGATTATTGCGCACCGAAGCCTTACTTTGGTGGGCTATTCCTCTCACTTGTTCCCAGCAGAAAACAGTACCTCTCATCCCTCAAGCCTGATGGAGCGATCAAAGTCTTTACGGATGGCTCCAAAAGCGGCAACAGAACTGGCGGAGGCTTCTATGTGGAAAACTTCAACGTAAGGGTTCCATTTAGGCTGCAGGACGCTTGTAGCGATGATATGCTACTTCGTTGGCATCCCTCTATCACATTGTAAATCACTGATACAGCTTGAATCATTCAGGCTGGCACAATATAGGTGGGAACGCGAAGGCACCTGCCGCGTGGCTAGGTCCACGTGGCCCCACTACGACCTCAGCAGGACACGAGATCTGCTCAGGCTCGGTAAAGGTCGAACGAAACTATTAGTAACAGTGCTCACAGGGCACTGTAATATTGGGACCCATGCCAGAAGGATGGGTCTAAATCATAGCGACTACTGCAGAAGTTGTAATGATGAGGAAGAGGAGGAGGCTGTTCTCCATCTTCTATGTCAGTGTCCGGCTCTAGCCAGCTTAAGGACGAGAATCTTTGGCGCTAGCATATTTCCAGACTTAGAGTCTTGCTAATGTAGGGCTAGTCAGGCTATCCTCCTACTTAGTTCAATCGGGATGGTTTGACACGGCGGCAGGACAGTCGTAATTTCTATGCCCTGTCTGCTCTAGGGTAACACAAAGGGACCGAATCAACGGACCCAAGTGAGTCACTTCTACAGTCGTGACTGCCCTCCTTACCTAACCTAACCTAATGCCACCTATATTATTTCATTATGGCATGTTCGACTTAAATATGTACGAATGAGAGTTAAAAACAAACGTGCATTTACCTAGCACACACACAATCGAGTAACAACCAATAGTTGTTTTGTGATTTTGTTATTGCAAAAACATGTACATTGTATTTTAGTATATTTCGAGTAAGTGTTCATGCTTTGCGAGTTTGTATGTACTTCTTAACTACAAATCCATTTGCGCTGGGGTTTAGTATTTATCCATTTCGCCTGCTAAAATAAAGTGAACAGAAAGAGGGGAAAAGGGAAAAAAATCAACGTGAAAAAAGTCATTCATGATAAGGGGAATTTTTCGAGTTTTAGTTCAGAATCGCAAAAGAAGGGAAAGGAAAACCATTTCGAGGGAAAAAATATTCACGATAGGGGTGATTATTTACTACCACTTTTTCAACCCAACTTGTTTTCCAGTCCATTCTATTAGCAAATAAAGAAAGTTTCATGTCACAAATTTCATGAAATATTTCATGGTGCAAATTTAGTCTAATTAAAAAAAAGTACAAATAAATAAAAATCTACTACAAAACAATCGATTTTTACCTACGATTAATCGGATAATTAATCGGAATGGAAAATGGTTGATCGAAAAGTCGAAAATCGATTACTTGCTTCGTTTACCGTTCACTAGTATCCGGTACTCAAATACTAAATACTTTCATAACATTAATCTGCTATAAACAGCAATTGTAACCATCGTTACCGTTGAAATTTTTCAAAAAAGGGAAACAAAAAGGGGATTTTGAAAATAAGAGGCACAAAAAGGGGATTTTTGAGAAAAAAGTGGCAACTTTAATTAAAAGAAAAAATGTAAAAAAAGGTTATTTAATTTTTAAAAATAAAGGTTAGCAAACAAAAACTACCGCTCATCTGGTTAGGTTTAATATTTTAGCAATACTTTTTATCAGTTCTTGCAAAAACTATTGCTCAAACTACTAATAAAATTTGACTTATTAATAAATAATATACATTACGAGAAATCTGCAAAGCAAATTTTGTCCAAGAGCATTTCCTATTCAGAATAGGTTTCTGATTATTTTTTTAGTTTACGTTATAACTTCCCCGTGTATTGTTAGTTTTTATTACATTTTTGATATTTCTAAGCCGATAAAACAATTTGAAATTTAAATGGATCGATGAAAATATTTATCTGAAGCTGAAAGGGTCAAAATTAAATGTTATGCTAAAGAAGGTCTTACTCATGATCAAATTTGGAAAAAATTAATGAAAGTCAAAACTGTGTGAGGAATTTCTTCTTAACTGTTAGTTTTTGTCAAATAAAACGAAAAGTTTTTGCCAACAAAAACGAATAATTGTATTTTATTGTTGTTTTCAACATAAACTCTCATACGAAATTTTCGTTTTATTTTACAAAAATGCAGTAAACGAGACTAACTATGAAAAGAACATTAAAGGAGACAACTCAGCACCTGAAAGAAAGCAGCGAAAATAAAGAAAAGAGTTGGTACTAAAGCTAGTTTGGCGACTGTAGTATGTTTACATGTATACTGCTTTTCAAAAATAAAATAAAAATTTTAATTGCGGCCATTGCCCATATAACGGTACATTGGTGTTTTTCGATGTATACTTCCCGTTAAGGACCCTGAATCACTATACTACACGATGGTACGATTCATTCACAGGAAATTTTTACAGAAGAGTGACCGACTTTAAAAAATCGCTTCAAGATGGCGTTGTAGGCGCCACAATATTATATAAATATGATGCAAAAACATCTGTGTTTTGTGTATACAGATGATCGCATGGAAACTATCATTTTATGAAAATGTTCATAAATTGTTCCGAATCTCACGACTTGCCAAAAAATCTGTCACACAGTTGCATTTTTAGTCCAAACTACCATACTTTCATAGCACACATGCCATATTTGGCAAACCGCGCGATTGTGTAGGATAGTGAATCATGGCCTTAAAGCGCTGTCCACAGTCAAAGGCTGGTTTAATTAAAGTGCTCTTGTTTAAATGCTAAAAAATTACGCGTCGAATAGATGATAATTGACTTTGATCGGATAAAAAATTACTGAGTAATAGGGGATCAAATTTAAAATTTTTTTAATTATTTAACGTTTTCACCAAGTCTTGTCTATTCGGAAGCTGTTTTGTACCACATATAATAAAAAAATCCTTAGCTAAGATTTATAAAACTTTAAACAATAATGGACCGAAATCGCATAAAAACTAAAATCAACAAATCATTTATTTAATAGTTTTGGTTTGCATTACTTTGTTTTTACTAGTGCATTTTTTGTAAATTTAAATGTTAGTGTTTAGGTTTTTGTATTATAGCTAGGCTTGCCACCCGTACTTTATAATAAAGTATAGTACGTTATATCGGGTAATTGTACTTTATACTTTATGAGAACAATAAAGTACGCGAAAATACTTTATTTCGCATGATTTGATTTATCTAGAGTTCAGAATAGCTTCAGGTTAGTCAGTATACATCGAAAAAACACAAAATTACCATTATCTGGAAATAATCGAAATGAAAATTTTTTCGTTACTTTTCTTGTTATAAGCAGATCCTAATCTCTCTAAGAAAATGCATTAGAAACTTTGCACATTTTGCTGGTAAAGCAGTTTAATGTAAAACAGTGTAATGTTGGCTTGCCTGACTGAAACTAGTCTTGAACTTAGACCTCAGGGTTTTTAGTCAAACTGTTGTCTTCACCGGAACTGACTAGCGAAATTACAACGCATTTTTTATTATTTATTTATAAAGCCTTAAAATAGCTGAAAAGATAGATGGTTTAATTTTAAAAACACAAATTTGTTATTTACAATTAGCAATATAAATTTAAAAATCAATGTTGAATTGGATAATGGGTAGTATGAATAACAAAGTGTTTGATTTTTATTTAAAATTTTGTTTCAAAACTCAAAAATTCTTAGTTTTATATTCAATAATTTTTGTAATAGTTTTGTATTTTAAAACAAATTTTTAAGTAAAAAGCAAATACTTGTTTTATTCATACTACCCAAGGTAGATCAACACCAGGTAGTCGCAAGGGAATTCGCCGGAATTCGCCGTGGAGAATTTACATTTGGGCTGTCAAAAAATCGGATACATTAACACTGCTGACAGGCCAAATGTGTAAACATTTATGTAAACAGCTGGACCACCTAGTATGAATTCGCCATGATACTACCCAATATTGTTAACATAATCGAAAATTTAGATATAAATATCGATTTTAATATATATATATATATATATATATATATATATATATATATATATATATATATATATATATATATATATATATATATATATATATATATATATATATATATATATATATATATATATATATATATATATATATATATATATATATATATATATATATATATATATATATATATATATATATATATATATATATATATATATATATATATATATATATATATATATATATATATATATATATATATATATATATATATATATATATATATATATATATATATATATATATATATATATATATATATATATATATATATATATATATATATATATATATATATATATATATATATATATATATATATATATATATATATATATATATATATATATATATATATATATATATATATATATATATATATATATATATATATATATATATATATATATATATATATATAATATATATATATATATATATATATATATATATATATATATATATATATATATATATATATATATATATATATATATATATATATATATATATATATATATATATATATATATATATATATATATATATATATATATATATATATATATATATATATATATATATATATATATATATATATATATATATATATATATATATATATATATATATATATATATATATATATATATATATTATATATATATATATATATATATATATATATATATATATATATATATATATATATATATATATATATATATATATATATATATATATATATATATATATATATATATATATATATATATATATATATATATATATATATATATATATATATATATATATATATATATATATATATATATATATATATATATATATATATATATATATATTATATATATATATATTATATATATATATATATATATATATATATATATATATATATATATATATATATATATATATATATATATATATATATATATATATATATATATATATATATATATATATATATATATATATATATATATATATATATATATATATATATATATATATATATATATATATATATATATATATATATATATATATATATATATATATATATATATATATATATATATATATATATATATATATATATATATATATATATATATATATATATATATATATATATATATATATATATATATATATATATATATATATATATATATATATATATATATATATATATATATATATATATATATATATATATATATATATATATATATATATATATATATATATATATATATATATATATATATATATATATATATATATATATATATATATATATATATATATATATATATATATATATATATATATATATATATATATATATATATATATATATATATATATATATATATATATATATATATATATATATATATATATATATATATATCCTTTGCTTTTTTTTAATTTTATTAATAGTTACAATATACATATATATATGTTTACATATGTTTAGGGAAAAAAGTTAAACAATTTGTTTTTATTGTTAGTAAAGAGTTTATGCATAACCGGCCTTCGGCCGCACTTAAAGGTATTCTCCTCTATGTATGTCGAATAGTGGCTTCGCTGTGTAAAGATTTCTTGCATAGAACTTAATGATATTCTCCTCTATATATGTCTTATAGTTGGTTCGCTGAGAAGAGGTATTGCGTAGCCAGCCTTCGGCCGGGCTTAAGGATTTTCTCGTCTATGTATGTCGAATAGTAGCTTCGCTGAATAACTATTTTTTGCCTAACTGGCCTTCGGCCGGACTTAAGGGTTTTCTCCTCTATGTATGTCGAATAGTAGCTTCGCTGAATAAATATTTTTTGCCTAACGGACTTAATAGTTTTCTCCTCTATGTATGTCTTATAGTGGCTTCGCTGAGTAGAGATATTGCGTAGCCGGCCTTCGGCCGTGCTTAAAGATTTTCTCCTCTATGTATGTAAAATAGTAGCTTCGCTGAATAAAGATTTTTTGCCTAAGCGGCCTTCGGCCGGACTTAATGGTTTTCTTCTCTATGTATGTCTTATAGTGGCTTCGCTGAGTAAAGAGGGCGGGGTTAAAGGTTTTTTCCTCTATGTATGTATGTCGAATAGTGGCTTCGCTGAGTAAAGATTTTCTGTCCTGTTCTTTTATTGTTTGGTAAACTTTCATACGAGTAGTACACTTAATTTTAAAATATAAAAAAATGGAAAATACCGGTCCTAAATGGGTTAATTTTTTTTAAATATGGTTTACATCGAATAATTTTGAAAAGCTTTCATATGATACCTATATTGATACACTGAATTAAAAGTTTTGCAAGTAAATCCTTAAGATCTGTAAAACTTTGTAGGTCCGTAGCTTCGAAAATATGCGTTTCCGAGGATTTTTGTACCTAACTTTTTTTTCTTAGAATTAAATTTTCTGTCAGATAGGAAATTTTTGTTTTATTTAGAGGAGTGTAGCTAAAGTAAATTTAAGCCGAGATTTTTAAGCCTTATAAGCTGTTTTTGAGGACTACAATCGCCTCTCTAATTCTTATCTCCAATAACTGATATAATACTTTATAATAGCATGTAATGCCCAAAATCCATAAATTAAGCGCAAAAATTCAGAAACGTGCGTTTTTTAAATGCCCATGTGACCCTAAGCCTTACAAAGAAATAAGGCCGTAATTGCTCTGCACTGGTAATTATGCCATTTTGAATTTATTTATTTAACTGTTCAGTCCTATGGACAAAAAATCCTTACAGACTATGATTAACAAAAATACTTACGAACTAATGGTTATCGAAAAAATAGGGATAAAAAAATATAAGCATTTTAAAAATAAAAAATAAAATTATTAACAAAACATACATATATACAAGAAAAAAGAATTATTACAGATAAAAGCAATTTTATTACATTAGATAAAAAAAGTTTGAACTTAGTTTTATCAATGCCGAATTCAAAGGACAATATCGTTAATAAATAAATTAAACAATAATGACCCTTCAACATGCACCGAACAAATTCTATCAGACAAGTAGGACTTAATCCATTTCAAGAAATTTGAATGGAAGCCCATTAGCTCAAACTTAAACAAAAGCATGGTATGCGATAGCTTATCAAACGCTTTAGAAAAATTAGTATAAATAACTTCTACTTGACTGAAGAGGGTTAGATTTGTTACCGTAGACCTTCCAGAAAAGACTGGTATTTTTTCCTTTTTCAAATTAAGTGTACTACTCATATGGAAGTTTACCAAACAAAAAAAAAGAACAGGGCAGAAAATCTTTACTCAGCTAAGCCACTATTCGGCATACATAGAAGAAAAAACCCTTAAGCCCACCCTCTTTACTCAGCGAAGCCACTATAAGACATACATAGAGAAGAAAACCATTAAGTCCGAAGGCCGGCTACGCAATAACTCTTTACTGAGCAAAGCCACTATAAGACATACATAGAGGAGAATATCATTGACAGGCCGAAGGCCGGCTATGCAAAAAATTATTTAACTTTTTTCGTTAAACAAATATTGTAACTACATATAAATAAAATGAAAAACAAAACAAAGGACACATAATTTGCAAAAATATAAAAAAGGAACAACATCGGTCCCGAATGGGCTAATTTTTTTAAATATGTATGTATGTTTTTCATCGAATAATTCAGCTTTCATGATACCCATATTGCTACACTGCATTAAACATTTTGCAAGCAAATCCTTAAGATCTGTAAAATTTTGTAGGTCCGTAACTCCGAATATATGAGTTTCCGAGGATTTTTGTACTTTACTTTTTTTCATTTTATTTGGAGGAGTTTGGCTAAAGTAAATTTGTTCCATAAATTCAAACAACATGTATTTTGATCAATCAAAGTAGATTTTGAATTTTGTGTAACTTACGCCTTTTTTAATTTCATATGACGATATGTACATGTGTTGTGTGTACATAAGAACAGAGAAACAAGGCAGTCGATTTCGAGACGACGGCGCCGCCGGTTGCTTTTTTGCCCATCGCGCCGCCGCCGATTACGTCGGCTCGCATCGGCTCAAAACCAGCCGCCGAGTTCGGTTAAATTTGTTCACGACTGGGTTGCAAATTTGCTTACTTTTTTCGAAAAATTTCTTTTACTACCTTTTTTCCCAAAATATCGGTAAATAGGTGAGCCGCCGAAAATTCTGTCGGCGCCCAGCCGCCGCCGCCGATAATTTTGCCTCGGCTTGTTTCTCTGCATGAGAAACGCCAATTTTGCGTCAGAGATACAAGCCAGTCGATTTCGAGCCGACGGCGCGCCGCCGCCGATTGCTTTTTTACCCATCGCGCCGCCGCCGATTACGTCGGCTCGCATCGGCTCAAAACCAGCCACCGAGTTCGGTTAAATTTGTTCACGACTGGGTTGCAAATTTGTGTACTTTTTTCGAAAAAAATTTTTTACTACCTTTTTTCCCAAAATATCCGTAAATAGGTGAGCCGCCGAAAATTCTGTCGGCGCGCCGCCGCCGACCCAAAATCTGCCCAGCCGCCGCCGCCGATAATTTTGCCTCGGCTTGTTTCTCTGTTTTGCGTTACAAAATATGTAGTATGACAATTATTTTATTTATTTATTTATTCAGTTCGTAATATACAAAGCCCGTTAGGGCCATAAAATATATATTATTGACGAAACATTTGCAATAAATGTACATGTTTAAAGGGATTAAGTCTTTTGGCTTTCTCTAAAAGTAAAGAAAGACATATGTATATTATTATAACCGAGACTTGTTTTTTCAGCCACATACATATATACATATGTACATACATCATAGTTTAGTTGGAAGAGGGCATCGTTAAAACAGTAATGGTGAAACGAAAAACGAAATAATTAGGGTCTCAGTTCAATTTATTTCTGTATCAATATTCTTCCTCAATAGCTTTTTTAATTTTGTTGACATTTTAATTACTCACCAAAATTTATTGTTTTTCTAACATTTTCTTTGTTAACTTTTCGATTTCTTTCGAATTTTGACGAGTTAAAAATTGTACGCAAAAAGAAAATGTATAATAGGGTTTCTTTTCTTTTTTACTTTTCCTTATGTGGACTTTTACCAGACCATTGATTTTGGGAGATTCTACAAGAAATATTTTCCTACTTTGTAATTTAATTTTTATTTAACAATGATTATTGATTTTTTAGCATTTTCCATATATAACACACGTTTACAGGATACTTTTTTACAAAGCACGATTTCACAAAGATTTCGAATTGGAAAATTTTTTCAGTAGCACAGAAAAAATTCTTTATTCACTAATGAGAGTTGTAAAATAAAGTAGTAGAAATAAAGTACTATTATATCTCAACCCATGACACAATTAACAGGTACACGCAGTAGAACAGCAGAATTTACTCGCCTAACATAGAGTCTTCACGAGACATAATATCAAATATTTTTCTGTTAGCAAGTGTCAAATTCAATCGCAGAGAGAATTCTGTTACATGTATACTTCAAATTAGTGTTATCGCAATGTTATAATAATTATTATGAGAGCGTTATAATAAATATTATCACAATAATCTTATGTTATGAAATGTCAAAAAAATATGAAAACAAATAAATGTGTGTGTTAGATTCAAAATTTTGTATAAAATTTCTGTAAATTTGTGTATCTAAAATTGTTTAATTGATTATTTTTAAAGTAAAATTTGTATGAAAAATCATATTTAAAACAACTAATTACGCAAAAATATTGCATGTTAACCCAATGAAAATTTGTAGCAAATGAAATCTCATAACAATATTAAAAATACGTTGTCCTGTTGTATGACATGTAGAGAAATTTCTACATTTTAGTTTTCTTGTTCTGTCGACGTTCTCCCTTATGTTATATCAAAGTTAATGTCTCGTGAAGACGCGGTGTAAACGGCAGCCAAGATAGATCAACACCAGTGCCTCGTTTCTGTATATCTCGTATCGTAAAATATCTCACATGAAACGTGTGAATTAAAAGAAAAACGAAGTAAAATGAAACAAAAATGGGATTTTCTCACACAAGTGTTTATGTATCTTTACAATGCGAGAACTATTTGTCATTTAAACTATTTTCCAATAGTTATTGGAAGGATGCGAGAAAAAGTGTTTCTGTAACAACATTTTGTGAAAAGTCTTTCACTAACGCCGACAAAATTTCTCACATTTGAAAACGATGCGAAAAGTATTTTTAAAATTAAAAATATTAAATTACAGATTTTGAAACTATACATGGGTACTGTAAGCAAGTTAATTTACTTAATTATTTTGTTTTAAACAGTTTTTTATAAGTATTGAAGAAAATAGAAATTATTTCTTCGCTGGTGGCTAGTCGCCGACTGCTCTTTTTATTACGATCGCGTTCCGCCAATTGCAAAACCAAACACGTTTTATTTTGCATTGAGAATAAGACTGCAAGTATTTTACAATGGTTTTAAGTTACGGTATATTATCGTTGGAAAGATAAAAGATATATATAGTATTTTATGAAAATATTTCAACGCCGCCGCCAAAACTTTTCCATCGGCCTGTCGCTCTGTTTGACACTTGAATGATTGCAATATTCCAATAAATAAGCTGGCTTTTCGCATTGAAATACAGAAACAGTTTCTACTCACAAATCGAGAAACGATGAAAAATTTTTTTCACACTTCATGTGAAACGAGGTACAGGTAGCCGCAAGAGAATTCGCCGTGGAGAATTTACATTTGGGCTGTAAAAAAAGCTGATACATTAAAGGGCCGTGGCAATTTATCAAACTGTTTGTGTTGGTAATATTTTGTTTTGCTTAGCACAGCAACTTATCAAATTCATATCATCAAACTTCATTTGAAAGTTGTTTTAAAAAAGAAAGAACATGTGATTTTTTGGGCGGAAATGTTTGATTATTTATTGAAAAACTTTTTGTTTGTTGAAAATTAGTTTTTTTACTCCTTTTTTAATTCCTTTTATTTTAATTCCTTTTAACTCCTTTCCATATGCATTTCGAAGAGAGTTAAAATTTTGTGCGACATCCTTTTTTTAGCATTTGGGTTTTTTTCTGTATATGTTTCAAGCAATATGTCGTACTAAGCATTTTTTTAATTTCTTTTGCTATATTGCTTCGATTTAACTCGCCATAAAGCAGGCAAACCACGATAAACTTCAATAAATTCAATTTTGTTCATCCGTTTTTTTAATAATGCGTCTCCATAGAAATGATGTGGTCGCTGCGAAAACTAAACAAAAATGACATTTGAAGTAATTACACAGCCACTCATCAAACAGTTTGTCCGATATAGCTGTGTTGGCATATGCAAGTTAATTTCTATACTCCTTGTTTATCTACGAAGTCTGTTTCGTTTGTTCTGTTTTGCAGTATTCTACCCAAGTTGTTTCTTGTTTGGAATGCCGTGTTAATGTACTGTTTTCTAAAAATTTTTCCCAGTTTATATGTTGATTTTCCCATATACGTAAAGGTAGCCCAGGTTTTCCATTCTTGTTCCTGTTCCGTTTCTTACTTGCTTCGATATCCTTTCTAACCTTGTCAACTAGGTCTTTTTTATATCCGTTGTTTTCCGCTATGTTATATATTATTCCTATCTCTTTCATATAGGCCTCACGTGTTTGGGGTATTCGTTCAAGTTTCGTTATTAATTGCCTAATTGCTGCGTTTTAATGTTGTTGAGGATGGTTTGATGAATTGTGTATTATTGTATCTGTAGCAGTTGGTTTTCTGTATATTTCGTATTCCATTCTATTTAAGCTCATGTTTGTCCTAATCGTTAGGTCTAGGTAATTTATCCTTTCGTTCTCTTCCACTTCCATTGTAAATTATATGTTTTTGTGTTGCTTGTTCAGTAGATCCAGAATTTGCTCCTCCATATTTCCTTCTAGTACACATATAATATCGTCCACGTATCTTGCATAGAATGTTACCCCAAAAATTGTTTTTAAGTCCTCTATGTATTTCTCTTCTAAGTTTTGCGTAAATACTTCCATGAGTATTGCTGATGTTGGATTTCCCATTCCTAATCCGTTGATTTGTCTATATAGGCTATTGTTGAATTTGATGTAATTTTGCTCCAATGTGGCTTTTAGCGTGCTTGCGAGTTGCATTGAAAATTCCACGTCTTCTGTTTTATTGAGTAGTGTTTTATGTAGAATGTTTATTGTCTCTGTTGTTGGGATTGATAAGCTGTTATATATATATATATATATATATATATATATATATATATATATATATATATATATATATATATATATATATATATATATATATATATATATATATATATATATATATATATATATATATATATATATATATATATATATATATATATATATATATATATATATATATATATATATATATATATATATATATATATATATATATATATATATATATATATATATATATATATATATATATATATATATATATATATATATATATATATATATATATATATATATATATATATATATATATATATATATATATATATATATATATATATATATATATATATATATATATATATATATATATATATATATATATATATATATATATATATATATATATATATATATATATATATATATATATATATATATATATATATATATATCTTTATTTCGTTTTTTATTTCAAATTAACTTAAAAATTTTCCGCGTTGACAAATCTACCGCAAAAACCGAAGCACTGGGTAGTTTAGTTACAAAATAAATTAGTAGATGGCGCGGTGTTAAATCACAGCAACATTTTTAACTACGAATAACTGCTCCACCTATTGCGCAGTAGAAAAATCATAGTACCGTACTTTTACAACCCTGCACACTGCGAAGGAAGGTAAAAAAGAATGTACTGAAAATAAAAATCTAAATAAAATAGAAAAAAATAATCATTGAAAGTGTACAAAAACGAAAAAAGTAATAATTATATATTTCTTAAACATTTTGCTGTCATCTCATTCGAAATCTAAATAAATGTTCTAAATTTAAGGAAAAACCTTCAAATGCATAAAACGTTTGTATAAACATTGCAACAATTAGAATCAGTTCGAATACTTCAAGGACGCCATCCAAATTAAAAAAAATTGTCGATACAGGGAATCTGCAGAAAGTCCAAGATAAACATATCAAACAATAGATTGAAACTAACCACTAGTTGATTGCAGTGAGGATATATATAAAACACAGGTTTCACTAAAGTGCTAAAACTGCAATGGCTACTGAGGATGTGTTACCCAAAGAATTAGATAAATTGGAAATCACTCACACTTTACCACAAATTAAATTATTAGATAGTAACTTGCCAGTACAGTTAAATCCCTTTTTCGAAAATGATCTAAAAGATACTGGCCCCGTAAATAAGCTCGAGCAAACGACAAGCACTAAAACAAACCCGTCTCCTTTGATCAGAGATCGATCAGCCATCCAAAATTGTCGCCGATGTCGCTATCGTCGTGTTTCGGAATGTAGTTTTGATGAATTGAAATATGCAGCACCAAATATTTTATCAGATTCTCTTGGGAGTACACGAACGCTACCCAGTGGAGTAATCAAACTAACAATGAAAAAGGGAATATATTCCTCAGCGGGTAGTTCCGGAAATCGTAAAGTTTTAATCCGAGAACCAGTTTTAAAAGCTCTACAAACCTGTTTACATCCACACAGCAACGTGCGAAGAAAATTATTGGCAACTGCTACCACTAAACCAAATACCAGTGATGGTCCAATGGCTACTAAAGGTATGTCTGATTTTCGTGATTTGATTGATGAGTGTCGCAATCTTTTGTCCGAAGATGTAGACTTTAGTGGTAGACTTAATCAGTTGTGTTTGAGCAACCGAAACTCGAAGAATTTCACAACAATGCAGACACCGAAAATGCAAAGTAATAAACCGAGCAACGGAAATGTAATACTTAGTACGGCAACTTTGTCAGTGCCATCACCAGAAACAACTACAATCAACGCAGATCATCATGATGCTCATTCTATGTCATTGCTCCAGCCACCACTGTTGGCCTCTAATACATCCAGTACAAACCTGCAACATCGTAACACAACCTGTTCACAACAGGCTGGAAACTCAGCTGCCTCTGTCTGTGATGATGTGACCATTGATGAATTGGCTAGCTATTTTGATACTTTCGTACACATCCCCAAAAAAATGTCCTCAATGGCTGAAATGATGTATATATAAGAAAATAGAAAATGTATGTGCGTGTCTTTTTTATATCAAGAGTGAATTTTTTGTGCGAGATGAATAAAAATGGCACTTTTTCGTATTATCAATCAACAAAAATCCTTTGTGAAAAAACACTATTATATATTTATTTGTTTGTATTTCGTTAGCTGAAATGGAGAACCACAAACTAAAAAAAATTAAAACCGGCATCTTGGTTAATGCTTGTGTATTAATGAAACTGTGAGCTTATAACATTTCAAATTTCTATCTAAAGTTATTTCATTAGTTATGAAAATGGATTACCTCCAGGCTAGCTTATGGTCAACTATTTCTGTTTCCAAAAAGTAAATAAAAACTAAATAATTTTTATTACAATTTACCCAATTTAATTAGTTTGGCTTGAGTTCGTTTTTCAATTAAACTTTCGATTAAATTATTTTTATTTTAGAAAGAAATTCGAAAGCATGTAATAATTGAACATTCCAACAAAAATTTTGTTGTACCGAAGGTTGAACTTACATCAGATGTTTCGAGATCACCAGTCTTCTCATGAAAATTCTTTTCCGCCTAGACCATACTGCCAGCGAAGACGGCAACAACCAACGAGCTGAAAATTCGACTTTATGCAAGTAACAGTCGAGTCGCCATCTCACGACCTTTTCTATATTATTAGCTGACAAAGGTTTGCAAACCACTCTGTTTCTTATCCTGTTCAACTTTAACCTTTTTCGATCATGAAATATCATCGATATTTTCAAATGTTGGCGTTTTTTGTGAATGTTTATTTTTGCCGAACTTTTTGAACAGTATTCATTCTTGTTTAGCTAAGTCCCTTTAGGACCATTATTGCAACTTGGCAATAGTTAAAGGCATGATTTTGTCGGACTGATAAACAGTTTATCTTTATTGCAGCTTCACTTTCACTGAAAGTGAGCGATAAGTTAAAGGCAAGTTAAGTATATCTGGTAGGTTAAAATAAATTTGTAATAATGATAAGCTGTTTATCCGTCCGACAAAACCCTGCCTTTAACTATTGCCAAGTTGCAATAACTGAGAAATTAGTCCAACTATATGGGTTTTATCCATAGTTATTTAATTAGTTTGGCTTGAGTTTGTTTTTCAATTTAATCTTTCGATTAAATTATTTTTATTTTAAAATGAAATTCTAAAGCTGTAATAATGAAACATTCAAAGAAAATTTGGTTGTACGGAAGGTTGAACTTACATCAGATGTTTAAAGTCCACCACAGTCTTCTCATCAGAATTCTTTTCCGCCTAGACCATACTGCCAGCAGGGCAGCCACAATCAACAAGCTAAAAATCCGATTTACTTTTTATCAAGTAACAGTCGAGTCGCCATCTTGTGACTTGTTTTTCAACTATTGGCTGAACATAGGTTCGGAACTTCACCGTCTTCCTAAACGCCAAAATACATTGCAGTGATGCAAAGTCATATGTGCCTTGTTGTTGTAAACAATGTAAAGCCGCATTACTGCATTGCATTTTGGCGTTTAGGAAGTCGGCCTCTGTTTATTATCATGTTCAACTTTAAAGTTTTTTTATTTCTATCATTACTACCTTGAAATATCATCGATTTTTTCAAATGCTGGGGTTTTTGGTGAGTGTTTATTTCTGTCCCACTTTTTGAACAGTGTGCATTCTTGTTTATACGCCATCAACAGGTTATAAGTAAAGTCCGTTCGAAATCAGTTTTTTGAGGCCGAGCCCGAACCGAACCTAATATTCGGCCGAATCAGAAACTAACCGAAACTTTTTAGCGTTAGGGGCTGTTCACATATTACGTAACGCTCCATTGGGGGTTTAGGATTTGTTACGGACGAGATAATTTATACTGAAAATTGTTTAAAAAGCATTACGAAGTGGGGGGGGGGGGGGGTTAAAAACTCCGAAAATAGCGTTACGTAATATGTGAATATCCCCTGGCTTACAAACAAGTATTCTATAATATTAGCGATGACCTAACCAGACATGGTTGGAATTTCATATTCACCGATGGTTCAAAATCTATCCACTCCACATCTTTCGCGGTTGTGAACAATGATGGCAAAATCATTAGCCACGGCCTCCTAGACAACTATTGCTCCAACTTCACTGCTGAGGCTGCAGCAATATATAGAGCAGTCGAATATTTATCACGAAATTCCCTCAGGGTTGTAATATCTACCGATATCCTCTCAGCTGTATTGGCGATAAAGAACACTTTATATGACTCACCGCTGATAACCAAAATCAGAGACATTTGCATCAAAAACTCTAATGAAATCAAAATTTTGTGGATTCCCTCACATATTGGTATCACCGGCAACGAATATGCAGATTCTGCTGCCAATAAAGCAAAGCACATGCCTCTTTATAAACTCTTAACGCTTGAACCTCGTGATATACTAAATTTCATACACAATTTCCATATAAAGCTGAAAAGTAGCAATTGGTCGTACTACCAACACAACTACAAGGATGTAAACCCCACAGGGAATAAACCAATTTACCCAAATTCCTGCCCTAAATTTATTTCTAATTTAATAGTTAGAATGAGAATTGGACACAGCAAACTTACGCATAAATACCGGCTTGACAGATCACCGCCACCTCTTTGCTCAACATGTAATGTTCAGCTAAGTATAATCCACCTTCTCGATGAATGCACAGATCTACACAACATTAGAATAAACACCTTTTTTAAAAAATTTGTCTGAACACAACATCGAATTAATTTATAAATTCATATTGAAAAGTAATCTTTTACGCAAGTTATAAGTTTTCTCTTTATTGTTTAATAGATATCTACATGTACTATGTAATTATATAAAAATACATATATTATGTATTATATATTATCTTTTCGGGACGAAAGCCTTAGCTGCTGGATCCCTCTTTTTTTCGCATTTAATTACCATAATTGTATTCTTGTAATTAAGTATAATAAATAAACAAATGAAATTTTTTAAAAAGTCATTTATTTTATTAACGGCCCTTTCCCAATGTGATTAAAAGTTATCATGGTATTTAACGGCAAATTCGGTATACCAAACTTCCCGTTAAATTATACGTTAACTTTTAACCGTACACTGTGAAAATGGGCGTACGAATATTTCTACGAACATATAGTGCCAGTCAAAATAATAGCACAAATTGATATAATTTTATTCCATGGGGCAAAAATAAAACTTAAACATTTACGAGCATATGACTAATAAAAACTTGGCAGGAAACTATGGAATATTGGGTTCGGTGCACATACATTTGGGAGTGTTTCATCATTCTGTTGATGACGTTACAAGAGCACCAATCAAAACTAAAAAGATATAAAAATAGTGGAATATTTACCTATTTTTGACGCTATATTTCATCTCCACTAAAGTGAAGAAGACAAATAATCAATTTCAGTGCAAAATCGCAGAAGTAAATTCGATGGCGAAAAATCATTTTATTAAAACACAAAATAGATTTTCGACTGGTATTGAAATCGGTTTACCATTCCCTAGTTTATGCTATTTATTTTGGCAACAAACGTTTGAATAATTTATGGTACTATATCTTTTTGTGTAATAGTCATTGGACTTTTTGAATGTTTCAAAGTTTTTGCAGTTTGACACTTATGACACATTTTTATGTGTTTAGATCATAGCTGTTAAATTTGGATTACGATTAGTAATCAATTACGATTACTTTTTAAAAGTAATCGTAATGTTTATTTAATCCACTTGAATACGTACAGGTGTATGTACGTATGGAGATTCTCTTTGTGGATGGCAGAGAGGGTGTGCGATCGCACGCAAAGGGGGGGGGGGGGGGGCAATCTACAAAGCAGAATTTAATTATATTCACTCGTTCTCGGGTGATTATAATTATGAAGGTAATTATCAAAAGGGGAGAGAATTATTAGCCTTCTGTTAAATTGTACATAGGCTGGTGGGTTAAACAATGCTCACCTTTTAGAAGGGTGTCCAACAAATAACAAGGTAAGTGCCTTAGTACTTCAATGTAATTGTTTATTCTAATTCCAGTTTGATAAAGTATATAATGTAAGTTTAGAGATAAGTATCCATAAGTATTTAATACATGTGAGTTTAAGTAGAATAAAATTCCTTTAATATTAGAATTGTAGTTGTAGAATCCAATTTGATTTAAACTAGCGGTAAATATAATTGTAGTTTAAGTTTTAATTTTTGGTTGTTGATCGGATGACCAATGAAGCAAGCAAGTAGTGACTCGTATTAAAGGTAAAACGCAAGTGAGTATTAAAAACAATGTTGTGAAGTCGTGTACTTTATGTTTTATAAAAAAGAATTTCACGAACTTGGAAATTTAATTCAACACCGTTTGTACTAAATTTTTAAGTGTTGCCAAAGTTTGATATTTCTTACGATATTTTAAATTTTGTTTTTAGTACACAAGTGGTTACTTATATTAAATATATATTTTTAATATAAAAATTATAATGGAGTATTCTTACTGTTATAATTTAGGTGTCCAAATTTGAATTTGGACACCACTATTAAACATTTTTTGATTACTAATTGATTACGATTACAAATAATCAAAATATAATCGGGATTATTTGGGATTACTTTTAAATAATCCAAAATAATCAAATCCAATCAAAATATAATCCGATTATTGCATCCACACTCATTGAAAGCAGCGCTGCCAGTTTAGGGGTTCTGACCTCAAATTAGGCGAATTTTCGCACTTTTCGCGATTTTTACCGTATTTTTGGCATTCCTTACAGTTTTAGCGATTTCTAACCGATATTATGCCATGTTTCAAATTTTGCAATTTTTAGCGAGCTTTCGATATTTTCGCGATGGATGTGATTTGTTCAAAGCTTTTGACTTTCGTACATTTTTAGGGACTTTCACTCAATATTGCATCTACGGTCTTTAAAATTTTAGCAAGTTTTAGCGAATTTTTACGATCTTTCACAAGTTTTTGGCAATCCTTGCAGTTTTAGCGAGCTATAACCAGGTTATGATATTGGTTCCAATTTTGTAATTATTTGACAATTCATTCCACTTCCGCTTTAAGGCATATTTTTTCAATGTTTTGTCCTAAATGTTTGATATAGATTTTTGCAGTTTGGCAATACCAGTAAGGTATCGTGAAACCTAACACCCCGTCTTGACGAGACATTTGATATTTCTTAACATAAGAAATAACGTCGGCAGAATGACGTCACAAAAAATTCATGTGTTCAAACTTGTGTTAAGGGTGGAGTAAACGTACTGATGTTTGGACACAAATTTTATATATTCATACAGTAAGTTTGCACGGCATTTTGTAATTTTTTTTATAGATTTCACTTAATCCACCAGTAGACTGTAGCACTACTGACTAAGTAGTTCTTTTGAGACCACATGGAGACATTGGAACCAAAGATTCACTAGTAAATTTTAGGTGATCTAGTCTACAATATTGATGTTTCCACGCTAGATGCCAATAGTGAAATTATAGTGATTTACTAGTGACGTTGTCAATAGTACTACTGACCAAGTGTACCCCAGCCAATGTAATCGCCTATTGACATATCAAATAGGCTTGCCATTGAAAATCTACCAGTAGATTTTAACGCTATTGACGTTGTAGTTTTTTTTACGAACATATGGAGACATTTGAACCAAATATTCACTAGTACATTTTAGTGACCCTACATTTAAACACATGCATATTTATTATTATTATTTTTTATTAAAAATTAAATAAATTATTATTATTCATAGCGAAGTATTTTTGAAATTTATATATCTTTCAATTGCAGTTCAAAAAATATCCATCGAACTTAAATCATTTTCGTCAATTGCGGAACAGAAGATCTTCCAAATGCTCTATATCCTCAGTATTTTCCACAATTTCAATTTATTGTTTTTCTGCTTACATTGCAAACTTCTATTTTCATAAATTGTACTTTTTTTTAACAAGTCTTTTATAATTTCTCTTGCTCATTTTTTATTTATTTCTTTACACAAAATACTTTTAGTCACCTTTTTTAATATTTTCACACAAAAAAAAGAAGAATAAAAAGAAGCTGGTACAATAAATAAAATAACAATTGTAAAAAAAATCTCTAATAATATTGGTAGGCAGCGGCATTGACAACAATGACATGGCGGCAGCTTATTTGTCAGCTTCAACCAAATTATAACGCAAACACTTTTAAAATAAAGAAATAATTTAATTAAAACACATGTGTATTTTGTCAGTAAAAAAATTATATTATTTTACAAAAAAATTAGTTAAAATTGAAAAACGTCAATCGGAAGCGGCAGCGGCTAGCCACCGATCGGCTTGCAACTCTGCACAGCATAATAAAAAGAAAACCAACTATTGACGCTTTCGTTGACAATGTTACCAGAAATACACTAGAACTGTTGTCTCTAACGTGTCTCTACTCCCCCTTAAAGCAAAGTTGTCGACATTTTAACTAGTGCAATTGTCGCTAGAGAAAAGAGTGTTGACATAGAAACATATGGTTCTAGGCTGACTAGAGGGAAGTTAATAAAGTCTCTTTATTTTCGTTATTAATTTGGGGAATTTTTATGATAAAGGTTTGAAATTTTAGAGCATGCGTTTCGATGTAACACAGAATAGTTAATTAAAAAAGCGATTTCCAATTTTTTGTTAGTTACGTGGTTTTGCATTTCAGCTGACGCTATGTTTCAAATAAAATTTTTCAACATCAACTGTTTTCATAAATATGCTTTACGTTTCAAATATGCTAGTATTTTTTAACAAATAAATGCAACACACTTTAAAAATAATCACAAATAATCAAAAGTAATCGCAGAAAGTAGTCGAATTATTTTTTGATTATTTAAATAATCCCGATTATTTTTTGATTATTAGTAATCTTAATCATGGGATTACGATTACTAACTGAAAATAATCGTAATACTAATCATTATTTTACCTTTTGAACAAAAGTAATCTAATTACTAATCATTACGATTACTAATCATTACTTAACAGCTATGGTTTAGATATGTCTTTTGACATATTTTTCCAGTAGTAATATCTCTTAATTTTTTCAACTGTTCTTTGTAAACCGATCCTTCGATTGGATCATAGTGGTATCTCAGCATAATATCGAGAATTGCCTTGGCATTCTTATTATCAATTTGGGTCGCCTCATTGAGTAGCGCTACTTTTAATTTTTTTAGTTTTTTATTGCCCATAATTTTAAATTCATTTATTGACATAAATTTGAAAATTTTCTCACTAGGTGTATTTACCGGCAACTTTTTCGAGCCTAGGGAAGAATTGTCCTAAGTCAAAATTCCCGTTAGTAAATAAATCATTAATTTGTACGTGTGCAATTATTGATTTTCCTCTTTTGAAGTAACATCTTCCGGGAGTAATCTTAAACTTGCAAAATTTTCTGACGTCAGTATTACTTAATGGTACAAATATGTTGGGCTTATCATTATTTTTAATTACATTATGCTGGTTGTTTATTTTATTACTCCTTTGTTTATTGTATGTCATCGATCTGGTCGTGACTCTGAGTACGGTTGAAATTTTCTGATTCATTTCTTTGAGATCAGTTATTTTTATACGTGATAGTGCGTCGGCAACATAGTTATCTTTTCCCCTAAGATATTCTACTGTGAAATCATACTCCTCTAGATCAAGTCTCATTCTTGTTAGTTTTGAACGTATGCTACTGGTAATTGCTGTTCATCATGTTCCTACGTTAGTACGGCTCCACAAGCTTGTTTACTTGCGTCCGTTGTTATACAAAATTCTTTTGTGAAATCGGGATATTGAAGCATTAAAGCTTTCTTTAGATATTTGAATGCATTGTCACAATCTTTAGTCCATTCAAATTTTGTTCCCTTTCTGGACAATTTCGTTAGATGTCTGGAATATTCCGAGAAGTTTTTGATGAATCTTCGATAATAATTACAAAATGCAACGAATCTTTTGCACTATCCGCATCTTTAGGCGTTGGATAGTTTTCAATAGTTGCGTATTTACTATCATCAGGTAATATTCGTTTGTCTGTACATTTCTGTCCAAGGAAAGTGACTTCTGTCCTAAAAAATGAAAATTTTTCTGGGTGAAGTTTTAAATCAAATACATCCTGTAAGTTCGAAAGCATGTGTTTTTCTGAACAACCCAACACAACCAAATCATCCATGTATAGGAAAGCCTGGTTTGGTTTTAAACCAGCAAATGCGAGAGTCATCATTCTTTGAAAGGAATTAGGCGCTATTTTTAAGCCATAAGTTAATCTAGTAAATCTGTATGAACCATTGTTGGTTGAGAATGCTGTTAAGTCTCTAGATTTGTTCTCTAAACCAATTTGGTAAAAACCTGACATTAGATCCAGACAAGAAATATATTTAGCTCTGCCAAGTTGATCTAAAATATCATCGATTCTTGGCAATGGAAATTTATCGGCAATAAGTTTTTATTTATTTGTCTGTAATCTATGACCAGTCTCCATCTTTTCTTTTCGGAGTTGGGTAGAGTTTTCTTTGGTACCAACAAGAGTGGACTGTTGTATTCGGAATAAGAGGGTTCAACAATTTGGTCATCTATTAGTTTTTTGACCTGTTTATCAATTTCATCTTTATGTGTATAATAATTTTTAATATATACCGGTTTTTTATCCTTTACTCTCAACTTTTGTTCATAGAAATTATTAGTTGTTATTTTTTCTGTTTCTAAACCGAAAATATCGCTGTATGCTATGTTCAATTTAAAAAAAAAAGTTGTTGCCACGAGCGGTTAACGCTTACTGGCCTTAGTGTGCGGCTTTAGCGCACCACTTTCAAATTAAAAGAAAAATCTAGTAATACATATAAAGAAAAATAAAAAAATTAGCTTTTTGTTGGAATTGTGGGCATCTAGTGTCCTTTGAGAGTCTTCATTTCCAGGTGCGCCTTCCTGATGCCTCTTGGTCAGGCGGACCTTTATTTTGTTCACTGTTGGGGTGCCTTTTGGCTAGGCGGACCTTTCTCTCTAATCCTGCAAGTTACGGGATTCTAGTTCTTCTGGGTGCAATAATATTATAGATAAAGCTGAAGAAGTTTCTTATGAATATGGAACTATTTATCTTACCATTTGTTTCAACATTGGCTCTTGGGATGCTTCCTCACCATGTTTTTCCTTCGGTAATGATAATCAAAATACAAAAACTTTACTCTGATATAAAGTTATTAAATTTTATTATTTACAACCTTCATGTGATTCTGACTCCGCAAAAATTATTTGGTTAAATAGCTCCCGTGCTCTGCCAGCACATCCTGTGTCACCTGCATTCTGTATTTTTCATCTACAACATGAAACTTCATATTAAAAAACAAACTTTTTCAAAAAAATTTATATACTTACCATTTTTTATTACTTTATACGTTCCTGGAGAACAACAAATGGTCAGTGAAGGATCCATTTTTATTTTATTTTAATTGTTTTCTTTTTTTTAAGTGACGCGAAATTTTATTGTTTTGTTAAAGCTGTCAAAACACTTTGACTTTTTATTTTGTACTTCAAATTGTGTTTTTCGTGTTCCCGTACTCTTGTGTAATTTTGTCTCTTTATGAGAGACATTTATGCTTACTCTCATTTTCACGAACTTTACCCAAAAAGTAAAGAAACAGAACTATATACTTTGAGATAGCATTATTACAAAAATTTGTGGAAAAGTAGCAAAACTTCACTTTTTGCTCTGAAATTTTCACTAATCGTGGAGAACACGTTAATACACAATTTGTCATCAAAAACTCGTTTTCTCCAAAATTTGAGTTGACACATTTTGAATATAGGATCTCGATATAATTTTTAAAAACATTAGCGAAAAAAAGAACAAATTAAAAAAAATTGCACAAAAATAAAAAGTGAATAGTTATTACGAGATTTTTCGCTTGTTACTTCAAGCACATATCGTTAAAAAACAAATAAAAGTTTTAGAAACCATTTGTTTGTTTGTTTGTTTAATTTTAAGTTTGTTTGTTTAATTTTAAGATTTATTAGGCCTGTTTATAAAAACATAACGCCATCACCAATTTTGCTAGTATGTACTAGCCCAAAGTTTAATACTATTGTGTGATTTGTGAGTTTGATTTTGTTGATTTTTAAAATGTTGATTATTAGGTAATTTCAAATGGTGCGTTTCGTTGATCAATTTTGTCAAGTAGAATGTTTTCTTAATTCCTTTTCGTGATATAAAGTCGATGATGGTAGTGAAATTCGACAGTTCATGAAATTTCTGCCTTTGTGTTGTATACAGGCTGCATTCAAAGATTATGTGAGAGGAGGTTTCAGGTGCACCACAGTGCTCACAGTCCTTTGATGCCTTGACTCCCATCTTGAACACGGATTTGTGCAATATTTATGGTCGGATAGTAATCTGTTTGCCGTTCTTATGTCGGAAGCCTTAGCTCTGTCCAAGTCAATACCTGTTCGAGTGTACCATAAGTCTTTTTCCGTCCTTGGGAACAACCTTCCGTAGTCTATGCCCTTAGTCAACTTTAGGGCACAGTATTCAGCATTCCATTCGCCATTTAGGATCGATTCAATGAACGATATGGCGTCCCTGAAGGGCCATATAATCTGCGTTATACATCTCTACTGATTGCCTCCTTTGCTGCGTTATCAGCCCTGTCGTTGCCTTCAATATTCATGTGGCCGGGAATAAAGAGCAACGATACCTTAGACTTGTTTCTGCTGAGTTTGCTCATGATATTGCGGGCTATGTAATTATAATTCTTGTGGTTCTGTAGTATCATAATGCTCGCCTTGGATTCGGTGAGAATTCCCATGTTCTCGATCGCTCTTTATAATTATTATTTACGGAATTGTAAAGATTTTTTTTGTAAGGAATTACATTTGTTTTGTTAGTTTTTAGATTATTAATTTTAGTTGTAAAGTAGCAGCTGGTTATAAAGTAACGCTATCTATTTGTCAATAGGAAGTTGACATACATCTGTGGAAGTATAGACTACTTTACAAACACTTACTGTGTTAACTAAACAATAGGTGGACTAAACACAGCCAACATATGCTATCGTGTGAATATACACATGTGTGTATAGATATGTGTATGCTGCCGATGGGTATAAAAGGCCGGACATTGTACAGCCAAGCTGTAGGTAAGACATTTCTTTGAGAAGTTTTGAACTTCTCAAAAAATTCTTATTAGCGGTTTGGTAACAATTGTGGGAAGAAACAAATACCACAGGCTTTTGAAGTCTACTGGTATTATCTTTTCCTGGGGGAGTATTGGGGAGCACCAGCGTACCACAGGCTTTTGAAGACTACCGGTGCGGTGACTCTCAGCAGTTACGGGGGTAGTCAGTTCTAGCCCTGGGCCCTACTTGGCCGCGGGTTCATTGGCGTTACTCACTCAGCAGCCACTACTCCTGTAAAATCCCCCTCGGTATAATTTTGAGGATAATAAGCATCATTTTATAACGTTTGAAGAAAACAGCTGTGTTTTACACGATCCCTGTCCTCCTCTGACCTACCCCAACAACCAGCTGAATCGTGTTTACATTGGCGCTCGAGCAGGGACACAGGCAGTGTTTCAAAAAAAATTTTTAAATAAAATAAATAATAAAATATTTAGGATAACATTTTTAATCAACGAGTAAAAAAAAGAAACAACTTCTCCAACAATCTCTCATCACGAGCAACGTATTGAGGACATAATGGGTCTACTCCCAGAAAAATAGGATCTGGAAAGTAGATACCTTTCCAGATCTGGAAAGTAGATACCTTTCCAGATCCTCTGAGCTAGACCTGACTGGCATCGTGTAAGACTTGCGCAAACGATTTGCCAAATTTCTAGAAACAGAGCACCAAGAGAGTCAACTACAGGAGTTGCTAACAATACAAGTAAAGCACGAGCCAAGCTTCAGCGGTACGCTTGTAAACTCCAACTTGCAGACGCAGCCACCTAACACCGTCACCCATACTACCCCAGCCCCTACACCAATCAAAGAAGACATACCGACGTTGTCAAAAGAAGAACTGCAAGTGCCTGCTTACTCATCAAACACCACAGCATGTGAGCCCATGCAAATAAGCCACCGAGGGGTTATGTTAGACACATCACAACCGGTCGAAGACAAGACCTTGGCTATTGATACCGTAAGAAAATGGGGGCTAAAATACGATGGTGGAAAAGATCCGTTGGATTTTATCGAACGCATTGAGGAACTCGCCGAGATGTATAATGTGCATTTAGATCACTTGCCATGCATCATGCCAGAAGTATTCCGCGAAAAGGCACTTACGTGGTTCCGGAAGAAAAATAAGCATTGAATCAGTTGGGTCCTATTTAAGAAGGACTTCTGTCAATTCTCCCTGCCTCCACGTTATTTCGACAAGTTAGAAGACGAGATCCGCAAACGCACGCAACACGCGCGGGAATCGTTTAAAGACTATCTACTGCCCATATAGAACCTCATGAGCCCCACCAGCTTCACGGAGGGACAAAAACGGGAAATAATTTTCCGAAATGCTTCACCTGACAACCAGTGGTTTATCCGGCGGAAAGACTTCACTACCTTAGATGACCTCGTCCTGCTAGCTGATGAGCTGGAGAGCATACCGCCTACAACACCTCATTACCGCAACGAGTATCACCGCATTGTGCAGAACAACTCATCCTACCCAGATCATCAACCTAAAGCCGCCTCGGCAAATAATGTTACACAAATACGCTTTGAGAAGGAGAAATTAAAGGCGTTAGTACTCATAGAAGGTAAAATAGTCGACGCACTTATAGACACAGGAGTAACGAGGAGTTTCATTACCCCCAGCCAAGTTAATCAACTGATCGGACACCCTACCTACCTCTCAGTCGACGCAGAAGTATTTTTGGCTGACGGAACAAAAATGGTGATCCACAAGGCAGTCAGACTGAGCGTCACCCTGGGTACCATAACAACGAAGTGTGATTTTCTCATCATGAACGAAGCACAAAGTCCATTATTCTAGGACTAGACTTTTAACTACGTTTCCCAACTACTTTCACCTGTGCAGGGTTGGTAGCTAGATGCGAGTCGAACAAGGCCCCGCAAGCAGCAGGGAGAACGATGAACGGAAAGTTAAGGTAAGCCGTAGAATTAATGTTGCTAAAATTTTAATACCGCCTGAGTCGGTCCCATGTGATCCTGCCATGCGGCATGCGGTTTGGCGGAGACATCTCCCTACCAAAGAGAAATCACTCGTTTTCTGAAGGGAGAATTGCCAAGGTTTCAAACCATTCAGGGGTTATCAAACATCGCGAAACATAAAATCGTCATGAAGGATGATCGACCCGTAAAAATTCGCTACGCCCCACGTAACCCAGCTATGCAGGCCATAATCGATGCGGAGGTGCACAAACTCATTGCTAGTAACTGTATCGAGCCCTCCCGTAGCCCGTACAGCTTCCCCATCACACTGGTGAAAAAAATGGCACCGGGCGTACGTGCATGGACTTTCGCCAACCGAACGGTAGATCAGTCCCGGATGCGTACCCGGTTGGAATTTCATATTCACCGATGGTTCAAAATCTATCCACTCCACATCTTTCGCGGTTGTGAACAATGATGGCAAAATCATTAGCCACGGCCTCCTAGACAACTATTGCTCCAACTTCACTGCTGAGGCTGCAGCAATATATAGAGCAGTCGAATATTTATCACGAAATTCCCTCAGGGTTGTAATATCTACCGATATCCTCTCAGCTGTATTGGCGATAAAGAACACTTTATATGACTCACCGCTGATAACCAAAATCAGAGACATTTGCATCAAAAACTCTAATGAAATCAAAATTTTGTGGATTCCCTCACATATTGGTATCACCGGCAACGAATATGCAGATTCTGCTGCCAATAAAGCAAAGCACATGCCTCTTTATAAACTCTTAACGCTTGAACCTCGTGATATACTAAATTTCATACACAATTTCCATATAAAGCTGAAAAGTAGCAATTGGTCGTACTACCAACACAACTACAAGGATGTAAACCCCACAGGGAATAAACCAATTTACCCAAATTCCTGCCCTAAATTTATTTCTAATTTAATAGTTAGAATGAGAATTGGACACAGCAAACTTACGCATAAATACCGGCTTGACAGATCACCGCCACCTCTTTGCTCAACATGTAATGTTCAGCTAAGTATAATCCACCTTCTCGATGAATGCACAGATCTACACAACATTAGAATAAACACCTTTTTTAAAAAATTTGTCTGAACACAACATCGAATTAATTTATAAATTCATATTGAAAAGTAATCTTTTACGCAAGTTATAAGTTTTCTCTTTATTGTTTAATAGATATCTACATGTACTATGTAATTATATAAAAATACATATATTATGTATTATATATTATCTTTTCGGGACGAAAGCCTTAGCTGCTGGATCCCTCTTTTTTTCGCATTTAATTACCATAATTGTATTCTTGTAATTAAGTATAATAAATAAACAAATGAAATTTTTTAAAAAGTCATTTATTTTATTAACGGCCCTTTCCCAATGTGATTAAAAGTTATCATGGTATTTAACGGCAAATTCGGTATACCAAACTTCCCGTTAAATTATACGTTAACTTTTAACCGTACACTGTGAAAATGGGCGTACGAATATTTCTACGAACATATAGTGCCAGTCAAAATAATAGCACAAATTGATATAATTTTATTCCATGGGGCAAAAATAAAACTTAAACATTTACGAGCATATGACTAATAAAAACTTGGCAGGAAACTATGGAATATTGGGTTCGGTGCACATACATTTGGGAGTGTTTCATCATTCTGTTGATGACGTTACAAGAGCACCAATCAAAACTAAAAAGATATAAAAATAGTGGAATATTTACCTATTTTTGACGCTATATTTCATCTCCACTAAAGTGAAGAAGACAAATAATCAATTTCAGTGCAAAATCGCAGAAGTAAATTCGATGGCGAAAAATCATTTTATTAAAACACAAAATAGATTTTCGACTGGTATTGAAATCGGTTTACCATTCCCTAGTTTATGCTATTTATTTTGGCAACAAACGTTTGAATAATTTATGGTACTATATCTTTTTGTGTAATAGTCATTGGACTTTTTGAATGTTTCAAAGTTTTTGCAGTTTGACACTTATGACACATTTTTATGTGTTTAGATCATAGCTGTTAAATTTGGATTACGATTAGTAATCAATTACGATTACTTTTTAAAAGTAATCGTAATGTTTATTTAATCCACTTGAATACGTACAGGTGTATGTACGTATGGAGATTCTCTTTGTGGATGGCAGAGAGGGTGTGCGATCGCACGCAAAGGGGGGGGGGGGCAATCTACAAAGCAGAATTTAATTATATTCACTCGTTCTCGGGTGATTATAATTATGAAGGTAATTATCAAAAGGGGAGAGAATTATTAGCCTTCTGTTAAATTGTACATAGGCTGGTGGGTTAAACAATGCTCACCTTTTAGAAGGGTGTCCAACAAATAACAAGGTAAGTGCCTTAGTACTTCAATGTAATTGTTTATTCTAATTCCAGTTTGATAAAGTATATAATGTAAGTTTAGAGATAAGTATCCATAAGTATTTAATACATGTGAGTTTAAGTAGAATAAAATTCCTTTAATATTAGAATTGTAGTTGTAGAATCCAATTTGATTTAAACTAGCGGTAAATATAATTGTAGTTTAAGTTTTAATTTTTGGTTGTTGATCGGATGACCAATGAAGCAAGCAAGTAGTGACTCGTATTAAAGGTAAAACGCAAGTGAGTATTAAAAACAATGTTGTGAAGTCGTGTACTTTATGTTTTATAAAAAAGAATTTCACGAACTTGGAAATTTAATTCAACACCGTTTGTACTAAATTTTTAAGTGTTGCCAAAGTTTGATATTTCTTACGATATTTTAAATTTTGTTTTTAGTACACAAGTGGTTACTTATATTAAATATATATTTTTAATATAAAAATTATAATGGAGTATTCTTACTGTTATAATTTAGGTGTCCAAATTTGAATTTGGACACCACTATTAAACATTTTTTGATTACTAATTGATTACGATTACAAATAATCAAAATATAATCGGGATTATTTGGGATTACTTTTAAATAATCCAAAATAATCAAATCCAATCAAAATATAATCCGATTATTGCATCCACACTCATTGAAAGCAGCGCTGCCAGTTTAGGGGTTCTGACCTCAAATTAGGCGAATTTTCGCACTTTTCGCGATTTTTACCGTATTTTTGGCATTCCTTACAGTTTTAGCGATTTCTAACCGATATTATGCCATGTTTCAAATTTTGCAATTTTTAGCGAGCTTTCGATATTTTCGCGATGGATGTGATTTGTTCAAAGCTTTTGACTTTCGTACATTTTTAGGGACTTTCACTCAATATTGCATCTACGGTCTTTAAAATTTTAGCAAGTTTTAGCGAATTTTTACGATCTTTCACAAGTTTTTGGCAATCCTTGCAGTTTTAGCGAGCTATAACCAGGTTATGATATTGGTTCCAATTTTGTAATTATTTGACAATTCATTCCACTTCCGCTTTAAGGCATATTTTTTCAATGTTTTGTCCTAAATGTTTGATATAGATTTTTGCAGTTTGGCAATACCAGTAAGGTATCGTGAAACCTAACACCCCGTCTTGACGAGACATTTGATATTTCTTAACATAAGAAATAACGTCGGCAGAATGACGTCACAAAAAATTCATGTGTTCAAACTTGTGTTAAGGGTGGAGTAAACGTACTGATGTTTGGACACAAATTTTATATATTCATACAGTAAGTTTGCACGGCATTTTGTAATTTTTTTATAGATTTCACTTAATCCACCAGTAGACTGTAGCACTACTGACTAAGTAGTTCTTTTGAGACCACATGGAGACATTGGAACCAAAGATTCACTAGTAAATTTTAGGTGATCTAGTCTACAATATTGATGTTTCCACGCTAGATGCCAATAGTGAAATTATAGTGATTTACTAGTGACGTTGTCAATAGTACTACTGACCAAGTGTACCCCAGCCAATGTAATCGCCTATTGACATATCAAATAGGCTTGCCATTGAAAATCTACCAGTAGATTTTAACGCTATTGACGTTGTAGTTTTTTTACGAACATATGGAGACATTTGAACCAAATATTCACTAGTACATTTTAGTGACCCTACATTTAAACACATGCATATTTATTATTATTATTTTTTATTAAAAATTAAATAAATTATTATTATTCATAGCGAAGTATTTTTGAAATTTATATATCTTTCAATTGCAGTTCAAAAAATATCCATCGAACTTAAATCATTTTCGTCAATTGCGGAACAGAAGATCTTCCAAATGCTCTATATCCTCAGTATTTTCCACAATTTCAATTTATTGTTTTTCTGCTTACATTGCAAACTTCTATTTTCATAAATTGTACTTTTTTTTAACAAGTCTTTTATAATTTCTCTTGCTCATTTTTTATTTATTTCTTTACACAAAATACTTTTAGTCACCTTTTTTAATATTTTCACACAAAAAAAAGAAGAATAAAAAGAAGCTGGTACAATAAATAAAATAACAATTGTAAAAAAAACTCTAATAATATTGGTAGGCAGCGGCATTGACAACAATGACATGGCGGCAGCTTATTTGTCAGCTTCAACCAAATTATAACGCAAACACTTTTAAAATAAAGAAATAATTTAATTAAAACACATGTGTATTTTGTCAGTAAAAAAATTATATTATTTTACAAAAAAAATTAGTTAAAATTGAAAAACGTCAATCGGAAGCGGCAGCGGCTAGCCACCGATCGGCTTGCAACTCTGCACAGCATAATAAAAAGAAAACCAACTATTGACGCTTTCGTTGACAATGTTACCAGAAATACACTAGAACTGTTGTCTCTAACGTGTCTCTACTCCCCCTTAAAGCAAAGTTGTCGACATTTTAACTAGTGCAATTGTCGCTAGAGAAAAGAGTGTTGACATAGAAACATATGGTTCTAGGCTGACTAGAGGGAAGTTAATAAAGTCTCTTTATTTTCGTTATTAATTTGGGGAATTTTTATGATAAAGGTTTGAAATTTTAGAGCATGCGTTTCGATGTAACACAGAATAGTTAATTAAAAAAGCGATTTCCAATTTTTTGTTAGTTACGTGGTTTTGCATTTCAGCTGACGCTATGTTTCAAATAAAATTTTTCAACATCAACTGTTTTCATAAATATGCTTTACGTTTCAAATATGCTAGTATTTTTTAACAAATAAATGCAACACACTTTAAAAATAATCACAAATAATCAAAAGTAATCGCAGAAAGTAGTCGAATTATTTTTTGATTATTTAAATAATCCCGATTATTTTTTGATTATTAGTAATCTTAATCATGGGATTACGATTACTAACTGAAAATAATCGTAATACTAATCATTATTTTACCTTTTGAACAAAAGTAATCTAATTACTAATCATTACGATTACTAATCATTACTTAACAGCTATGGTTTAGATATGTCTTTTGACATATTTTTCCAGTAGTAATATCTCTTAATTTTTTCAACTGTTCTTTGTAAACCGATCCTTCGATTGGATCATAGTGGTATCTCAGCATAATATCGAGAATTGCCTTGGCATTCTTATTATCAATTTGGGTCGCCTCATTGAGTAGCGCTACTTTTAATTTTTTTAGTTTTTTATTGCCCATAATTTTAAATTCATTTATTGACATAAATTTGAAAATTTTCTCACTAGGTGTATTTACCGGCAACTTTTTCGAGCCTAGGGAAGAATTGTCCTAAGTCAAAATTCCCGTTAGTAAATAAATCATTAATTTGTACGTGTGCAATTATTGATTTTCCTCTTTTGAAGTAACATCTTCCGGGAGTAATCTTAAACTTGCAAAATTTTCTGACGTCAGTATTACTTAATGGTACAAATATGTTGGGCTTATCATTATTTTTAATTACATTATGCTGGTTGTTTATTTTATTACTCCTTTGTTTATTGTATGGCATCGATCTGGTCGTGACTCTGAGTACGGTTGAAATTTTCTGATTCATTTCTTTGAGATCAGTTATTTTTATACGTGATAGTGCGTCGGCAACATAGTTATCTTTTCCCCTAAGATATTCTACTGTGAAATCATACTCCTCTAGATCAAGTCTCATTCTTGTTAGTTTTGAACGTATGCTACTGGTAATTGCTGTTCATCATGTTCCTACGTTAGTACGGCTCCACAAGCTTGTTTACTTGCGTCCGTTGTTATACAAAATTCTTTTGTGAAATCGGGATATTGAAGCATTAAAGCTTTCTTTAGATATTTGAATGCATTGTCACAATCTTTAGTCCATTCAAATTTTGTTCCCTTTCTGGACAATTTCGTTAGATGTCTGGAATATTCCGAGAAGTTTTTGATGAATCTTCGATAATAATTACAAAATGCAACGAATCTTTTGCACTATCCGCATCTTTAGGCGTTGGATAGTTTTCAATAGTTGCGTATTTACTATCATCAGGTAATATTCGTTTGTCTGTACATTTCTGTCCAAGGAAAGTGACTTCTGTCCTAAAAAATGAAAATTTTTCTGGGTAAAGTTTTAAATTGTGTTTTCTACACAAATCAAATACATCCTGTAAGTTCGAAAGCATGTGTTTTTCTGAACAACCCAGCACAACCAAATCATCCATGTATAGGAAAGCCTGGTTTGGTTTTAAACCAGCAAATGCGAGAGTCATCATTCTTTGAAAGGAATTAGGCGCTATTTTTAAGCCATAAGATAATCTAGTATGAACCTGTATGAACCATTGTTGGTTGAGAATGCTGTTAAGTCTCTAGATTTGTTCTCTAAACCAATTTGATAAAAAACCTGACATTAGATCCAGACAAGAAATATATTTAGCTCTGCCAAGTTGATCTAAAATATCATCGATTCTTGGCAATGGAAATTTATCGGCAATAAGTTTTTATTTATTTGTCTGTAATCTATGACCAGTCTCCATCTTTTCTTTTCGGAGTTGGGTAGAGTTTTCTTTGGTACCAACAAGAGTGGACTGTTGTATTCGGAATAAGAGGGTTCAACAATTTGGTCATCTATTAGTTTTTTGACCTGTTTATCAATTTCATCTTTATGTGTATAATAATTTTTAATATATACCGGTTTTTTATCCTTTACTCTCAACTTTTGTTCATAGAAATTATTAGTTGTTATTTTTTCTGTTTCTAAACCGAAAATATCGCTGTATGCTATGTTCAATTTAAAAAAAAAAGTTTTTGCCACGAGCGGTTAACGCTTACTGGCCTTAGTGTGCGGCTTTACCGCACCACTTTCAAATTAAAAAAAAAATCTAGTAATACATATAAAGAAAAATAAAAAAATTAGCTTTTTGTTGGAATTGTGGGCATCTAGTATCCTTTGAGAGTCTTCATTTCCAGGTGCGCCTTCCTGATGCCTCTTGGTCAGGCGGACCTTTATTTTGTTCACTGTTGGGATGCCTTTTGGCTAGGCGGACCTTTCTCTCTAATCCTGCAAGTTACGGGATTCTAGTTCTTCTGGGTGCAATAATATTATAGATAAAGCTGAAGAAGTTTCTTATGAATATAGAACTATTTATCTTACCATTTGTTTCAACATTGGCTCTTGGGATGCTTCCTCACCATGTTTTTCCTTCGGTAATGATAATCAAAATACAAAAACTTTACTCTGATATAAAGTTATTAAATTTTATTATTTACAACCTTCATGTGATTCTGACTCCGCAAAAATTATTTGGTTAAATAGCTCCCGTGCTCTGCCAGCACATCCTGTGTCACCTGCATTCTGTATTTTTCATCTACAACATGAAACTTCATATTAAAAAACAAACTTTTTCAAAAAAATTTATATACTTACCATTTTTTATTACTTTATACGTTCCTGGAGAACAACAAATGGTCAGTGAAGGATCCATTTTTATTTTATTTTAATTGTTTTCTTTTTTTAAGTGACGCGAAATTTTATTGTTTTGTTAAAGCTGTCAAAACACTTTGACTTTTTATTTTGTACTTCAAATTGTGTTTTTCGTGTTCCCGTACTCTTGTGTAATTTTGTCTCTTTATGAGAGACATTTATGCTTACTCTCATTTTCACGAACTTTACCCAAAAAGTAAAGAAACAGAACTATATACTTTGAGATAGCATTATTACAAAAATTTGTGGAAAAGTAGCAAAACTTCACTTTTTGCTCTGAAATGTTCACTAATCGTGGAGAACACGTTAATACACAATTTGTCATCAAAAACTCGTTTTCTCCAAAATTTGAGTTGACACATTTTGAATATAGGATCTCGATATAAATTTTAAAAACATTAGCGAAAAAAAGAACAAATTAAAAAAAATTGCACAAAAATAAAAAGTGAATAGTTATTACGAGATTTTTCGCTTGTTACTTCAAGCACATATCGTTAAAAAACAAATAAAAGTTTTAGAAACCATTTGTTTGTTTGTTTAATTTTAAGTTTGTTTGTTTAATTTTAAGATTTATTTGTCCTGTTTATAAAAACATAACGCCATCACCAATTTTGCTAGTATGTACTAGCCCAAAGTTTAATACTATTGTGTGATTTGTGAGTTTGATTTTGTTGATTTTTAAAATGTTGATTATTAGGTAATTTCAAATGGTTTCGTTGATCAATTTTGTCAAGTAGAATATTTTCTTAATTCCTTTTTGTGATATAAAGTCGATGATGGTAGTGAAATTCGACAGTTCATGAAATTTCTGCCTTTGTGTTGTATACACGCTGCATTCAAAGATTATGCGAGAGGAGGTTTCAGATGCACCACAGTGCTCACAGTCCTTTGATGCCTTGACTCCCATCTTGAACAGGGATTTTGTGCAATATGTATGGTCGGATAGTAATCTGTTTGCCGTTCTTATGTCGGAAGCCTTAGATCTGTCCAAGTCAATACCTGTTCGAGTGTACCATAAGTCTTTTTCCGTCCTTGGGAACAACCTTCCGTAGTCTATGCCCTTAGTCAACTTTAGGGCAAAGTATTCAACATTCCATTCGCCATTTAGGATCGATTCAATGACAATCTGCGTTATACACCTCTACTGATTGCCTCCTTTGCTGCGTTATCAGCCTTGTCGTTGCCTTCAATATTCATGTGGCCGGGAATAAAGACCAACGATACCTTAGACTTGTTTCTGCTGAGTTTGCTCATGATATTGCGGGCTATGTAATTATAATTTTTGTGATTCTGTAGTATCATAATGCTCGTCTTGGAGTCGGTGAAAATTCCCATGTTCTCGATCGCACTTTATAATTATTATTTACGGAATTGTAAAGATTTTTTTGGAAGGAATTACATTTGTTTTGTTAGTTTTTAGATTATTAATTTCAGTTGTAAAGTAGCAGCTGTTTATAGAGTAACGCTATCTATTTGTCAATAGGAAGTTGACATACATCTGTGGAAGTATAGACTACTTACAAACACTTACTGTATTAACTAAACAAAAGGTGGACTAAACACAGCCAACATATGCTATCGTGTGAATATACACATGTGTGTATAGATATGTGTATGCTGCCGATGGGTATAAAAGGCCGGACATTGTACAGCCAAGCTGTAGGTAAGACATTTCTTTGAGAAGTTTTGAACTTCTCAAAAAATTCTTATTAGCGGTTTGGTAACAATTGTGGGAAGAAACAAATACCACAGGCTTTTGAAGTCTACTGGTATTATCTTTTCCTGGGGGAGTATTGGGGAGCACCAGCGTACCACAGGCTTTTGAAGACTACCGGTGCGGTGACTCTCAGCAGTTACGGGGGTAGTCAGTTCTAGCCCTGGGCCCTACTTGGCCGCGGGTTCATTGGCGTTACTCACTCAGCAGCCACTACTCCTGTAAAATCCCCCTCGGTATAATTTTGAGGATAATAAGCATCATTTTATAACGTTTGAAGAAAACAGCTGTGTTTTACACGATCCCTGTCCTCCTCTGACCTACCCCAACAACCAGCTGAATCGTGTTTACATTGGCGCCCGAGCAGGGACACAGGCAGTGTTTCAAAAAAAATTTTTAAATAAAATAAATAATAAAATATTTAGGATAACATTTTTAATCAACGAGTAAAAAAAAGAAACAACTTCTCCAACAATCTCTCATCACGAGCAACGTATTGAGGACATAATGGGTCTACTCCCAGAAAAATAGGATCTGGAAAGTAGATACCTTTCCAGATCTGGAAAGTAGATACCTTTCCAGATCCTCTGAGCTAGACCTGACTGGCATCGTGTAAGACTTGCGCAAACGATTTGCCAAATTTCTAGAAACAGAGCACCAAGAGAGTCAACTACAGGAGTTGCTAACAATACAAGTAAAGCACGAGCCAAGCTTCAGCGGTACGCTTGTAAACTCCAACTTGCAGACGCAGCCACCTAACACCGTCACCCATACTACCCCAGCCCCTACACCAATCAAAGAAGACATACCGACGTTGTCAAAAGAAGAACTGCAAGTGCCTGCTTACTCATCAAACACCACAGCATGTGAGCCCATGCAAATAAGCCACCGAGGGGTTATGTTAGACACATCACAACCGGTCGAAGACAAGACCTTGGCTATTGATACCGTAAGAAAATGGGGGCTAAAATACGATGGTGGAAAAGATCCGTTGGGTTTTATCGAACGCATTGAGGAACTCGCCGAGATGTATAATGTGCATTGAGATCACTTGCCATGCATCATGCCAGAAGTATTCCGCGAAAAGGCACTTACGTGGTTCCGGAAGAAAAATAAGCATTGAATCAGTTGGGTCCTATTTAAGAAGGACTTCTGTCAATTCTCCCTGCCTCCACGTTATTTCGACAAGTTAGAAGACGAGATCCGCAAACGCACGCAACACGCGCGGGAATCGTTTAAAGACTATCTACTGCCCATATAGAACCTCATGAGCCCCACCAGCTTCACGGAGGGACAAAAACGGGAAATAATTTTCCGAAATGCTTCACCTGACAACCAGTGGTTTATCCGGCGGAAAGACTTCACTACCTTAGATGACCTCGTCCTGCTAGCTGATGAGCTGGAGAGCATACCGCCTACAGCACCTCATTACCGCAACGAGTATCACCGCATTGTGCAGAACAACTCATCCTACCCAGATCATCAACCTAAAGCCGCCTCGGCAAATAATGTTACACAAATACGCTTTGAGAAGGAGAAATTAAAGGCGTTAGTACTCATAGAAGGTAAAATAGTCGACGCACTTATAGACACAGGAGTAACGAGGAGTTTCATTACCCCCAGCCAAGTTAATCAACTGATCGGACACCCTACCTACCTCTCAGTCGACGTAGAAGTATTTTTGGCTGACGGAACAAAAATGGTGATCCACAAGGCAGTCAGACTGAGCGTCACCCTGGGTACCATAACAACGAAGTGTGATTTTCTCATCATGAACGAAGCACAAAGTCCATTATTCTAGGACTAGACTTTTAACTACGTTTCCCAACTACTTTCACCTGTGCAGGGTTGGTAGCTAGATGCGAGTCGAACAAGGCCCCGCAAGCAGCAGGGAGAACGATGAACGGAAAGTTAAGGTAAGCCGTAGAATTAATGTTGCTAAAATTTTGATACCGCCTGAGTCGGTCCCATGTGATCCTGCCATGCGGCATGCGGTTTGGCGGAGACATCTCCCTACCAAAGAGAAATCACTCGTTTTCTGAAGGGAGAATTGCCAATGTTTCAAACCATTCAGGGGTTATCAAACATCGCGAAACATAAAATCGTCATGAAGGATGATCGATCCGTAAAAATTCGCTACGCCCCACGTAACCCAGCTATGCAGACCATAATCGATGCGGAGGTGCACAAACTCATTGCTAGTAACTGTATCGAGCCCTCCCGTAGCCCGTACAGCTTCCCCATCACACTGGTGAAAAAAATGGCACCGGGCGTACGTGCATGGACTTTCGCCAACCGAACGGTAGATCAGTCCCGGATGCGTACCCGCTGCCTCGAATTGATACTATCCTGGATAGGCTACGCAATGCCAAATTTGTGAGCAGCCTCGATTTGAAACACTGGTATTGGCAAATCCCCTTAGAAGCAAGCAGCAAGAAATGTGCGGCCTTTGCAGTCGAGGTCTGTATCAATGGCGAGTGATGCCATTCGGCCTACACTCAGCCCCAGCCACTTTCCAGCGCGCATTGGACAGTGTGATTGCGCCAGAGATGGAACCTCATACGTTCGCTTATCTCGGCGATATTATAGTCATCGGCGAGACGTTCGAACAGCACCTAGCCAAACTGAGAGAAGTTTTCCGGCGGTTACGAGCGGCCAAACTAAAAATAAAACCAGAAAAGTGTGAATTTGGATTATATGGTAACCAGCAATGGCATAAAAACTGATCACAGGAAGGTAGCGGCCATCACTGAAATACCTCCTCCAAGAACCGTGAAAAAGATACATCGTTTTCTGGGACCGACGTCCTGGTACCGCCGTTTTGTGCCTGATTTCGCCATCATTTCCAAGCCCTTAACGCAGCAGCTGAAGAAAGGGAAGCATTGGAAGTGGGGTGAGGAACAACAGAACGCATTGGCGCTGCTTAAAACCAAGCTCACTGAGGCCGGTACTAGCATGTCCTGATTTTACTAAAACTTTTGTTTTACAGACCGACGGCAGCGATTACGG
This sequence comes from Panzeria rudis, assembly GCA_956483635.1. Lineage (NCBI taxonomy): Eukaryota > Metazoa > Arthropoda > Insecta > Diptera > Tachinidae > Panzeria > Panzeria rudis. Next base: position 46,429,540 of record OY101449.1, on the reverse strand, counting down.
GTTGGGTGCTGTGCTTACGCAAAACTTAGAAGGCACAGAACGTGTGATAGCCTATGCCAGCCGGCATCTAGTCGTAGCCGAGAAGAATTATTCATTAACCGAGAAAGAATGCTTGGCCATAATATGGGAATTTGTAAGATGAGGCAGTACGTGGAAGGCTACGAATTCATTGTGATCACCGATCACTTGGCGCTAAAATTGTTGAACAGCATCGATAACCCCACCGATAGATTAGCTCGGCGGGCCTTAGAGCTACAACAGTACTTAATCCAGTACAGAAAGGGTATGCAAAATGTGGTAGCTGATGCCCTCTCACGCCAGCCGGTCGACACCATTAACCTACTGCAAACCACGGATGAGGTGACGTGCCCCTGGGTACAGAGCAAAATGGCAGAAGTCCGACAGCATCCCGAGAAATTCGCAGACTTTGCCATAGTAAATCAACAATTCTACAAACATTTTTCGAGAGGGTTCAATGAAGTTTATTGTAGAAATTGTGTGTGGCCACCCCGTTGGGGAAACAACTGATGCAGGAGAACCACGATACCGCCACAGGTGGACATCTCGGTATCAAGAAGACACTGATGAAAATAGCGTCCCGGTATTACTGGGCTAGAATGGCACGAGACATAGCACAGTATGTGCATAACTGTGAGTCATACCAAAAACATAGTCTCTCAGCAAGCGCCGGCAGGAGAAATGCTCACCAGCATACCCGAAGAGCCATGGGCAACAATTTGCGCCGACTTTGTGGGGCCGAGGACGAAACACGGAAACACCATGCTGTTGGTGTTTTTTGATAATTTCTCCAAATGGTGTGAACTAGTTCCCCTTCGTAAGGCTACAGCCGAAGGCCTTGTGAAGGTGTTTAGAGAGCGAAGTTTAGCACGCTATGGGGTGCCGAAGAAAATCATCACCGGGACTCAGTTTACAACGAAAATTTTTAAAAAATATCTGCACTGGTGCGGGGTACAACAGCAACGCACTGCCCCCTATACGCCGCAGGAGAACCCAACAGGAAAGGCCAACCGGACAATCAAAACGATCCTCTTCCAGTTTTCCGATCGACATCACAACACCTGTGATGAGGCGGTGTCAGAAATCATATTGGCCATGAACACGAGCGTGTCCGAATCCACCGGGTATATGCCAGCGTACCTGACGCAAGGTAGAGAACCCCGGTTGCCGAGCGCACTTTACGATGACGTAGCCGCGGGAACAGAGGCGCGCAAGTTGGGGCCACGCGAAAGAGCTGAGGAGTTGCACGAGGTTTTTGCCATCGTACGAAATAATATAGAAAAGGCGTCGCAAAATCAAAAACGACATTACGATTTACGGCGGCGCAGATGGAAACCGAAAATTGGCGAAATTTTGCTGCGAAGCTCGCCCCAAAATATGCTGGGCCATATGTAGTCAGGGAATTCGTCTTCCCTGTGATAGTTAGAGTCCGGACAGAACAGAACAGCGATATACGCACCGCACATCTTAATGATTTATAACCCTATCACCATTAAGTCTTACTAATTTCAAATACATTGTTTCTTTTAGACCGTCTCACTCAAAATAGTTAATACTCAGCCAGCAGCAATGAGTGCCGCACGGAAAAAATGTGACAAGTTCCGAAGGAAATTCCAAGCAAGCATGGAGCGAGAGAAGGCAGAATTCAGAAAAACCATATTTCTGGATGACGACGACATCTCCAGCCGGGGTAAAAGAAGCAAAGCGCAGTGACCACAACAACAATCGCCACAGCCAAAACCAGTCACCAACTAGCCAACGTCCTAAGGCAACGACCACACGGAAGCCAGCCGCCACCCACGCCGAGTAAGGACGGTGCTACCGTCTTAGCACGGCCGAGAAGGCAAGGCCAGCATAGGACGACATATTTAAAATTAATCCATCAGGCCCAGAAACAATGGTGATCTAAGATGAGGAGACTCCACCACCTCCACCCTCATTATACTCAGAAGCTGCCAACGAATGTTTTGGCACACTAGACGACTTCAAACTTTTCGATGAGCCGCTACTGGAGGAGTTCCGCCGCACGTTCTTTGGGGTTGAAGACCGTACAGTTGATACCCGTGCCCCCACGCCACTATATCCATTTCCCCCACGGTCACCCTCGTCTCTGGATTGGGAGAACGAGAACTACCATCCACCAACACCACCTAGACGACAAGGGCTCGGCTCAGTGGAGTTCGAAGAACGACAGTATAAATACTTGGGGCTGAGATGTCATGAAAAGGCACTAGTGGTTCGTCTTCTGGTACCGGACACCCAACACGAGGCCGCACTGGAATTTCCGCGTCCACCAACAGATGCTAACGACCCTCGGAACGTAGAAGCGGTCCCTCTGGAGACTTCACCCCGACCGCAACCATCGTTTGCAGAAAATCGCACTAGTGGTGGTCCAATAACACCTGGCAGGGGTTGGCTTTTCAAGGATGCAGCTTCACCCAGCGGCCTAATGGCCAGTCGTGTAAGTCCAGTTCGAATACCGAGGCCGATAGGAGTGGTAACCCCAATTTCATTTATATCATCAGCGTCTACGTCGCCGTCCGCCACTAACATTGTCAGCCACGCCAAATAATTCAACACTGACAACTTCGTCGCCCAGTTCGACCAAATCCAAATCGCCCGTAACCACATGCACGACAGAGCAGAGGGGGCCACCCATGTCAGCCACCCCCACAATGCCCACCATCCCTATGGCTATTGGCAGCGAGCAACTACCGGAGGAGCTACAGTATATAGTAAACGAGGCACTGGCGACCAGACCGCAGCACCAACGGCTGCGATTCCAGAAGTGGGTTAAAGGGCAACGCTACCAGATCAACATCGCCCGCAGCGGTAAACTACAAGTGGTATGGTTCCCCGCCTGAGCTCATACTCTCTTTGCACGACGAGGGAAAATAATGTCATGCCAAAAGTTACTAGCCTTCGTTTTTGGCAAACATAAGCTGCAAAGGAGAAGCAGCATTTTAAGTACATATTATTTATAAGAGAAACTGTTTATATTTACCTTTTCTCCGTAAAATAAAAATGTAATTAGTTGTGTTTATACGCCTTTGTTTTCTCACCAGTCAATTATTAACTTTAATTTTTGTCTCACTAAAACCAGAGTAAGGATTTTGTTGCGTTTGTTTTAACCTAAATTAATTTTGATTACTTACGCTTGACACTGATTTTTTTCTTGTTCTTTATTATATGCCGCACTTTATAATTATTATTTACGGAATTGTAAAGATTTTTTTGTGAGGAGTTACATTTATTTTGTTAGTTTTAAGATTATTAATTTCAGTTCTAAAGTAGCAGCTGGTTATAGAGTAACGTTATCTATTTGTCAATTGGAAGTTGACACACATCTGTGGAAGTATAGACTACATTACAAACAATTCCTATGTTAACTAAACAATAGGTGGACTAAACACAGCCAACATATGCTATCGTGTGAATATACACATGTGTGTGTATAGATGTGTGTATGCTGCCGATGGGTATAAAAGGCCGTACATTGGCAATGAATTTTGAGTAGCTGTGCAACGAAACTGTGGGTAAAGCGAATGCCACACAGGTCAATATTCAGCTTCAATATATGAGTTTGTGTGCGTTTTTTTACAAAAAATATGTTCACATATACGGAGGGGAAATATTGAAGAATATCAAAATGCTTTTGATTTTCATAACAAACGCACACAATCAAATATATTGAACCTAAAATATTGATCCGTCTAGCAGCCACTTAAAACACATCTTTGAGAAGTTTTGAATTTCTCTAATTATTCTTATTAGCGGTTTGGTAACAATTGTGGGAAGAAACAAATACCACTTGACGTCTACCGGTATTATCTTTTCCTGGGTGAGTCTTGGAAAGAATATTCTGAATATTCTCAGATACGCTCCACTCAGTTTGAAACCCTCACAATTGTCAACACCCTCTCTAAATGGGTGTAACTCCGCTGCACCAGCGTACCACAGGCTTTTGAAGACTACCGGTACGGTGACTCTCAGCAGTTACGGGGATAGTCAGTTCTTGCCCTGGGCCGTACTTGGCCTTGGGTTCATTGGCGTTACTCACTCGCCAGCCACTACTGCTGTAAAATTACCCTGGGCATAATTTTGAGGATAATAAACATCATTTTATAACGTTTGAAGAAAACAGCTTTGTTTTACTGAATACACGCGATCCCTGGCTTCCTCTGACCTACCCCAGCAACCAGCAGAGTCGTGTCGTTACAATTTTAAAAACCGTAACCGGTTTTTCTAAAATTTCAAATAGTGGAACTATTCGAAACCAGGTTTCACTTTGTTATGTTTATTTAAGTGATGTAGTATTTTTTCTTCTCGGTTGAAGTGGCTTTTGTTTCTCTTCCGCCTTGTGTATTCATTCATTTGATTTTTCAACATTGAATGAAATCCATTGCGTAGTTGAAAACATCTGAATTTATTTAAATGTCTTTTAACAGATTCTATGCAGAACATTAGTACCAATTAAGATGTTTTTAGACTATTATACAAGCTGTTCGACTTTTGCACAAAATGCAACCCTGATATAATGTTGTTATTGCTTTTTTAAAACTTTCCATAACACTCATTAGATCAGGGGCTCGATTCTTGTTCTGTGAAACGGCGAAATGAAAAGTTTTTTCACCTTTTCATACTTGTTTTGATTCTTGTTTAATGAAAAAATGAAAACAAATGTCAACATATTTTCATACGAAAATAACTGAAACGAAACAAAATTTTTTCACAATAACACAGCCCAGGCGATTCTGGTTTTGTGTAACAGTGAAAACAACTATCAAAAACTTTTCATATGAAGAAATAAAATACACAACAAATTTTTACGTGAAAAATACTGAGAGAGTAAGTAGTATGATTAAGATTATTATAAAAATAATGATATTCCCCTTATTCCGTAACTATTTGTCGACGTCACGTCAAGGCAATACCGAAAAATTGGCACTTGTCTACTCGCTGTCGACAAAAATTTACTACTATTAATAGCCTCTTCCCATTTTCTACGCCTTAGAGCAGAGGTAATCACAAAGAGAAGCACTTAAAATGAGAATGTATTGGTGTTTTTGGAAATGCTGCAAAATGAAGAGACAAACTACTCAGTTGATATCTATTTTTTTCTTTTCAATCTCAACTATGTGTTTTGTTTTTGTTTTATCATAAAAAAACGATGGCGACCTGCTTGTTTGAAAGCTAGCATACAACTGAATGCAGTGATGCTATATACTTTTTTGAAAAGTCTTTACGCAGCCCGAAAAAAATCCCTACTTTTCCCTACGCGCCCAAAAAATTATCTTTACAAAAATCCCTACAACTTTTAAATGATAATATATGAATGCAAATAAGCCCCTTTGCGTTTAATGTACATATATGGCTTAATACGAAAAAAGCTTGTCTCGAATATTTTACAGCAGAAGGAAAAAACTGAGCTGCAACTTTCTTAGTTCTTTCAGAAGGGTATAATGACACGTTGACTACTAGAAAACGTTAAAAGCGCGATTTCGAAAAAATCGAAATACGCCTCTTTTATGTTAAGCCATTCATATATAAAATTTATTTAAAGTTGTTATACAAATTTTTAGAATTTCGATGTAAAAATATTGCACTATTTTCAGAAGTCGATCTAGTTTTTGGAAATGTAGCTAACTTTCGACCTACGGAAGACAAATTCCCTTCTTATCGAGATCATCACATATAAAGATATACACTTTTATATGAATTGCATGTTTAAAATTTTCTCAAAGGCTTCTTCGAATAAAATGAGTTATATATCTACTAAATTACGCGTCGAATATTGGATAATTGCGTTTGATCGGATAAGAAAATACGGAGTTATAATATATCAAACTCAAAATTTTGTAACATTTTAAATTTTTTAACCAATTTTTGACATTTCGGAAACTGTTATGTACCACAAATAATAAAACAAATCCATAGTTTTATAATTTTAGTGAATAGTTCATGCAATTACAAAAACTGTAAGCCATACTAGCATTTTTAAAAATCCCTACATTTTAATGATTTGAAAAAATTTGTCCTTTTTTCCCTACGGTATTTTTTTTAGACAAATATCCCTACGAATAGGGATTTTTCCCTACAAATAACATCACTGACTGAATGAAATTATAGTTTCTTACACTCTTTGAAGTGAGTTTCGTTAACAACCGAGTTCTATATGTGAAAATGGCGAAAAGTATTCGGGCACCGGTGGCTTAGCATGATGATGTCTGCCTTAGAGAATAGTAAGTGGCTATCAGTAATAGTAAATTGTTGTCGATGACGAGTAGAAATGTGCCAATTTTTCGGTATTGTCTTGACGTAACGTCGACAAATATTTACGGAATAAGGGGATTTTTATTTCGTGGCATATAATGACGTACATAGAAATAATGTCCATGTACGTTATTTCCACTTTAAAAAGGAAATAATGTCCATCAAAAAATGGAAATAAAGTCCATGAAATTAATATTGCATAGTAAAATTTTTTTTGCATAGCCGGCCTTCAACGGGCTTAAGGGTTTTCTCCTCTGGGTATATTGAATAGTCCCTTCGCTAACCCTGCGTTTAGACATGTAAGTACTTGCATGCAAGTTCTGTGTACGTATTATCAACGAAAGATCAATTTGTATTCGTTTCTCTGTCGTTCTCATAGCTGAACCAAAAGTGTGTTAGTAGAAAAGTTTGAGTGTATTGAGTTTTTCGAACTTGCACTTGCATGTGTAAAGGCCAGGTAAGTAAAGACATTCTGCCTAGCATAACATTTTTAGTCAGTGAAGCCACTATTCGATAGCCCGGCCAAAGGCCGGCTAGGCAGAAAATTTTACTCCGAAAAACCTGTACTCTTAAAAAAGGAAATAATGTCCATGGACTTCCAAATTATAAAGAGATTAATTTTCTCTTTAACTCCTATAACGATTTTTTTAGAAATAGTTTTATTTTCGTTAAGAAGCATTAAGTTTTAGTGGTTTGAAAAGCTCCAAAGCTCTAGGACCGTATTCATAAGCGATTATTGAAGTTGAAAGGAGTGTAAAGTTCATGTCTGGTCCAAGATCTTTAAAAGTATAACTCTCAATATCTACAACTGTATATAAACTAACTAAATCAATTATCCTTTCAAACTACAAAAAAATACATCAACATCGGTCCTGCCATTTGGGCGCTATGGTGCCACTAATAGACACACAGATGCAAGAGAACACAAAAAGTCAGATAACTGATTTTATTCAAACCTAACTAAGAAGACTTTCCATTCAAACAGAAAACTTAAACTAAGATCGGTCCAGCTGTTTTTTGAGCTGAACTGTCGCAGGTATACAGACACACAGGATATTCACAATTCAAACTTAACAACCATCTTTTTGTTGAAACATCATCTCTCTTTTCGGCGATTGTAGTACACTATTGCAAACAACGCTATGGCTAAAACTCGGTTTTTTATAAAAAAAAGAAAAAGAGTTGATGTGTACAATGTACATACGCATGTACATAGAATTTAATTCAAAACTAATTTTAAAATATTTAATTTTTGTTGACATATTGATAACATAGTCACAAAGTTTGCATAGCTATATTTGGAATAAAAAATTTTTTCAATAATACAAACAAGAATCAGAAAATATGTATGTAATTCTGAAAAGTTCCCATGAAAACGAAAACTTTTTTTATTTCACATTATCATAGAACGAATGGCTTGTGAGATAGTGTAAAACAGACATTAGTGGAGATTTTTTTCCGTCAACTGAAACAAAAATTAAGGCCGGGGCACATAGAATCCGTCATACGTCATCCGTTGCCTTTTTCAACTGACGTTAACGGAATGACGGATAATGTTGGCACAATGAGTACTTTGTTAACGGAGAGAAAATCAGCTGTTATTTATTTATTAATTTGAATTTCTTTAATTCTTTATTTTAATTCTTATTTCTTAATTTCTTTATTTTTTTATAACAAACCACCAAAACTTTATACAATCGAATAAATTTTAATTTAAATTATTTCATTTTTGAGCGAAAAACAAACCCACAACAAAGAACAAATCAAACAATTGTTGTCAAAGTACTCAACGTACATTAAAAGTTAAAAGTTGGCCAACTTTGTACTTTGCGTTGACGGAGAAGTACTGTATGTGATCAAGTTCATAAGAAAACATGTATTTTAACTTAGCTGTCAGTTGAAAAAGGCGACGTATAACGTATGACGGATTCTATGTGTCTCGGCCTTTAATGTTCAGACAATTGTTCGATCACGAAGTTTTTGACATTTTGTTTTTGTGTGGTGTTGTGATTAATTTTTTATGTTTTGTTATGCACGTTAAAATGAATAAATTTAAGTGAATTTGCGAGAATGAAAACAAATTTCTCTACACAACTATTTTTCCGTGTAGAAATAAATGCAAAATTTCGAACCTGAAATTCAGGCAGAACTGCATGCTAGGCTTAAAAGGCGAACATTTTGTTCACGTGAAATATTTCCCATGAACAAAAAATGGTGAAGAAAACGAACAAAATAGTACAGTAACACAACAACAACACAAAATTGGCGATCACAGTTTTTTTAATAAAAATATACATATGAGCTGCCATCTGGCACCTAGAGAGACCGCTCCACTCGCTCTAACTTTGGCCCGGCGCTCATTTGGGGATTTCATTGTAAAATACGAAAATTGTGTTTTTTTTAATATTTTGTTTAATTTTTTATTAGATGAAATAACATGATCGAAGAAATTTATATTAAAAATACAATTATATTAGTAGTTAGTACAATTATCGTAAACTATTTAGTTAATAATTATGAAAATAAGAATTATGGATAATTTTTAAAATACAATACATACATATGTAAATTTTTAATAATTTAATAAATATTCCTACAACAGTGCTTTTTTGTTTATATGTTTGTATAGATAATTATGACGACAATTAACGATTTAATTGAAAAAGGAGTATATAGTACTTTTAATGCAATTCAAACTAAATACTGTTTTAAAATTAAAGTTTCTTCCTTAAAACAGATAAACTTCGGATTTAAGTTAGGATTTAAAACACAAATTGTACCACTTAAAATTACTATGTATTAATATCTTATAATCAAACAAATGATAATAATAATTTAATCTATTATTTGAAAAGTAATACAAATTAAATTATTTAAAAACATCACAATGACCGTGTTTTGTTTGTTTGCAAATAACAAGTCGTTTGTATAATAGCACAGGCCAACAAATTGAAGTTCTTATTTTGTGTAACCTGGGGTCTCTCAGTCAATTTGGATACATATATTACTAAGCTTCAATGCATATAAATTACTGTTTTTGAATTGACTCTGGTTCTGGAGATTTAGCGTTATATAGAAAATTAAGGAGGTTGCACCACATAATTTGCTATAACTCGAGAACTTGCCGTTCGATTTATTTAACTAAAATAACAAAAATAAATAAAAATTTTGGATTAAAATTATCTTTAAATTTAGTTCTCATAAATTTTTGGCTAGCTTTATAGTTTTGAAGATATTAAGAAAGTTTGGGGGGAAAACACATTTTTCTAAAATTAGTTTTGAAAAGTTTTTGAAGTGAAAACTTCTATAGGCACGTTATGCAATTTGTTTCTATTAATAAAATATTTTATTTTTTCTATGGGTAAAATATTTCATTTTGGCGTCACCGACATGCTAAAAAAAACTTAGTTGTCTCATATCTAGAGAGCAGCAGTAGTAGTTAGAAGCATAAAATTTGGTTTAGTTTACTTTCAAAATAATGTGCGTGGTCAAGCAGAAAACTGACGAGATAGCAGCGGGCAGAAGGGTACTCCTCATACAAAAACATTTTAATTATCCTATATCTAGAAAGTTGTAATAGTTAGAGTACTCAAATTTGTTGTAGGTTATTTTGAAAATAACATGCTTAGGTAAGCAGAAAACTGGTGGAATAGGAGCGCAGAAAAGGGTAACCCTCATACAAAATAATTTTAATTATCTCATATCTAAAGACCTGTAATAATGAGAGTCCTCAAATTTAGTGTATGTTACTTTGAAAACCGTCGATATAGGAAGGAGTATAAGGGTACCCCTCATAAGAAAAAGCAGTCATTGACGAATACCGACAAAAATGAAAACTTCAAAATGCGAAATCTCTGTTATTATTCTGGTTTTTATACTACTAACTGTTTCCGTGACTTCAACCGCGTAGAGTAATTAATAGTTTTCATGCTAGGAGGACCCTGCTCAATAGTCCTAGTCCTACAGCCTAATTCACACATTATTTTCAAAGTAACATGCCCCAAATTTAAGGGCTGTCACTATTGCAGCTCTCCAGTACCTCGTTTCTGTATTTCTCGCATCGTAAAAGTTTTCACATGAAGTGTGAAACAAAAAATTTCATTGTTCCTCGATTTGTGAGTGGAAACTGTTTCTGTATTTCAATGCGAAAAGCCACCCTACAAGAAATGTATGACCGAAACTAATACCCACACAATTTTTTTACTACTACATATGCATAAGTTTTGTCATTGATGATGGAGATATAAATCATCGTTGACGAATGTATGTTGCAGAGTTGCATTTTTGAAATTTTTTGACGTGAAAAATTAATTTTAATTTGAATTCGCTATAATTTGTGTTCTATAATGTGATTTGAGTGTTGTGACATTGGAATATCTAAATTTAAATTTTCCATGAACGATTTGGTGATTGTCCAAACTGTTCAGGGATTATGCGAGTATGTCAAAAAGCAATATACACCAAAAGAATATGAACGTGGCATGGTCTTTGGTAATGACGGCCGATACAAGAGCAAAAGATTTGCTTAACTTTCTTTAAGAATATTTATACAAAGTGGCATAAAAGTGTTTTTTTATGCTCCTATGTTAGCTACACCCTTTGTTCCATGGTAGGTCATTGCATTTTGCGGCTAGCATAGTGTAATTTGCATAATAATTGAAAAATCTTTTACTTCATATGTAGATAGTGAATGGAAATGAAGTAGGTGTCTTGAGAATTAAAAAGTTTTGCATACTAATGTTAAGTTATTTGACAGTTTAAAATTGCCCAAATCAGGTTTTCATGCCGGCTAGTTGAGAAAAAGACAACAATTACGTGTTGGTGTTTCATTGTATCCTATTAAAAGTGTTGCACATTATATGCGTAAAACAAACCAAAAGGAAACACTAATACTTTCTTATTTCTCTTTTGTGATGCTGGCCACTTCGGCTGAGACAGCAATATCTTCCGGCTCGTGTCGCGTCTGGTTCTTGCAGGACAGCTTATTTATTGGAATACTCCAATCATTCAAGTATCAAACATAGCAACAAGCCGATGGAAAAGTTTTGGCACCGGCTTTGAAATATTTTCATGCAAAACTACATTATTTCTTAAACAAAAAATACTTTATTGAATATTTTTTATACCTTTTATCTTTCCAACGATAATATTCCGTAACTTAAAACCATTCTAAAATACTTGTAGTCGTATTTCGGTGGAGCGCGATCGTAATAAAATAAAACAGTCGGCGACTAGCCATCAGCCAAGAGATAATTTATATTTTATTCAATACTTATATAAAAACTAATTTAAAATAATATAATTAAGTAAATAAACTTGCTTTCATTATTCATATATAGTTTCAAAATCTACAATTTAATATTTTTAATTTTAAAAATACTTCTCGCATCGTTTTCAAATGTGAGAAATTTTGACGGCGTTAGTGAAAAACTTTTTACAAAATGTTGTTACAGAAACGCTTTTTCTCACATCCTTCCAATAACTATTGGAAAATAATTTAAATGACAGACAGTTCTCGCATTGTAAAGATACAGAAACACTTGTGTGAGAAAATCCCATTTTTGTGTCATTTTACTTCGTTTTTCTTTCAAATACAGAAACGATATACAGATAATGGATAACAAAAATAAATTATATATAGGGGGTGCCATTATTCCCCTTCCTATGTGGCCAATTTTCTGTTTGATTACGCACATTATTTTTAAAGTACCATACACTTAATTTGAGGACTTTTACTATTGCAGCTCCTCAGATATGGTATAAATAAAGTTTTTTTTATATGAGGGGTACCCTTCTGCCGCTCCTGTCCCGTCAGTTTTCTGCTTGACTGCCCACTTTATTATGAAAATAACCTACATACATCAAATTTTAGAATTCTAACTATAGTAGCTCTCTAGATATGGGATAACTAAGGTCCTAATATGTAAATCACGTCACCAAAGTGAAATTTACATAGAGAAAAAAAAAACAAAATTTCAAATATTTTATAATTTTGTTTTATTTTTCATATACATTTAAAAATTTTTGAAAAGTAAAGCAACGCTTCGAAAACATAATATTATGAAATCTCAGCTGTTACCTACCACATCGTCCGCGTAGAGTCATTAATAGTTTTCGTGTTAAAGAGTACCTAGCCTTCTACTCAGTCTTACTCCTCCAGCTCTATACACCAAATTTGAGGACTGTCAAAAAAAATATAGGGTGTAAGCTTAGTACCCCTCCTATCCAGTCAGGGTTCTGCTTAACTGCGCACATTATTTTCAAAGTAACATATACAAACTTTAGGACTCTAAATATTACAGCTCTCCAGATATAGAATAATTAAAACTTTTTTTGTATGAGGTGTACCCTTATAGCCCTTCCTATATCGACGGTAACATACACTAAATTTGAGGACTCTCATTATTACAGCTCTCCAGATATCAGATAATTAAAATTATTTTGTATATTAATATGATTATTCCGAACGTATTTGCTGATGAATATAAATTGATTTTTAGACTAAGGTTCGTGAAGTTTAATTCAGAAAGAATTGGGCATGATTAAGATTCCAAGGAACTAGGGAAAAATTAACATCAACTTAATTTTTCAACGTACACAGCAGAACAGAGTAGCGCCACTTGCTTATCACCATTTGTCAGGTAGCTCTGTTGAATGTGATTTTAGTTCTTATATATACACATTTTTCGTGAAAATTTAATACGAGAATTAAATCACTTTCAAGTTGATATTAAACCGTACTTTCCCAGCGTTGCCATCGGTTTATTATTCTTCATTCCCATTTTTCTGATTTTTGTTCTACTCAAGACAAACTTTTTTGGTTTGATTTTATACTTAAGTATATATGAACATATAAACATGTGAAGAGCACAAGCCACTAGCTAATTGTTTATTAATATGATTATTTCGAAGGTATTTGCTTGTGAATCCAAATTGATTTTTAGGCTAAGGTTCGTAAAGTTTAATTCAGAAAGAATTGGGCATGGTTAATATTCCAAGGAACTAGGGAAAAATTAACATCAACTTAATTTTTTAACGTACACAGCAGAAAAGAGTAGCGACACTTTCGGAAGCCTCTACACTTCCATCGTCACTGCTCACGTGTATTTTACTTATCACCACTTGTCAGGTGGCTCAGCTTGCCGTTGCCTAGTTTCCATGCAATAAATGATTCCATTTTTTTGTGGCCAAAATGGATGCACCCATTTTCCTGGAGAACTTTTTTTGAGCTCCAAGTGGTCTAGTTCAATATCCCACACAGCTAGTTGCTTGACGTTGCCTAGTTTCCATGCAATGAATGATTCCATTTTTTGTGGCCAAAATGGATGCACCCATTTTCCTGGAGAACGGCTCTTCCGATTTTTTGCACGGAAAACTTTTTTGGAGCTTCGAGTAGTCTAGTTTAATATCCCACATAGCTAGTTGCTTAACGTTGCCTAGTTTCTATGCAATAAATAATTCCATTTGTTTGTGGCGAAAATATATGCACCCATTTTTCTGGAAAACGGCTCTTCCGATTTTTTGCACCGAAAACTTTTTTGGAGCTTCGAGTAGTCTAGTTTAATGTTCCACGTAGCTAGTTGCTTGACGTTGCTTAGTTTCCATTAGGGATGCCAAACGGGACTGGTTTTTGTAAATCCCGGGATTCGGGATTTCAGAATTTCAAATCCCGGGATCCTGGGATTTTTCGGGATTTTCATTTTTGTAATAAAACACTCAATTTAAGTAAAATATTCTGATTATATGTATTCTTAATAACAACTATAAAAATTTAACAAAGAAAAGCTAATTTTAATGTATTTTAATAAAAATTTTAACATTTTACGGAATAGTAAAATATAATTTTGGAAAGAGGACGTTACAAAATTAAAAGTTAATTCGTTGAACAAGGATCTTAGAAAATAAATTAGATACAACAACATCATATTGATCCCTAAGCGGCGTAGCGGCTATCGAAATTAGTAGTACTAATCCGTTCTGCTAGTCTGATTAGATATTCTAATATTCCACTCTTAAAAATAATTTGAATTTACAGTAATTCAATTAATGAACTTAAGCCGAATAATAATAACTTCCGATTTAAAAATAATAATAATTTATAGACATAGAAGCTCAGTACTATGTGTATCCTAATTGACTGAGAAACCCCAGGTTACGAAATTCATGTTAATTTTTATATTTACATAAAATGTTTATTTTTAACCACCGGCCAAAAAATGAGGGGTGTTATAAGTTTGTAGTGTGTGCCTGTGTATCTGCAACTAGAAAAAATATTGGTTGGAAAATGGTCAGGCCGATAAAATATTAGCTGAGCACACTATGGGTGTGTGGGGACTGACATTTGCTCTCTCAAATTATAAAATTTTCCCAAAACATCTGGAACGCGAAAAACCACAATTTGAAGTCGAAACATTTCAATAGTGCTAAAGTTCGTGCAACTTTGGACCACTGTTGGGATTTGTGGTACAATTGTACCAGTTTTGGTACAATTGTTGGGTGGTACGCTGGTACACTCAACATATTTCTGGTACAATTTTCAAAATTTTAAACAAAAAAATGTTTTAAACTTCTTTTATTTTATACGTTAAATATTGTGCGTTTAGAGAATCACCCGGATTATGAATGTCGAAGTCGAATTTGTGATTACCACAAATCGTCCTAGAATAAAGAAAACTTTTCTTTAATATAGAACAAATTTTCGTAGTCACAAATTCGATATCGACACACATAATCCGACTAAATATCTTCTATTCCTATTATAATGTTAAGTCAACGTTCGGACGATGCAAGTCTTATTCATCAGCTTCTTATTCAGCTGTGAGAAAGACATAGAAATGAATACAACTTTCTCTGTCGCTCTCCCAGCTGAACAAGAAGCTGACGTGCATCGTCTGAACGTTGACTAATGAACTGAAATTGATTTGCAAGTCTTATTGATATACATAGTTCTTATTCAGCTGTGAGAAAGAGAGAGAGAAATGAATACACATTTCTCTGTTTTTCTCACAGCTGAATAAGAAGCTGATCAATAAGACTTGCATAGTGTAAGTTACGACTATGAAAAATATTGGAAGGTGTTTTTAAGGAACTATTTTTGAACTGCTTTCAATGTATCATCCATACATTTGTACTTTCCAATTCTCATCCACATAATTAATACATACTACGTTTATACGCAGTGGTTGTTTGCAAATAAAAACGTACTAACTCACGAAAACAATTGCTGATTAACGCACTATTTGCAAATAAGAAGTTCGAGATGCCACCTTTACACATGTTTGTTAATAAAAAATAAGAAATAGATAAATATATTAATAAATAGATAAATATTCAGTGATTTAATAAATGACAATAAAAAAGTATTTGGCAGCATTTTACGTTTTTATTTGCAAATAAGCCCTGCGTATAAACGTAGTAACAATTGCTATTCTACTTCCACAATATTATCTGCTAGTTTCACAGTTATTTTATGTATATGTTAGCTTCACGCCGTTGCTTTTATGGATGATGATGTGACTGAAGTAGTATACGCATTGAATTTTAAACAAGTCAGGAAATAGGATTCCTACCATCAGCGTTACCATAAATTTTTTTTAAACTGTAAATTTAGAAGAAAAAAAATGTGAAAAACCTGCACATAAAACATCCTAAGTATTTTTTATTTTTGGCGGGTTAACATAAAGTTAACCGGCTGCTTAATAATTTCGATTAAACAAATCCGGAGAATCTAACCAGAAAATGGACTCGGGTCATGCTTTTGTGTTGGATCATTATAAATATGGCTCTCCAAATTTATAAATTTTTTAATTAATTGAAAATGGGATATGGGATATTTCGCATAAAATTAATATATTACACAGGCAAATTGCTTTTTTCCGAATCAGCTTACGACGTAAGAGGAGCAAAATTCAATAAATAAAGTAATTAAAATGTGCTTCTGTTCTTAAGATTTTGTTTTATTTGAAGTGTACAAAAACATTTATTTATTTAATACACTTTCTTAGCCAAAAGAATGTGGTGTTTTTTTCTGTGAACTACTAAAATTTCGCTGAGAGTTCTAAACAAATTTGTACGCCTTCAAATTATATGGGGTCTACCTACCGTTTGATTTGGTATATATTTTGTCGATTTTTATCTCATATTCATTCTATGAGATCGAATTATTTCAATAAAGAAACTGTGCAACTTGTTTTTTTTACCAAGGCAAGGCGAATTAATATTAATACAGGACGTACAACAGGACAACAGTATTTTGTTTTTGCGTATGAACTCAACTTACAACAATAATAGCAAACTTCACATAGAAAACACCACTTTCGTAGACCTAAATGTATGTTTGAATAAGTACTAGTAAACCTTGGCGCTGTTACATATGTATATTAAGCAAAATAGGTAAAACTATGGCTTCAGAAATCGGAATTAAAATAGCTAAATTAAGATTACCAAATTATAATGGAAAAACTGCAAAATCTGTACAATTTAAAGAAAAACTTATTTTTTAAGCAAAAAACTGCAAAACTGCTAAACGCTTAGAAAAACTACCATAGATAAATACGTAGATTTCCAACTCTCGGCTTGTCTATAAAAAATTTACAACTCTCTTACACGTATAGGTCTTGTGTATTCAACAAACTTGAGAGAGGCATGTCAACATACATCGAAGAGCATAATTTTTGCACTTAAAAATGCGGCAAAATCTATCTTTTTTGCACACACAAACACTTTTTTCATTTGATTTAATTTCTTCATTTGTTTTGGTTTAAATTTTATGTTTCTTCTTGCTGTAGTTTTAAAATATTTTTTTTAATTTTGTTGACATTTGTGTGATGAAATTTATCAAAGTTTTCAACCATTTTTTCATTCAACAGTATTGCATTTTTGTTAATATTTGGGATAATTTTTTTAGTACCAAATAGAAAAATTGCAAATGGATTAAAAACGATTCTAAATTCATATTTTCATTAATTAATGCACAATTAATTGTAATTATAAATAAATATAAATATAAAAAAATATAAATACTTTTGTACAACTAAGTATGGTTTGGTGCTGTGCCGAAATTTTTATTTATTCCAATACTAATACTAATACATTCTTAAACTTAGGTTTCTGGTTTTCTATGATTCCTACTCGAGCCACTCGACAAAATATCAATAAAATAAATTAAATTTTCAAATACTATTCATTAATACAACGAAGAATATATTATTAGACAAAGAAAATTTGTAACAGCTTCAAAAAATCATATTTTTCAACATTGCGTAGATCAGTTGAAATTTATTGTATAGGAATCAAAAAAGAGAAGTTCTTGCAATGACAACCCCAAAATAGAATCATTCACAGAAAAAACTAAATTTAATTTGCTGTACAGAAATTCCATGAAATAGTCAATATTTTGTCTAGAAACGGACATACAAACAAATCTGTAAATATAGAAAAAAATATCTCAACAACTTAATTGAAAAAATTGCGTTTTTTTCAGTGAAGAAATTGTTTAAATCTATAAAACAATTTGGCTAAAAATATTTACAAATTGTAAACAAAACAGCTTACTAAATCAAACGAAAAGATTTACTGGATTTGCTGAAAAATATCAAACATTATTTTTGACTCAATTTATAAAACGATTAGTCTAAAAATACTAACAAATACTAGACAAAACAGTTTACTTAATCAAACAAAAATATTTACTGATTTTTTTGTAATATAACAAACAAAATTTTTGTCTTTGTCATAATTAAGCTTTCATGAAATTTCACTTTGTTAAATATGTTCAAGTCTGAGTGTTTATCTAAAGGCTCTAAAAAAATGAATGAGAATTAACGCAACGACATTAACAAATTGATTCACTCAAAAATCTTCCGCAAACAAACTTGGTATAATCGCATTCCTTTTGCTATCATTGTTGTTGTTATTTGTGTGTATGTCGTCATCGGGGTTGGTTTTTACGAAACAGATTTTCTTGTTGTTTTTGGTGTTTGCGTCCTAAATAAAAGTCAAACAAAAAATTCATTGATTCAGTAAAGAACATTTACTGATAATTAAATTTATTTTTAAACAAACTCTTGTTTGGAAATTTTTTGGTGTTAACAATTACATTGTTTACAAAATTGCTTATTTTTTCTGTTTCTATTTCATACGTTTCATAGCAAAGCAGCTGCTTTAAACATACTCTTCTCTTCTTCTTTTTCTTTCGATTAGGTTTTCCTTGGAATACCATTTTTCGATTCGAGCGTAACTGAATGCGGGAACGTAATCGAAACGCAGAATAGGGGTGATTAATTTCTGACACCACGAAGTATATACATATGTTTATATGTACTAGATGCGCCCGCCCGCTTCGCGCGCTTAAAGATCGCTTTATGACTATAAGGTGTCTGTAAAATATAATAATCAGCTAAGTCACAGAATACCATTCCGATCGGAAGTGGTTTCAATTCCGTAAGTTGCTTCTTCAGAAAACAAAATTTTCTTCGTAATCAAACCACATTTAAATTTCAAAGTGGAATTGAAAAACACTTTTCTACTGACTTCGATTGCAGTAAATACTAAAAAACATGCATACTTTTAGGAGTGTCAAATAAATATTTGGTCCTGAGTTTTCCATGTTAATAAAAAGCTCAATGTGAGCTTTGTATTTAAAAACAAGAGTAAACAAACGCCTCAAGGTATAAAAACTTTATCATTGTAAAAACGAAATACAAAACAAACGGAATCTAAAGCACCAATAATGTAATTTTTCGGAATGAAAACTACGGAATCAAAACCAATCCAAACGGAATCTGTGACATGACTGAATATAACGTTTTTTTACATATTTTTAAAGTTCCCATAATAAAAAATAAACAATGCTACCACCGTTAAAAAAACAAAAACATCTTTCTAATTTCCAACAACTGTTATATTAGTAAAATTGGGTATATTTTCGTTTTTTTTTTCTATGTTAATTTAGAAATAAGATATTTTATCGCGGTAAAGTACCCTATGTTTGAATCAGGACTCTAAAGTACCTCTGTACCAAATTTCATGAAAATCGCTTCAGTGGTTTTTGTGTAAAGCGTGTTCGGACAGACAGACAGACAAAAACTCCAAAATTTGGTTTTTTGTTCTCTACATCGATTACTGTTTACGCCACAATAAAAATTTTCAAAAATATTTCATGTACAGACAGACACGCCATTTTTACAGTTTTATTATATGTATAGATATATAATCTGTTTCATTATGGATAGGAAGTCGATTTAACAATGCTAACATGTGGTTTCATCTGTTCAAATATAAAATGATGGGCGCCAAGGCCCCAAATAATTTGTGGACTTAAATTTTTAGCAATACATCGCACGTTTGCCATATTTTACTATAAATCAGAAATGTGATTATTTTCTAGGCGGTTTTTTTATGAAATGTAAATAAGCGAATAATCTCGAAAAAATTTGGTTTTGCTCAAAAAATCCCCAAATTGTGAATAAAATAAAAAAAAAATGGAATAAAATTTTTTTTCTTTCAGAAATTGGGAAAAAAGTTTAAGAACGTCAAAGAAAAAATTACTGAAAATATAAAAAAAAATTTTATATTTAAAAAAAAAAATTCGATTATAAAACTGATTTTGTTGTTTTTATAAATATGCATATTAACATTTAAAAAAGCTAAAATATGCAGAAAGAGCCAAATATGTTACAAAATGAAAACTTAAAGTGCTGCCAATACATTTCATATGTTTTCCTTAAGAAAAACAGAGTACTACTAATGAAACATTTGTTCATGAATAATTCATGGCAATTTTTTTTATATGTGTTGTGACAGCATTTCACGTGAAATGTTGAACACAATGCCATGCTATAGATCATAGAAAACATAGAAGCCTTACTGTTGGCAAATAGTTGTCAGAAACCTATAAGTCGGTTATCAAAAAAACCTAAGTTTAAGAATGTATAAGTAGAACATTTTGTATGAGTATTGGTTCAAATAAAAATTTCGCCACAGCACCAAAACCATACTTAGTTGTGCAAAAAGTATTTTATAAAATGCATATTTTTTAAACATGAATTTATAGTTATTATATGGGTAATTCCATTTGAAATCAAGTAAGAGTTAGACACGACCCATTTCAATTTTGATGAAATTTGTTCAGATGTTGTCATTCATCCTATAACGAATTTATGTTAAAGGAAAAAAATTAAAAATGTTTATTTCAAAAGTTATGACATATTCAAAATGTCATTATTTCGCCAAATTTACAGAATGTGTTGAGCTTAGTTTTTAATTATCTCTAAAACTATTTTATGTACAAGGATGTTTTGTATGCCATTTTAAAGAGGATATTTGGGGCAACAAAAAATACATAGAACAGAAATTTGTTTTGTAAAAATGACTTATCTGCAAAGATTTACAAATTTCAAAACTGACTAAATCAAAAAAAAATATAGATTTTGATTTAATCAGTTTTGAAAATTTCAAAACTTTGCAGATGTCGTTTTTCCAAAAAAAAAAAAAAATTTATGCCCTATACATGTTTTGTAGCTCTAAATATTCTGCTTAAAATGACATACAAACCAATCTTGTATATAAAATAGTTGGCGAGATATTTAAAAACTAAACTCAAGACTTTCGGTAAATTTGGCGAAATAATGATATTTTGGATATGTCATAACTTCTGAAATAAACATTTTTAATTTTTTCCCTTTGGCATACGTTCGTTATAGGCTTAAAGAAAACATCTGAGCAAATTGCATCAAAATCGATATTAGTTGATTTGACATGGAATTACCCATATACAATTAATTTTGCACTAGTTAATGAAAATAGAAATTTAGAATCATTTTTAATACTTTTGAGCTCAAAAAATTTTGATTTGCTCAAAATTTTTTTGCGATATTTCTATTTGGAACTAAAAATTTTTATCCCAAATAGTAACAAAAATGCAATACTGCAAATTAAAAAAACATGTTACAATTGCAGAAAGAAGAAACTTAAAATTTATCATAAAACAAATAAAAAAATTAATAAACTATACGTTGAATTTGCTTTCGTCGATAAATATGACGTTTCTCTAATAAGAAAAATGCTTATTTTCGTATTCTTTTAAAAATTTTAGTGGTATTGTCTGATTACGCTTACTAATAAGCGGGGTTTGTCTAGTTCATGCATAATTTAAACAAACTCTGTGAAGAAAGTTTCGACAGAAAGCTTTGCATCTTTTAAAAAAGAGTTTGCTTTAATTTTTCTTATAAGAAAACTTTTTTCTATCTCAGAAAATATTTTGTTGCTGGCCTGCTTTAGTTTGTTTTACACATTTTAGTGTGTCAAGTTCTCTTTTGAAAATCAAGCTGATTTTAATCAAATGTCAAGCTGGTGTACTATTTGAATCTGGCAACCTTATCTATACCTGATATATTTTTATCATGACAAAAGTCAAACTTTATATTGAAAAATAGTTTCTTGTATGTTAGATGTTTTTCCTATATGAAATTTGACATTTGTCATGATAAAAATATTTCAGATATAGACGTAGGGTAACACCAACACAAATCTTTAATATCAAAAAAATATTGCCCAAAAAAATAATTGAAAACCGTTCATGCTTAATGATAGTTCCTTATCAAAACTTAACAAAAATTAATTTTTTGGCGAGTCTAAAAGCGAATTCGTATTTTTCATGAATTTTTGCGTAAGTCGAGTAGTATATCGGATTTAAAAATTAAGCAACAGGAACGCTTTTTGTTTTGATTGCAATTGACCCAAACACACAACAAATACATAATTATGTATGTATGTAGTATATGCATATATTTTCTTTACTTACATGACAATTTTTCATGAATTTATTTTTCTTTTAATTTGTTTGAGTTTCACATTGTAACAAATCCTCTTTGTAAAATGGGGACGGAAGTTTTCCAATTGTCAAAACCAATTATTGGAATTCATGAACGCTTAATTCCGTGTTCGAACGGAAATTTTCCAATTGTTTTTCATTTGACACAAACACGGTTTTCATGAACGCAGTCAGCTGGTTTTGATGAGAAAGTGTTACCAAACCAATCCGTGTTGGATTCTATGAACTGGCTGATTGTTTTAGCAAAAGAAGAAGGCATTTGAGGAACTAATGGCGGACTTGAATACATGGTCTCACTCAGAAGTTTCTTGAATAAGCTGGCACAGGCTAAAAAAATACAACCAAACATGAAAAGAAACTCTTGGAATGGCCATACATGGCAAATACCATGGTTATGGTCGATTCAATTGTTTTCTTACTATGAATTTGACAATTACTTGAGGTTAAGAAGATCGAATTCTTTACACTGAAATGACTAAACTACTTACCGTATCCTGTTGTATTGATGTACTTAAATTAACTGTGTGTATTTAAAAACAGATTTACTTTTTGTTCAATCTAACTTACTTAGCAGCAGCGTTGCCATAACTTTTTTTTTTAAAAACTGCAAATTTAGAATAAAAAAACTGATTTTCATGTAAAAAAACTGCACACAAAAAAATCCAAAATATAGCACTTACATACATTATGTATTTTAAAATTTCTCTTATTAAAACAGGACTCTGTCTTCAAATGCGTCCACATCAGAACAGCCTGCGGTGCAAATTTTCGTATTGTTCGTCAAAAAACCAACAAGGTACGGATCGTGTGCGTTGAAGGTGACAAAAATGTTTGCGTTGTTTCTAATCTCTAATATGAACTATAATAGCAAACTCCATACATATAGCAAAACACAACTTTCGTAGACCTATATGAGTGTGAATTCCCTTTTGCATTACACTATCGCATTAAAAAAGTAAAATTATGGCTTTAAAAATTGGAATTAATATAACAAATTTTAGAGCAAAAAAAAAATGTAAAAACTGCAAAATCTGCACGATTTGTAGAATAAGTGGTTTTTTAAGCAAAAAAACTGCAAAACTGCTCAATGCTTAGAAAAACTGCCAAATACAGATAAATCTGCACATTTGACAACGCTGCTTAGCAGCCACACGATCAAGTTTTGCCTTTCAAGTTTTAATACACAGAGAAAACAGATTGATTGTAAAACAGTTCCCATTACAAAGAATCAACAAAATAAACCAATATTTTACTATAGATATGGAAATTTAATAAATTCAATTATAATTCCTTGCTTATATCTGAAATAGAATACCTCAGATGGATTTTCAATAACAATAAAAAATCCTTATAATAAAATTTCGGTTGTAGTTTCCTAAATACTCATTTGGTCTTTCCAATCGAATAAAGGTTTAAAGTAACAATTAAATTATTGGAAGGACTTTACAAGTAAAAATAATTAATATTAAAAATTACAAATTGAGCTCTAAATGAAGCAATCAATCATCCTGGCTCCCTACTATTGATAAAAGGTAAGTTTTGTAATTTTAATTCCGGCTTTATACATACATAGTTCTTTCTTTTGTGTTTAAATAGAAATCTTCTAAAACCAACGGACGTTTTTGCTAGAATACTTTTAGAGTATTCAGCTGGCCTGTTTTCCTCTGCTGGCGGAACTAAAGTAAGGATCGCGAAAGGTAAGTAATGTCTAATCATAAGACGGATGTGCTATTCCTGTCAAGACAATATTTCAGTGCACTTTCATGGACAATAGGAGAGATAAGATAGTTACGATGGCGATTCCTCAAGGAACCTATTCATTCTTGTATATGAAGATTTATTTCATGATTCCACAGAAATTTTGTGGACAATGGTTCAACAAACAATTAATAATGTATCATGAGCAATGTCTTCTTTAATACATCACTAAGTTGTCAAGGTAAGTTTATCAAAATTATCTGCCTGTAGTACGAAGGTTTTATGCATTCAATATCTTTACATTAAAAAAATACAAGATATATCGGGTATAAAGTAGCAGTATGTACTCTTATGACATGGATATCATTTATAAGCGAAGAATTTGGATGAATGCAGTTTTAAGAATGTGTATTTTATATTAATATGTATTTGGTTTTCTATGTTTGTTTGGGTTTCTGACTTCAATAATATACTTGAAATTTCAAAAAATTTAAATTTCATTCACAATAGATTTATTATTCATCAATGAGTCATACTGTGATATTCAGTTCTCTACATCGATTTTGGCCAGTACTAGCCATCGAATTTGGCGATAGTACACAGAACCGACGAAATTCGATTGGCTACGAGTTCAGTTACCACAATGAATCTGTTTTCTCTGTGTACACTCACACTTTTTTACCAATACACTCATACTTTCTTTAAATTTCTCTTTCAAGTTGAGTGTTTGAATTTACGTTCAAGAAACAGCTGATTACAATTTGCTTGTACAAATATTCTGCCGCCATAGTTTTTTGTTCTATTTTTTACAACATTGCTTTCACCTTCGTTTCAAGTTGCGTGCACCCTACGTCCAGCTATCAATAAAAATGAATTTTGGCAAGCAGTGTTGTGAAAAATTTGAAAGGAAAACTTGATCGTGTGGCTGAAGTGTAAGATTGGAGAAGAAGGGAGCGAGAATCAAGAGCTAGAGTACATATAGACGAAATAAAATTAGCGTATGTAAAGTATTGTTTAATAGTTGAAATGTATATTAACGTAGTAAATTGTAAAACATTTATGTTTTGTTTTCAATTTATTAAAAACAATTCCTTTTCTTTGCCGTATTGTTATTATTATAATATATGTATATATTTTGTTTTAAGATTTTAAGTTCTAAAAATACAAATAAATCGCGTGCACTTTTCAGCTTTGTTTTTAATAGGTTTTTGTTTCGACTTTTGTTGCTTTTTTTTTAATATGAAGACAATAATTACAATTATAATAATTGGAATAATTTGCATATTATTTTGATTTAACTACACTCACAAATTGAACATTAACCAAAATAAAAAGAAATACTTTTTATAACTTATTGTTAGTTAAAATAAAAATAATATAATAGGAATAAAAATAAAATAATATAAAAAAGGAAGGAGTTAATTTTGAAGAATTAAGAAATACGAACATTTGAATACAACGGAAAGAAATAGAGAAAGTTTAATAAAATATATTTATGTATGATTGTGTGTGTTTGTTTTTTATATCTTTAAGATCACAATAATGTTGAAGTACTAATAAAAAAGTTATGATTTCAGTATCAGCAGCATCAACAGCAATTGGAGCACTCTTACGGTGGCATTAACTCTCATTCACATCATCCTAGTTCGTTCTATATTAGCACGTGTCAAATATTATTAATATATCGTTAAATAAAACGCAAAAAGCCCCATTTAACAAAAATTCTAATCGGATTTCTAGATGGGCCATATTCATAATAAATTATCAAATGTTAATAAAAGGTTTATGACACATATTTCCATACAAAATTTGTTTCATAAACCTTTCATTTACTTTTGATAAGTATTATAAATAAGGTGGTATATATATTTGTAATGTGAACGACATAATAGATGTGATATACGAGCATAACAGGATTGGAAACACCATTAAGTAGAACAAAGAAAGAGCGTTGTTGTGTTATGTATAAATAATAAAAAATGCAGTGTTGTTGTTTGTTTTTTTGTTTGTTGGTTTTCTGTTGTTTCTTGTTTTTAATAACTTTTTACTTGGCTCCTTATTAATAAAGTCTTACTTATGCAAACTTTATACCGCTTGTTGATCTGGTTGTCGCTCCTTGAACTTAAGAGTTTCTTCAAAAATTAAAGTTTTTAATGTTTCTCTTGGAAGATCGTCAAGTTCCATGCCAATTCGGAATGGTACTTCAGCAACGGGCTAGAAAAAAGAAAACGAATTTAAATCGATATTTGCAATAAATTCAAATGTTTGTATTATTTGAAAAAAGCGTGATCTTTACAACTTTCAACATACGAGGAGATAATGTTCCTAATATTACTTAATATGTATGGTCGTGTATATTTGATTGAATAACACAAGTTTATAAATTCGGTCCAAATTTTGGACTGGATCAACTGAAATTTGTTTTTCATGTAATTTGTGGTGCTGAATTCGAATCTGCAGCCAGTTAATTTTTTGTTTCAAGTTTTCAAATTACATATATGTACATTTATTTATTATTTATTTATTTATTTTTTCATTTCCTGTACAATAAGACAGAGTCTTATGTTTACGTTACAAAAAAAAATCATTATTAACACAAAAAGTTAGTACAAATATAATTATAAGTATAACAAAAATGTATTAGAAATTATGCAAACAAGTTAAAAATTATGCAAAAAAGTGAAATAAAAATGTTTTGAAACTATTAGCATTGCTGTTTAGTTATTGACTTAGTGGAAGATTGTTCCAAAGACGAGCAGCATATAAATAAAATTGCCATTCAGATATTAGACATTAATGGCGAGGTATTACAATGTTACGGTTGCGTGGTGATGGGAAAAAGCGTAAATTGTCAAATAAATATTTTGGAGTTTTGGTGTCTATTATTTTATGTAGAAATATTAGTGTACGCGTCTTTAGCAAGCTTTCAAAAGAGATTCCGTAAAGATTGTTGGAAACAGAAGAAACATGATCAAACCTTTTCAGTCCATACACATATCTTACAATATTGTTGAACAAAATATTAAGCTTCCTTCTACTAATTGAATCACAGCTTGCGAACAATTTTTAACCATACATTAAGCTGGGAATGAAGTACGTCTTGGCAAGTAAAGTTCGTATACTTAGAGGTGTGATATATTGTGTTGACCAGAGAGATCGTAACTTTATATAAGTTTGACTAACCAAAGAGTTTATATAATCATTCCAAGTCAAATTGCTATTAAAAATTATGCCAAGATTTTTCGCTGTATTGAGAATTTCGATTTTCTCACCATTTACGACAATATTATCAGACATTGAGGGAGTTAAGTTTTTTAGATATTACTATGTACTTAGACTTGCGTGGATTTTAACAGAGTCCGTTTGTACTGACCCAAAGGTAAACTCTGTTTAACTCTTCATTTAGAGAAGATATGCCAGAGGATATATTAAGAACTGAGCAACCCAAAGTAAGTTGCACGTCGTCTGCGTAGAAGCTGATTTTGCATTTGGAGAGTTGTTCTGGTAAGTCATTTGCATATAACGAAAATAGAAGAGATCCTAAGATAGAGCCTTGTGGAGCATCCCTATTAAGGGGTATGCTATCTGACAATACATCATTTACAAATACCTATTGTCTTCGATTCGAGAGGTATGATGATATAAGTTTGGTTGATGTCCCGGCAAACCTAAAAAACTGTTTCAGTTTTTTAGCCAGTCCCCAGGAAATAAGGTCCCAAGCCAGAAAACCAATAGTTTTTATTAAATTGCTTGCGAGAACAATGAAAAATAGTCCCAAACAAAAATTAAATAGGGCCCTAAATTTGAGACAATTTCATTATGAAAAAAACACCACAATAGAGTAAATGAAATTAAGCCCCAAAAGTAACTTCTACTATAAAGTAAAAAAGGTTAAAATAATTGAGGAGCATAGTGCAGCATGCATAGAGGCCATATCTTTGTTTGAGAAATTTTGAATATATTCTAACCATTCTTAAATACTTAAGCCGCGTATTTCCAATTGAAAAAAATTACCCAGTGGTGTTATTTAATATAAAAAACAAATGCATTTATTTCAGGGTCAAGACATAAAAATAAAAAAATATTCAGATATGTCGAATAGTGGCTTCGCTGAGTAAAGATTTTCAAACTAGCAGAGACCCTGCCAAGCAGGCCTTTGGCTGTGCTTAAGGGTTTGGTCCTCCAGGTATGTCGAATAGTGGCTTCAATGAATAAAGATTTTCCGCCTAGCCGGCCTTAAGGATTTTCTCCTCCATGTATGTCGAATAGTGGCTTCGCTGAGTAAAGGTTTTCCACCTAGCCGGCCTTCGGTAGGGCTTAATTGCTTTCTCCTCCATGCATGTCGAATAGTGGCTTCGCTGAGTAGATTTTCCGCTTAGCATGCCTTCGGTCGGGCTTCCTGGGCTCCTCTGAGTATGCTGAGAAGGAAACCCCACTTTACTCAGCGAAGCCACTATTTGACATACATGGAGGAGAAAATACTTAATCCCGGCCGAAGGCCAGCTAGGTGAAAAATCTTTACTCAGCGAAGCCGCTATTCGACATATGTACATTTACACTTAACGATACCTTTGTAGGCCGATTTCCTCTTATAAATCATTTTTTCTTCTTTGACGAAAAGGAGCATTAAATTAATTCTTTTGCCTGTAAAAACACGCATTCCACTTTAAGTTTTTGTAAGTTGCACGCATTCCACGTCAAAAACACTTTAATAAATGAAACTCATTTTGTCTTTATAAGGCAAAAGTAAAGGCTGATTTAGCCGACCGTAACGTTGATGTAGTTACATGTGCTAATCGTTTCTGTCACAATGAAAAGCTATGAGACAGAAACGATCAGCACATGCAACTACATCAACGTTATGGTTGACTAAATCAGCATTAAGAATCTCAAAAGGGTGCTGTTAAATATACTGTTAAGAAATATTAAATTTTAATACATATCTTCATTTAATGAAAATGAAATAATGCCCCAAAAATTTATACGAAATTTTTTTTACCTTATTTCATTTGTTTAAAGCTTAGTTATATCTGGGTAGTTGGCGAATGATATATAAACCCAAAGTAAAAACATCGTAATATTTTGTGGGGCTTTCCTTCATTCATGGTTTTTTGAGGCTATATTTAATTTCCGAAAATATAAAATATTATTTCATTAATAAATGAAATAAAGTCCCAAGAAATTTGCGAAGTCGCCCCAAAATTTTCGTGTTATTGTTTTCTGTGTAAATTTTTGGGCTATATTTCATTTTCTGTTTTTGGACCTTATTTCCTGGGCCCTTATTTCGCAGCGCCCTAGATGGAGCACTGAAAAGTTGATGTGACGAAGACCAGGCTGGAAATTGGAGAGCAAGCTATTATAAGTGATATAGTTAATAATTTGTTTGCACAAAAGTTTTTCTAGAACTTTCGACAGAAGACATAATATAGCTATTGGTCTGTAATCTCCATTTACTTAAAAAATAAAGCACTTGCACAACAAATGGTAGCACAAGTGCAGAACGGTTTGACCTATTCGTTTAAAGAAAAAAACCCAAATTCGACTACAATATTATATTGGAGGCGACTTCAATATTATATTGAGGCGATATCGTGGAACTCGTACCAAAAAAAAATTTTATAAAAATTTGGTTTTTTTTTATATATAAAAACAAAAAAATAAAAAGGTCAGTTTTTGTTTTTATTAACATATAGGTGAATATGTTCTCCACAAAACAAGCCATATTTTATAAAAATCGATCCACAAATTTTGATTTTATAAACAAGCGAGTGAACTCAATTGACAAAAATTGCGATTTCCATACAGAACACATACTTACATACACACAAATTAAAATTTTAGCTGTTGTATGAAAATCGTAACTTACCAATTGAGTTCCCTCACTTAATTGTGAATAAAATCAAAAATTGTGGATCGATTGTAATGAAATATGGCTTGTTTTATTTGGAACATATTTTCCAGTGTAGTATATGATAATCAGTGTTGCCATGGTAAGAATAAAAAAGCTACACTTTTCTTTCGAAAAAGTTACTTTTTTTCGTCAAAAGTAATATTCCTTCAATAAATAGTAATAGTAAACTTTATTAATCGGTAACCCGATCAATAAAGTTTTTTCATAAATTGAGTAATTTCAATAAATAAAAATGTATAATTTTTTATTATTTTAAGTTTATTACTAAAAAAACAATAACATAACAAACATAACAATTATTGAGCTAAATCAAGAAAAAAATAAAGAATTCTTCTAAAATAATCTTTTAGAAAACTAGTTGTGGTTTAAATATTTAGAACAAAATTTACGAGACCAAACTTCAGGCAAACGCTTTGAAACCAAAAAAAAATTGCAAAAAACGAAAAATCGCAAAAATAAAAATAAATGAAAAAAAAGCTTAAAAAAATTAAAAAACTAAAATCAAACGAAAAAGCAAAACGAAAAAATTGCCAAAATGAAAAAAGGGCAAAAATGAAAAGGGATATACATATGTGTATTCGTACGGAACCCTTCGTGTGCGAGCTAAAGTCGTACATTCCTTAATTTATTCAGGTATGTGATGGAGATCGATTTCGAATGAAAATTGTCACAAAAACGAAGAAAGTTGTGATGGCTACTGAAGTATTGTTTTCATATCGATTTTACATAAAATCGAATTCGATTTCATTTTCTATTTTGTTCTATGAAAATATCAACAAAAAATAGATGTGATAGAAAACGAAATTCCTATTGTTTTACTGTTTTCAAATCGAGTAGAATATGTTTGACGATTTCAAAAGTTTTGTCTGATATGTATGTATTACACACATATTTTTGCAATAATTTTTGTTAAAATGGTAAATTAGTTAGTCACTGGAGTGTTTTTTTTTTTTGACATTTAAGCATATTTTTTGATGATATATAATTGCCGTAGGTTTTTTCTATTTTTAGAAATTTCTAATACATTTTAGAGCTTGTTCCCGATTTTTTCGCGAATTATTTTATTTTTTCCTAGTTTTTATTCTTTTTACGATTTTCAATCAATTTTAGGACTTCTTCTTGTCTATTTTGCAATCTTTCGGGGATTTTCGCCACTTTTGTGGAACTAGAGATTTTTGCAAGCTTTCACATCTTTTATAGTTTTAGCGATTTTTAATCAATCCATTTTCTGCAAAATTTCAATAAGGGGTTCTCTCCACTATCATTAGCTATGCAGTATGGGAAAGCCATATTTATAATAAAAATACTTTGAAAACTATGGCAAAAATTCATAATTAATCAGTGAGATGGTCAAGAAATAGTGAAAATTATATCGGGACTCAGAAAACCCATGCATCATTTCAAATTTCCGCATATACAATTACTATATATTTGATAATATTAACGAGTTTTTGATATTGCACGAACTTTATTTAACTAATTAAAAACAAAAACTACATAATTTCACATACCAATTTGAATAAAAAAAGAAATAATATACATATTTGCAGCATAATCAATTTTTTAGATCAATTTACAAAATATATAGCTTAAAAAAATTGCGTGTTATATTAATAATACTAAATTAAAATTTTTAAAAACCCCCGAAGAAAATAGATGGTAACCTCAAAACGGCTGGACCAATTTTCTTCAAACATAGGTTACACACAGAAAAAAAAGGAATATAAAATCCACATGCCGCAATTTTGATTGGAAATCATATTAAATTTACAAGAAATAATTTGTCGTTTGAGTGTGTTAGTGTTTACTTGCTTTGTTCATTGCTACAATTCATAAAGTTGTGTGACTTGTTGTTATTTATTCTTACATGTGTCGTCTATGTATACGACAAAAAATGAATTACCAGCGAATATTTACTGCTGCTGGTTTAAAATTACCATTGTTTCATATTAATTTTAAACGAAAAATAATTAATCTAACCTTAAATCACCGTTAAAACAATTTTGTTATAAACGTTAAGTTTCATTTTCAATCGACATGACTATAACTTTAATTTCAAATAAGTTTTATGTTAAATAAACATTTAAATCATGTTGAATTAAAATTAAATGCATTTTACATACGATGGTATTTATTTAGTGTATAAGTAAAGAAAAGTTTGAAGCTGTTGTGGCTGCAGTGGTTAGCGGGGACTATCATGCAGGTGGCACGAGTTCAAATCTTGGCTGGGGCAGTCAGCTACAACGAAAAGTTTTCTGATGACTATCACGTAAGTAAAATAATTAATAAAATAGCTACATTAAAGTCATGTTGTTTCAGCTTGATATAACTTTAATTCAACATGATTCTTCGTGTTGTTCCAATATCAAATTCACTTGAAATAACATTGATTCAACATGATTCTTCTCCAATATCAAATTCACTTTGTTTCAACTTGAAATAACTTTGATTGAACATGATTCTTCGTGTTGTTCCAATATCAAATTCACGTTGTTTCAACTCGAAATTACTTTGATTCAATATGATTTTTCGTATTATTTCAGTATCAACTTCATTTTGATTTAACTGTACTGGAATATTGAATCAACATGAAATATAGTTAATTCAAAAGGAAAAATTTTCTTTCAAGATTATTGTAAATCATGTTGATTTAACATGAAACACCTATGAAGCAAAATCACTACCGAAAAATGTTAAGTTAACCTGGTTTACGACGATTTTACATGGAAATTTTTCTGTGTGTAGGGATGTAACGAATACCGATATATCGGCAATACTTCAGATTTTCCGATACATCGGTATCGGCGATATTTTACTGTCGATACGACGATACTTAAAAAAAAATTTTCTGAGTTTTTTTTCTGACAAATTATTTATTTTTTGTTAATTTTAATTTTACCAAGAACTAAATTCATTTCGTTATTTTTTACATCTTATTAATATCAATTTTAAAAATTAATAATATTTTACGCTGTTATTTTGCAAGAACAATAATTTATTTATTGTTAATTTTACCATGAACTCAAATTCAATTCGTTGTTTTTTAAATCTTATTCACAGCAAAAAAAAGACACTCCAAAGAAGTCATGAAAATGTAGAATTCGCGATCCGGAAATATTGCAAATTTGGTTAATTTCTACTTAGTTTCACATTTGCCTGTCATTGCAAGAAGTTCTCTTTTTCGATTACCAATCACCGAATTTGAAGCGATGTTAGGACAACTTTCTTTTTCGGTGTTCTATAATGATTACTCAAAAAAAGGATGAAAAATTATCAATTTTCAGAACTTGTTTCTTTTTATGCGAATTTAAACACAAAACTGTGTTTTCATGTAAATTTAAGTGAATAAATATAAACTTTTAGAAGACTTTTAATAATTAAGCTATTAAGTTATTTAGAAGAATATTAGTTGATAAATGTGCTTTAAAAAATCGATTTTTTAAAAAGCATGGCGAGTATTTTTTTAAATTATAAAGGAATTACAAATTTGTACTTGCTTTTCTACTAATTATCTGCATATTTTTAATATATATTCTTTGGAAGCAATGAAAATGTAGTTCCTTAAAAATTACTTCCAATTTTATATACTGAGTTAATATCAACTTTAAATATTAATAATCTTTTACACTGAAATTTTGTATAATAAAAAAATTGCCCTTCTTGAGTTTTGTTAATCTAAACTTGTACTCAATTTCAATATTCGTATTGGTATCGGAATCGGTATCGGATCGGCAAAACGGCGTATCGTTACATCCCTAGTTAGAACATTAATTTTAATTTTGTAACGTGCTTTTTCCTAAATTAATATTTTACTTTTCAAGTAATATATTAAAGTTTTATTAAAATACAATGAAATTGATTATAGAGGGTTATTAGCTAGTTCCTATACGCATTTCGTTGGGGTTAGATCATTTTGGATCAAGTCACATTTCAAACAAAATTTACTAAATTAAAATCGATCTAGCCGTTTGGAAGCTATGGGAGCAATATACATCTAGATAAGATGTGATATCTTATAAACGGCTGGACCGATTTTCTTCAAACCATAGCTAAGAACAGTATCGATCAAGTCAAACAACAAAAACCTAAATCAAAATCGGTCCAACCGTTTGGTCTGTATATGAAATCGCACAGACACACACTACAAACTTATAACACCCCTCTCTTTGGTCAGGGGCTAAAAATGAAGGAAGGCGAATGGCTAAATTTTTCACTCCTTTAGCGTAACTATATAAAAAAGTCTGTCATGATATTAAATTAATATCATGACAGACTTTTTGTATAGTTCAGCTGAAGGCTTCAAAAATTTAGCCATTCCTCTTGCTTAATTTGAATACAACAGACAATATTTGAAGTTATTTATATATATTTTTACAATTGATTCCGAAAATGGATTATACTGCTGATATATTATTTCTTTTTTAGATTTTTTTTGGTGGCACTGCAGCTGAGGGCACCACAGTGGCTGTCAGTCCAGAGATCGTGGGTTCGATTCCTGCCGTAGACCATTGGTGTTTTCCGCAGACAAGCTAATCACTTCGCGGGTTGTGTTTGTTAAAACAAACAAGCGAATTTATGTAATTTTAGCCAATATTTTGTTTTTCATTAATTTAAAAACTTTGGTACCGCCATGGTCCAAAAAGTACATTTTGTTTTTATAATTGGTACAATATCAAAAACTCATTTTCCATCCCTGCTCCAAGCCCATGTTTATTGCATAAAAATAAAAAAAGGTTTTCTTTTTCTACTTCACAGTTATTTTTTTTTCGTATGGAATGTGACAACAAAATTCATTTACATTACGCCTACACCTGATATATTTTTATCATGACAAAAGTCAAACTTTATATTGAAAAATAATTTGTTTTATGTTAGCTATTTTTCTTATATGGAATTTGACATTTGTCATGATGAAAATATATCAGGTATAGACGTAAGGTTAATAACGTATACAAGTGTATGATTGTTACATATGTTATTCAAACCAGTTCTTACTTTTCAAAAATATTAATTGGTTCCGTGCCATGTGCCAAAAGTTACGAAAATTTGGCTAAATATAACAAAATTATACATGTTACGTTGGGCCTTCAACCGTTACAAAAATTTAACAAATGAAACCAAACGGCATCACTGATGCTAATAGAAAAATAACTGATATTTTATTTATTTTTTATGAATGTTTTAAAAACAAAAGTTTTTTGCGCCAGTTCAACGATATCTGTGAAAATACTGAGGAGATTGTGCTATTATACATAGTGATAGTTACTACGACTTTTACTTTGTGGTGTATGACAGCTGTCAATAGTGTATTGTTTTGTTTTTCTTATGAAAAAAATCGATAGTTTGTTTACATGTGCTCTGTGCTTGTGTGAAATTTAATATTATAGAAATTATATGAAATTTAGTTAAGAAATTTATTATTTGACATATTGTCATAATTTTATTTTAAATGAAGTTTATTTGCTGATAGTCAAGCATTGTCTATATGCATTTCATTGGCGCTTTAACAAATCGTCAGTGGACTTCAACCACAACTTTGAACAGTTATAATAAGACAGTTAGGTAAGAAGTTTGTAACTGTTCAAAGTTGTGGTGGAAGTCTATTGACGAATTGGTAAAGCGCCAATGAAATGCATATAGACAATGCTTAACTATCAGCAAATAAACTTCATTTGAAATTTATTTATTTAAAAACGAAGACGTGGACCATATGCACAGATATCGGCCTAAATCTCGTTTTTATGTTTATGTAAACAAAGTTTCTTGTTTTTAAGAAGGGGTTTCTTATTGTGTCGGTCTTTAGGATAGCTCAGACTTCAAATGTTTCCAACCTGTTTCTACAAAAATTTCAAGTTTCATTAGAAGGTGATTTATTTTATTAATGCACACTTTCCTTAATAAAAACACTTTGTCTGCGCGAAATGCTCTTTATAATTTTGTTTATCTCCTGAAAAATTGTTTTATATGACGATACACTCTCGATCAGATGATTAGATCCACTTAAATATCTGTTTTTATTATGCCATATCGTTTTAAATTTTTTGTCGACAACTAAAATTTTACTACTACTAAGAGTACAAAAATAACAGCAGCAAATTAAAGTTTAATGATATAATAGCTTTAAGGTCATTTTCTATAAAAGAAAAAACAATAACATTTCTTTCGTTTATATGATTAGAGCCACTTTGCATTTTTAAATTTTTTTCAAGTAGTCACATTTGATTTATAGATTAAACTATTTGTAGAAGACAAATATTAGACATTAGTGAATAAAAAGTAAATTTAAAAATAAAAAAAAACCGACAGCATAAAAAAAAACTAAAAATAAAATAACAAGTCCAGTAGTGCGGAACATAGTAACTTTTACAGACGGGAATCATTAAACATCAAATTCGTTTGATATTTCGTTTTCTTTTTTCGTTTAATTTTAGTTTTTTTATTTTTTACGTTTTTTTTTGATTTAGCGATTTTTTGTGCTTTTTTGCATTTTTATCTTTTGTTTCGTTTTTGGGCGATTTTTCGGTTTTCGGTTTATAGATTAAACTATTTGTAGAAGGCAAAATTACACATTGGTGAATAAAAAGTAAATTTAAAAATCAAAAAAAAACCGACAGCATAAAAAAACTAAAAATAAAATAACAAGTCCAGTAGTGCGGAGCATAGTAACTTTTACAGTCGGGAATCATTAAACATCAAATTTGTTTGATATTTCGTATTCTTTTTTCGTTTAATTTTAGTTTTTTTTTACGTTTTTTTTTTTGTTGATTTAGCGATTTTTTGTGCTTTTTTGCATTTTTATCTTTTTTGGCGATGTTTCGGTTTTTACAATTTTTTTTTGTTTTTTTTTGCCTATTTATTTAGTTTTGTCAATTTTTTGTTTTGGCGTTTTTTTGTTTTAACGCTTTTTTCACTTTTTGAAAAATACACCATATAATCACAATTTTCTACTTCAGAGGCCCATAACTCGGAAACCAAGCCTCGACGAAAATTTTTTATTTAATTTTTTTTTCTTATATTTTGATTCTCTATCGGTAGCTAAACTTGATTTGTCCCCTAAGTTGTTTAAAATACCCTTAAAAAGGTATTCACGTCAAATTTGTTTACTCTTGCAACTCTGCAAAATTGCGTACTTGCATTTATTTGACGTGAGCAACTTCTTCTATTTAGTTGACGCCAATGTCCAATATAAATGTATGCAAACAATAAGTTTAATTGTCAAGTGCTTATTCAAGACGCCGAAACAAAACATAAATCAGGTTAACAATTTAATATAAGAACTTTTTTGATAAGTTCTCTAATATAACTTACGTACATGAACATTACTTATGTACATGAATATTACGTCATAATTTCTATTTGCTGACAAAAAGTAATATTTTTTAACTTCACTTTCACAATTTTTATATTTGTCTTATTACATTCACTGGCTTACTTTTTAAAGAATTAACTTTCAACTACATAGTATGTAGATGTAAACTTTGTTTTGCTTTAATTCAAAGAAAAAAAAAATTACGTTAAAATGGTTCTACAGCGATGCTATTTCCCTTAGAGTTGATTTTGTAAATACTTTTTGACCATTTTGTTACAGATGGCAATGCTGTAAGAAGTTGCACAACTTTTTTGCTTTTACTCTGATAATCTTGCACTTACTTGGACCCTGACAATTTGCATCATGTTGTGCAAAATAATTGTCTATGTGGTTGTTGTTATATTTTTCCAATTTTGCTTTCTCGCAATAGTGCAACTTTTGACGTGAATACCTTTAGTAAGCTGTAAAACTGCCCAGCAAAAACTTTGCTTACTGGTAGCAAAAAAGTATATGAGGATTTAAGTCGTAACTATTTACAATTTGACTCGATAACAACTTATTTTTGTTTATGTACCAGATTTGCAAAATATTTCGTAAAAATTCGTATTACACAGAATCTTTAGTAAGTGACGCCGTGGTGCGAAATATCATAGAAGACAAAATCTTTGTGTCCGCTGTTTCAGTAAATAAGCGATATATCGTATTTGAAACGTTCTGACTTTTTGTGTGCTTGATTGTTTTCAGCTTACAAACATATTTCTCCTGATGTCAGACATGTCGGTATAAAATGCTCACTGGGTTTCTTTTGCTGTCGACACACGTACTTTCGGTCCGAAGTAGGGCAGAAAGTCTCCAGAAGATGCCGAATTCGTATTTGAAGGCGGTCCATATGAGTGGTTAACAAGAAAACGAACCTTTTGTCTAAAAACTTTGCCGAAATTCTCTACGATTACTGAAACTTATCAGAAATGTCGTAGAGGAAATTTTTTTCAGCAAGCTAAGAGATGTAATTTCGTGAGCGCGTGAAAATTACATTTTTAAAATCACGCACGATCACGCACGGTAATTAATTTGTAAATCACGCTCACGCACGATTGCGTGATTAGTTTTTAATTTAATCACGATCACGCGTGAGTTACGCGTGAATCACTCCTGGCACGACATTTGCACGTCTCTAGTTATAACATTATGGTTCTGTTCACGATTATGTGAATGAGTTAGTTATAACCGCATTGAAAGTAAAAAATGCAGGTTTAAATTTAGATGATGAACTAACGGCATCTTTGATGTTAGCTGGACTTACGGATGATTTTAAACCACTCGTTATGGCTATAGAAGACTCATAGGAGAAATTAAAAGTTGATACGGTGAAAAATCTTCTTCTGCAAGATACTAAATTTGATAAAGAAAACAATGAAAAAGAAGCTACATGAAAAATACTGTTAAGAAGAAAAAGCAAATTCAATGCTTTAACTGTAAAGAGTTCGGTCATATATCCAGAAATTGTCAAAAGAAAAATAAGTCGAATACATTTTTTGAAAGAAAGGATAATCAACATTGATTGTATCGAGCAAAAGTCTGCAAGTAGCAAATTCTGATGAATACAAAGAGAGAGAAGGCAGCTTATATTAGGTCCGTTTGTTTACTTTTCCAGTAAAAGCCAGTAGTTGAGTAAATTCTGGGTAATTTGAGTATTTTACTTACAAGAATCGCTCTTGCACAAAGAAGTACGCGAACGGAAAATTTAAAAAATTTGCAGGTTTAGCAAAACAGCTGATCACTAAAATGAATAGGGTTGTAAAATATGTGTTGTTTGGACTATCCAGCACATATATATTTTTGGGTACTTGGTACAATTATAAATTCGTAGCGAAATGTATTTATTAAAGAGAACTTCGGAGAAGCTTTTACACTTGTTTATTTTGTACATGACTTTTAAGTTTGTTTCTGCTTAAATGACATATACGAAAATACATCATTACTTGATTTTTGATATTCGGTACCCCAAGTAACATGCAGTAATAAATATTCAAATATATATTACCTTTACATCTCTAAAGCATTAATGTAAATAAACCAATTAGAGGAAAATGTTTGCCATGGGTGCCAAGAAAATTAAACTTGGCGTTGTATGCTCTTCTGGAACATACAAGTTGAGAAGAAACTTGCTTAGGATGTATGTACAATAATTATTTTCAGTTTTTGTTGGACTTTTAATTCAACTTTTCTTCTTTTAAACGATTTTTTAAAATTGTATACACTTTGATTGCTTACTTT
The DNA here is from genome assembly GCA_956483635.1 of Panzeria rudis. NCBI lineage: Eukaryota > Metazoa > Arthropoda > Insecta > Diptera > Tachinidae > Panzeria > Panzeria rudis. The sequence continues at coordinate 46,390,222 of OY101449.1, read as the reverse complement.
TCTTTGTTTATTTTCTTGAACCATATGTTTTTTTCTTCTACTGGATTTTACTGGCACAAATTTGTTCAGTAAAAATTTGCAGACCCTCAGTCCAACAACTGTCACTTTATTCTCTCTTTTGCAAATTTATGTGTAAACGAACGCATTTCAGTAAAATCCAGTACAAATTTGTACAAATTTTGGGGTAAACGAACACACTTATTAATTGGTACAACGATAGTGGAGCAACCAATCATATGATGAATATCAGTGATTATATGTATGTATAATAAACGACATGTTGGAAATAAATCAGTGGTCGTTGCAAATAAAAATGAACTTAATGTAGAATAAGCGGGCGATGTCGATATGATTATTGCAAGTAAAAATAGAAATAAATCTGTTACAGTTAAGAATGTTGAATACGTAACGAATTTTGCACATAAATATACTTTCTGTGAGGCAAATGACAAATTCAATTGTAACATCTGCAACAGCTCACAATGATTTGTATTGCATAAAGAGTGAAGTACACACAAAATAAGAGCAGGTGTTTGTGGCTAAAAAAAAATTTGGTTTGTGGCCCAACGGTCATATTTGTGACAAAAGTTTAAATGAAGTTAAGAAATCTGCAAGCGGTGTACATTTTTGTAATAATAAGCAAAATCCTTGTGTGATTTGCATAAAAGGCAAACATATCAGAAATCCTAATAAAGACGAGGGCTACCAAATTATTGGAGTTAGTACATTCTGATGTTGTTGAACCGTTAAATATAAATTCATTTTCTGGTGCTCGTTCTTTAGTTACTTTCGTGGATGATTTTTCAAGAAAAGTTTTTGTTTATCCGCTAAAGAAAAAATCCGAAGTTTTTAATGTATTTGTTAAATTCAAGAAATTTGCAGAAAATCATTGTTCAACAAACATGAAAATTGTATGATCAGATAATAGGGGAGAGTATTTAAATGAAAAATTTTAAGTATTTTTAAATGAAAACGGTATCATTCATCAAAAGACATGTGCGTATTCTCCCGACCAAAGTGGTGTTGCGGAAACAATAAATAGAACGCTGATGGAACGTGTCAGGTGCATGTTAATCGACAGCGGTTTGGATCATCGTTTTTTGGGCTGAAGCTGCGCTAACACGGCATGCTATTTAATTAACAGAGTACCGTGTCGTAACCATAATTGAAGTCCTGAAGAAATGTCTGAAGAAATGTGGTCTGGTAGTCGTCCTAATTTGAAGTATTTGCGCGTTTTTGGTTGTCCTGCTTTGGTGCATATACCAAAAGAAAAACGTCGGAAATTAGATACGAAGTCCATCGAATGTATAGAATGCAAAGGGTACAGATTATTTAATCCTGAAAACAATGGAATTATCATCAGTCGTGACGTACATTTCTTAGAAGAAAGTAAAGTTAGCTTTAACGAAAAGAAATATTTTTATTATCTGAATTGCTACAAGATTATGCCGATGTCAATTAAGGGGAGAGTACGAGAGCTGTTGAATTGTCACCCAATGATATGAGTTCTGAGGATTATGCATCTGATGCGAGTGTCTATAGTGACTCTGTTGAATGGTCATCATCTCTACCTCCATCTGTAGAAGATAATGATGCAGGATGGTCTCCGAATTTTAATGAAGCTCAAAATATACCCGTGGTTGAGTGCATTCGTTCAGATCGAATCGCCAGTAAAATGCAAAAGGCGCACAATTTTTGCGCAATGCAATTTATTTCCAACGATCCGGAAAGTGTGAAGGATGCTATGTCTTCGAATTATTCATCCGAGTGGAAAAATGCTATGATGGAAGAGTACGAATCATTAATAAGAAATAAAACATTTGAGCTGACAAATTTGCCACCTGTGCCTGGTTTCTGTAACTAATGTGAGAGTTTCTCGCATCGAAAAATTTATAACCATTCTGTGAAAAACAGGATGAGTGAGAAAAAAATTAATATTTTTGAATTTTTATTAGGTTTGCAGGATGAGTCATATAATAATTCAGCTATTATTCTATGAATCGTCCTACAAAAGATCGGATGACAAGTATAATTATTTATTTTTTCTCGATGTGAGAACTTCTCACAAGTTACAGAAACGAGGCACTGGTAGGTTAAGTTAGGTTGAACGGCTGCCGGTTTCTAAAAACCGGCCCACTTGAGTCCTTTGTGATGCCTGGGATGGATAGTAGGGAAATTTAAAAAGGTGCCCTGCCTATCCCAGAGGTTGGGTCGTGTGTTAAACCAACCCGAGTACCGTATGACTGAATTTATTCCCCTAATGTCGCATTCCCCCAGGTCTGCTAGATCGGTGGAATTTTAAAGGACACATGGAATTTTAAAGGAAACCTTTTATATGATATCAACCCGAAATGTTTGATGATGGATCCGGAAAATTTTGCAAACTACAAAGGTCAATCTATGGATTAAAACAATCAGGCCGGGTATGGAACGCAACAAATTTTGAATTAACCAAAATGGGGTTTTCAAGAGGGGAAATTGATCAATGCATATATCACAAAACATCTGAAGATGAAATTATGTACATTACTATTTACGTTGATGATATTCTGATATTTTCAAAAAATATTGAGTCTATTAAATCTTTGAAAGAAATACTAAATCGTCCCTTGGCATGATGGTTACTCGAGGTAAAGATTTCGTTAAAATTGATCAATCGAAATGTATAAAAGATGTTTTGGAACGTTTTGCAATGAGTGATTGTAATCCGACAACGACTCCTATTGACTACAATCAAAAGTTGTCGAAAAGTATGTCTCCAAATGATGAAAAAGGTAAAGAACAGATGTTGAAAATTCCCTATATGGAAGCGATTGGGTGCTTGTTATTTGCCGCACAAATTTCTCGACCTGATACATATATGTTACGCTGTGAGTTTTCTAAGTCATTTTTGAACCAATCCTGGTAAAGCCCACTGTGAAGCTATGAAAAGAGTAATGAAAGGAACTGTTAACAAAAGCATAATATACAAAAGACAACAATATGGTGAAATAAAAGGTTTTTGCGATGCTGACTGGGCGGGAAATGTAGATGATCATCAATCTACTACTGGATATGTTTTTATGTATCAGTCTGCTGCAATATCATGGGCTACTAAAAGGCAAACGACAGTGGCACTATCATCGACTGAAGCTGAATTTATGTCTGTAACAGCTGCAATCCAGGAATCAGTTTGGTTAAAACGATTAGAGGCTGAATTCAATCCAAGAACAACAAAAGTATGATTCTATACTGTGACAACAAAGGTGCTATACAAGTTGCTCTTAATAATAGTTATTCTACTAGAACCAAACACGTAGATATAAAAGCAAAATTCATTCGACAGAAAATTTATAACAAAGAGGTCGTTTTAAAATATCTTCAGACCACTGAGATGGTCGCAGATGTTTTTACAAAGGCTGTTACTCCCCCAGAAAATTAAATATTTTAGAGACAAATTTGGCCTAATTTAATGTATCAATTAATTGTTAATTTAAACAGATTTATTTGATTTTTATTTTTTGTATTTAGTGATTTTACATTATGGGAGAGTGTTGAGAAATGAATGCTTATATTTGTTTGTAGTTTTATAACTACAAAAACAATGTTACTTGTTTTTCATAAAACATAATTTTATACATCAGTAATTTTCATTATTATAAACTATATGTTAGTTCGTATTTCCTGTTCATTCAATAAACTTATCAAAATCAAAAGTTGTGGATCGATTTTAATAAACTACGGCTTGTTTTGTTTATAACATATTTTCCTATATGCTAAGTGAAAATAAAGTATTTTTTTTAATTTTATGAACCTGTTAAGAACAAAAGATGTAATACATTTTTTACCACGAGTTCCACGAATTTGTAAACTTGTGTATTTACATTTAAAATAATTTTTTAGTACAATATTTCTTGACTTTCAGTCATTAAAAATGTTTTTAGAGTTCAAATAACATTAGCTCGGCCGTTCAAATACACACTTGAATGATTTTCATATGTACTTTAAGCATATTAGATCAATATATTTTGAATTGACTGCATATATGTATACTTATTTTATTCAAAATTGTTTTACTGCCGTATTCATAAAAAAATATTTAGGTTTGATATGAATAAAATTTCCTTTAAAATTTTTCTTAAAACACATTTCAAATTCGAATAAATTGTTTATGAATACTGCTATTGTTTTAATTAAAAAACTTTGCGTACGGTAATTTCTTCTTAAAAACGGTAATTTTTTCGGGCCGTACAGTAATTAGAAAATAAAAGTTAACATCACTGATACAATTGGCAGGAGACACCTACATTCAAGTTCAGGGTGTTGGAGAAATTAAGTTAAAGTTTAACGATTGCGAATGTTTTTAATGATGTTCTTTATGTACCAACAATGAACGGAAATTGTTTGTCTGTTGACAAAATAACACTGAAGTTTTTGGCTTTCTTAAATTTTGGAGACTTTTACACTTTGTAATCTTTAAAACTTTACCAAGTTTTGGCAAATTTCCCGAGTAGATTAAAAGCAATAAAAACTGATCAATTATTGACAAAATTAGATGAAAACTAGAAATCTATCACATAAGAGATGTCTTGATATTTCTGCACACAATTTTCTTTTTGCCTGTATCTAGCAGGTGTCTTTTTTTTACTACTTAAAAATTTTTTTTAATTTTTTTTATAAGAGAAGTAACACAATCAGGCAATTAATGCCTACCAGTTAATTAATTAATGTGTTACCTTCTTTCGGAAAGGGATAGTGTAGAGAGAACAGGTGGTGAAGTGGGAGAGAGATAGAAAGCTTAATTCATTTACAACCCTGCCACTGCGCGTTTTTTTTTGTAGAGCAGTGGTTCAAGCCCCTCTGGTGTCAAGTAAAGGCATTGAGTTGTTTAAGCTGTGTAGACATTTTATTAGTTCTTTTACTTCGCCGACGGCTTTGCTACAATACCGACGAAGGAGGGTGCTGTGAAGTGCATTAGAATATGTTAGTATTACTCGCTGCCGGTACTGTCAAAGTGATCAGTACTATGCCTTCATCACTTTAACAGTCCAACAACAACCAACACAATAACACACCAATGCACATGAGAAAAATGCATGATGTTGTTGGCTTGCCTGAAATTAGTCTTGAACTCAAGACCCCAGGGTTTGTAGTCAAACGCGCTAACTACTCAGCCAACAACACCCTCAAAAAATCGACTATGAATAAAAATGAGTTTTAAGTTGGTACCTAAATTTAAGTTGTACCCTAAATCATTTCGAATTGAAAGTGTGACTATGAATATGGGCCAATAATTTTTATTTTTTTGTTATAAATGTAAATATACGAAAAGATGAATTCTTTTAACATCGTGGGACAAAGCAAAGTAGAGCAATAATTAAAAAAGGGAAGCAGAAAATTTGTTCGCCATCCGGATACATACATACATATGGGCATTTTCAGAAAAATTCAACTTTTGTCGTGTCCGTCGCTAAGCACTTAGGCTGGTTTTTGAAAGAAAAACTTAGGTTTTCTTACTTCTTTATATTTTTTCGTAGAACATAAGTAGCTCTAAATTAAGTAAAATAAAAGGAAAACAAAACTTAAGTTATTCTTTGAAAAAAAAAACAGCCTTAAGTGCTTGGCGACGGACCCGACAAAAGTGGACTTTTTCTGGAATTACCCATATACGAAAATATTTTTTTTATGTTTAATTACCTCATCACCAGGGTCATAATACTGTTCCAAGTATGGATGCGCTAATGCTTCTTCCACTGGTATTCTGTTGTGCGGATTGAACGTTAACATTTTACCTAGTAAATCTAAAGCCAACGGATCAGCATTGGGAAATAGCCGCGACCATGGTACTTTTGGTTTAAATGGTAATGACTCCAAGTAGTTACGGGCCTAAAAGACAAAAAAAAAAAATACAAATCAAATACAAGATAGAACTGAATAATATAATAAACTAATATTTTAAAACATACCTTTTCATTTATAATACATTCTAAGTCCTCTTTGGAGGGTGAACCTAATACACCTAATATGTGATTTAATTGATCTAAATAATGTTTGCCTGGGAAAATGGGTCTATTACTAAGCATTTCTGCTAAAATGCAACCTACTGACCAAATATCTATTGATTTAGTATAGCCCTTAGAATTGAGCATAATTTCTGGTGCACGATACCAACGTGTAGCTACATATTCGGTAAGAAAACCTGTATGGTCATGCTCGGGATCAGCAACACGAGCTAAGCCAAAATCGCATATCTAAAATTAAAACAGTTAGTTTTCATGGTAACAAATACGGAAGAAAATATAATGCATACTTTTAAATCGCATGTAGTATTTAATAATAAATTGCTTGGTTTCAAATCTCTATGTAATACATTGGCCGAGTGTATATATTTTAAACCACGCAATATTTGATACAGAAAATAGCAGATGTGATCATTGCTTAGCCTCTGCAATAATATATAAAGCAAATGCATTAAATTGTAATTCAAGTTTTTCTTTAAATCTTATATGTATACCTGAGTTTTAAGTAATTTGTATAGATCAGTCTCCATTAAACACTGTACAATATATACATCACGCATTTGTTCTATACTGTCCACACGCAGAATATCACGTATATCAATGATCTGAAATAAATATTTTAGAGCAAAATTATATATTTATATTCTGCATAAAAGATTATTTGGAGTAAATTGGATGAAATAATGTACATACATATATATTTACAATAATTTATTTGCAATTTAATCCAAATTCGTACTTACATTTTCGTGTTTAAAACGGGTTAGAATTTTTATTTCGCGCAACGTACGCTGACAATAGGTTTGATGTTCAAATGGTGAAATTTTTTTAATCGCCACCTTTGTATTTGTTAGTGTATCACAGGCAGATCTAAAAAGATTGGCAAATTTTTCAAATTTGTAAAAATTCATTTATTTTATTCGATCTTATAGTGTATAAATTTAATTTATTTTTATTTTGGGCTGAAAAGAGGAATGTTATAATTGAGGAGAGATTTTTCAAAAGGTTTTATTTCCACCTACGACCTTGAACAATACTAAGAATGCCATCGCCTTTGTTGTCATGCTAAACTGTATCCTCTAGTTCAACATACAAGTTTCGAACAAGACGACATATGTATTTCCACCTAATTTTTAGAGTCTTATACAAAAAGATGATTTTCTTATCTATACATATAATAAAACTATAAGAGGTGTGTGTGTGTGTCTGTACATGATATATTTTTGAACATTTTTATGGCGGTTTTAACAGTAATCGATGTAGAACACAAAACACCAACTTTTGGTATTTTTCTCTGTTCATCTTCAACTTAACGGATTTATCTGAAATTTGGTTCAAAAGTACTTTAGAAAAAAAGCGAAAATACACAACTTTACTAATATAAAGACAGAATTAATGATTAAACATAACTAAGTCTTCAAGTTCAGGCAAAAACGCTGTCAAATAAAAAGGCCCGAAACTAAATCGAAGGCAGTAGCTTCAAAATTCTCTCATATTATTGTTTATTTTATTTTGTTTTTATTTTTCGTATGAAAATTTATGAAATTTTATCAAAACACGGCAGCATTGTTGAGAGAATGAGTGACTAAACCTGAGAGCATGAGAAAAACGTTCTAAAAATAAAATAGATTCTATTTCATGACTGTTTTTTACAGCGTATAATTTAAATGATGAAACAGAACTAAGTCTGTAATTTCAGGCAAAAATGCTGCCAAATACAGGCCCAAAACTAAATCGACGGCGGTAGCTTCAAAATTCTCTCATATTATGGTTTATTTTCTTTTGTTCTTATATTTCGTATGAAAAAATTTATGAAAATTTATTAAAACACGGCAACATTGCTGAGATAATGAGTGGCTAAAACTGAGAGCATGAGAAAAAACGTTCTCAAAATAAAATAGATCTCATGACTGCTTTTTAATTACTGTCAATTTATATGGAAAAACTCGTCTAACCCCAGTTGTGTTTCATCATTAATAATGTCAAGACTCGTTATGACTGCGTTGTTAAAACAAATGCACTAACAATTATGTTATAACTTGTATGGAAGTTACCGCTAACATCTTACCGCTAGCAGCCAAATTTTCCTCTAATACGCTAACAAGTATCGGAATCAATCTTTATTCAACCTGTAGTACTATGGAATCTTTAAAGAATATTTTACTTAAGAGACAAATCTGTATTATTTTTACTTTGTCTCCGTTAACGATATATACCATATTTACACCACGCAACTTTGTTGCATGCAACTCTATTTTTTCAGTGAGAAAGACAGAGAAGAAATACAAAATGTATACATTTCTATTTCAACACTCTCACTTAAAATGAAAATTGCATGCAACAAAGTTGCATAGTGTAAATATGGTAAAACTCAAATAAAAATTTTAACTAAATTTAAATTAGACATGAACTTAATTTAAGTTCATGACATTTTCTTGTTTTAACTTAAAATTATCTTAAAAATAAGAACTGAAAACAAAGAAATTGTACTTCCCGGAAGTATAAAGAGCATTTTTATGAACTTGAAAAAAATTGTCCTTACTTCAATGAAGTACATAATTATCTAAACTTATTATAAATTTTCATACATACACTAAAAACTACGGATGTAACGATACGCCGTTTTGCCGATCCGATACCGATATTTAAAAACAAATATCGCCGATACCGATACGAATATTGAAATTGAGTTCAAGTTTAGATTAACAAAACTCAAGAAGGGCAATTTTTTTATTATACAAAATTACAGTGTAAGAGATTATTAGGGCCATATGCATAACGAAAACTTGGCATGAAGATAGCATAACCGATGAAATTGAACTGTTTCTTAACGAATTATACTGGACTATTTTTCATTAAAAATCAGTGTACAATATAGGGATGTGTCAGGACTACAAGGTACAGTTGTTTTTAATGTACAATTGTATGGAAAAACTCTTTAAGACACAGTTCAATTTCGTCACTTATGCTAAGTTCCAGCCAAGTTTTGGTTATGCATACAGCCGTTAATATTTAAAAATAATATTAACCCAGTATAAAAAATTGGAAGTAATTTTTAAGGAGCTACATTTTCATTGCTTCCAAAGAATCTATATTAAAAATATGCAGATAATTAGTAGAAAAGCAAGTAAAAACTTGTAATTCCTTTATAATTAAAAAAAATACTCGCCATGCTTTTTAAAAAATAGATTTTTGTAAAGGACATTTATAAACTAATATTCTTCTAAATAACTTAACAGCTTAATTAAACGCTGTTACAAAATGGCATGTTTTTTTTACACGTGAAAAACGACTTAGTTAGGCTTGTAGGTCTAGTTGAGTAGATCATTTTGCCATTTTCAAAAATTGCAATACACCCTCAAAATCGGAAGTTTTCGATAAAAAAAAAAGATTTTTTGGGACTTCACGGACAAAAAGCAAATTTCACTGCGTTGTTTCTGCACCAAGTTTCAACTTTTAAGCAGTGTCGAATAGAGTAACGATTTTCCGTCATCCCACGTCAAATTTGGTTTGTAAACAGACCGGTTTCGGCTTTGTGCCATCTTCAGTGTTCTATTGAATACTAAATCGTTTTTCTGTTGTACGTTGTTTCTTTTATAATTCGTTTGTATACCTAACTTCCTTCCTTGATCCCTTTTGTATTCTGCTCCCTATTTCTCACTCCCGCTCTTTCTCTCTCTCTCGCCTCTAAATTTTGCATAAATACTTCCATGAGTATTGCTGATGTTGGATTTCCCATTCCTAGTCCGTTGATTTGCCTATATATGCTATTGTTGAATTTGAAGTAATTTTGCTCCAATGTGGCTTTTAGCGTGCTTTTGATACTTGAACCGTTAAAATATTTTTACACAAAAGAAAACAATAGTGCAGGCAACGTAGTAGAAAATGGACAAGACAAAAGGATTACCCAGAAACGTACAATTACGGATTATTACCTACGTAGAGATAAAACAACTGATAACTAATAGAGCAGATTATAAACCAAATATTAAACACAAACATAATAGTAAGAGAAACAGGTAGCAGGTAGAGACACGCAAAAGCATATAGAGGCGAGAGAGAAAGAGCGGGAGAGAGAGAAATAGGGAGCAGAATACAAAAGTGATCAAGGAAGTTAGGTATACAAACGAATTATAAAAGAAACAACGTACAACAGAAAAACGATTTAGTGTTCAATAGAACACTGAAGATGGCACATAGCCGAAACCGGTCTGTTTACAAACCAAATTTGACGTGGGATGACGGAAAATCGTTCCAAATTCAAAAAAACCCCGTCGGAAGAAAAACACAACACTCAGGACTTAAGCTTTCCGTGCATATTTAAAAGATTTTGTTTTGATTTATATTTCATGTAAATAGCGTCAAAAGAAAATTTTTTGTTCTATTCCGATTTTTTAAACTTTTATATTTTCATACAAAGCGTATTTTATAGCGATTACAATGAGGTTTGTGTCTTTTTTTTGCTGGGAAAAATATTTAAAAAACAACGATTTGAATTCATGGTAATATTAACAAAAAATAAATTATTTTTTACAAAATAACAGCGCAAAATATTATTAATTTTTAAAACTTATATTAATAAGATTTAAAAAAATAACGAAATGAATTTAGTCCATGGTAAAATTAACAAAAAATAAGTAATTTGTTTAAAAAAAACTCTGACAAAAATGTTAAAAGTATCGTCGTATCGACAGTAAAATATCGCCGATACCGATGTAGCGGAAAATCTGAAGTATCGCTGATATATCGGCATCGGTTACATCCCTACTAAAAACCTCGTAAAAGTAAAGATATTTTATCTCTAAATTAAGTAATTTTAATTTTGTATGGAAAATATGATATTTGCTAAAAAGCTTCTACAGTATTTATCGCTTATATGCACGTCGGTTATTTGCATTTAACGTTTATATGCATTCTATCATGAGCATTTTTCTATTGGTATTAAAAAAACCATAAATATTTTATGTATTTGCATTTCAAAATGTTTTAAAAAATGCTCATTTATGCATAGTACATGTTAAATACATTTTCCAAAAATTGAAGTTTGTGCACCAATTTTTCAGCAGGAAACAAAAAGTTCTTTCTCAATTTAACAAAAAGTAAGTGTAAAATAACAAACTGAAGTTCATTTTTTGGGCAATTTTCTATTTGGTAGTACGCAGTTGAAGTGACAAATCACTAAAGCAGCCCAGCTATTTGATGTAGCAAAAGTCGAATTGTTTTAATAAAGCGCTGAATTGGCGGTTTTTTTGGCAAGAGTTTTTTTCACATTTAGTTATTAAAACAGTTTTGTTTGGTATTGTTGATTAAATAATCTTCAGCTAATAAGGCATAACGCAGTTTATGTCAATAAAAAACTTTTTATTGCATATTTACCCAACGTTTCGTCAATTTTTTGTTGACTTTTTCAAGGGTTTCGTCTATTTAAAAATAAAAACTTAATATTATTACAAATAATCACACCAAAAATTATGGTTAACTTACAAAATGATATTATAAAATCAATTTACATTTAAATATTAGTGTTTCTAAAATAAGTAAACTGCTAAAAATTTTTTATATAAAGAATTAAATCAAACACAACTTAAAAATTAATATCACAGTTAAAATTTCCTACTTATTGCAACGCTGTAGCTCGTATTTATGTTGTTAGTGTCTTCTTTTAAGTTCATCATTCTGTTGATATTTTGTTGTATACGTAGACTTTCTAGTGTATCTTTTTTTCCCTTTGTTTTCTATATCTAGTATTTTAACATTATCAAAATCAGCTGCATGTCCAGTATTGAGTATATGCTGTGATAATGCTGTTGTTTCTCTCTGTTTTTTGATGTCTTTTTTATGTTCACTCATTCTTGTTTCCAAAGTTCGTTTTGTTGTTCCAATGTATATTAAATTGCAGTTTTGTTCATCATTGCCTTTGCATTTTACTTCATAAACAACATTGCATTGTTGTTGTTTTTCTACTTTGTCTTTCATATTGGTGAAAACTGTATTAAGTGTAGAATTAGGTTTATAAGCAAATTTTATATTTTCTGTTTTTATTGTTGTTTTTAACTTTTTGTTATCTGTTAAGCCTGTTATAAAAGTTACACCGTAAAAAATATTTGGTTGATTATTGGTATTGCTATTTGTTTTGTTTTGGGAATAATTATTGTTGAGTTTAAGTTTTGTCTCATATATTAAATTGTTAATGAGATTTATTGGAAATGTTTTGTTTAGGCTTTGAAATAAAAATTAATTAAACATTTTTATCTTAAAAAGATGTATCCAAGCTATTGCTAAGAGTATTTTGTTTCAAAATCCACCAACTTGCACAAACATATTTAGGTGCGTATCAGGATATTGCGCTAGTATTGCTAGAATAATTAATACTTTTCAGCTAATTTTTTTTCATTATAAACTTTTTAGTGAATTACCAATGTTTACTTTACATCAATCTTTTTTCATAAGCTCTATTTTATACGGCATTTATTCTCGAATATAATTTTACTTTAAATATTGCCTATAACAAGATCAAATATGTGACATGGAATGAAGTACGCAAACTACGTCAACAATCTACTTTCAGCCTTCGGTCGATTCTTATGCAAAAAGCTATGCCGAAGTGATTCATGTGGTTTGAGGACATGCAGTGCAACGTTTTTAACATGCATTTTCTGTCCTATAATTGAATTTGAATTGTCGTCATTGTACAAGAAAAATCAAAAGTCTTTTGATATTTTCCAATATATTGGGCCACCTTCGAATATGACGTACATACATATTAGCGATATTATTGCACAATACGAAAAATTGCACAATTATTTGCAAGTGGATGGGCCGCTAAACATTTTTGTCTAGTACAGGGAAGTCATAACTATTACCATGAATGAATTTAAATTAAACGAAAAACACAGGACACTGCGACCGAAGAAGATCTATTGTATCCCTTGCCAGGTGCTAGAGCTCCTCATCTAGACCTAATCTCCTGAGGAATCTCAAGATTGCCAGTGGTTCTAGTGTTGGCTTTTCTCAGTCCTCCAATAGGTGCTTGCCCAAATGGCTATATCTTCTGTGGCATATCGCTTCACAGTCCATCAAAATATGCTCTGGAGTTTCATCCTCATAATCGCAGAATGCGCCCAGGTTGTTACTTACTCTCAATGCCAAGTCTGTTGAGGTGTTTTCTCAGTCTGCAATGGCCTGTGAGGAAACCTGTGAGCATTCATAGATTGTTTTTACTCAGAGACATGAGAGCTATGAAACGATTTTGGATATATTACCATACGTCTCCAAGTATCAATTTTTATTGCTGAAATGGTCAAACTTTATTTAGAAAATACTAACTAGCAAAATAGTATAATTTTCCATATGGAATTTGACAATTGCCGGCAATAAAAATTGCTACGTGGAGACGAACGGTTGGCGAAAATATTTTTTCTGTCAACTGAAACAAAGATTAGTGTTCAGATCATTGTTTTTAAAGGCATTTTTGACATTTTGTGTCGTCTTGTAAATAAATTTTTGTGTTTTGTATATTGTAATTAAGGAATTTAAATGCGTTTTGGCAGAAGTAAATGAAAAATTTCGAACCTTAAATTTAGGAGGAACTGCGTACGAGGCTTTGAAAACAAAGTTTTGGATTTTGTTTACTCATTGAAGTTTTTTTTATATATGCACCACTGAAGCATACAAACGAGTTTTTTATAAGCACTGCCGATGCATATAAGCGAGTTTTTATAAATCCATTTCTCGCTTATAAGCACCCAAAAACGTGCAAAATTTGAAATGCATATAACCGATAAATACTGTAGTACATTTGTACATATGACTGCTGGCATTGTTGATGGAGATATCTATCATCGTTGACGACATTTAAGGGCCATGGCGACTTATCAAACTGTTTGATCAAACTCATGAATGTATTGGTTGAGGTGAGTTTGACGAAGAATCAAACCCATTTAGATTTTTTCGTCAAACCATACGTGTGAGTTTTTTTTACTAAAGGGCCATGGCGACTTATCAAACTGTTTGATCAAACTCATGTATGTATTGGTTGAGGTGAGTTTGACGAAAAATCAAACCCATTTAGATTTTTTCGTCAAACCATACGTGTGAGTTTTTTTACTAACACAGTGAAAAAATAGGTGAGTTTGAAGCACCATTTGATGCGAGTTTGATAAGTCGCCGGGCCGCTTTAGACATTTGTTTATGTTAAAAATTAATATTTAAATAATGCATATGTTAGAGAAAGACAGCTAATGTATTATTTCCTGACATTAAAAATAAAAAAGTGTTCATTATTAAAAAAAATAAAAAAACATATTTTAAATAAAACATTTAATAAAATGTTTTATGGGATTTCAACATAGCAATGATTTGTTTCCGATGTGTGAGGGTAAATTATTATATTCTGATGATGACTACATTGATACATGGTCATGGAAGAATTAGTGGAGAAAAATAGGCCCTATGCTACGGCAAAAAAGGAGAGGATCTTGCTAACAGATTATATAATTCTTCAGTTAGCCGAAAAACACAAGCGTAGTCCGGCCCAAATTTGATTGCGCTTTCAAATTCATTCCTTTTTTTTAAATGTAATTAAATATTTTGCATAATTTTTAATAAAATTGAAATTATAACACTATAATCTAATCTGAATTGTTCAGAAGAAAATAAAAAATAATCAGCTAATCAGCATTTGACTAATCAGCTTTGACCGATATATTCATCAAGACTGAATAGTCAGCTGTGATGGATATTTTCATCAAGCCTGACTAATCAGCTTTGACCGATATATTCATCAAGACTGACTAATCAGCTTTGACCGATATATTCATCAGGAGTGGTTAGTCAGGTGTGACTATAATTTATATCATTAATGATTGGTAAAAAGCAGTGGAGTGAGCAGTTCAGCTATATGTTCTATAGTCGATAGAATTCATAAGTTCGACAAAGACGCAAAATCACACGTACACAAAAGTTTCCATCAGTTTTTTCAAATTCTTTTAAGAAAATGATAGAAACTTTGTTCTACCTGATGATAGATATTTCCATCAGCACTACCAGTCATATGATCGATCAAATGACTGTCACTGTTCTTGTAGGGAATAATAATGTACATTAAGGTGGTTCGAAAAAAAAACTTGAGCCAGTCCCCCCTAGGATTAGAGATTTGTTAAAAATAGTTTCAAAAATATTTTTTTAATTTTTTGCCACGCCTCTGGATACCGCACTTTTAGTTTTTTGTACACTGCGTCGCTATTTCTAGTCCGATCATAACATATTGCATATCGTTGTTCATGGCTTGCCTAATCCGACACCAAATTCTGGCCGCCAGTTATGCCATCTCGGATCCTTCCACCTAATGTCCGATTTTTTGCACCTGGCTAGAAAGCCCCTTTAAAACTTAGTATGTCCAGCTTTTAATATACTCATTTTTATGCCACGCCCAGAAAGTAAGATCCATTTTTCTTTTACAAATACATATTAAAACAAAAAAAGTGCAACAATCGCGCCCTAGAATGAAACTTACATCAATGAAATTTCTAGAACGGTAAAAATGAGTTTTTGCCACGCCCCAAATACAGTTTTTTTATATATATGTAGTGCCGTTATATAAAGTTCGATTTTATCGTATCGCATATCGTTTTCTACGACGAATGTGGCTTAATTTTTACCTCCGGTGACTTTTTAAACCGACATCAAATTCTGGGCGGCACTTATGCCTTCCCCCATAATGCCCAATTTTTTTAACATGGAAAGTAAGCCATTCCAAAAATTTTGTACTTATAGCTTTTAAAGCAAAACCGAATGTAAGAAGAAAATAAGCATCGTTAAAAATTGCAATTTGAAATATCAACAAAAGTGCTTTTGTCGAAACTTATATGAAAGGTAATTTGTTGAAAATCATTTTTTTAAATATTCTAGAAGATAAACCATAAATAACAATATTCGCAAACCATAAACCACGATAAGCGATGTAATATCGAGCCCTATTTTCGATTTAATCGTAAGCGACAAACATTAAAGTTTTCAGGATCAGTGTTTTTATTATATTCAAATATGTTTTACATATGTATGTACATACATTGTCACTTACGATAAAATTTTACAGCCTGTATTTTAAAAGCTATAAGCAATTTTGGATTTTTGACAATTCTGAACTATGAAATTTTAATTAAAACAAAAAAATGTATTTTTACAACACGTCGCTTACAATTAAATCGAAAATAGCGCTCGATATATGTATATGTAAAGAAAAAATGGACTTAAGTATGAGGCATTACATAATAGTGAATGTATTAGGGCCTATTCACATATTACGTAACGCTATTTTCGGAGGTTTTCACCCCCCTTCGTAACGTTTTTTAAAAAAATTTCAGTATAAAGTATCTAAATCGTAACAAATCTTTAATGGCGAACATATGTATGAAAAATAAAATGTGCTGTATTTGGGGGCGTGGCAAAAACTCTTTTTTATAGTTCTAGAAACTTCATTGATATAAGTTTCATTCTATGGCGCGATTGATGCACTTTTTTGTTTTGTATGTTGATCGACTTATGTTAATTTATTGTATATTTGTAAAAGAAAAATGGGGCTTACTTTTTGGTCGTGGCATAAAAGTGAGTATATTAAAAGCTGCACATACTAAGTTTTAGAAGGGCTTTCTTGCTATGGGCAAAAAATTGTATATTAGGGGGGAAGGATCCGAGATGGCATAGCTGGCGCCCAGAATTTGGTGTCGGATTAAAAAGTCACCAAAAGCAAAAATGAAGCCATAGGCTCGATATGCAACATGTTATGATCGGGCTACAAATAGCGACGCAGTGTACAAAAAAACTAAAAGGGCGGTATCTAGAGGCGTGGCAAAAAATTAAAAAATATATTTTTGGAATTGTTTTCATCTAATCTTTAATCGTAGGGGGTGACTGGCTCAACTTTTTTATTTTGTATGGAGGCCGAACCACTTTAATGTACATACATAAGTGAATAAATATGCTATACTATAGAGTTTAATTAAAAACATGTATTAGAATTTAGGAAAATATACCTAAGTTCAGGACATCCATATGCAAAAGATAATGAACTGCATACTTTGTATGTGAGAATGGTATGCCAGCAATAGCCAAAAATTCGTGTATGTCGTACTTGGTATGTTGAAAATCAAAAAATTTTGATATTGTACTCTCTCTCAACATACCAAGTATGACCGTCTAATAGCCGCTTTACAGGGACTCCAAATTTTTCACTAACAATATTTGGCAAAAAAACAGCAAACCCTAAAAAATGGTAAATACTAAAATCGGCTAAATAAG
Source organism: Panzeria rudis (assembly GCA_956483635.1). Classification (NCBI taxonomy): domain Eukaryota; kingdom Metazoa; phylum Arthropoda; class Insecta; order Diptera; family Tachinidae; genus Panzeria; species Panzeria rudis. The sequence goes on along the minus strand of OY101449.1, from coordinate 46,372,925 downwards.
AAAATGAGCATTATCAAAGAAAGTAAAAAAATGCAATAAAAATATAGTCTAACTGGTGAAAAACGAAAATTTTTAAGGTACAACGTAGTTTTCAAGGGCTATTTACGGTGCCCAAATACGTTCAGATTGTATTAGTATGTTTACAAGAGTTGCTCAACTTTACCGTAGCTACAACTTTGCCAAACATTGTTAGCAAAATTAGGAGTCCCTAAAAGTTATTCTGAAAACTGTAAAAATTTTTATTGTTCCTTTATTTTTTTTTTCAAAAAAAGCGCACGAATAAACTATTTTTTTTGTACAAAATGTTAATGAAATTTGTTTAGCGGACTCTTAGTTACATTATTGCCATGTATAGTTAAGCGGTACCGCGAAGTCTGAACTAGCTGTTGGCCAAAAATTTATGGTCCCTTTTTTTTGAGGGCCCACTGATTTTCAGAAAATTTGGAGGCCCATAAAAAAATAGGTCTCCAAATTCGTCAAACAGAGCATAGGGTTGTACTACCGTTTGATAATATAATCGGACCAATACTGTCAAGTCCGTGTGTTCTTTGCACTGTTGCACTATTATTTATAAAGCACTGACAAACATTTCACAATAGAAACTACTACTCACAAATAATTAACAATAGAAACTTTTACTCCCAAAATTCTCGCGATACCGATTTTTTGGGATAGATTTGCTCCCAAACAACTTATTTCCATAACAATCGCGATCGGGGTGATTAATTCGTGTTTCTTTTATTTGTATATTTGTTTCTCATCGGATATACCCTGAAACATTGATTGATTATGTACCAACATCCTTGGGTTTTCGTACATGTCTTTAAGATTTTTCTACGAAAACTCAAATTCAGAGTTAGTGAGCGGACATTTGGCAACGATTTCTTTAGCCTCTTTACCCGTTTTCTTTCATAAATAGCATAGTATTTCAATATTAGTAAGACGACTGTTATTTATGAATAGTGCAGCACAGAGGTCCCTAAATATGGGATCCATAATAGTGGGATATGTCTACTAGGCATAGTCTCTTTACCCGTTTTATTTCATAAATAACATAGCCTTTCAATATTAGTAAGACTACTGTTATTTATGAATAGTGCAGTACAGAGGTCCCTAAACGAGGGATCCATAATAGTGGGATATGTCTACTAGGCCCCATTTTCCCGCTATGACCACTAAACCTCACAAGGAATTTTTCTAATATTTTGCCGCTATGCCCACAAATCATCTCCAAGAAATTATCTAAAATTCATTTTTTAAAATCCATATTATTTAAGTTCTGAAACTATTTGGATATCTGACCTTTTCTGATCGTGAAAGCGGTTCCTGGACCACCATTTGTATATAGACGGATGTGTGTACCAGACCCCTTTTTCGCGCTATTTCTACAAATCCTCTCAAGGAATTTTTCGAAAATTATTTTGTTAGAGCCCGTATTACTTAAGTTCTGAAACTAATCCAAAAGTCGGATCTTTTTTGCTTGAAAAAGAGATCCCTGGACCCCCATTTGTATGTAGTGGGATATGTGTACTAGTCTCCATTTTCCCGCTATGTCTACGAATCCTCTCCAGGAAATTTTATAATATTCATTTTTTAAAACCCAATCTGACCTTTTCTGTTCGTGAAAGAAGTCTCTGGATCCCCACTTGTATGTAGTGGGATATGTGTACTAGTCTCCATTTTCCCGCTATGACCACTTTTTCTTCCCGAAAAATTCGTTTCCATTTTCCCGCTATGACTACGAATCCTCTCCAGGAAAATTTCTAATATTAATTTTTTTAAAACCATATTATCGAAGTTCTGAAACTATTTCAGAAATCCGACCTTTTCTGTTCGTGAAAGAAGTCCCTGGACCACCATTTGTATATAGTGGGATATATTTACTAGTCCCCATTTTCCCGCTATGACCACTTTTTCTTCCCAAAAAATTAGTTTTTAAAATTTATTTTTTGTAGTCTGTAAAGCATTTTTTTCATACCCTGTTATATCTTTCCATTCTATATATCTTAGATAATTTTTCTCATAATATGATTAATATGGGTCCGGTCCTTATACTTAGATTTAGTCTCCTGAAGAAACTTCATCAAATTCTACTGCGGATGTTAACGCCGTATTCATAGAAAAATCTTCCTACAGATTTAAAATACAGTTTCGTTAAAAAACATTTTAGTCCTAAAAACTCTTTATTAAAAATTCGCATTCATAATTAGTATTTTAACTAAACAATGATTTAACGAATTTTTAAGCTATAGGATGGCAACACTGTGATTACTACTTCTTGCGGTACTCGTGCAAATAATTGTTTCTTTTCGTGTTTAAGGATACTACTATTTTTATAATATAAAAATGTATAATAACTTGTATACTAATTAAAATAACATTAAATTAAAAACTTAAAATAACCCCAAAGAAAATGGATGATAACTTCCAAACGGCTGGACCGATTTTCTTCAAACTTAGGCTAGAAGATTTTAGATGAAATCACATTTCAAACTAAATTAAAATCAATTTAGCCGGTTGGGAGGATACAGCTAGAAAAGAGGTGATAACTTATAAACGGCTGGACCAATTTTCTTCAAACATAGAACACTCGATCATGTCACTTATAAAAGAAAATAAACGAAATCAAAATCGGTCCAGCCGTTTGGGCTGTACAATGTCATGTACAGACACACATATACACAATACAAACTTATAACTCCCCTCTTTTTTGGTCGGGCGTTAAAAAGAAAAATAGTTAAAATAAAATATTGTCAAAGATTAAAAGAGTACTTAAATAACCGGTCTTTTTGTATTTGGTTTGATATCTAAACATCACTAGTTATTTTTGTACAATTGGAAATATTTTGTGAAATTGTGAAACATAGAGCGGGTTTACACAGGGAGACATTTGTCGCGCAACATTTGATTCAGCTGTGAGAGACAGAGAAAGCAGCACAGTCTTTATCTGTGTTGCTCACAGCTGAATCAATTGTTGCCCGACAAATCTCTCCCTGTGTAAACACGCACATAGTAAAAATAATATAATGAAATATAGCGTGTCCATTATTTATAAAATCAACTATAAAATATATTAACTTCTTTTGATAATAATTTTCAAATTGAAAGTGAACGAAGCAAAAAGTCAAATGTCATCTTAAAATAGGTTTAAAATAGAGTCGAGCCAATTTTAAAACGTGGTTATTTAAAATGGTTTTAAAATATGTATGTATTTTAAGATAGAATTTATTTATGAATACAATTTTAGGGGTTTTTGCTTAAAATTGGTTTGAAACGCTGTTTAAAATATTTATGAATACGGCTGTAACTGTTTAACAGTGCTCTGTTCACCGCTAAGAATTTGGTGTTTGTCTTCACACACATTTTTTTCTTGCTCAATGAAAAATGGCTCCAAACTAAAAATTAAAAATGGCCCCAAAATTTTGTATTGAAAAAAAAACACGAATTTCAGTACCATTTTTCTTATTTTTTGGGCCAATTTTCATTTTTTAAATTGGGGCCATTTTTCCTATATTTTGGCCATTTTTCTTTTTTAAATTTGGGGCCATTTTTCTTTTAAAAAAGATGAAAAATAGCCCCAAATTAAAAAATATAAAATAAAAAATGGCCCCAAAATAGGCAAAATCGCCCCAAAATTGTTGTTGTTTTTGTTTTGAGTAGAAAATCTGGGGCCATTTTTCGGTTCAGTGCCATAATGGCATATGCCAGCTGTACGAATAATCGCCCAAGTGAAAATCGCCCGTAAAACAAATATCTAGAATCGCCCAAAATTGTTGTAAAAAAAGTTGGGTGATTATTCATCGACTTTGGGCGACTCAACATTTTTAGATATTTGGGTAGTATTTGTTCATAATGAATAATTGCCAAATGTTTGTAAAATGTTAAAAAATCCAAAAAGAAAATTTTTGGGAGATTATTCATTCCAAATTCGAGTGATTTTACATAATGAACAAACTCCCAAAAACTTCTGGCGATTATTCATTTCACATTTTTGGGTTCTTCTTAATTTTTTTTTGGCGATCGAGCACTGTTTTTTTTTTTTTGTTTCTTCACTATGACGAATCACCCAACTATTTTGGGCGTTTCTTCATTTTGCTGTTTCGGGCGATTTTACTTGGGTGATTATTCATATATCAATTGCTGCCAGTATGAGTATTCGCCCAAATAAAGTCATCTAAAACAGCCAAATGAATGAACGGAAAAAATTTTTTTATGACTGCAGGTTCGTAAGGTCGATGGACATTATGACACTTCTTAGAGTGTCATAATGTCCACAACTTAATTGGGAAGTAAAAATATTAAAATACATATATGTAAATACATTTTATAGCACCCTTGGAAATTTAACCATTGAATGGAGCAATGTTCAAAATCTTTGATATTCATCGATTACTGCGTAAGCTCAATTGACTTTATTTCCCACCATGGTGCTGCATAGCCAGCTTTCGGCCGGAGTTAAGGGGTTTTTCCTCTCGATATATGGAAAAGCGACTTCGCTGAATAAAGATTTTTGAATAGGCGGCCTTCGGCCGGGCTTAGGAGTTTTCCCCTCTTGGTAAAGTAAAATTTCTCTAAATTTTTAATTAATTTCCAATTATTCAAAATATTGTTGGTGATTATTCATTTAGAGGTATGCACTATTTTTATTTGGGCGATTCTTCATGAAGACCAATTGGGCTAAATTGATAAACGGTTATATGAATAATAACCCAAATGAAAAATCGATCGAAAAATGTAGAATCGCCAAAAAATGGTTGTAAAAAAATTGGTGATAGTTCATCGACTTTGGGCGATTCAACATTTTCAGATATTTGAATATTTGTACATAATGAATAATTGCCAAATTTTTGTAAAATGTTAAAAAGCTAAAGAAAAAAATTTTGGGCGATTACACTATGCCATAACAAAAATGCACCTCAAAAATTATATGTTTTTAAGCTAAATTGAGGCTGCTGAACACGAATATGGCATTAATTTATTTTTCTTCAGAACAGTTTTCTAGATATTTGCGAAAAACGAGTTTTTTGCAGTTTATAAAGCTATTTCCAAAAATCTTGAGTACCTTTTACTTGAATTAAGCAAACTTGGCATTGTTGTATGTTTTTCCTCTTTCAGTTCATATTTACACTGTGTTGATCAGATACAAATTCACTGTTACAAGTAGGGTGATCGACTCGGTTTTACAACCGGTTTTTAAAACGTTTTTTTCCGCAATACGGTTGTCGGTTTTTTCAAAATGTTGATTTTTCGAATGTCGAATAGTCCGGTTTTTTTAAATTAAAAAACCGGCCCAGTCGAATACTTTTCGATTCGTATAGTTTATTAGTTTTTACTATAATAAAGCTTGACGAACTTTTACTGTTGATTTTCCTAATTATTTTTGTTCAAGAGCATTTACTGAAGCATACAATTAAGGTGAACTAATTTTATAAGATGGTAGCAGGGGCGAATTAAATTGGCCTTGTGATGTTAGAATTTATATCAAGCTTTATATTTTATATGGAGTTCGACATCCATCATAGACAAAAAATGCTTGTTGCGTGAATGTCAAGAAAAAAATAGATGTCAGATCCGCACAAAAACATTAATGAGAAAATGAGGCCAAGTTTCTATCCAAAAATTTTGCCCGTTAAAAGTACTGAGATCAAAATGAAGACCAAGTTCTTGGTAGGTACAATACCATCTGATTTTTAGGCAACCTGCTATTTGATAATATTTTTTTGCATTTCTAATATTGGGAAGAATTATGGGGAAAGTGTTTCCAAGTTAGCATAGAAGTTAGATGGCATCATACTTATCAAGAACTTGACCCTCATTTTGAGCTCAGTACTTTCAACGGCTGAAATGTTTGGATATGACTTTGGTCTTATTTTCAAAGTTATGTTTTTATGCGGATAGTATTTACATGAACTGTTAACTCTTTTTTTTTAAGCAAATTAAAATCAAAACTTTTGCATTATAATTTTTTCACAAAAAAACCGGTCGACCGGTTTTTCTGAATTCTAAAAACCGTAACCGGTTTTTCTAAAATTTCAAAAAGTCGAACTATTCGAAAACCGGTTTCTGGAAAATGTCGAATAATCGATCACCCTAGTTACAAGCCTTTATATTTGAAAAAAATTTTATTTTTTGCGTTTTTCAAAATTCACCATTTTGAAATGCAAAAAATCTAAATTTTTGTTTTGAACCATATCTTAAATAAAATTTTGTTCCCAACGTACAAAAAGTAAAATTGTTAAGATCGGACAAAAAGTTAGAAAGTTACAGCAGATTTAGCGAAAACATCCGAATTTGAATTTTAATAAAAAATATTTTGTATGGAGCATAAGAAAAATGTCAGTGGGGCAGAATTAAATATTTTGGAAATATATCAACAATTTCTAACTCTTTAGTCCAATTAGTATAAAATTTAATATGGAAATATCAAAGGAGTGTTCTTATTTAATTTAGGAAGATGAGCTTCCCATATTTTGCAGAAGCAGAGGTATGAAGTGCAAAGTAGTGCACTTTGGTCAGGTAAAATTTTTCAACGCTTGTCATTTCTCTGTTTCTCACTCGATTCAAAAAATTTCATGTGTCCTTATAGACCTTATAAAGTTCTAAAAAAATATTTTTGGTTAAACAAATATCTTGTATAGTTAGTGAGCTATATTCATTTTAATATTAAAATTTCTCAATTTTTCAAATCCTTGGTCCAGTATTTTTATGATATCGGATCCAAATAACAACCGTTGTCACAATTGTTTCTTTGTTAGTTACTCGACAAAATTTCGAATAGTTAAGAAATAGTTTATGAAAATATTCTTTCAGAGTTGGAATATACACAATTTTTAATTTGAAAATTGAAAAATTTTGAATTTATGAAAATTTTTTCTCAAAAGAAAAACACCATCATTGTTTTCTCTATAAAATGTTTTCTTAAGGATCATGTAATTATTATATACATATCTAAAAAGTATCTTCACAGATATGATTTTAGAAAAAAAAGCTTTATCGAATTTACAATTTTTGGTGGGCAAACACCCTTTCGAAATCGACCTATTTTTGAGATTTGTAGGAACTTTCTTGGGAATTCTGATGATTCTCAGAAGCAAAGCATAGTTTTCTATACTTGCTGAGTATTAACTACGTAAAGTCCTATATTGGAAAATATCCATAATGAACGATTTTATAGCATTAAAAAATTTAATATGCACAAAACACCACAATTTTTCCACTTGTGTTGCCATAAGTATTTCGTAAAAACTTAAATTATTAAAATCTAAACATAGCGTTGAAAACTACACATAATTTTGGTAATTTTGATATGCGATATGTCGAAATTTCTTTTTCAAACGAGTAAAAGTAATGGACTTATAAGCAAAAACTCGAACTGATCTGAGGAGCAACGAATGAAAATTGAAATTTGGATGTGTTCACTAAATATGTTGTAACTTTCTCATATTTTGTCCAATGTAACCAATTTTACGCTTGCTATATTTGGAAAAAATATGGGCTGAAAGAGGAAAAAAATTTCTATGCACCAGTGCAATATTTTCGTAATTAAAATAAGCAGTTCTCAAGGTTTTTGGAAATAGCACGTTTTTCGCAAACATCTCGAAAATGGTTCTTAAGAAAAATAAATGAATGTCATATTCGTGTTCAGTGACCCCAAATTAACTTAGAAAACATTTCATTTTTAAGGTGATCGCAAAAATTTGAAAATTTGTGAACTAGTTATTCATTTTACACTTTTGGGTATTCTTCACTTTTTTGGGCAATCGGACACTGTTTTTTTTTGGTGTTTCTTCACTACGGCGAATCACCCAACAATTTTGGAAGTTTCTTCATTTTGCTGTTTCGGGCGATTTTCACTTGGGCGATTATTCGTACAGCCGCATATGCCATATACGCCTCAATGCTATTGGGCAACAACGCCATACGCAAAATGTGGAAATATGGGAAATAAAGCTATATTTTATTAGCTATTGTCATTATAATCGGCCTGCAGGCAGTTTTGATGAACGATTTTATCCGGTCGAACAGCGGCTTCGCTGAATAAAGATTTTTGCATAGCCGGAATTCGGCCAGGCGTAAGGGTTTTTTCCTATAGGTATATCGAAAGGGGGCTTCGCTGAGTAAAGATTTTTGCGTAGCCGGTCTTCGGCTGGGTTTTAGAGTTTTTCTCTATCGGTATATCGAAAAGTGACTGTGCAAAAATCTTTACTCAGCGAAGCCGCTTTTCTATATACCTAGAGGAAAAAAACCTTTAAGCCTCAAGTAGGAAAAATGGTCCCAAACGCGGAAATGAAAAATAGCCCCAACATTTTTTCATTCAAAACAAGAACAAAATTTTTTGGGGCCATTTTTAATATTTTGGGGCCATTTTTGATTTATTTATTTGGGGCAATTTTTAATTTTTTCATTTACTGCCATTTTTCTTATTTTGTGAAAATTTTCGTAAAACGTGCTGAGGAAATATACCTGCATAGCCGGCCTTCGGCCGGGCTTAAGGATTTATTCCTCTCAATATATCGAAAAGCGGCTTCGCTGAATCAAGGTTTTTGCATAGCCGGCCTTCGGTAGGGCTTAGGGGTTTTTTACTCTAGGTATATCGAAAAGCGGGTTCGTTGAGCAAAAATATTTGTATAGCCGGCCTTAAACGATTTTTCGTCTATGTATATCGGAAAGCGGCTTCGCTGAATAAAGATAGTTGCTTAGCAGGCCTTCAGCCAGGCTCAAGGATTTGTTCCTCTAAGTATATCGAAAAGCGGATTCGCTGAATAAAGATTTTTGCATAGGCGGCCTTCGGCCGGGCTTAAGTCTTTTTTCCTCTACGTATGTATATCGAAAAGCGGCTTCGCAGAGTAAAGAGTTTTGCATAGTCGGCCTTCGGCCGGGCTTAAGGATTGTTTTCTCCAGGTATATCGACAAGCGGCTTCGCTGAATAGTTTTTTTGCATAGTCGGGCTTAGGGTTTTTTTTCCTCTAGGTATATCGTAAACCGGATTCGCAGAGTAAAGATGTTTGCCCAGCCGGCCTTTGGCCGGGCTTAAGCGTTTTTGCCTCTAGGTATATAGTAGGTAGATAGGTAGATAGTGGCTTAGTCGGCCTTCGGCCGGGCTTAAGGACGTTTTCCTCTAGGTATATCGAAAAGCGGCTTCGCTGAAGAAAGAGTTTTGCATAGACGGCCTTCGGCCGGGCTTAAGGCTTTTTTCCTCTACGTATATCGAAAAGCAGCTTCGCTGAGTAAAGATTTTTGCATAGCAGGCCTTCGGCCAGGCTTAGGGGTTTTTTCTCTAGGTATATCGAAAAGCGGATTCGCAGAATAAAGTTTTTTTCATAACCGGCCTTCGGTCGGGCTTATAATTTTTTTCCTCTAGGTATATCGAAAACCGGTTTCGCTGAGTAAAGATTTTTTAATAGCCTGCCTTTGCCCGGTCTTACGCGTTTTTTCCTCTAGGTATTGATAAAAGCGGCTTCGCTGAAAAAAGATTATTGCATAGACGGCCTTCGGTCAGGCTTATGGATTTTTTCCTTTAGATATATCGAAAAGCGGATTCGCTGAAGAAAGATTTTTGCATAGATGGCTTTCAGCCGTTTTTGAATAGCCACTTTTCGATATACCGAGAGAGAAAAACTGTTAAGCCCTCCCGAAGACTGGCTATGCAAAAATCTTTACTCAGCGAAGCCGCCTTTCGATATACCTTGAGGAAAAAACCCTTAAGCCCGGCCCAAGAATGGCTATGCAAAAATCTTTATTCGGCGAAGCCGCTCTTCGAGCAGAGAAACAAGCCAGTCGATTTCGAGCCGACGGCGCGCCGCCGCCGGTTGCTTTTTCACTTATCGCGCCGCCGCCGATTACATCGGCTCAAAACCAGCCGCCGAGTTCGTTTAAATTTGTTCACGACTGGGTTGCAAATTTGCGTACTTTTTTGGAAAAAAATTTTTACTACCTTTTTTTGCCAAAATATCTGTAAATAGGTGAGCCGCCGAAAATTCTGTCGGCGCGCCGCCGCCGACCCAAAATCTGCCCAGCCGCCGCCGCCGATAATTTTGCCTCGGCTTGTTTCTCTGTCTTCGAGCGGATAAAATCATTGCTCAAGACTGACTGAAGGCAGCTTATAATGACAATAGCTAATAAAATATGGTTTTATTTCCCATAGGTCCACTTTTTGCGTATGACGTTATTGCCCAATAGCATTGAGAAGAATATTTCACATGCCATTATGGCACTGTACCGAAAAATTGTCCCAAGTTTTCTATTGGGGCCATTTTTCATTTTCGGAAAAATGAAAAATGGCCCCTAACATAAAAATGAAAAATGGCCCCAAAATATAGGAAACTGGACCCAATTTAAAAATAAAAAATGGCCCCAAAATAAGGGGAAATGGCCCCAAAATTCGTGTTGTTGTTTTCAATATAAAATTTTGGGACCATTTTTATTGGGGCCATTTTTTACAAAAAGTTGTCCCAAAAAAACAGTGTCCCTAAATTAAAAAATTAAAAATTACCCCAAAATTGGAAAACTGGCCCCAAATAAATAAATAAAAAATGAAAAATGGCACCAAAAAATTTTGTTGTTTTTTTTTTATGAAAAAAATTTGGGCCATTTTTCATTTTTTAGTTTAGGGCCATTTTGTATTGGGAACATTTTTCCCCAAAATGAAAAATGCACCAAATATTTTCTATTTCAAACAAAAAATTTTAGAGGTCATTTATCCTATTTTGGGCCTTTTTCATTTTTGGTTTGGGGCCATTTTTAATTTTTCAGGTTTTGGAAATTTTTCAAGGGGCATTTTTTTCTACGTATTTTATATTCTGGTTTGTTGTTTTAAAGACAATAATTTTAGGTTCATCATATTTAAACCAAACGGGTTTATGTACATTACATAACTGGATAATAATAGTCGAATATAAAATATAATTCTAATCATTTATGAATAAAGAAGCACATACATATTAAGACATAATCGAACTAAAAGTCAATACTTACACCACCATACCATAGGCACCCTCACCAATATAGGCTAAATGACGATAACGTGGACCTACTTCGAAAATTTGGCCACGGATAACTTCGGCATTTGGATTATCCGAATGTACTATCGCTGCATTAGCACCATTATTGTTGGTCTGTTGCTGACTGGAACCACCTGCTACAGTTGGTGCACTAGCTGCTGCCTCGGCCATAGTTATGCTCACTACCACAGAATAATTTGTGGACACACTTTAATGATATAATTTTTATTGATGATGACAATGACAATGATATATATCTGTTATTGCAATACCGTCAGTTTATTATTGGTTTGGCGCATATGCCATAAACTCGGAACGGAGTAAAACGACAAAGAAGGTTTATATAAAGTTTTCACAAAATATACCCGATAGAATTTTTTTGTATTTTCAACACTGTTTCCGGTATATGTTTTGAAAAAGTATGTAAATTTTTGTGAGGTTTCATGAATGTAGTTAAAAGTTACTATTCCTTTATTGAAAATGAAAAATTTTGTTTTGTGCCGCATACGCAAATGTTTTCTCCAAAGTAGCTTTGTGTGCTGCAGGTGTATTAGAGCGAGTCAATTTGTATGGAAGAAAAAAACGGTATACGGTCGCAAATAAGTGCCTATTCCACGCAAATCGATATGAACCTTTAAATACAGGTGGAAGCAAATAAAACCAACAAACCAGTTTATTTTTTCCTTCCGATTTTTATAAAATTTTATACGAATGATGCCTCTGGTGCAACTAGTACTAGCGCAAAATCTTGGCACAATATAAATACGTTCACGTTAATTCATAAAGAATTCTGCATGATTAATATTCCAAGGAAAAAAGTGGCGTTACTCTGTTCTGCTGTGTACGTTGAAAAATTAAGTTGATGTTAATTTTTTCCGTTTTTCCTTGGAATATTAATCATGCCCAATTCTTTCTGAATTAAACGTTACGAAACTTAGCCTAATAACCAATTTGGATTCACAAGCAAATACGTTCGAAACAATCATATTAATAAGCAATTAGCTACTGGCTTGAGCTTTTCACATGTTTACATGTTCATATATACTTAAGTATAAAATCAAACCAATAAAATGGGAATGAAAAAAAATAAACCAATGGCAATACTAGGAAAGTGAAGTTTAATATTAACTTGAAAGTGACTTAATTCTCGTATTGAATTTTTACGAAAAAGTTGTATATGTAAGAATTGAAATCACATTCAACAGAGCCACCTGACAAGTGGTGATAAGCAAAATACAAGTAAACACTGCCGATGGAAGTGTAGCGGCTTCCGAAAGAGGCGGTTCTCTGTTCTGCTGTGTACGTTGAAAAATTAAAGAGCATAACATATGACAAGTCCACCTTGTTCCCTTTAATATGACACCTCAATGGAACATCTAGGATAAGTAGATTTAAATATATAGTATACTTCTGTAAATTTTGTTTTTTTTTTTTTTTGTTTAGTACATTTTTGTTCAATTTTCCCATTTTAAAATCGCTATAATTCGCTAACTAGAAAGTATAATGAGTCAAGATTTTGCACTAATACTAGTTATACCAGAGGCATAATTTATACCAAATTTTATAAAAATCAGAGGGCAAGAGGTCAAAGTTTAAAGACAGAAGGCCAGTAAAATTTGACCTCTGACGATTGAAAAATAAAATCAAACCATATGACATTTCAAAGTCCATTTTGTGCCCTTTAATATAACACCACAATGGAACACCTAGTTTAAGTAGGTTTAAATATATACATAATTTTGTAAAATAGGTGTAATATATTTTTGTTGAATTTTCCATTCTCTAATCGCTATATTTCGCGAACCAGCAAACAGATCGTGCTAAGATTTTGCAGTAACACTTGTTATGCCAGAGGTATCATTCGTACCAAATTTTATAAAAATCGGAAGTCCAAGGAGAACTGGGCTATTGGTATTATATGTTTTAGCCCATATAAAATATTTATGTCGATTTGAGCGGGCTAGGAATTCATTTCCGACCCATGGTTCCTTGGCGAAAATTTCTTAGAATTGTCCGTAGATTATGTTTCTGCTATACGATGTTTTGCAAAATAAATCCACCCACTCTAATGTGTATACTTAGGCTGACTTCCAAAAGTTCAGTTGGTTTGTATTCGAACAAGGTATAGTGTTTCATATCGTTTCAGTACAAAACATTGACAATGGATACCTTTTCAAAACGTCGTCGACAAGCAGCGTTGCCATTGTTGTTGGTAGGTTCCTCCAAATTTGGTAGGAATTTTTTCGTTTTTAAATATATATTTGGATTTTAGAAAAAATATTTTTTTGGGAAAAAATTTAATTGAAATAAATTAAGCTAACTAAATTTCACAAAGTTCCATCTCTTTAATTTTGTTTTTAATTTTTACCAAAAATAGCTTAGTGTATAGATGATTCGTTCCAAGTTTCATAATGGGCACGAAAGTCGATCAGAAGTTAGACTGGTCACAGTACTTCGCAAACATAATTTAAAGGTATTTTGCACTTTAACCTGTCTAACTCCTGAACGACTTTCGTGCCCGTTAAGGTGGATTTACCCATTGTTTCCGAACAAAATTTTTTGTCCGGACAAAATTTCTTTTACTGAGAGTGTTTTGCAACACGATTCACCCATTTCGAACAATTTGTCTGGAAAATCAAAGCTACCATATTTTATATGTAAATAACAAATAAACATCTCCGACAAAATTGTGTAGCAATTGGATAAAATACTTGTGTTTATGTTATTAACTATTAAACTAAATACTATGATATTACTTGTAGGGCACATTTATAGAAATAAAACAAAAAATGAAAGAATCGCTATAAAAACATTCTTTGATGTGGCAACTCAGTTCCACTTTGTCCGGACAAAAATTAAAATTAAACCAATTCAAGCTGAAAGTGTTCCGAACAAAATTATTTCTCTTCTTTTCTCTCTCTCTCACAAAGAGATACGTCAAACTACATGTAAAAACAATTTTGTCCGGACAAAAATTTTGTTCGGAAACAATGGGTGAATCCAGCTTTATGAAACTAGGAACGAGTCATCTCTACACTATAAGCTATTTTTGGTAAAAATTTAAAAAAAATTAAAAAGAGGGGGAAGTTTGTGAAGCAGCAGAACTCTACACAAACTTTGTATTAGAGCTGCAAAACTACCGATAGTTCGTTATAAAACTATCGATAGTATCGAATTTTTAACAAAATGCTGGAGTTTTAAGACTTTTAATCCATTAAAAGGTTTTTTATTTATTTGTTTGGCTAATCTTTAAAAAAAAAAATAAAAATTTTTACATTATTTCAGGTTGCATTAAACAAACCATGAACTTAAAAATTTGTATCTGGAACGCAAACGGCATCCGCCAATATTAAAACGAACTCGAACACTTCATGATGGATAAAGAAATTGATGTTATGCTTATCGTGGAGACACGCTTGACGGCTAGAAGCTTTTTCAAAATCAGCGGATATACTCTTTATGACACATAAGACCCCAAGGTAGAGCTTGTGGTGGCTCAGCTATACTAATAAAATCGCGATTAAAACAATATTTAATGGGTGATCATTGTGAAGACTATCTTCAAGCAACTAACATCTGCATTGAAGCTGTTCATCAAAACCTGGTGATTTCATCAATCTTTAGATTTGTCTTCAGATCACCCACCAACTATGGTCACTATATATTCACATACAACTTCTTCACCCACTTGTGATTTAACGATGACAACCACACGTATTAATTGGTTGAAATACAAAAAATATTTGAGTGCTCATTGCACAGAAAATATTCCATTAAAACGCCTGCTGACATAGATGACTCTATTAGAATGTTTGAGGCAAACCTTAAGCAAGCTGCTCTAAATGCTACTACTACAAGTCTTCAGGTGAGATACAACAAAATTTATTCAGCAGACGTAGAACGTAGATAAATTTAATATAGAAAATTTTTTAAAATATTTAAAATAAAAATACATACATACGTAAGTACATACATATGTACTTACATATATTTTTACATTGATAAAAATCCTAAAGCTCTTCTAAAACGGTTGTTATGCTACGAATGTAATTGATATTGCTACTGCTATTATCTCTTTCAACAGCAACAGCAAACAACAGCACAAATAAATTAAAATATAAACAATTAATTTTTGTGGCAACAAATGCTTTTAGTTTTTTACATTTGCTTTTGCTATGCTATACTTATTTCCAATAGCACAGTATAAGCGATAGTATTTTAAATAAAAGTTTAAACATTTAGTGTAGTATAGCACAATTTCCGTACCTTTGCTACTTCGCAGCTAGCATTTCGAACACTGTTTAAAACTACTTATCATAGATATTCCATTAAGTTGTCATATTAAAGGGCACGAAATGGCCCTTAAAATTACATATGCTTTGATTTTATACCGCATTCACAGAAAATATTATCACCAAAAAAATTTCAAACAAAAGTTTGTCTAAAAATAAATGTTATTTCCAGTAATTGTTCTTTACATAATCAATGAATTGTTTGTTTGACTTTTATTTTGGACGCAAACACCAAAAACAACAGAAAAACGGTGTCGTAAAAGAACAACCCCGATGACAACATATACACAAATAACAACAACAACAATGATAGCAAAAGGAGTGCGTTGTATCAAGTTTGTTTACTGAAGATTTTTGAGTGAATCAATTCGTTAATTTTTTTAGTCTTTAGATAAACATTCAGACTTAAACACATTTACCAAAGTCAAATTTCATAAATGCTTAAGGGATGATGACCAGACAAAATTAAGTTTGATATTTAAAAAAATCCAGTAAGTATTTTTGTTTGATCAAGTACACTATTTTGTTTAATTTGGAACGATTTTCCGTCATCCCACGTCAAATTTGGTTTTCGGCTATGTGCCATCTTCAGTCTTCTATTGAATACTAAATCGTAATTTTGTTTAATATTTGTTAGTATTTTTAGACTAATTGTTTTATAAATTCAGACAAAAATATTGTTTGACATTTTTCAGAAAGTCCAGTAGTAAATATTTTTGTTTGATTTAGTAAATTGTTTCGTTTTTAGACAAATTGATTTATAAAATTAAACAATTTGTTTACTGAAAAAACACGTTTTTTTAATGAACTTTTTGAGATATTTTTGTCTAAATTTACAAATTTGTTTGTAGATCTGTTCCTAGACAATATATTTACTATTTCATTGAATTCCTTTACAGAAAATGAAATTTATTTTTCGTGGACGCCTTTCCTGAAGAATTGTATTTTTAAAATTCTTAAAAAATAAATGTTAAGTGCAATTTTATGCCGTTTAACATGACACCTTAATGGAATATCTAGGATAAGTACATATCTAGGATAAGTACATACATATTTTTGTGAAGTGAGTTTAGTAAATTTTTGATAAATTGTCCTATTCTAAAGTCGCGATATTTGGCGAACTAGGCAAAATAGTGAGCTTAGATTTTGCACCAATATTAGCTTTGCAAGAGGCATCATTCGTATCAAATTTTATCAAAATGTAAAGTGGTAAGGAAAACTGGTTGGTTGGTTTTATATGTTATAACACATAGATCAAATTTAAATTTGTTCGGTGCAGGAACTTTTTTGACAACAACAAAAAAGTAAGATGGCGTTTCTTTCTATTTGTTTATGGCCATTTTGGCTAGGGCATGTAAAATTTGATATTTGCAAAAATAGTAAAAAAGTCTTAACCCTAGTGTACACTTAAAAAGAAAAATTCCAATTCTGAGACCTAAATTCACAGTCTTTAGTTAGCTAACTGCAATAATTTAGATAATGCTATTTCATTTACAACTTTTGTTTACCAACAGATACACCATTGTTTATCATAAATTCATTAAAGATACTATGGTAGGCAAATTAGGGTTTAAGTAATACGAAACATAAGCTTTTAATATAGCGGTTAACTACTCAAAGACTGTAAATTTTGGCATAATGAGATCGCTTTTACACTCTAATGTTATCTGCAGTAACTGGAGTACCCAAAAATGTTTGTTAATAACAATATATCGTCAGTTTTCGCTTTTAAACCTGCTGTCAGAATTTATGGATTAATTACTTCAATACTATCGATAGTCCATTAAAAATAAAATTATCGATACTATCGATAGTACCATCGACAGTTTTGCAGCTCTACTTTGTATTGATACGTTTTAGAAGTCAGCCTTATACCATGTTCATACGGTAAATTGAACCACTTGGTTCGCTCTCTGAATCACGATTGCAAACGTTGGTGTTCAAACGATAGTTCTTGTTTCATCTGGGATGCAAATCCTTCTACACTTTAAAGTACGTTTCACTATTCTTATTTTTCATTTTTGTTTAAATATATATATGTAAATATATGTTTTTTATTTGTTCAATGTTTTTATTTATTTTTTGCACACTTAATTTTTTGTTTTTCCTTTGTTTACATTTTTTCACAGCTAGTTCAGATAAACTAGCGATAATTTGCTATCAAAATTGGAGATGATAGTAAATGTTTCTTGGTTTGCAGCTAGATTCAAAATGAACCAAGATGTTTCGTTCTCAAAAATTTGTATGGTGAAACATGTAGATTCAATCATGATTGGAGCGCAAACCATGAACAAGAGAGCGAACCTCGAATAATGCTGTCCGTATGAACATGGCATTATGGCGTGTAATGAGTTTTTTGTTGCGGAGATGAAAGTGTCTTCTCTCTTATATGTATATGTTATTAGAGAACATATTTACATGGAATAAAAATATTGATGATGCTTGGTATTTTACTTGATTAATCTTTTATAGTTTTTTTTTACAAAAAATTTATTAAAATGGTGGATTTTTAACAAAATCAATGCTTGATATCTCAGAAACCATAAAAAATTTCGCGAAACAGGTTGTGGATTCTGATCAGTGATGTTATATGTAGGGAAAAATCCCTATTCGTTGGGATTTTTGTCTAAAAAATGACCGTAGGGAAAAAAGGACAGATTTTTGAAAATCATTAAAATGTAGGGTTTTTTAAAAAATTCTAGTTTTTTCGTTATTTTATTACAGGATTTTTAAATTTTGGCCGATTTCTGTCTATTATGGCTTCCAATTTTTGTAATTGCATGAACTATTCAATAAAATTATAAAGCTATGGATTGGTTTCATTATTTTTGGTACATAACAGCTTCCGAAATGACAAAAATTGGTTAAAAAAGTTAAAAATTTTATAAAATTTTTAGTTTGATCCATTATAACTCCGTAATTGTTTATCCGATCAAAGCCAATTAGCCATTATTCGACGCGTAATTTAGTAGATATATAACTCATTTTATTCGAAGAACCCTTCGAGTCTGTGTGGCGCTTTAAAGACGAGTGTGCATAGAAAAACACAAATGTACCGTCGTTATCTGGACAATGGCCGAAAAGATTTTTTCGTGTTTACACATCCTAATTAGTAATACATTTAAAAATGCATTAGAAATTTTTAAACTTTCCAAAAAAAAAAGTTTGTAAAACAGTGCAATTCATATAAAAGTGTATATCTTTATGTGATGATCCCGATAAAAAGGGAATTCGTCTTCGGTAGGTCGAATTGATATTGATATATCAAATTTAATTTAAAAAATCTCCCCTATGTGCCCATAACAATAAATTGCGAAAAACTCTCACACTATTACAAATATGTTTTCGCTTTTCAAATATGTTTTCGCTTTTCAAAATATGTTTCTGTTTCTTAAATATAAGTTTTTCTGTCACAGCAATAGTCTTGTTTCTCTGAGGGATTTTCTGAATTCCGGAAAAACTAAGATAGATTACGGGATGGGAAATACCACATTTTGAGGGCATTCCATCCTTTTCTTGTAAACCTTTTTCAAAATCCTAAGAAAATTACCAGATCTATTTCTAAATAATTTTTTACTTTTTTGTGAGTACTGGTACTGTTTCTCTGAGGGATTTTGTGAATTCTGGGAAAAGTAAGATGGATTACTGCGTTTTGAAGGTATTCTATACTATTTTTGTAAACCTTTTTGAAAACCCGGAGAAAATAACAGATCTATTTTTAAATAATTGTTTACTTTTTTGTGAGTACTGGTACTGTTTCTCTGAGGGATTTTGTGAATTCTGGGAAAACTAAGATATATTACAGGAAGGGATATACCGCATTTTGAAAGTATTCCATCCTATTTTTGTAACCCTTTTTGAAAACCCGGAGAAAATTACCAGATCTATTTTTCACTAGTGTATATCAGAATCAGTGATGTTATATACTTTTTTGAAAAGTCTTTACGCATCCCGAAAAAATCCCTACTTTTCCCTACGCGCCCAAAAAATTATCTACAAAAATCCCTACAACTTTTAAATGATAATACATATATGAATGCAAATAAGCCCTTTTGTGTTTAATGTACATATACATACGTATATGGCTTAGTACGAAAAAAGCTTGTCTCGAATTTTCGATATTTTACAGGAGAATGAAAAAACTGAGCTGCAACTTTCTTACTTCTTTAAGAAGGATGTAATGACACGTTGACTACTAGAAAACGTTAAAAACGCGATTTCGAAAAATTGTGATACGCCTTTTTCATGTTAAGCCATTGATATATAAAATTTATTTAAAGTGGTTACACAAATTTTCAGAATTTCGACGTAAAAATATTGCACTATTTTCAGAATTTTATCTAGTTTTAGGAAATGTACCCAAACCAATAATAACCTGACGATATGCCTTTTGAAATAATACCTATAAGAAGTATGATAAATAGCAGCCGCGAGTCGATGTTTGATAATACGTTAAATACGTTAAATTTATTTTCTTTAGTTAATGCTGACTTGTATATCGAAGAAAATCAACGTGAAGAATATGTGAAAGAAGATTCCAAAAGAAATATGTGCAAAGTTATGGGTAACGCCTAGCGTAGAAGAAACAACAGGTATGTTTTGGCAATTTCTCGGCTTTGTTACTAAATTATGGTAACGAGATTTTAAATACCACGACGACGGCAGCAACCACCACTATGGACGATACAATGCATAAATCATGCATATATCTACGTTCAAACATTACCCTATGGTAGAAACGCACAACTTGTTGGCTTTGTTTTAAGATTTTTGTTGCCGAAATCTTTAAACTTTTAACACATACACAACATCGTATCTAGGTATTTATTGAAATCAAAATTGTTGTAAGGTGCTTACGACTTGAAAGATGTTGTTGCAATAAAATAAACAAATTTTAAAGCAATTAATATATTGTTGACAGTATGTGAGAAATTTAAAAATATTGTTGCTTCTGGCTGCGTTTATGCATGTATTTTTTGGTTGTATTTATATTATATATTTTGCTACTCAGTTTGCACATTTGACTTATGATTATAGATAACCAACATACCAATGATTTCTATAAAGACAACACCCTCAACTTTTTGTGCGTGAAGCCTTAGAATGTAGCGACTATTAAGTTTGCGATTTCGTTTGATTGTTGTTGCCTTGTTTGATTCCTAGGATACTTCTTTTTTTACTTTGCTTTTGTACGTGATTTTTGTTTAATTTGTTTTATACTTTTGGAATTTTGTTGAAACTCGGCTGAAGTGTTCTTTATTTTGTTGTATTGCTTTCTGTTATTGTTGCTGAAGTTCGTGTTCTTTTTAAGTTGTTATTGTTCCTGTTTTTCTTTTTCGTAATTTTTTGAGCTTTCGTTCTCAATAACTTTTTTATTACAAAATTTTAACTGCCTTTTTCCTTGGCCTTATGATACACACGCACTTTATATAGAAATTAATCAACAAATGTATTGACATTCACAACACAATTATTTTAATTCTTAGAATATTTTTGTTTTTGGCACTTGTTTGTCCTTTTATTTTTCTTTGGAAACAGGTCAGCCAGACCCAAATTTATGATACGATTTTGATGTGGCAAAATTTTGCACGTTTCATTTATAAGCGTTTAAATATCAATATTTAATTTTTTCGATGGTTATTAATATATTTTATACTTTTACAAATAATTTATAATTTCTATCTAAGTTTATGGCACTTTGCTTGCAAAATCAACCAAATTTTTGTCGCACTAGATACATTCCTGTTCTGCTGCGTCTGCTCGTGAAAATTTTGACTTTTTACGACCAGATTAACGACGTCGATGTCAACAACGACAATACCGAAAAACAAGATACAAGTGGAACGACAATGTATACAAAGGATATAGAAGATATCTAATCTAAAGCAATCAAAAATAGAAAAAACTAACTTCTTTATGCTTGTATTAACTTTACTGTTGCTTATCATAATTCAATCATATTATCAATAATTGTTAACACCCCACTGCACTCCGCAAATAATATAGGTTAGATAAAATAACAAGCAATGGTTTTGTTTGTCACACTTTTTACTTAATCATTAAAATTAGAAAATTAATAACATTGTTAAAATGAACTGAAAGTGAGTCACAGTGCAAATATAAGTGAAACAGAAACCACAATTTTTAACATTAATTTTTTATATATAATGTTGTCTGAATTAAATCACACCGCACAACAAAACCATTTTTAGAGGAAGACAATTGGCAGCATGGTTTAACATTTTTGATACAATTTCTTTTGCATTAAAAAATTATGCATCCAAATAATGTTTAAACAAATACATAGTTCATAAAAAAAACAAAACGTCTTTACAAGTTCCAATTTTTTGCGTTTCCACTTTTTATAGCAATTATTGTACTACACTATTTTAAAACATTTCTGCTCATTTTTTAGTTCATGTTTTTATTATTTAATACACACACTGTAATTTAGTTTTAAGCTTCCTATGAGATGTATGATATCTTTAATACTTTAAAAGTTATTTTATAATTATATCTTGAAATTTCAATTATTCGCATTAAAATTTTTGTTGCAGCACAACCACAAAATACAACATAACAGAGTTACAAGCCAATTGGTTCAAAATCGGCGGATAGCCGCCGCCGGTCCTTTTTCTCCAAACAGTGCCGCCGCCCATCGACTTTTGCTATACACAACAACTATTTTTTATGAATATTAAAATTTTTGGAACAAGTCCAGTTTAGTGACACAGCTCCAAATAAAAAAAAATTAGATAGGGGGATAGAAAATGCAAAAATACGAAGAAAATGTAAATTAAAACATTGATGGGAACGCATAGTTTTCGAGTTATGGGCCTCTGAAGTTTTCATATACATTTTCTTCTTATTTTCGCATTTTCTACCCCGCTATGTAATTTTTTTGATTTGGAGCTGCGTCACTAAACTGGACTTAAGCCAAATTTTTTAGCTAATTTTCAGTATATTTTCGTTTAAGCCGACATAAAAGCCGCCGCCGAGTAATCTTTGTAAACTCCGCCGACCAATATTGTCTGCACCGCCGCCGCCAATGAAAAGGCTTCGGCCTGGAACTCCGCAAACAACTATCACATAGAGACCAGCGCCGAAGAATTTTTATCATCGGCGGCTGGCGCAAAAATTCTCGGCGCCGGCTACAAATCCCTTATCAGCTGATAAGTCCTGATCCACATGAAATATTAGTTGCAGTAATATCTGAATTTATTAGTACGTTTATACGAACGAGTTATTTGCATATAAAAACGTAGTGCTACCAAGTATGTATTTTATTGTAAATTAATAACTCACGAAAACAATTACTGATTAACGCGTTATTTGCAAATAAGAATTTTGGGTTGCCTCCTTTACATATGTTTGTTAATAAAAAAATAATAAATAGATATATATATATTCACAAATAGATGAATAATCAGTGATTTAATAAGTTACAATAAAAAAGGATTTGACAGAATTTTACGTTTTTATTTGGAAATAACCTCTGCGTATAAACTAGGTATATGAGAGTGTTGATATAGAAATACCCAGTAGTAAATGAAACGAAGTACCTAGATAATAATCAAAGCGTATTAATATCAAGTGGCCTTATTAGTGCAACAAGAACTGGACTTTACCAATTTGTCATGTTGAATGTATACATAAAAAGTTGTTTAGTGTTTTTACATAGAGTTTGACACTTTGGTAAAGTCATCTGATGCTCATTTTTACTAAAAGGGTCACCTGTTATCAATTCGCCTTGATAATAATCAATGAAGTCAGGATGACGTTCTAAGCGAGCAGTCTAAGTACTTAGATTGTAATGTACGTGTAATCTAATATGTTAGAGTTGCGTTTCATTTCATAGAATTTATCCCTTACTCAGTGTTTACACTAGAAAATGCTGTCTTGACAATAACATTTTTTCACTAATACATACACACTTTTTCAATTGTCTTCACTACTGTCTTGAATATTTTGAAGACAGTAAATCGGACAATGAATTGATGTATGCCGATAATAATTTTACTTTTTGTGAATAAAAAAGGAATATTCAAAAAGAAAAGCTTATAATATTTATAATTTTAATATTTTCTTTACTTTTTTTAAAGTTTTAACTTACAAAGCTCGAGCAAACAATGTGTATTTTTAATACCTATCGATTGAGGGTAGTGCCATGGTGGCACGCGATCTAATTTAGGAGTTATAGGCTGACAACTGATGTTACATATTTTGCGCTTTTTCAAACTTCGCGGCGCTATAACTTTTTTCAGCAAGTCTCGCCAAGATTGACAACCATGGCAAACAATGTGTATTTTTAATACCTATCGTTTGAGGGTAGTGCCATGGTGGCACGCAATCTAGTTTAGGAGTTATAGGCTGACAACTGATGTTACATATTTAGCGCTTTTTCAAACTTCGCGGTGCTATAACTTTTTTCAGCAAGTCTCCCCAAGATTGACAACCGTGGCAAACAATGTGTATTTTTAATACCTATCGATTGAGGGTAGTGTTATGGTGGCACGCGATCTAGTTTAGGAGTTATAGGCTGACAACTGATGTTACATATTTTGCAATTTTCAAACTTCGCGGCGCTATAACTTTTTTCAGCAAGTCTCGCCAAGATTGACAACCGTAACAAACAATGTGTATTTTTAATACCTATCAATTGAGGGTAGTGCCATGGTGGCACGCGATCTAATTTAGGAGTTATAGGCTGACAACTGATGTTACATATTTTGCGCTTTTTCAAACTTCGCGGCGCTATAACTTTTTTCAGCAAGTCTCGCCAAGATTGACAACCGTAACAAGCAATGTGTATTTTTAATACCTATCGATTGAGGGTAGTGCCATGGTGGCACGCGATCTAGTTTATGAGTTATAGGCTGACAACTGATGTTACATATTTTGCGCTTTTTCAAACTTCGCGGCGCTATAACTTTTTTCAGCAAGTCTCCCCAAGATTGACAACCGTAACAAACAATGTGTATTTTTAATACCTATCAATTGAGGGTAGTGCCATGGTGGCACGCGATCTAATTTAGGAGTTATAGGCTGACAACTGATGTTACATATTTAGCGCTTTTTCAAACTTCGCGGCACTATAACTTTTTTCAGCAAGTCTCGCCAAGATTGACAACCGTGGCAAACAATGTGTATTTTTAATACCTATCGATTGAGGGTAGTGCCATGGTGGCACGCGATCTAATTTAGGAGTTATAGGCTGACAACTGATGTTGCATATTTTACGCTTTTTCAAACTTCGCGGCGCTATAACTTTTTTCAGCAAGTCTCGCCAAGATTGACAACCGTTGCAAACAATGTGTACTTTTAAAACCTATCGATTGAGGGTAGTGCCATGGTGGCACGCAATCTAGTATAAGAGTTATAGGCTGACAACTGATGTTACATATTTAGCGCTTTTTCAAACTTCGCGGTGCTATAACTTTTTTCAGCAAGTCTCACCAAGATTGACAACCGTAGCAAACAATGTGTATTTTTAATACCTATCGTTTGAGGGTAGTGCAATGGTGGCACGCAATCTAGTTTAGGAGTTATAGGCTGACAACTGATGTTACATATTTAGCGCTTTTTCAAACTTCGCGGCACTATAACTTTTTTCAGCAAGTCTCGCCAAGATTGACAACCGTAACAAACAATGTGTATTTTTAATACCTATCAATTGAGGGTAGTGCCATGGTGGCACGCGATCTAATTTAGGAGTTATAGGCTGACAACTGATGTTACATATTTTGCGCTTTTTCAAACTTCGCGGCGCTATAACTTTTTTCAGCAAGTCTCGCCAAGATTGACAACCGTAACAAGCAATGTGTATTTTTAATACCTATCGATTGAGGGTAGTGCCATGGTGGCACGCGATCTAGTTTATGAGTTATAGGCTGACAACTGATGTTACATATTTTGCGCTTTTTCAAACTTCGCGGCGCTATAACTTTTTTCAGCAAGTCTCCCCAAGATTGACAACCGTGGCAAACAATGTGTATTTTTAATACCTATCGATTGAGGGTAGTGCCATGGTGGCACGCAATCTAGTTTAGGAGTTATAGGCTGACAACTGATGTTACATATTTTGCAATTTTCAAACTTCGCGGCGCTATAACTTTTTTCAGCAAGTCTCGCCAAGATTGACAACCGTTGCAAACAATGTGTATTTTAAATACCTATCGATTGAGGGTAGTGCCATGGTGGCACGCGATCTAGTTTAGGAGTTATAGGCTGACAACTGATGTTACATATTTTGCAATTTTCAAACTTCGCGGCGCTATAACTTTTTTCAGCAAGTCTCGCTAAGATTGACAACCGTTGCAAACAATGTGTATTTTTAATACCTATCGATTAAGGGTAGTGTAATGGTGGCACGCGATCTAGTTTAGGAGTTATAGGCTGACAACTGATGTTACATATTTTGCGCTTTTTCAAACTTCGCGGCGCTATAACTTTTTTCAGCAAGTCTCGCCAAGATTGACAACCGTTGCAAACAATGTGTACTTTTAATACCTATCGATTGAGGGTAGTGCCATGGTGGCACGCAATCTAGTATAAGAGTTATAGGCTGACAACTGATGTTACATATTTAGCGCTTTTTCAAACTTCGCGGTGCTATAACTTTTTTCAGCAAGTCTCCCCAAGATTGACAACCGTGGCAAACAATGTGTATTTTTAATACCTATCGATTGAGGGTAGTGCCATGGTGGCACGCGATCTAGTTTAGGAGTTATAGGCTGACAACTGATGTTGCATATTTTACGCTTTTTCAAACTTCGCGGCGCTATAACTTTTTTCAGCAAGTCTCACCAAGATTGACAACCGTAGCAAACAATGTGTATTTTTAATACCTATCGTTTGAGGGTAGTGCAATGGTGGCACGCAATCTAGTTTAGGAGTTATAGGCTGACAACTGATGTTACATATTTAGCGCTTTTTCAAACTTCGCGGCACTATAACTTTTTTCAGCAAGTCTCGCCAAGATTGACAACCGTAACAAACAATGTGTATTTTTAATACCTATCAATTGAGGGTAGTGCCATGGTGGCACGCGATCTAATTTAGGAGTTATAGGCTGACAACTGATGTTACATATTTTGCGCTTTTTCAAACTTCGCGGCGCTATAACTTTTTTCAGCAAGTCTCGCCAAGATTGACAACCGTAACAAGCAATGTGTATTTTTAATACCTATCGATTGAGGGTAGTGCCATGGTGGCACGCGATCTAGTTTATGAGTTATAGGCTGACAACTGATGTTACATATTTTGCGCTTTTTCAAACTTCGCGGCGCTATAACTTTTTTCAGCAAGTCTCCCCAAGATTGACAACCGTGGCAAACAATGTGTATTTTTAATACCTATCGATTGAGGGTAGTGTCATGGTGGCACGCAATCTAGTTTAGGAGTTATAGGCTGACAACTGATGTTACATATTTTGCAATTTTCAAACTTCGCGGCGCTATAACTTTTTTCAGCAAGTCTCGCCAAGATTGACAACCGTTGCAAACAATGTGTATTTTAAATACCTATCGATTGAGGGTAGTGCCATGGTGGCACGCGATCTAGTTTAAG
The DNA here is from genome assembly GCA_956483635.1 of Panzeria rudis. Classification (NCBI taxonomy): domain Eukaryota; kingdom Metazoa; phylum Arthropoda; class Insecta; order Diptera; family Tachinidae; genus Panzeria; species Panzeria rudis. The sequence continues at coordinate 46,346,065 of OY101449.1, read as the reverse complement.
AGTTATAGGCTGACAACTGATGTTACATATTTTGCAATTTTCAAACTTCGCGGCGCTATAACTTTTTTCAGCAAGTCTCGCCAAGATTGACAACCGTTGCAAACAATGTGTATTTTTAATACCTATCGATTTAGGGTAGTGTAATGGTGGCACGCGATCTAGTTTAGGAGTTATAGGCTGACAACTGATGTTACATATTTTGCGCTTTTTCAAACTTCGCGGCGCTATAACTTTTTTCAGCAAGTCTCGCCAAGATTGACAACCGTTGCAAACAATGTGTACTTTTAATACCTATCGATTGAGGGTAGTGCCATGGTGGCACGCAATCTAGTATAAGAGTTATAGGCTGACAACTGATGTTACATATTTAGCGCTTTTTCAAACTTCGCGGTGCTATAACTTTTTTCACCAAATCTCCCCAAGATTGACAACCGTGGCAAACAATGTGTATTTTTAATACCTATCGATTGAGGGTAGTGCCATGGTGGCACGCGATCTAGTTTAGGAGTTATAGGCTGACAACTGATGTTACATATTTTGCAATTTTCAAACTTCGCGGCGCTATAACTTTTTTCAGCAAGTCTCGCCAAGATTGACAACCATTGCAAACAATGTGTATTTTTAATACCTATCGATTGAGGGTAGTGCCATGGTGGCACGCAATCTAGTTTAGGAGTTATAAGCTGACAACTGAAGTTACATATTTTGCGCTTTTTCAAACTTCGCGGCGCTATAACTTTTTCCAGCAAGTCTCCCCAAGATTGACAACCGTTGCAAACAATGTGTATTTGTAATACCTATCGATTGAGGGTAGTGCCATGGTGGCACGCAATTTAGTTTAGGAGTTATAGGCTGACAACTGATGTTACTCTAAAAATATAGAAAGCACATGTTACCCATACATAAAACTTGCTCACACCTACACACCATTTGCTTGTGAACATTGGAAAAACTTGTCACACATACATTCCCATAAATAACACGTGCTCACGCGTATACAAAACTGTTGTAAAACTTGCTGAAATAAGACAAAAGCTCTGCATTATCCAAAAAAAAACTTGCCAATGCTCTGCATTATCAAAACTTGTTTTCTTCACTCACGTCGTTAAAGCTAAAAATATAGCTAAAAATATAGCTTGAAGGCTGGAATTATGTCGAATCCAAATTTATTATGTCATTATAAAAACATTATAAAACCAACCCTTAAATAAATTTAAATTCGACATAATTCTGGCTTTCAAGTTAAATTTTTAGCTTCCATGTCTTCAGAGACCTACAGTAGAATTCCCTTAGAAATCTTTTTGTAAAATATATTAACCCTCTAGCTCTTTAATTTATGGGTCTTTTTAGCCCATTCCTTTGCAAGGTGACATTTTGCACTTAAAAAAGGAATGGGCAAAAAAAACGCATAAAGTGAAGAGTTAGAGGGTTAATATATATTACAAAAAGATTACTAAGGGAATTCTACTATAGGTCTCTGAACACATGGAAGCTAAAAATATAGCTTGAAGGCTAGAATTATGTCGAATCCAAATTTATTATGTCATTATAAAAACATTATAAAACCAACCCTTAAATAAATTTAAATTCGACATAATTCTGGCTTTCAAGTTAAATTTTTAGCTTCCATGTCTTCAGAGACCTACAGTAGAATTCCCTTAGAAATCTTTTTGTAAAATATATTAACCCTCTAGCTCTTTAATTTATGGGTCTTTTTAGCCCATTCCTTTGCAAGGTGACATTTTGCACTTAAAAAAGGAATGGGCAAAAAAACGCATAAAGTGAAGAGTTAGAGGGTTAATATATTTTACAAAAAGATTACTAAGGGAATTCTACTATAGGTCTCTGAACACATGGAAGCTAAAAATATAGCTTGAAGGCCAGAATTATGTCGAATCCAAATTTATTATGTCATTATAAAAACATTATAAAACCAACCCTTAAATAAATTTAAATTCGACATAATTCTGGCTTTCAAGTTAAATTTTTAGCTTCCATGTCTTCAGAGACCTACAGTAGAATTCCCTTAGAAATCTTTTTGTAAAATATATTAACCCTCTAATTCTTCAATTTATGGGTCTTTTTTGTCCATTCCTTGAAAAGGCAAAATTTTGTCCTTAAAACAGGAATGGGCAAATTATTATCTGAAACGTGTAGGTTTCCACACTACCGTTGAGGTACTACACTCAGTGCGTTGCCAGTTATTTTGAATGGCTGGCTCCCCAATAGGCATACACCATTTTGTGGATATAATAAAAAATGTTCATGATATTTGTACATCATTATAAACTTTTGTTTATTTATTTATTTATTTATTTTGATATCTTTGATATTTTTATATCTTTAAAGCCATCTTTTGTTTGATGTTTTTTATATCTTTAAGGCCATCATTTGATAAATATTTTTTATTGTATTTCATGCATAATACAAATTTATTTTATTGGTTTATTGGGTCATTTTTGCATGTTCCTTTTTTAAGTGCAAAATGTCACCTTGCAAAGGAATGGGCAAAAAAGACCCATAATTATGTCAAATCCAAATTTATTTATGGGTTCGTTTTATAATGTTTATATAATGGCATCATTTTGGCATTTTAGTTAAATTTTTAACTTCCATATATTCAGAGACCTACCGTAAATTTCTTTAGAAAATATTTTTGTAAAATATATTAACCCTCTAGCTCTTTAATTTATGGGTCTTTTTTGCCCATTCCTTTTTTAAGTGCAAAATATCACCTTGTAAAGGAATGGGCAAAAAGACACATATATTAAAGAGCTAGAGGGTTAATATATTGTACAAAAATATTTTCTAGAGAAGTTTATAGAATATATGGAAGTTAAAAATTTAACTTAAATGCCAGAAGGTGTTGATTCTAAACAATAAAAACATAACAATAACATTTGACATCTCAGCCCCTATGTTAATATATACAAATTTTGACATGCGAGCCTCTATTTTGCGGTGAAAAGTAGACAGCTGTGTACCTGTTTAATTTTACCTTGTTTTGTATTTTAGTTTTGTGCTGCCAGATGTAAGCGCATTGGTACAGATCCGAATCGAAACAAATATATTTACCATACACTGCGAATATATTAAAGAAAAACTAAAGTTAAACATATTTACGCTTTTTAAGTTTTAAATATATTGTGGCGCCTATAACTTTATCAAAAAAGTGACGCAGTATACCATGACACCCATTATCATTTTAGTGTTTGTGTATTCTTTCCGAGTTATCATTAGAAAACTAATGCTGCCTTTTTTTAGTGCTTTCTAATTGTTAAAGAGGTTGCTGCGCCTATAACTTTGTAAAAAAAACAATGTGTATTTTTAATACCTATCGTTTGAGGGTAGTGCCATGGCGGCACGCAATCTAGTTTAGGAGTTATATGCTGACAACTGATGTTACATATTTTGCGCTTTTTCAAACTTCGCGGCGCTATAACTTTTTTCAGCAAGTCTCGCCAAGATTGACAACCATGGCAAACAATGTGTATTTTTAATACCTATTGATTGAGGGTAGCGCCATGGTGGCACGCGATCTAGTTTAGGAGTTATAGGCTGACAACTGATGTTACATATTTTGCAATTTTCAAACTTCGCGGCGCTATAACTTTTTTCAGCAAGTCTCGCCAAGATTGACAACCGTTGCAAACAATGTGTATTTTTAATACCTATCGATTGAGGGTAGTGCCATGGTGGCACGCGATCTAGTTTATGAGTTATAGGCTGACAACTGATGTTGCATATTTTGCGCTTTTTCAAACTTCGCGGCGCTATAACTTTTTTCAGCAAGTCTCGCCAAGATTGACAACCGTGGCAAACAATGTGTATTTTTAATACCTATCGATTGAGGGTAGTGCCATGGTGGCACGCGATCTAGTTTAGGAGTTATATGCTGACAACTGATGTTACATATTTTGCAATTTTCAAACTTCGCGGCGCTATAACTTTTTTCAGCAAGTCTCGCCAAGATTGACAACCATTGCAAACAATGTGTATTTTTAATACCTATCGATTGAGGGTAGTGCCATGGTGGCACGCGATCTAGTTTATGAGTTATAGGCTGACAACTGATGTTGCATATTTTGCGCTTTTTCAAACTTCGCGGCGCTATAACTTTTTTCAGCAAGTGTCGCCAAGATTGACAACCGTGACAAACAATGTGTAAAGTGAAATTTATGTCTTTAAAAATTGGAATTAATATAAAAAATTTGAGAGCAAAAAATAAAAATGTGAAAACTGCAAAATCTGCACAATGTGCAGAAAACTGGTTTTTAAGCAAAAAACTGAAAACTGCTCAATGCTTAGAAAAACTGAAAAATACAGATAAATCTGCACATTTGGCAGCACTGATCTTGGTCTATAACTGTCAAGGCGAATTCACAATGAGCTCGCCTTGATAGCTGTTTTAAGCGGCATGGCAACTTATCAAACTGTTTGATCAAACAGAGATTTTTTTAACTGGGTTAGTGCAAAAAAACTGACACGTATAGTTTGATGTGAGTTTGATGAAAAACAAAACACTTTTGATTTTCACTACGAAATTTGAAGCTTGTTTGATGAGTGGCTGTGTAATTACTTCAAACGTCATTTTTGTTTGGTTTTCGCAGCGACCACATCATTTCCATGGAGACGCACTATTTAAAAAAAACGGATGAACAAAATTGAATTTATTGAAGTTTATCGTGGTTTGACTGCTTTATGGCGAGTTAAATCGAAGCAATATAGCAAAAGAAATTAAAAAATGCTTAGTACGACATATTGCTTGAAACATACAGAAAAAAGAAATCCCAAATGCTAAAAAAGGATGTCGCACAAAATTTTAACTCTCTTCGAACTGCATATGGAAAGGAGTTAAAAGGAATTAAAATAAAAGGAATTAAAAAAGGGAGTAAAAAAACTATTTTCAACAAACAAAAAGTTTTTTAAAAAATAATGAAACATTTCCGCCCAAAAAATCACATGTTCTTTCTTTTTCACAACATTTTTTAAATGAAGTTTGATGATATGAATTTGATAAGTTGCTGTGCTAAGCAAAACAAAATATTACCAATCCATACATGAGATTAGCAAAAAGTTTGATAAATTGCCACGGCCATTTACATATACCCAAGGCGAATTCACACTAGGTGGCCGCAAGAGCCCTGCTGTTTACGTAAATGTTTACACATTTGGCCTGTCAGCAGTGTTAATGTATCAACTTTTTTGACAGCCCAAATGTAAATTATCCACGGCGAATTCTCTTGCGACTACCTGGTGTTGATATATCTTGCATATCCAAGGTAGATCGCCGTGGCTGTCAAAAAAGCTGATACATTAACACTCTTGACAGGTTAAATGTGTAAACTTTTTCGTAAACTGCTGGGCTCTTGCGGCCACCTGGTATGAATTCGCCTTGACGTATACCTTGCCTGCACGATTGCCTGATTTTACGATTTATCGTCATTTTGACGATTTTGGGTGTCGATAATGGCATTCGTCGTCAAACTGGACGGCTTTTATCTTAAATTTTACAATTTTTAAGAGTTATTAGTTGACACCACTTTTTTAAACTTTTAAAACAATTTTGAACTTGATCAAGAGCTTTGCAGCTTCTCCTACAATGGGATAGTATGAATGAAAAGAGTATTTGCTTTTCACTTAACAATTTGTTTAAAAACCAAAAAAATTCGGGAACAAATTTATTTTAGCTACACTCCTCCAAATTAGAAAATTTAATTCTAAGAAAAAAAAGTTAAGTAAAAAAATCCTCGGAAACGCATATTTTCGGAGTTACGGACCTACAAAGTCTTACAGATCTTAAGGATTTACTTGCAAAATTATTAATTCAGTGTAGGAGTATGGGTATACCCATATTTCATATGAAAGCTTAATAGAGTTATTCGATGAAAAACATACATATTTAAAAACATTATCCCATTCAGGATATATTTCCTCTTTTGTATTTTTTCAAATTAATTGTCTCCTTTGTTTTATTTTTCATTTTATTTTTAGTTACAATATATGTTTAACGAAAAAAGTTAAATAATTTGTTTTTATTGTTACTAAAGAAATAATGCATAGATGGCTTCCGGCCGGACTTAATGTTTTTCTCCTATATGTATGTCTTATAGTGGCTTTGCTGAGTAAAGAGTTATTGCGTAGCCGGCCTTCGGCCGGGATTAAGGCGAATAGTAGCTTCGCTGAATAAAGATTTTTGCCTAAACAGCCTTCGGCCGGACTTAAGGATTTTCTCCTCTATGTACATATGTCGAATAGTGGCATATCAAATGAATAAAAATAAAGTAAAACAAAATAAATAAATAAAATAAATGTCTTATAGTGGCTTCGCTGGTTAGAGAATTATTGCGTAGCCAGCCTACGGCCGGGCTTAAGGGTTTTTTCCTCTATGTATGTCGAATAGTGGCTTCGCTGAGTGAAAATTTTCTTCCCTGTTCTTTTTTTTGTTTGGTATACTTTCATGCAATTTAAAATTTGGTTTAAATTTAAAAGTTGATCTATTCATTATTTTGCTTTTGTGTTTTACCGAGTTTTGCACTAAGCCTCTCATACATATTTTAATTAATGTTTTTGTATGTATATGAGTGCGAATAAAACTCTGGAAGAACGTACCCATCAACATTAAGGAGAGAGTTTGTATCCTCAAATATAATTCCAAATGGTGATAAATAAGAACTGTTTGACCAACTAAACTCAGATTGAGATAAAAACACGTTTCTGAAAACCCTCTTTTAAGAAACGTGTTTTTATCTCAATCTGAGTTTAGTTGGTCAAACAGTTCTTATTTATCACCATTTGGAATAATATTTGAGGATACAAATTCGTTCCTTAATGTTAATGGATACGTTCGTCCAGAGTTTTATTCGCACTCAATATTTGGCTCTAATAGAGGCTAATTACTGTTGAAATTTTAATTTGATTTTTTTATTTTGATTTATTATTAATCTTATTTATTTATTTTTTGTTTGTTTAGTTTTAGCTTAGGTATTAGTATAAGTTCCAATCATGACATATTACTTTCTATGTAAACTTTGATTACATATATTTAGAGCTATGTAATTTCACATATGTATATATAACTTCTAATTAATTCAACACTTTTCTTCTTAGCATGAAGCGTTTTTAAAAAAATAATTGTGCCTTTAAAATAATACATAACAGTTTTAAGTTTCTCATAATCTTGTTATTTTTTCATATTTCCTCTTTATGTATTTTAAAAGTCTCAATAAATCTTGAATTGAAATATGTATATCACTTTTTTTTCTAAAAAAATCCACTACAAACTGTTACACAGTTAAAGCAACAGTTGATATCTTTATTGATAAGAATTTCGTTTACTTTATGTAAATTGTTAATTTATTTGTTATGTTATTCATAATAAATTATTATTCTCCTTATAACGCTGATTTCTCTATAATGTATCTACATATATAATATCTATACAAAATTTGTTTTATTAACCTTGAAATAGTGTAATTTTTACTTTTTACGAATTTTGGACGATTTCGAATAGTTGTTTTGACGTTTTTTCGGTCGAAGTTTGACGAGTTCATCCCTATTTCATCTGGCAACTATCCAAGCCTGCACTCAAGGCCCAAGCGAATTAATATCAAGTGGCCTTATCATCAAAACAACACACATACAAAGTAGCTGTAGGACTATATTTATTTGTGCTTTGACAGTTCGGGTTAAAGTTTTTCTCTTTTCTTATATATAGTTTGATTTAAGGGGGGTAATCAGCTGATGATCATCTGAGATGATAAGGCTACCTGGTACTGAATTCGCCTTGCTCAAGGCGATGCAAAGTATATCAACACCAGGTAGTCGCAAGAGAATTCGCCGTGGAGAATATACATTTGGGCTGTCAAAAAAGCTGATACATTAAAGGGCAATATACAGTCAACATGCTTGACAAGCGTGGTAGTAGTATGTGTGAAATTTCGTTAGTATTAGTAACACCGACGACGCTTGGTGGAAAATCTACTTGGTTTTGATTTTTCATCAAGCACACGTACACGAATCTGACATCAAGCTGATTGATTGTGTATTATGCCCTTAACACTGCTGACAGGCCAAATGTGTAAACATTTACTTAAACAGCTGGGCTCTTGCGGCCACCTAGTATGTATTCGCCTTAATGGCGATGATTAAAAGAAAAACATAAATACAAAAGCGGGGAAGAACTTCTACAAAAAAAAAAAATATTTTTTAATATCGGATTATATATTTATGCTTTCAATAACAGCGAAAACAATACATTAAAAAGTAAAAAGTGGCATCAAAGGAGACAAACTAATCGAAACAGAACGTATTTGGTAAATTTTCCTTTCGATTTCTGTTTATAATGACTAATATTTATTTACTGCCTTAGAAATTGAAGAAAACTCGAACACAACGCCACATTTGCTTGGACACTTTGTTGCTTAAAGAAAAGCGTAAGTTTATAAAATTTTATTATTTGTCATTAAATCGACCATTCTAACATTTATGTACATGCTAAATTTATTTTAACGAAGAAAATGTAATGAGAAACTTACAAAAATCGATTCATACACATTATTGGCTTCAATAATTTTGCAGCTACCACATAAAGTGCTCATTAATATTTATTTGTGTAGTAATGTGTGTAATTTACTTATCATTGCATTAAAACTTGCACTTTCTGACTATCCACCCACAATGTCATATTGTATTGTTAAACCCGGCAGTGCTCTGCTTTTCATCACTTGAATGTTCTTGTTTTTCTGACTATTGCGTTATACCTATTTTCGGCGATTCGACGGTTTCAACGAAATGAGACGAAAAGTCGGTAACATTTTTCGATATCGCTTCGTTTTCGAAATATCGACATTTGTAATTTGAATATTTTATAACTTTTTTTCGAAATTTTTATTGTTTTTTTTTATAGAACTCTGAAATAAAATGAAAAGTCCTAGTAAATTTGTTTGATATTTTTTTTCTCGAGATATCGCTGTCTGAAATTTTTTTTTTATTTTGGTTTAAATCTAATTAGTCAACCTGGTCCAAATGAATTCAAAAATAGGCTAGGTACAAGAAAATTGAAAAATAAGAAGAAAATAGTACATAAGAAAACATAGAATATGGGCCTCTGTTGTTTTCATTTAAGGCCCGTTATTACAACTTGCATGTAAAGTATGCGTTTGTAAAAGTTAACCAAAGCTAAAATGAGGAATATAGTGACCTGTAACAATTTTTGTCATTACAACTTCCCTGTAAAATAAAATTAGTCTTATTTCAAAACATGGCAATACCAGAGCAAACATTGATTACTAACAGAGCTATAAAAATTGCAATCAATTTTGATTGCAATCAAAATGATTTCAAACAAATTGATTTCAATCTTTGATTTCAAAATGATTTCAGATTTCAAAATGAAATCATGTCAAGATTGCAATCTTTTGTGATTGCAATCATTTTGAAATCATGTTTTTTAAATCAATTATTGCAATCAATTTGATTGCAATCAAAATTTCTTGAAATCAATTGATTTCAATCAATTTGATTGCAATCAACTAATATAGAAATTAATTTCAAAAAATTGATTGCAATCATTTTTATTGGAATGATTTCCTGATTTGAAATTGAAATCATGAAATCAAATTTACGATTTTGATTGCAAGCAAAAACTAGCAACAAAATCATGTGATTGCAATCAAATTGATTGCAATCTTTCACAGTTCTGATTACTACCTTTAGGCGTCAATTTAAAATACTTTTAATACACCCAGCAAAGAAAATTTATTTTTTTGTTTTCCTCCTAAAATTATGCTCGAAAATTGTTTTAGTGTTTCTTTTATTTGAATACTTTCAAAAACTATGGCAGCTCCAATTGCATAAATCTCACATTAAATTTAAAGGCAAAAAGAACTTTCCTTTAGCTTATCGGAAAGCTTTTGCCTGAAGTGTACTTATAATAATGAAAAACGAGTTATCGGTCCGATAACATCTTAACTTTAGTTATTGGCAAGTTATAATAATGGCCATAAAACTGATTATGTACTATACATTTATCTGAATGTAACGGATCAATACTGGGTACACATCAACTAAAAGTTATGCATAAAATCTTTATTAATCAGCGCCATTTTAGGCAGGAAATCATTATTTAGCGAAGCCGGTATTCGACATACCCAGAGGAGAAAACGTTTAAGCCCGGCCGAAGGCCGGCTAGGTAGAACGAGATTCTTCAGCGAAGCAGCTATTCGACAGCTAGAGAAAAAAGTCATTAAGGCCTGCCAAAGGTCGATATCTCGAAGACGAAGCGTGGCATCAAATAATTTTATATGTACTTTTCGTCTTATTTTGGCGAGTCCTATAATAAGAAACCATCAAAATAAAAAAAATTAAAAAAAAAATTGTAAAAAATTCTCTGAAACGAGCGAGATATCAAACAATATTATTAGGACTTTTCATCTTATTTCATCGAGTTCTATAAGGAACCATCGTCAGATCGCAGCGCCATAGAAACCGTAGTACTTACTGCCTTATTTTCTGTAAAATATGTTTAGACTTTTGTTTTTATATATTGTTTTCTTTTACTATTTTTCTTCTCCCCTAGTCCTCCAACTTCCCCCAGCTATTGCGTGTGCTAAAAGTTGGGTCGAATGATCTTGAAATATGGAGGTTGACACTATTTCCAAATATGCCATTCTCATACGTAATACAAGAGTGCGTCTTCATCAAAGTCCCGATATTCTGATTGAAGCCGAAGGAAATAATGATGTTCTAGAATGGGAAAAGAACAACGATGAAATTACTGTCAATGCTGGTGCATTAATTAAAATATTTCAAACGACAACTTCTTCGACTAGCGGCCCCAAAACATTATGTGCTATTCAAGTCCTTGATTTGGTGAATCATGCGCCCATATATGAAAATCTTTATGAATGTCCGCAACACAATTTGCGATCTGTAAACGAAAGGCTATGGCCTTTTGTTATCAGCATTGCGGATCCCGAACAGCGTTTACGCATGATACAAAATACAAATCAATGCCAATTTTTGCTGAGTTTAAGAAGCCATAACTTTGTCAGTGTATCGGGCGAAATGTTTAATATGTCCAATGCACATTTCGACTGCATTGTTCGTTATATAGGACCAGTTTCGGAACTTTACCCTGTTGGCTATTTCTTTGGCTTGGAAATATTGGTATGTTAGCTATCAAAGTTTGAAGATCAAACAAAATTTTATAAATGAAAATTAAAAATTTGTTACAGTAAAATATGTAACCAAAAAGATTTTTTTATTTAAAAAAGATACATAGTTCACACCTCTCTTTTAGTTTGAATAGGTTATTTAAGAAAAGAAAAAATTGGTTGTTCGTACATTATTACTTAACGCCTACTTCAGAAAACATTTTTAGTAAAATTTCCAAATAAATTCACAGCTCTATTAACTATACTATGCACCAACTCCCTGTAACTTGTTTAACTGATACACTTGCGTTGTTTTTATATTTTGACTATGTTATTTGATGTTGTACATGTCAAGGCAGGTCAATAAGTATTGTATATTACAGATGACCGATATTTCTGTACCTGTGATTTGATCACTGATACTGAAAAATCACGAATCACAGTTGTGACCAAATTTGTCAAATCACTGCTACTTGCGAAGTCGTTCTTTTCTATTTTTTATGCACCCCATACACGTTTCAACTCAATTGGCAACTGAGTCGGTTGTTGTACAAATCAAGGCGTGTATGGCTTTGTCAATCGATTACTTTGTCAGTTGTCGAGTTGGTTGAAGAAAAATCAAAAGATTTTGATTTTTTTCAAGTTGGCTAGTAAGTCTTTCAATTCAGTTTATGAAGTGTGTGGCCAAGAATCAGTTCAATTGAAAGACTCAATTGACAATTGAATTGAAACGTGTATGGGATGCTTTACATACACAAAATTATGATATTTCACTGTTTGTGTGGGTAATAACGTTTTTTTTGTACAATAACAATCGAATAATGTTGATATTTTTGGAGTTTTTTTTTCTTCCTTATTAGTATTTCTTTATAAAATTCAAAGTACATTTTAAGGCGTATTTAAATCTTCCTTGGTATACTTTTTCAAGCTGAATTAAGAACAACTTTTTTGTTGTAGAATGCACGTGTGTACTTGATAATTACATTGCTATGTATAAGAGAACTGAAAACAGTGATCACAGTCACAGTTTTAAGTAACAGTGATTTTTTAATCACGTTCACTGTTCACGATGTTTTTTAAAAATCACGGGATCAATCATCTCTATTGTATATACAGGTAAAAAAGGCAACTGCAAACTGCTTACTTTTTTAAACGTAATGTACTGATTGTGTGTGTAAAATTTATCGGCCAATTAGAAGTATGTATGTAAAAAAAGTAGTTTTTTTAATTATTATCAGGCTATCTGTTCCATTTATATCAATTTATCATTTATATCATTTTCAATAAAAGTTTTTTGACAAGAAACCGTATACCTTTGTCTTCCCAGGTAAAATTTTACACGAGGACTAAAAACGTACGGTTAGGCAAATTTAAGAAAGGTTAAAGTTGATAACACTGTTGAGGTATATACTGATTTTCATTTTGGGAAGATGAGTTCCATTTTTCTGTCGAACATCACAACTATAACCGCCTTTTTGCCGATACCATACCGATACGATACCGATACTCAAAAAGTCGGCGATACCGATGCGCGTATTGAAATTGAATTAAAGTTAAAATTAACAAAATTCAAGTTGAGTATTTTTTTATTATACAAACATACAGTGTAAGAAAGAGATTATTAATATAAAGAGATTATTAAAATGATATTAACCAAGTAAAAAAATTGGAAGTCTTTTTTAAGGAGCTACATACGCATTGCTACCAAAGAATCAATATAAATAGTTTTTGCAAAAAAAACCGAATACGAAATAGGCGTGGCACCGCCCCCATATTTTATCATCATGTACTTTTACGAGAACTAATTGTGTGTGCGAAGTCTCACAAGAATCGGATTAGTAGAAGTAGTTACAGTGAATATTTACTTTTCGCGGGCGTGGCACTGACCACTTTTCTCACCACAATGTTGTATTGTAACGATAACTAAATGTGTATGTAAAGTTTCATAAGAGTCGGCTAAGTAAAAGTAGTTAAAATGCTTATTTACTTTTCATGGGCGTGGCACTGCCCACTTTTCTAAACATGATGTTGTATTGTAACGATAACTAAAGTTGTATGCAAAATTTTATAAGAATCGGGTTAGTAGACGTTGTTGAAAAATAATATTTACTTTGGATGGGCGTGGCACAGCCCACTTTTTTGATCCTAATGTAGTATTTAAATCAGTATTCGAAAATAAACCGAATGTTATTTTGTGTACTGTATACACAAGCAGAAACGATATCTATTTTTTTTAGTGTTTGTGTATATTTACACAACCCGAACACAATACATAACGATTTTTTAATGCAAGTAACAAACATTATGTAGCGTTTTGTTTTTTGTCAAAAAACAGTACAATTGTAGTGGTTGCGTACTATATACATTACATTTATGCGTTTTATAGTGTTCTTTTTTCATCATATACAACTACGCACTCAAGTATACATGCACGAGAGCCAAACGAATACTACTGCTAAATACACAAAATGTACATCTAAGAATAATGTGCTGTGCCGAACACAACGAAGTGTACTGTTTTTCAACGAAAAACAAACACTATTAAATGTTCTTATCTTTATATAAAAACAGTATTTTCGTTGGGTACAAGATCACTAACAGAAATACCGTTCTTCTTTTTTTATGTATTTCCTACACAACCACTATTTGCGTTTGTATATTACAATATTCTACCGTACAGAACATTAAAGTACATTAAATAAGGTAAGTTTTCGAACACTGATTTAAATAGAAGCTAAATGTGTGTGCAGTTTCATAAGAATCGCTTGAGTAGAAGTAGTTGAAAAGGAATGTACATTTACTTTGTATGGGCGTGACCCCGCCCATTTTCAACGGGGCAAATCTGGAAGTACATCCTTTTGAATAGAGAAAAAAAATCCGAAATCGGTTCATAAATGACGGAGTTTACATACATAAAACAAAAAATACATGACGAATTGCTAACCTTTCTCCTTTTTTAAGTCGGTTAAAAATATGCAGATCATTAGTAGAAAAGGAAGTAAAAATTTGTTTAAATCATACAAAAATTTTTAATTTCTTTATAATTTTAGAAAATAAGCACTATTAGGTATGTGATGGAAATCGATTTCGAAAAGTAATAAATTTTAAAAGCCGTTTTTAATAGACATTTTATCCAATTTTTATAGTTTTTGGGATAACATTATTTTTATTATAGAAATATTTGTATATTATTTGTGATAATATTATTTTTAATATAGAAATCTTATAAAAAACCTTCCCTAAAATAGGTTTTTTCGAAATCGATTTGCATCACATACCTGTATGCTTTAAAAACAAATCGATTTATTTTAAAGAAATTTATGAACAAATATTCGTCTAAAAGCCAGGGTTGGAAAAAACCCGGGGGTTTTAAGTAAACCCCAGCCCGGCGGGTTTTATCTTGGGTTTTTTGGATTTTATTGGGCTTTATTGGGTGTTATTGGGTTTAATTGGTTTTTTTTTAATGATCTAAGCAATGTTGTCAAATTAGTCCTTTTCGGTATAGATTTATCAAGAAAATCATTAATACAACTATGCGACAAATGAAGACTTGGAAAAACACAAGGACTTGACCGTACAGTTTCGATTTTACTACCACGGGGTAGTAAAACCCTATACTCAGTTTGGCGAATTTGGTGAACAATTTTTTCATGGACCTCCAAAGATTCTGAAAATCAGTGGGACCTCAAAAAACGGTGTCATCAGTATTTGGCCAACAGCTAATTCAAACTTAATGATACCGCTTAACTGTATATGACAATAATGTAGCTAAGAGTCCGCTTAACAGATTTTTTTTACCATTTTTATGCAAAAAAATTTTTTTCGTGAACTTTTTGTTGAAAAAATATAAAAAAAAATTAGTTTTCACTTTTTTCAGAATAACTTACTGGGACTGGTAATTTTTTACTAACAATATTCGGCAAACTTGTAGTTACGGTAGAGCTGAACAAGTTTTGTGAATATATCAATACAATTGAACTTGACTAGCCACCCTAATAGCGCACGCAGACCACTTTTTACCTTAAAAATTTTGTGTTTTCACTATTTTTTATGCAAAATTTTTTTTTTAATAAAGAGTGGTTAAATTTTAAGGACCGATGTTGGTTTTGAATAAAACACAAATTATTTAGGAAATTATTGTAATTTCTTTTTATTATGATAATATGGTATGGTTCAATTATGTATGGAACAAAATATCGGCCAAATGGCCGCCGCAACCTCGGCGGCACACTTCCATCCGATGGTCCAAATTTTCGATGACGCTGAGGCATAATTGAGGTTCTATGCCGTTAATGTGCCGAATTATCTCATCCTTTAGCTCTTGAATTGTTGCTGGCTTATCGACGTACACCTTTTCTTTCAAATAACCCCAAAGAAAGAAGTCCAACGGTGTCAAATCGCATGATATTGGCGGCCAATTAACATCGCCACCACGTGACATAAGACGGCCATTGAATTTGTCGCGCAAAAGAGCCATTGTTTCGTTAGCTGTGTGGCAAGTTGTACCGTCCTGTTGAAACCACATATCGTCCACATCTATATCTTCCAATTTGGGCCATAAAAAGTTCGTTATCATCTCACGATAGCGAACATCATTCACAGTAACTGCCTGACCGGCCTCATTTTGGAAAAAAATACCGCCCGATAATGTCGCCAGCCCATAAACCGCACCAAACAGTCACTCTTTGTGGGTGCATTGGTTTTTCGACAATCACTCTTGGATTATCATTCGCCCAAATGCGGCAATTCTGCTTATTGACGAATCCAATGAGGTGAAATTTTGCCTCATCACTGAAGATGATTTTCTTCGAAAATTGATCGATATGCATTTTGATTTGAACGCCCATTTTCATAATAATCCTGAATAACTTTAACGCGTTGCTCGATTGTGTATCTTTCCATGGTTCAAATTGAGTTAGTCTAAAATTGAGAAATGTCATATGAAATGCAGAAAAAAACTTGACGTTTAGGTGTGGTTCACATTCAACATTGGCCCTTAAAATTTAACCACCCTTTATTATACGAAGAATACAAAAAAAAAATGCTGCAATTTATGAAAATATTAGTCACTATATCTTTAAAACTAGAGTTAGTATATTAGTATATTCAATTGCATACTTCTCTGTTGTGTTATATTGTGTTTCATCAACATTTTGTGCCAAAAAAGCAATTTCCGCACTTTTTTTTTAAATATAGGTAACAATTACATATTTTATTCACTTTTTTCAGCATAATTACAAAGACTCCACATTTTTCACTAACAATATTTGGCAAAAGAAAACAAACAATAAGAAAATAGTAAATACTAAAATTAATAACATAAGAAGTGGAACAATAACAAAGAAAGTAAAAAATTCAATAAAAATATAGCCTAACCGGTAAAAAAACTTAAATTTTAAAAGTACAAATTAGTTTTTTTTTGGCTGTTTAGGGTGCCTAGATTGTAATTTGTTGAAAAATGCTATAGTACTGTCAAAACAAGATTTTGCTAAAAAGCGGGGTAAACGGGTACGCCCCATAGGATGTAATTAATTAATTAATTACATCCTATGGGGATGTAATTAAGTAATTAATTAATTTTCTTATATCTGTACAACTATATAAGGCCCAAATTCACAGTCATTAGTTAGCTAATGACAATAGTTTAACCAATCATATTTTATTCACACTTCTTTGTTTACCATTAGTTAAACCGTCAAACTCCATTGGTTAACAATTAGTTAGATGCTTTGGAACATGGTGCAATAAGTATACATGTGGCAGCATAACGTCAGCTGATTATATTTTGTTCTGGTAGTTTTGTACATAAGTAACGTCTAGCACGTGTATTTTTTTGACACGCATTATCTGGTTTTTTGTTGTATTTATTGAACCTTCATTCTTATTGCACCATGTTTTGGAAATAATTACGTTCATATAGCATACTTTTAGGAGCGACAAAAAACATTTGCTCCATTAGCTTTGTGTGCTTAAAAATTTTTAAATTGCCGCCGTAAGATGTGTAATATTCTTTATTTCCTTATTTTTGCTTTTTTTATTTATATTTGATAGGGCTACCATTCTTTACCCGTATTGAAAATTTTAGTTAAACAATACACTGTAAATATGAAGTTTTAGTTAAACAATAGTTATCATTTTAGTTTACTAATAATTAACTAATGACTGTAAATTTGGGCCTAAGAGGGAGTCTTTCTAAATTCGATGTGTGTTATTCTTAGAATAACGTGCAGTTTCCAGCAAAATATTAGCGGTATATGAAGGGGTAAATGGGTAGCCCCCATAGGAGGTAATTATTAATTTTCTTATATCTTTACAACTATAATAGTGAGGCTTTCTAAATTCGATGTGTGTTATTCTTAGAATAGCGCGCAATTTCCAGAAATATGCTCGCGGTATAGGATGGGGAAACAGCTACCCCCTTCCAATGTAATTACATAATAATATTTCTATATCAGCACAACTATAATAGTGAATCTCGTAAAATTTGGTGTGGGTGATTCTTAGAACAATTTATCATTTCTAGCTAAATATTAAGGGTAACGGTGGTGGCGAGGGGTAATTATTTATTTTTCTATACCTTTACAACCATATGAGTGAGGCTCTCTAAATTTTATGTGTGTTGATCTTAGAATGGCCTGCGATTTCCGGCAAAATCCTGGTGGCGTAGGAGCTCGGAAGCGGGTACCGCCCATAAAAAGTAATTATTAACATTTCTATATGAGCACGCACATCTACAATCGTGTAGCTCTAAAAATTTGATGTGGGTTACTCTTTGAACAAATTTAAATTTCTAAAAAATGTTGGTATCAGAGGGGGCAGAGGGGTGCCCCCATACAAAGTAATTCATATATCATATAAAAATTAGGTGTATGTTTGTTTGTTTGTTTGCTAAACATATTTAAATGAGATTTGGTACACAGGTAGATATTTGGCCCACAATCAATATAGGCTGTATTTGTTTCCCGGATTTTGTACCGAAAGGGGATAAAATGGGTGAAAACCTCCCCATACGCATAAATCTGTCATTTGTGAACCGATTTTGAAAATGTTTTATTAGTTTGAAAGGGTTTGCTTTCGGTTAGGTCGCATAATTTTTTTTTTTCAAAATCGGTGGGAATATATGACCCTTCGTCCCCCAATGCTTAAATCTGTCATTTGTAAAAGGCTAAACCGATTAAAATGAGAAGATAGATATTTGGCCCAGAATTAATATAGGCTGCAATTGTTTCCCGGAGTTTGGACCAGGAGGAGATAAAATGTGTCAAAACCTCCCCCTACCTATAACTTTCTCATTTGTCAAACGATTTTGAAAATAAATTTTAATTTTGTAACGTGCTTTTTCCCAAATTAATATTTTACTTATTAAGTAAAATATTAAAGTTTTATTAAAATACATTGAAATTGATTATGGAGGGGTATTAGCTAGTTCCTATGCGCATTTCATTGGCAAATCGCCAAAAATCTCATAGAAAAACTAAAGATATTATATTAAACTCCTTATCATACTAATAAGAAGTTTATAATATCAAAGTTGAAACATGAGCTCCATAATCAATCATGTTTTTTATTTTCTTTACTTGCGTACTACGACCGGTTGGTTTTTTTTCCAACTCTAAATTGTAGTTGTAAAGGCAATTGAAAATAAATATAAGCAACAACAGCTACAAATTGTTTTCGCAATGAGCTGTGATGCCAACATGTATTACATGTCTAGGAGTATAACCTCTAAATGAATACAGCCTACGTAATGTCAGATAAGTTTTATTATTTAGTTTATTAATGTGACTATAAAATTTCAGAAAAGTGTCCAAGGTAACGCCAAGACATTTTAAGGAATCAACAAATTCCATTTGTATGTCCATTTATTAAAATATTTGGGTAAACAGTATTTGCATTAGGTAATCGAAAAAGTATTGCTTTAGTCTTATTTGAACTTATTTCCAAGCAGTTAAGGTTCATCCAAGTTGATAAGGAATCTAAATGGTTGTTTAAGAACAGTGTTTCTGAAAACCAGGGCTGTCTTAAACCCGTGGTATGTAATAATAAGATGTCATCGGCAAAAACAAACGGTTTACAAAAACTATTTTCCATCAGTCAAATGCAATCATTTAAGTAAATTAGAAAAAGTATAGGTCCTAATACAGATCCCTGAGGTACCCCAGAAGTGATGCTACCTATGCTAGAATTTACTCCATTAATAGACACATATTGAGATCTGTCAAGTAGATAAGTTTGCACTAATTTACAGGCGGATTTTGAGAAATTGAACTTTTCGCTAAGTTTTTTAATACGGACATTGTGATTTATGCGGTCAAATGCCTTCGTAAGGTTAAGTAAAACTACAATACAATTGTTGTGTTTATCGAGCTTTTGACGAATAGAATCGGTAAGCGAAAGTAGTAATGAAGTGGTGTTATGATTACGTCGAAAAGCGTATTGATTTGGATGTATAAGAGAAAATCGCTCACAGTGAGATAAAATTTGCGTTTTTATAATATTTTCAATAATTTTAGAGATAGACGGTAAAATGGTTATCGGTCTCCAATTGTCTATACTGTATTTGCCGCGACTCTTATAATTAGGTACAAAGCGACCCAATTTCCAAGCATTTGGGAACTTGGATGTAGTAAAAACCGTGTTCACCTGGTGAAGGATAACTGTAGAAACTAGAGGATATATCATTTTTATAAATTTAATAGGAACGTTGTCATATCCTTTAGCGTTGGTCTTTATAGAATGTAACGCAAGCGAAAGGTCATGCTCAGTGATGCAATTGAAAGAAAATGATTCTGGAGTTTCCACAAAAGAATCAAAATCTAGATCTTCTAAAAAATTTGGATTTATGCTATTTAAAAAATTAAATGCAACAGTTTCTGCATCAGACTCAATGAGCTATTCTCTTACGCTCCCGAGACATACAAGCAGGCGTAGCTTACTCCACATTTGTGAGTTGCTTGCACGCGAGAATAATTGTGTACCATATTCACGTCTACATTTTCTAATAACAGATTTATCTTTATTTCTAAGTCTACAGTAGGTTTTCCAGTTAGCTTCAGTACGATTAGTAAGATAATTTGCATAAGCTTGATCCCCTTTCGATCTTGCTAATACAATTTGGCTCGATTTTAGTATAATCAAACCAATCAGTCTGCAATTGACTAGGAAAAGTTATTGAGATATAAATAAAACTGTGATGGGAGGAAAAGAATGGAAACTGAACTTGATTCATAAAAGCGACAGAAGAGGGTTGACTCAAGAGAAAATAATCGAGCAAAGAAGTAGTATTATTAGGTACATGTATATGAGTTGGAAGGCTGCCTTAGCAGCGTCAAACAAATTATAGTTAAAATCTCCCATGACAGTGATATATAAAAACCGGTCAAACAAATCACCATGCAGATTCTCAAATGAGTTTATGTCACCATTTGGTAAATAAACCACACCAACCAAATAAGAACTATTTATACCGAAAATCTCAACAATTAAAGACTCGCATACACTGAACTGTTTACCACGAAACACCATCTTTGTTGGAAACAGGGTGACCGTTGAAAATTTTTAAAAAGTGGCACAAAAAGGGGATTTTGAGGAAAAAAGTGGCACCAAAAAGGGGATTCTTCCAAAAAAAAGGGGCAACTTTTTTGAAAAGGGAATAATTGAACCAAATTCTAATATTTAATGAATTTTTAGGGCATATAACGCTTTTGAAATAAAATGAATCAATTTTGATGTTTTTTCGTTCAAAAAAAAGACTGCTTTTTATATAAATTTTAGACAAACAATGCAAACAAGCCTTGTTCGTACAAAATTTATGTGAAAGGCACTCACATTTTTTTTTAGCAATTTCCATAAAAAATTGTTTACTCAAGTCGCTTGTTTGCATATGGATACAGCACATTAGTAAAGTATATCGAAAAGCAGTTTCGCTGAGTAAAGATTTTTGCATAGCCCCTTCGGTCTGCGAAGCCGCTGAGTATACTGAGAGGAGAAAATCGTTAAGACCGGCCGAAGGCCGCTTTTCAATATACCAAGAAGAAAAAATACTTAAGCCCGGCCGAAGGCCAGCTAAAAAAGAATATTTTGTTGTAAAATAAAATTTCTGAACAATTTTAATTAATTTCCAAATATGTATTTCTTTGAATCGACAATGTCGATTGGACATATTTTAAGCATTGTTGACGCTATTTGCAAATTGTTCTTCATTTTATTTCACTTTTTAAAATCCAATAACGTCAATTGATCTTTTATTACTTGTCACCGATTGCAGAAGTAAAAAGTGAATAGTCAAACACATGTACATATATTTGAATTTGTCTTCATTTTTAAAAGTGTGGACATTATGACATATTTCAAAGTGTCATAATGGTCATAATAATAATGTCATAAAGTCCATGGCACTATTAAAAGTGTCACAATGTCCATGGATGTTATGTCATTTTTGGACATTATGTCACTGGATATTGTGACATGGCACCAAAATTTGCATGAAAATAATTTTAAAAATATTTAAAGCTGCGTGATTTTCATAAAAAAATTTAAGAAGACGTTCTTGTTTGTGTTAGTGAATCAGGGTGTTAGTTTTTAATAATTTTAATACAATAATGCATATCTAGAGATCTAAACTCTTAAACTAGTTCAAAATAGTTTTTGTCATAAGACTTTACATGATAGACTCAAAAACAAATTTTTGTCTTGAGATTTTTTTTATAAAAACAGTTTCGTGCCGTAAAAAGTTTATATTAAAACAAGAAGCATCATTTCATAAAAAGGGGCAAAAAGGGGCATAATACTACAAAAGGTGGCAGATTTAGGTCATTTAAAAAAAGGGGCACTAAAAGTGGCAAGGCAGTTGAAAAAGTGGCAAATTGCCACTTTAGTCGCAAAACGGTCACGCTGGTCCCGAAAGGTCAAATGAGGTGAATATCAAGTCATGTTTCGAAAAACAAGGCGCTGATCCTCAGAAACATCAACAATATCAGAAACCTTTAGACATTTGAACTTGAAATAATTTGACATCAACTCGTCCCGAATATTAACATGACTGAACTTTACAAGCATTTCCTTTTTGGATGTACATTGCATTTAGGATGGCACCAGGAGTAATTTCCACTTTGTAGTGAGAGCATAAGTTGGTAATTTTTTCTACTAGATTATCTAATTTCTTCGGAAGGCCTGTTATTACAATATCAGTCCGGCTTAGACGGTGTTGCAACTTGTGATTTTGTAGCTCAAGCTCATAAAACATTGTTTTGTTGGAACAAAAATTTGCATTAACGCAAGATTTGTAGCGTTCAATTTCGTCCTTCATCTTTTAAATTATTAGCCATATCCAAACGAACTTCAGCTATAACTGAGTCAAATTTAGCCTTTATTTCATCTTGATCACTTCTGATATCTTTGATAGAACTCTTTAAATCTGCAAGGCCACTACGCATTTCAGATTTAAATGCTAATTCAGAAAAGTCAGGAGGATCTGACATACCCCCGCATGATTAACGCTGTCATATGTGAACTGATTTTCAAAATTTTGGAAATTACATTTCTTGATTGCAAAATACAAAGTTGAGAAAGCTGTGTGTCAAAAATAATTTAAAATCTCTGTGACAGAAGCTCTTCGTTAGGGTGAAAGGAAAGAAACTAGCGATGATGATGTTAACGGTAAGGAATATCGACCACCAAATTTCCTAAAAATTGGGGGAAAACGCGTTATAATCAGAAATCCCGAGGGAAAACATCGTCGTTGTCAATTGAAGGATTGTGATAAGCCCACAATTTATATGTATGTGCGAGAAATGCAATGTTCATCTGCACACAAAATGTTTCAACAAAAACATGTATAAAGCTTTTTATCCCAACTTCTCTTTCGGCTATTTCTTTGTATTTTACGATCTAACTCAAATAATAACAATATAAATTTAACTAAATATAATTTTTCAGAAAATAAGTTGTGTGTATTTAGTCGAATTATATGGGTTTTATCCAAAGAAATTTATTATTCAGGCTTAAGTTCGTTCCATTTAATTTTTACAATTAAATCATTTTTTATTGAGAAATAATTTTTCAAAGCATGTGGCAATTGAAAAGTACAAATACCAATTTCTTGACTTTTGTAAAGGTCGAACTGAACATCGATGTTTTCGGGATTAACCACAATCCCATCGTCAGAGCTCTCTATACTCTAGGCTACTCAGCCCCCAAAGTCAAGCGGTAAATATCTGGCATTAAACCAATTGCATTAAAGCTGTATGTTTCCTGTTTCATAAAATTTAATAACTTTTATACCATTTGATTTTAAAATAATAAAGTAAGGCTGACATGTAGGCTAACATATAGGATAAGCGCAACTGCTCAAAATTTCGAACAAGCTTTTCTAGAAGAACGAAAAATCGGAAAATTTTCGACCAGATTTTTGCAATCAGTGGGTCATAATTACCATAAAAAAGTATTTTTTTCAAAAAAGAAAAATAAAAATTTATTTTCGGAACGAAATACGTTAGGCTTCTCTTCAAAATGTTTAAAGTCCGTGCATCGCCGGGTCAAAATTAATGAAGTGCTTGTCCACTTGACGCTTTAGGAATTTAGATGATCATGTCCATAACATACATACATATCGCACCCTAAATACAAAAGGGTCACAACTCAAAATTTTCCTAAACTGACTTTTTTCCATAAATTAATTCAGAGTACACAATTCAGAGTACTGCAAAAATTTCTTTCACATCACTATCTTCTTTAACTGGAAAAATACACTTATGTCTATTTTTATGTTAAGTGTGTTGCTTCTGCACATAAACAGTTTTTTGTCTCTCCTGAAAATTTTAGTATTTTGAGTTGTGACCCTTTTGTATTTAGGGTGCGATATGTATGTATATCGCGATCTCAGTCCTGTTTTGGCCCACAGACCATTTAAAAAAATTGAGTTAACTATGGGGTATATATATTTTGAATACCCTCTTTCAGAATCCGAAAACTGTTTCGATATTATCAATTTTGATAAATTTTTGGTAAAAAAAAATTTTTTTTAATAAAAAAATAAAATCAGAAATCAAGTAAAAATAAAAAACCAAGTTTCATCAATATTAACTTTTTATTCCATGTAAATATCTTTTCTAATAACATTTATACGCTTATTTTCAATAAAAATCCTTGTCTACAACAATTGTTCCGTTTTTAAAGATCTACCCATAACCCCCAATTAATTATTCCTCAAATCAATAACTCTATTTTTCAAAGATAATTTTTAGTAAGAGCATGTAGGCTCTTCAATGATTTACCCATTAGCCTAAAAACTTTTCAACCTTCCATTCGCAGTTTTAAACATATGTTGTATAATAATGTTTCAAACTAATTCATTAAACTGTTTTGTTTGTATTTTGCTCCAAATTTATTGGCCAAGACTCATGTCCAACAAAAAGGATTATTTTATTTAATGTTCGCCTGTAATTTGAATTACATTAATGTTAAATTTGTTACATATACATATATTGTATTTATACTATTATCTTATCTTACATTACTTTTGATATTTCTACTACTTTAATCGAATGTATATCAGGGTTGGCTGCCCACTGGGTAACCCAAAAAACCCACCGGGTTTTTATGGGTATTTTGTTAAAAAAGCCTAAGCGGGTTTTTTACGTTATATCCATTTAAACAAAGATGGTATAGTTTTGAAGTTTCATTTACAGAAAAAATAAAATAGTTTGGAAAATCCAAAAGTGCACGGCTCATAATCTCATTTAGACCGTGAAATTAAATACTCTTCTATTCCTAATTATACTGAAGAGTAAAAAAATAAGGACTCGAGTAGTGAAGTCTTTCGGTCGTTATCGTGACCAGGGTGACCGTTGAAAATTTTTAAAAAGTGGCACAAAAAGGGGATTTTGAGGGAAAAAGTGGCACCAAAAAGAGGATTCTTCGAAAAAAGGGGCAAGTTTTTTTGAAGAGGGAATAATTGAACCAAATTCTAATATTTAATGAATTTCTGGGCATATAATGCTTTTGAAATAAAATGAATCAATTTTGATGTTTTTCGTTAAAAAAAACAGTGCTTTTTATATAAATTTTAGACGAACAATACAAACAAGCATTGTTTGTATAAAATTTATGTGAAAGGCACTTACTTTTTTTTTTTTAGCGATTTCCATAAAAATTGTTTACTCAAGTCGCTTGTTTGCATTATGGAAACAGCACATTAGTAAAGTATATCGAAAGTATACTGAGAGGAGAAAATTGTTAAGCCCGGCCGAAGGCCGGCTATGCAGAGATCCTTACTCCGCGAAGCCGCTTTTCAATATATGAGGAGAAAAAATACTTAAGCCCGACCGAAAGCCAGTACGCAAAGAGTATTTTGTAGTAAAATAAAATTTCTTAACCATTTTAATTAATTTCCAAATATTTTTTGAATCGGCAATATCGATTCGACATACTTTAAGCATTGTTGCCGCTATTTGCAAATTTTTCGTGATTTTATTTCACTTTTAAAAATGCAGTAACGTCAATTCATCTTTTATTACTTGTCACCGATTGCAGAAGTAAAAATAAATTTGTTTTAATTTTTAAAAGTGTGGACATTATGACACATTTCAAAGTGTCATAATGGTCATACTAATAATGTCATAAAGTCCATGTCACTATTAAAAGTGTCACAATGTCTATGGATGTTATGACATTTTTTGCAGTGGCGCAATGTCTTTGGACATTATGTCACTGAACATTATGACTCCAACCTTCGGTCGGCGAAGCCGCTGAGTATACTGAGAGGCGAAAATCGTTAAGACCGGCCGAAGACTGCTTTTCAATATACCAAGAAGAAAAAATACTTAAGCCCGGCCGAAGGCCAGCTACGCAAAGAATATTTTGTAGTAAAATAAAATTTCTTAACAATTTTAATTAATTTTCAAATATTTCTTTGAATCGACGATGTCGATTGGACATATTTTAAGCATTGTTGGCGCTATTTGTAAATTTTTCTTGATTTTATTTCACTTTTTAAAATGCAATAACGTCAATTGATCTTTTATTACTTGTCACCGATTGCAGAAGTAAAAAGTGAATAGTCAAAAACATGTACATATATTTGAATTTGTTTTCATTTTTAAAAGTGTGGACATTATGACACATTTTAAAGTGTCATAATGGTCATAATAATAATGTCATAAAGTCTATGGCACTATTAAAAGTATCACAATGTCCATGGATGTTATGCCATTTTTAGCAGTGACATAATGTCTTTGGACATTATGTCACTGGATATTGTGACATGGCACGAAAATTTGCATGAAAATCATTTTAAAAATATTTAAAACTGCGTGCTTTTCATAAAAATGTTTAACAAGACGTTCTTATTAGTGTTAGTGAATCAGGGTGTTAGTTTCTAATAATTTTAGTACAATAATGAATATCTATAGATCTAAACTATTTTTAAACTATTTCAAAATAGTTTTTTCATAAGACTTTACATAATTGCCTCAAAAACACATTTTTGTCTTAAAATTTTTTTTTGTAAAAACAGTTTCGTGCCGAAAAAACTTATATATGTATATTAAAACGAGAGGCATCATTTCATAAAAAGGGGCATAATATTACAAAAGGTGGCAGGCTTAGGTCATTTTAAAAAAGGGGCACTAAAAGTAGCAAGGCAGTTGAAAAAGTGGCGAATTGCCACTTTAGTCGCAAAACGGTCACGCTGGTTGGAAATATATTAACACACACTACCAGCTCTTTTAGGTAAGCCACTGCTAGAAAGATGCTCATTTGGTCGGTCATTTCTAACTAGACTGTAACCCGAAAGTGTTAGAGCCTGAGAGAAAACATCAGGTTAAAACCATATCTCAGATATACCGATTATGTCAAGCTTGGAATTATTAAACGTAATTTTAATCTCTAGTTTGGTATTAGAATTGGATGGGCATAAACTCTGAGCATTAACGTGTCCAATATTAAGGTTACTTTCAAACGGAGAAAGTGAATCATTCAAACAGGAACTATTTATGGCTATAGGTCCAAGACTATAGTTATGTATCATTAAGTTCAAAGCAATGCATATATTTCTGGGGAAGCCTAACGATAACTACTAACAAACGTATACATATAAAAATAAGTTTTAAAAAATAAGTTCATGACAGTTTTTATGTATAAACACAAGTATCTACCTATATTATTATATTAAATTATCATAAGTTGATTGAAAAATAACAAAATTTAAATAGGATGCACAGCAACCAAAAGGGGGAAAAAATAAATATAAATATAAAAAGGTGCTATCATTCCATATTGAACTTGAGAGAATTGGAATAGAAAAAAAGCAAACAACTCTATTTATGAAAAGGCATAATTAATGATTCAGTCATATGGAATAATATCTCTTTTAGGTAATATAGGTTGTTATGGCATGTTTTAGATATAATTTTACAAGCAATAAGAAAAAAAATTAACAGTGAAAAAAGACTAATACGGCATTTAGACGAAGACCTCCTAGCTTGATTCCTTTATGGTAGTTGGTCGAAAGAAGTAAAAATACGCTTAACCGAGAAACAAGTCCAAAGGATATTGCCTAAGAGAACAAATTTCTTTTGCACCTGGTACTCCACCAAACGTCCCCCGTTCGACCATAAACTTAAAAAAAAGCCAAAAAGTCCTCGTCCGAATCCCGTATAATAGAAGACTAAAAATAAATCACTGCGCAGCAGTTAGAATTCAAAATCAAAAATAGTAGGTTAAGAATTTAGTTTAAAAAAATTAATGCATCATTATCTTCCACAGTTAATTTACATCTAGGAATTTCTCGATTTATTAAGCTATAATTGTCAATTTTCTTTTCATTCTTTAACCTCCAGTAGATTTTCATCATTTTATTTATTTATTTATTAGGATGAATAATTATCATTCAGATACACTCGCTTATCCTCAGAAACATCAACAATATCAGAAACCTTTAGACATTTGAACTTGAAATAATTTGACATCAACTCGTCCCGAATATTAACATGACTGAACTTTACAAGCATTTCCTTTTTGGATGTACATTGCATTTAGGATGGCACCAGGAGTAATTTCCACTTTGTAGTGAGAGCATAAGTTGGTAATTTTTTCTACTAGATTATCTAATTTCTTCGGAAGGCCTGTTATTACAATATCAGTCCGGTTTAGACGGTGTTGCAACTTGTGATTTTGTAGCTCAAGCTCATAAAACATTGTTTTGTTGGAACAAAAATTTGCATTAACGCAAGATTTGTAGCGTTCAATTTCGTCCTTCATCTTTTAAATTATTAGCCATATCCAAACGAACTTCAGCTATAACTGAGTCAAATTTAGCCTTTATTTCATCTTGATCACTTCTGATATCTTTGATAGAACTCTTTAAATCTGCAAGGCCACTACGCATTTCAGATTTAAATGCTAATTCAGAAAAGTCAGGAGGATCTGACATACCCCCGCATGATTAACGCTGTCATATGTGAACTGATTTTCAAAATTTTGGAAATTACATTTCTTGATTGCAAAATACAAAGTTGAGAAAGCTGTGTGTCAAAAATAATTTAAAATCTCTGTGACAGAAGCTCTTCGTTAGGGTGAAAGGAAAGAAACTAGCGATGATGATGTTAACGGTAAGGAATATCGACCACCAAATTTCCTAAAAATTGGGGGAAAACGCGTTATAATCAGAAATCCCGAGGGAAAACATCGTCGTTGTCAATTGAAGGATTGTGATAAGCCCACAATTTATATGTATGTGCGAGAAATGCAATGTTCATCTGCACACAAAATGTTTCAACAAAAACATGTATAAAGCTTTTTATCCCAACTTCTCTTTCGGCTATTTCTTTGTATTTTACGATCTAACTCAAATAATAACAATATAAATTTAACTAAATATAATTTTTCAGAAAATAAGTTGTGTGTATTTAGTCGAATTATATGGGTTTTATCCAAAGAAATTTATTATTCAGGCTTAAGTTCGTTCCATTTAATTTTTACAATTAAATCATTTTTTATTGAGAAATAATTTTTCAAAGCATGTGGCAATTGAAAAGTACAAATACCAATTTCTTGACTTTTGTAAAGGTCGAACTGAACATCGATGTTTTCGGGATTAACCACAATCCCATCGTCAGAGCTCTCTATACTCTAGGCTACTCAGCCCCCAAAGTCAAGCGGTAAATATCTGGCATTAAACCAATTGCATTAAAGCTGTATGTTTCCTGTTTCATAAAATTTAATAACTTTTATACCATTTGATTTTAAAATAATAAAGTAAGGCTGACATGTAGGCTAACATATAGGATAAGCGCAACTGCTCAAAATTTCGAACAAGCTTTTCTAGAAGAACGAAAAATCGGAAAATTTTCGACCAGATTTTTGCAATCAGTGGGTCATAATTACCATAAAAAAGTATTTTTTTCAAAAAAGAAAAATAAAAATTTATTTTCGGAACGAAATACGTTAGGCTTCTCTTCAAAATGTTTAAAGTCCGTGCATCGCCGGGTCAAAATTAATGAAGTGCTTGTCCACTTGACGCTTTAGGAATTTAGATGATCATGTCCATAACATACATACATATCGCACCCTAAATACAAAAGGGTCACAACTCAAAATTTTCCTAAACTGACTTTTTTCCATAAATTAATTCAGAGTACACAATTCAGAGTACTGCAAAAATTTCTTTCACATCACTATCTTCTTTAACTGGAAAAATACACTTATGTCTATTTTTATGTTAAGTGTGTTGCTTCTGCACATAAACAGTTTTTTGTCTCTCCTGAAAATTTTAGTATTTTGAGTTGTGACCCTTTTGTATTTAGGGTGCGATATGTATGTATATCGCGATCTCAGTCCTGTTTTGGCCCACAGACCATTTAAAAAAATTGAGTTAACTATGGGGTATATATATTTTGAATACCCTCTTTCAGAATCCGAAAACTGTTTCGATATTATCAATTTTGATAAATTTTTGGTAAAAAAAAATTTTTTTTAATAAAAAAATAAAATCAGAAATCAAGTAAAAATAAAAAACCAAGTTTCATCAATATTAACTTTTTATTCCATGTAAATATCTTTTCTAATAACATTTATACGCTTATTTTCAATAAAAATCCTTGTCTACAACAATTGTTCCGTTTTTAAAGATCTACCCATAACCCCCAATTAATTATTCCTCAAATCAATAACTCTATTTTTCAAAGATAATTTTTAGTAAGAGCATGTAGGCTCTTCAATGATTTACCCATTAGCCTAAAAACTTTTCAACCTTCCATTCGCAGTTTTAAACATATGTTGTATAATAATGTTTCAAACTAATTCATTAAACTGTTTTGTTTGTATTTTGCTCCAAATTTATTGGCCAAGACTCATGTCCAACAAAAAGGATTATTTTATTTAATGTTCGCCTGTAATTTGAATTACATTAATGTTAAATTTGTTACATATACATATATTGTATTTATACTATTATCTTATCTTACATTACTTTTGATATTTCTACTACTTTAATCGAATGTATATCAGGGTTGGCTGCCCACTGGGTAACCCAAAAAACCCACCGGGTTTTTATGGGTATTTTGTTAAAAAAGCCTAAGCGGGTTTTTTACGTTATATCCATTTAAACAAAGATGGTATAGTTTTGAAGTTTCATTTACAGAAAAAATAAAATAGTTTGGAAAATCCAAAAGTGCACGGCTCATAATCTCATTTAGACCGTGAAATTAAATACTCTTCTATTCCTAATTATACTGAAGAGTAAAAAAATAAGGACTCGAGTAGTGAAGTCTTTCGGTCGTTATCGTGACCAGGGTGACCGTTGAAAATTTTTAAAAAGTGGCACAAAAAGGGGATTTTGAGGGAAAAAGTGGCACCAAAAAGAGGATTCTTCGAAAAAAGGGGCAAGTTTTTTTGAAGAGGGAATAATTGAACCAAATTCTAATATTTAATGAATTTCTGGGCATATAATGCTTTTGAAATAAAATGAATCAATTTTGATGTTTTTCGTTAAAAAAAACAGTGCTTTTTATATAAATTTTAGACGAACAATACAAACAAGCATTGTTTGTATAAAATTTATGTGAAAGGCACTTACTTTTTTTTTTTTAGCGATTTCCATAAAAATTGTTTACTCAAGTCGCTTGTTTGCATTATGGAAACAGCACATTAGTAAAGTATATCGAAAGTATACTGAGAGGAGAAAATTGTTAAGCCCGGCCGAAGGCCGGCTATGCAGAGATCCTTACTCCGCGAAGCCGCTTTTCAATATATGAGGAGAAAAAATACTTAAGCCCGACCGAAAGCCAGTACGCAAAGAGTATTTTGTAGTAAAATAAAATTTCTTAACCATTTTAATTAATTTCCAAATATTTTTTGAATCGGCAATATCGATTCGACATACTTTAAGCATTGTTGCCGCTATTTGCAAATTTTTCGTGATTTTATTTCACTTTTAAAAATGCAGTAACGTCAATTCATCTTTTATTACTTGTCACCGATTGCAGAAGTAAAAATAAATTTGTTTTAATTTTTAAAAGTGTGGACATTATGACACATTTCAAAGTGTCATAATGGTCATACTAATAATGTCATAAAGTCCATGTCACTATTAAAAGTGTCACAATGTCTATGGATGTTATGACATTTTTTGCAGTGGCGCAATGTCTTTGGACATTATGTCACTGAACATTATGACTCCAACCTTCGGTCGGCGAAGCCGCTGAGTATACTGAGAGGCGAAAATCGTTAAGACCGGCCGAAGACTGCTTTTCAATATACCAAGAAGAAAAAATACTTAAGCCCGGCCGAAGGCCAGCTACGCAAAGAATATTTTGTAGTAAAATAAAATTTCTTAACAATTTTAATTAATTTTCAAATATTTCTTTGAATCGACGATGTCGATTGGACATATTTTAAGCATTGTTGGCGCTATTTGTAAATTTTTCTTGATTTTATTTCACTTTTTAAAATGCAATAACGTCAATTGATCTTTTATTACTTGTCACCGATTGCACTAGGTCACAAATAACAAACTTTTGTCTGTTATTTGTTTCTAGCATACTTTTTCTCATGGATTTGGACCTACTGAACACGAAAATGAATTTTAAAAATTTTTCTGTCGATTGGTTTGCGAGATACAAATTTTTTAATTTTTTTTTTTTAATTTTTGGAGGTACACTTACTATTTTGAGCATATCTTTAGTCTTCTTTGACCTATTTTATCCTACTACTACTCAAATTAAAGACAATTGAGCCGTCTACAACTTATTCTCAGAAAATTTTCAAATCGGGTTAGTAGTTTTGATGTTGGCGGCTTAAAAAGGTTAAAAAACTGGGTTTTTTTACTAAAAATGTGGCTGAAAAATTCATATAAAAATTCATATAAAATATAAAACGCGATGTTAACAGCGATTTTAATTTTTTTACGTATAGCTGACACTTTTCCAAAGAAAATAAGCCCTTACTTAACAAAATCTGATGACAAATGGCCGACTTATTATTTTTTTGGTAAACGACCGAAATTCCGCTATTTCACGATTTTTTGATTTTCATTATTTGCACAGCTTACCTACCCAACGCAAACGAATGAATACATTTGAACTTAATTTAAAATAAACAAATTAGTCTTCGTATATTATTTTTTAATTTATAAGGACATAGTTGAGGATCTGGTAAAGAACTATGAAGCCATGGGAGTGCACATGTCACTTAAAATACACTTTCTGCATTCTCATTTGGATTTTTTCCCTGAGAATTTAGGAGACGTGAGCGACGAACACGGCGAGCGCTTTCATCAGGAATTGAAGGCTATGGAACGACGCTATCAGGGCATCTATGACACGGCTATGATGGGTGACTATATTTGGACCCTAATACGTGAGACCGATTGCAGCGAATACAAAAAACAAAGAAGAAGTCAGCAGTTTTTCCACATGGCATAAAATGTACACTTATATCTTTGTTTTTACTCATTTTTTTTGTGCGTTGATTTGCTTAATTTAATTAGTTAGTTTAATTTCGTTAGTTTAGCTAATTGTGCGATACATTGAGCATGTAGTGCTGTAAATAAATTAAAAAATAATATACGAAGACTAATTTGTTTATTTTAAATTAAGTTCAAATGTATTTATTCGTTTGCGTTGGGTAGGTAAGCTGTGCAAATAATGAAAATCAAAAAATCGTGAAATAGCGGAATTTCGGTCGTTTACCAAAAAAATAATAAGTCGGCCATTTGTCATCAGATTTTGTTAAGTAAGGGCTTATTTTCTTTGGAAAAGTGTCAGCTATACGTAAAAAAATTAAAATCGCTGTTAACATCGCGTTTTATATTTTATATGAATTTTTATATGAATTTTTCAGCCACATTTTTAGTAAAAAAACCCAGTTTTTTAACCTTTTTAAGCCGCCAACATCAAAACTACTAACCCGATTTGAAAATTTTCTGAGAATAAGTTGTAGACGGCTCAATTGTCTTTAATTTGAGTAGTAGTAGGATAAAATAGGTCAAAGAAGACTAAAGATATGCTCAAAATAGTAAGTGTACCTCCAAAAATTAAAAAAAAAAAATTAAAAAATTTGTATCTCGCAAACCAATCGACAGAAAAATTTTTAAAATTCATTTTCGTGTTCAGTAGGTCCAAATCCATGAGAAAAAGTATGCTAGAACCAAATAACAAAATGGCTGTTGCCTAGTGTTGCAGAAGTAAAAAGTGAATAGTCAAAAACATGTACATATATTTGAATTTGTTTTCATTTTTAAAAGTGTGGACATTATGACACATTTTAAAGTGTCATAATGGTCATAATAATAATGTCATAAAGTCTATGGCACTATTAAAAGTATCACAATGTCCATGGATGTTATGCCATTTTTAGCAGTGACATAATGTCTTTGGACATTATGTCACTGGATATTGTGACATGGCACGAAAATTTGCATGAAAATCATTTTAAAAATATTTAAAACTGCGTGCTTTTCATAAAAATGTTTAACAAGACGTTCTTATTAGTGTTAGTGAATCAGGGTGTTAGTTTCTAATAATTTTAGTACAATAATGAATATCTATAGATCTAAACTATTTTTAAACTATTTCAAAATAGTTTTTTCATAAGACTTTACATAATTGCCTCAAAAACACATTTTTGTCTTAAAATTTTTTTTTGTAAAAACAGTTTCGTGCCGAAAAAACTTATATATGTATATTAAAACGAGAGGCATCATTTCATAAAAAGGGGCATAATATTACAAAAGGTGGCAGGCTTAGGTCATTTTAAAAAAGGGGCACTAAAAGTAGCAAGGCAGTTGAAAAAGTGGCAAATTGCCATTTTGGTTGCAAAACGGTCACGCTGATCGAGAACACATACAGGATCCGTACATACAGACAAACGGACGTCCAAGACAGAACTTTTTTAATTAGTTTAAATAATAAAAATGACATTAAAAATATCATGAGTGTTAAAAATAGTATTTTTTCTTAATATGTGTGTGTATATATTTTTTACAAGTTCAATATATGATAATAATAGAGCCATTTGAAGTTTGAAAAATCACTAGTTTCGCGTGAAGTGAGAGTAGTACCCATCTCAACGCTTCGCTTATGAGGCGTGCAATAAAATCATTATAAACGAATAACACAAGTATTTAGATACATACATATGTATTTATATGTCCATTTGTGTGTATATACATTTAACCCTAGTGGGTTTTTCACTACTTATTAATTTAAATAAAGATAGTCAGTTATGTGATGGAAATCGATTTTGAAAACTAAACCATTTTCAATGACATTTTTAATACATTTTGCGTTCAATTCTTATAATTTTTGTGATGAAATTCTTTTTAATAAAGAAATATATGTGTAATATGTGTTAAAGTTATTTTTAATAAAGACATATTATTAAAAACACCTTTAAAAATGCCTTCGTTTTAAAAATGAAGGAACTTATGTTCTTGAGTTCTATTTCTGAGAACTCGGAGAGGCTACCGAAGAATCTTTTGCCCAGTAGGCGAAGGCGGTGGTCCTCCAGAGCTGGACAAAGGCATAAAAGGTGCATTACATTCTCTTCTTCTTCTACGTCATTACAGCTTGTGCAGTAGTCATTGTATGGGAGACCCATACGTCTAGCGTGGGTTCCAAAGGTGCAGTGCCCCGTGACCGTGGCCATGAGGTTGCGTAGGTGTGGTTTCGTGAAATCTAGAAGTTGTTTAGTTCTGTTTATGTCAAGGCGAGGCCATATTGTTCTCGCAGTAGAGCAAGTTGGTTCATTGTACCATCTGGTTTGAGCCAACTGCAAGAAGGCAGCGTCAATTCGTCTCCAGCAAGATGAGAGTG
This sequence comes from Panzeria rudis, assembly GCA_956483635.1. Lineage (NCBI taxonomy): Eukaryota > Metazoa > Arthropoda > Insecta > Diptera > Tachinidae > Panzeria > Panzeria rudis. The sequence continues at coordinate 46,310,598 of OY101449.1, read as the reverse complement.
GGATCCCGCAGAGATCGTCAATATCGACATCCCGAAGCAAGGTTCCCCTCTTAGCCAGATCATCCGCAATGATGTTGCCTGAAACGGACTCGTGTCCCCTTACCCATCTGAGGGTGATACCTAGATTGCTCGCCATCGTGTTAAGTGCTGTGCGGCATTCCAGGACTAGGCTGGATGTGGTGTACACACCAGTGAGTGCTTTAATCGCCGGTTGACTGTCAGTTATGATCTGAACGTCGGCATTTGATATCCGGTAAAACCTTAGCCAGTATATTGCTCGTTTGATGGCAGATATTTCTGCTTGTAGGATGCTACATTCGTCCGGGAGTCTGAAAGACATTTTGATCCCGAACTCAGCGATATAGACACCCCCGCCAACTCTCGTTCCCCATTTGGAGCCATCGGTATAAATGTGTATGGCCCCGTGTGGTGTTGGGGAAAAGTCCCCCGTCAAGGAGTATCGGAATTCTTTCCTGAAGGAGGGCTTCGGAGTGCAGTAGTCAATGAGATCCGGAATGGTATCGGTAGTCTCTAGAATGCTAGCATGACCCCACGGTAGATGGTTCCATGCGCCGATTGCGTTAAGCCTAATTGCTGTACGTAGTGCTTGCTTTCTGGCCAGCAGATCCACTGGTAGCCAGCACAACGCAGCGAAAAGAGCCTTTGTTGGTGTGGATCTTAGGGCACCAGTTATCATGATTGCCATTATGCGAAGAACCCTCTCTATACGAGATCGATTGCTCGCCAAGTCCAGTGCTTTCCACCAGACGGATATGCCGTAAAAAAGTATAGGCTTGATCACTGTCTCTAATATCCAATTGACCCCTTTGGGATATATACCCCAGGAGGGGCCAATGGCGTTTCTGCAAACATAAATTGCCGTTAAGGCTTTAGCTGCTCTTGCATGAAGATTGTCCCTCCATGTTAACTTGCTGTCAAGGACTACACCGAGATATTTGGCGTTGTCCGAAAGGGCTAGTGTGATGCCATTTAATTTTGGTAGCGTGAAAGCTGGAATTTTGTACCTTCTTGAGAAGAGTACTAACTCCGTTTTGGTAGGATTGACACTTAGGCCATTCTGTGAACACCAGTCACTGACCTCGTTAAGTGCCGTCTCCAGCCTTTGTGTTAACGTGTCTAGATGGAAGCCAGATATCGCCACCGCAACATCGTCTGCATATGCAACGGTTTTGATATACATGGATTCCAATTTCTTAAGCAAAGCGTTTCCGTCACATTCCACAGGAGGGGTGATAGTACTCCACCTTGCGGCGTGCCTTTACGTGCGTGCCTGGTGATGCGTGCTACACCCAAAGTGGATGTGATCGTTCTACTTTGAAGCATATTCTTTATGAGCTGATATATGGATCGGTCAATCCCTAGCTCCATGAGAGCCTGGATGATTGCCGCCGAGTTAATATTGTTGAAGGCGCCTTCAATATCCATGAAGGCTACCAGTGTGAAGTTTTTATGCTCGAGTGATTTTTCTATGTATCCTACGAGCGAGTGCAAGGCCGTCTCAACTGATTTCCCCTTGGTATAGGCGTGCTGAGAGGCTGAGAGGAGAGTACTGTCGACAGTTGTTCTGATATGAACGTCGATCAGCCGCTCCAGTGTCTTTAAAAGGAAGGAGGTAAGGCTGATGGGTCTAAAGTCCTTCGCCTTGGAGTGCGATGCTTTTCCCCCTTTCGGGATGAAGATAACATCGCAGTTTGTCCATTGGTTTGGAATATATGACCATGAAAGGCAGGCCCTGTATATGCTAATTAGCCAGGGGGTAGCAAGATCTAAGTTGTGTTGCAGATCTGCAGGGATTATGCCATCCGGACCAGGTGATTTGTACGGATGGAAACTTTTAATAGCCCAGTGTAACATGTCCACAGTGATTTCTATGGCTACAGGGGACTGGCTAGTAGGGAGAGCCGCATTTCGCGCTTCCGTGTAGTGTTGACAACCTGGAAAGTGGGTGTCAACCAGGACCTCCAGAGTCTCCAAGGAGCTGTTGGTCCAGTTGCCGTCCGATTTCTGGATAAATCCAGGTATGGATGGCTGTTTAGCTAGGATTTTACGCAGTCTGCTAGTCTCGGAGAAGGATTCTACATTGCTGCAGAATTCTTCCAAGACTTGCGTTTAGCGTTCCTGACAAGGTTCTTAAATTTGTTCACTGAGGACTTATAGAGTGTCCAGTTGCCTGTTCTCTTAGCTTCATTGAACAGCCTTCGGCAGTTCTTACGAGATTCTGCAATATTATCAGACCACCATGGTGGTCTGCGGTTAGGACGTTGAATGGATGGTCTGCAAGATAGGCTTGTGGCCTCCTTAAACGCATTGGTTAATTTGTCTACTACTTTATCAATGTCTGCTACTACCTCTATGGTTGGAGGGCGCGCGATTAGACTGGTAAGAATGTTGTTGTGTTCCTCCCAGTTCGTTCTACGTCTGTTTAAATAAGATCTTGTAACTCTGTTGGCTATGCTGATGGAAAATACCACATAGCGGTGATCAGAAAAGGAGCAGTCTGTTGAGACTCTCCACCCCTGAATCAGATGTGCGTGTCTCATGCTGGCAAGTGTTATGTCTAAGACCTCCTGCCTGTTAGAGACCGCAAAGGTGGGTTCTGAACCCCGATTTAGAACTACTAGATTGTTATCTAGAATGAAGTAAAAAATGCACTCACCTCTTGCGTTGGTATCTGAGCTGCCCCAGATATGGTGGTGCGCGTTTGCGTCGGCGCCCATTAGAATGGGTATGCCCCTCTCTTTAGCTGCTCCCGCCATCTTATGGACCAAGGTGTGAGGTGGTGGGTCCATGTGGTCGTGAGCCATATAGCAGGACAGGATCCATATGGTGGATTCCCCTGTCTCCCATGCTACAGTAACCGTATCTTCATCACTGTAATTAGAGAGAATGAAGATGTTAAGGTTGGCTTTCGCTAAAATACAGGATCTAATGGTTTTGTCATTGTTACCTGAGTTTGCTGCGTACAGTAGTTTGTAGCCACTGGCGCTGAGTCCAAGAATCTTGCCGTTATTGGTCCACGGCTCCTGGACTAGCGCAATATCCTCCCCTTTCTCTGCTAGGCGGAGGGTTAGGGCAGCTGAGGCTGCCTTGGAGTGGTGCAGATTAATTTGCACTATCTTCGCCATTGTCAACATCGGGGTCATAGTTGACATCGACTTCGTCATCTCCTGGATTCAGGAGAGCGTCCTCGTCGTCCGCGAACACTAGTCCCTCGAGGAGCTCTCCAACCAGACATGAGTCTGATTGCGAGCACCCCGAAGTGACCGACTCCGCGGGTTCAACCATGGCCTCCGAGTTGACTGTGCCCTCAGAGCCTTCAATTTGCGGCCCTACCAGTTGGCCGCTGGTGGCTTCGGGATCGCGTTTGTCATCGCCTCGGTATAAGCGAAGCCTAATACCCATGAACCCATAGTATACCAGGCCCTGCCTCTCCCGGAGCAACGGCAACGTCTCCTTATTAAGGATCACGATCACCTTCCTGCGGGCACCTACCGAATCGAAAACCCTGATTACCCTCCAGTCACTGGTTGGCAGATCAGGGTTAGCTCTCCGGAAGATGTCCAGGATCGCCGCTGGGTCGTGTGGTTCCGCCGGAATGATTGCAATTGCTCTCGGCCTGCGAGGTATTTCGCTGACCGAGACCAATTCCAGTCTCGCGCCGGGCCACACTTCCCCTAATGCTTCTGTTACGAGCTTAAGCTTGGATGCTGACCGTTCATCCATGCACGAAACTAGTTTCACGTGCCCTTGAAACCAGCCGGCGTCAGTAAATTGTGGCGAGGGTCCCTGGCTCTCGCTGAGATCCTGCAGGTAGGCATCTAGCAATTTCTGACAGATCAATCCCCACTTTTCGTGGTTGATTGCTCCGTCAGCGTTGCTGCGGTCAAGAACAGCCCTTATCAGCGGGTTTCTAGCAACCTCGCTGTAAGGTCTGTTTATGACCCTATTTGCCCCCTGTCTGGGACGCTTGCTAGTGGGCTGCGTACGTTGCTGGAGCGATTCATCCCCCGATCTTTGCCGTTTCGGCACAGATGTTGCGGCACCACCGTGGGAGGAACCTTCCAGCGCAGCTAAGTGGGCCCTAGCCCAGGCTAGCGAAGATTTTTCTTCACCAGTCATGGTCTCGGCCGGTTTGTTGCCTAACTGCTCGATGTAGCGTCGAGCAGCCCGTAATACGGAGAAGGCCTTACGTGACAGGAAACTCCGATCACGTGGTTGAGTCTCTGTTGTTGTTGTGGCAGATGAACTTGGCACAGTTGATACAACCGGCGCATCCGCTGTCATAGTTTGTGTGGGTGCATGTGGCACAGCTGGAATTGGTCCAGCCGGCGCACCGGGTTGTTGTTTGTTGGCAGGTGCATGTGGCACAACTGAACTTGGTTCAGCAGGCGCACCCGCGGTAGATTTTAAGGAGGGTGCATGTGGCACAGCTGAGATTTTCCCAGCCGGCGCACCCGGTTTCAAGGCCACTGATTTGTCGTCAGCGCGGTTTTTGTGTGCAGCTGATGTACTTGGGCTTACGTCCAAGGACACGCTGCGCAGTAACCTTGCTTTTCCGAGTGGAATCGCAAGGGGTTTGGGACAGCCAGCCGGTACGGTTTTGTCCGCTCGGCTGCTTGCCCCAGATGTTTTTGTTTGTTTTGTTTTTGTTTTTATTTTTGTGTTGTTCATAAAATTCCCACGAGTAAGCGCGTAAGGGGTTGGACCATCCATGCATGGACGGCGTACATGGATTGGGCGACTGACTATTACAACCGACCCGTGCCCTGGCGTCGGAGGGGAGCTGTTAGCGACTGAGTCTTCTTTAACCACTGACCAGCCATCCAGGACCTCGGCACAGCTGCCTACCACCTTGCCTTACAAGTGGGGTAGTTTTGGTCCGCGGGTCCTATACAGAAACAACACTACACAGGGAAGCGCGTCATTCCATTGGCTCCCAGTGGGCCCTGTGATCACCTGTAGGTGTATCACACGACTCGCAGGGTACCAACAGGCAGACTCCCCATCGAGAGCTCATTTATGGCGGAATGTCGGTCTCGAACGAGAGTACCTGTTTGGAGCACTCCCGAGTGCAGTGTGGGTACATTCCCTTGGCGTCAGGTGAGCCCTATGACCACCTAAAGGTGTATCATATGGCTCCCTTGACGTCAAAGGGCGATTCCCTTCCGAGAGCTCATTCATGGTGGAATGTCGACCGCGGTCGGGAGTCGCTTTAGGAATGCCCCCTCTCGTATGGTTTCATCCGGACCAGACGGCAACCTAGTAGAGTTGCGCGCCTTTCCGGGGAGATACCATGTGTGAGATTGATTCATGAGTATAGGGCCTTGGCCAGGCTTAGCTCTGCGTGTTCCCCTGGTTTATTGAGACCACTCAGCCCTAGGACTGACCCGAGCCATGCCAGCGGCACAGGTAACCGCTTGTGCAGCGCATTAAGTGGGCCGTTGACATGCCTCCCCCTATCCGCCACCTGGGACGCGCCCGATGGGAGACTACCAACTCCTTGTGTATGTCGAAGTCGAACCCGCTGCCACGACAGACCGTCACAGAATAAGGAAAACATATAGTTTTCCCCCTTCTGGGACATCCCACCATAGCCGCAAAACCCAGCCCCAACACACACAATTCGGGTATAAGCATATAAATATGTATGTTTTAATTCGTTTTTATGGACATTATGTCACTGGACATTATGACATGCCACCTTTTTTTTACTAATTACTTTGCCCATATATTTGGAATGCAGCCTTTTTAACAAAAGCCTGTTTTGACAGTAGTATAGCAATTCTGTTCAACAAATTATACCAAATTTTAAAGCATCTAGCCTCCTCGGTCCTGGCGTGCCGCCTATTGGAAATTTTTCAAACATCTGCAGACCTGCTAAAAAAATATTTTTCATCTTATGACCATTTATGCGGCTAGCTCAACATGTTTTTTGTACTGAAAATCGAGACTTTTTTGGAAAGCTGGCCACTATAATCAATTTTGCTTTACATTTGTGATTAGTTGATCGTATAACACGTTTTATTGAGCACTTAACCATTTTAATTTTATTTATTGACCAAATATCCAGTCGGCTGCATATTGCGGTGCTCAGAATCCATTCGTCCTTTATGTCCTTGATACAATTTTTTATTCTATTGTTTCTTTCAGAAGCATAAAAAACATATTTTTGAGGACTTTCGGCTCTAGGTTTTCCCTTGGGACTGAGGAGGCTAGAGCTTGTTAAACTGGACGTAACATTTGTTGGAGATTTAAAGTAGGGATGTAACGATACGCCGTTTTGCCGATCCGATACCGATTCCGATACTTAAAAATAAATATCGCCGATACCGATTCCGATACCGATACGAATATTGAAATTGAGTTCAAGCTTAGATTAACAAAACTCAAGAAGGGCAATTTTTTATTATGCAAAATTACAGTGTAAGAGATTATTAATATTTAAAATAGATATTAACACAGTATATAAAATTGGAAGTATTTTTTAAGGAGCTACATTTTCTTTGCTTCCAAAAAATCTATATTAAAAATATGCAGATAACACAGTGCAACAGTCCAAAACACACGGACTTGACAGTATAGATTCGATTGTACTACCACGGGGTAGTAAAACCCTATACTTAGCTTGGCGAATTTGGTGACCAATTTCGTTTTATGGACCTCGTTTATGGACCTAAGTTTTGGAAAATCAGCGGTTCCTCAAAAAAATGTGTCATCAACTTTTGGCCAACAGAAAATTCAAACTTGGTGATACCGCTTAACTATATATGGCAATAATGTAGCCAAGAGTTCGGTAAACAGATTTTATTACCATTTTATGCCAAAAAATAATTTTTTCGTGCACTTTTTTTTGAAAAATTAAGGAAAAAATTTTTTTTCACTTTTTCTAGAATAACTTACAGGGACTCGTAATTTTTTATTAACAATATTCGGCAAAATTGTAGCTACGGTAAAGCTGAACAACTTTTGTGAACATGTCACTACAATCTGAATGTATCTGGGCACCCTAAACAGCTCAGAAAAACTAATTTCTACATTAAAAGTTTTCGTTTTTTACAAGTTCTATATTTTTATTGCATTTTTTTGCTTTCTTTGTTATTGTTCCACTTCTTAAGTTGCTGATTTTAGTATTTACTATTTTTTATTGTTTGTTGTTGTTTTGCCAAATAATGGTAATGAAAAATTTGGAGTCCCCATAAGTTATACTGAAAAAAGTGAATAAAATAATTTGAAAAAATTTTTTTTTCAAAAAAAGTACAGGAACATATTATTTTTCTGGGCACAAAATGTTAGTGAAACACAACATAGAATTATGAACTTGAATATACTATTTAAAAAAAAATTTTTTAGCATAAAAAATAGTGAAAAACTAAAATTTTTAAGGTGTGTGAGCTATTAGAGTGCCTAGATACGTGCAGATTGTATTGATGTTCACAAAAGTTGTTCAGCTCTACCGTAACTATAAGTTTGCCAAATATTGTTAGTTAAAAATTACAAGTCCCTGTAAGTTATTCTGAAAAAAGTGAAAAAAAACATTTTTTTCCTTAATTTTGTCAACAAAAAGTTCACGAAAAAAATTTTTTGAAATGAAATGTTAAAAAAATCTGTTAAACAGACTCTTAGCTGCATTACTGCCATATATAGTTAAGCGGTATTATAAAGTTAGAATTAGCTGTTGGCCAAATACTGATGACACCGTTTTTTAGGTCCCACTGATTTTCAGAAACTTTGGAGTCCATAAAAAAAAATTGGTCACCAAATTCGCCAAACTAAGTAAAGGGTTTTACTACCCCATTGTAGGACTGTCCAGTTCTTGTGTTTTTCCAAAAGTCTCTATTTGTCGCATAGTGTAATTAGTAGAAAAGCAATAAAAAAATTTTAATTCCTTTATAATTTTAAAAAATACTCGCCATACTCGCATAAAAAAATTGTGAAAATAAATTACCCATTTTTTCCTTTTTTCTTGAAGAAAAATCATTATAGCACCGAAAAAAAATTGTCCGAGCATCGCTTCCAATTTGGTGATTGGTAATAGAAAAACAGAACTTCTTGCAATGGCAAGGATATGTAAAACTAATTAGAAATGATCCAAATTTGCAATACTTCCGGATAGCGAATTCTACATTTTCATGACTTCTTTGGAGTGTCTTTTTTTGCTGGAATAAGATTTAAAAAACAACGAATTGAATTTGAATTTATGGTAAAATTAACAAAAAATAAATAATTTTTTTACAAAATAATAGTATAATATACATATTATTAATTTTTGAAATTGATATTAATAAGATTTAAAAAATAACGAAATGAGTTTAGTTCATGGTAAAATTAACAAAAAATAAATAATTTGTCAGAAAAAAACTCTGAAAAAATTTTTTTAAAAGTATCGTCGTATTGATAGCAAAATATCGCCGATACCGATGTATCGGAAAATCTGAAGTATCGCCGATATATCGGTATCGGTGTCGGTATTCGTTACATTCCTAATTTAAAGCTTCATTATATAACTGAACGTTGTTTAACGATCCGATATCAATTGTTGAAGATTTTCTTGCTAAATCTATAACCAAAAACGCTAATTGGACAACATTGCTTAGATCATTAAAAAACCAATAATATCCAATAAAGCCATATAAAACCCAATAAAACCTAAAAAACCCCAAGAAAAAACCCGCCGGGCTGGGTTTTATTTAAAAAGCCCCGATTTTTTCCAATAGTTTTGAATATGGCCCTATGGGCTCGATTAAATTAATAAATAATACAAAAAAGTTCTATCGGGTATATTTTGAGAACACTTTATGTAAATCTTCTTTGTTGTTTTTATCCATTCCGACTTTTTGGTATATGGGCTAAACCAATAATGAGGTCGCGATATATTCATGTGTTATACATTACTGGGGGTCTACATTAGCTATGAACTTGGTATGATCATCATATCAGATATCACGTATGGCCAATGTAGACCGCTCATGTCTATGTTCGTCCATGCTCTGACATCGATGACCGAACATATGGCTGAGCAGCAATGTTCGCCATGAGCTTCGCCTTCAACAACCATTTTCAATAGAATGAAAAGGTATAGAATAAAATTGGTAAATATTCCATCTCTATTGCACTACCACAAAATACTTTGATAAAGACATCGCACGTATTCACCACGGCAAAGAAGTTGATGAATTTTTACAGTTGTAACAACAGGGGTAACAACATTTTTTTCTGTGAGTCGCTTTAATAAACATGCTTCATTAAAAACATGTACATTAGAGCGACTCGACTTGTATGAAGATTAAAAACGTGTTTTTGTTATCCCTCTCAAATTAAAGATCGGTCTTTTTAATGAGACTTCCTAAAACATTTGAGGGGTCTAGCGATGACCGCCCTGCACCGTGTCTAAAAAAGGTGTATTTTTGTAGCTTTTTGTATATTTTCGTATTTTCTCCCAAGACAACATATAAAAAAATTACATCGTTTGAAGGATGTTTTCAAGCTGCATCCAATGGTGCATTAAACGTTATCATTCATATCATCAGCAATGCAGTATTCCATAAAAAACACGTTTTCTAAGCGTTTTTATTGCAGGTGTTACTTATATTAAAATTAATTTGACTTTTTATTGGAATTATTTGATTTGAGGCATTAATTGTTTATTTATTTCTGTGTTTAGAAACGTGGGAACTTTTGCAATTACTACAAACAGAAATAAATAAACAATGCCTGAAATTATATAATAATAAAAAAAAGTATAGGGTCCGCCAGATAACTTTTTTTTTTGAAAATGCTATAAAAAAAAACTACTGAATATTTTCTCAAATTTCTTTTTTTTATTTGAAAACACAATCCTTCCGGTTAATAATGAAAAATAATTCCATTCAAATGGGTGCCTCGGCTGGCCATGCAGTAGCCTACACGATCGGTACAATTTTTAAGCACATTATCGATTGTGTGCAGCTGTATTTCACCAATGGCTTCACGAATAGTGCCCTTTAAAGCGTCAATTGTCTCTGGCTTGTCGGCGTAACACTTATCTTTGACGGCACCCCACAAATAATAGTCCAACGGTGTCAAATCGCAGCTCCGAGGTTGCCAAACGACATCAGCTCTGCGGCTGATAATACGATCTTCAAAAACAGGGCGCAAAACATCGAGTGTAGCTTCGGCTGTGTGGCACGTAGCGCCGTCCTGTTGAAACCAAATGTTGCCAATATCCTCCTCTTAAATTTGTGTGAACAAAAATTTGTTCAACATGGCCCGATAACGATCGCCATTGACTGTAACGGCCACTCCTTGCTCATTTTCGAAGAAAAATGGCCCAATTATGCCTCTGGACCAAAATCCGCACCAAACAGTGACTCGTTTTGGGTGCGTCGGCTTTTCAATGTATGCGTGCGGGTTTTCTGTGCCCCAAATGCGACAATTTTGCTTGTTTACATACCCGCCAAGATCAAAATGAGCTTCATCTGAAAAGATGATTTTTTTTTGGCAAAATCGGCATCTTCTGTAAGTCGATCGCAGGCCCACTTAGCGAAGCGTTGTTCAAGCATATACACAACCATATTCGTTCAGCGGAATGATAAAACTAATTATCTGTCAAATCAGACATGAGCTAAGTGTTACCATTCACGAAATAAGCACTAGTTGAAAAAAAAACGTTAGATGGCGGACCCTTTAGAATCTATTTTAATATAAGTAGCACCTGCAATAAAAACGCTTAAAAATTGTGGTTTTTATGAAATAACGCATTGCTGATGGCATGAATGATAAAGTTTAATGCACCATTGGATGCAACTTTCAAACGATGTAATCTTTTTATATGTTGTCTTGGGAGAAAATACCAAAATATGCAAAAAACTACAAAAATAGATCTCTTAGACACGGTCCATCCAGCTCACGGGCGGTCATCGCTAGACTCCGCAAATGTTTTGGGAACCCAGATTAAAAAGACCGATCTTTAATAAAAGGGGGGGTTAACAAATTATTTTTTCTGTGAGTCGCTTTAATAAACATGCTGCTTTATTAAAAACATGTACGTATATTAAGGCGTAAGATAACCACATGTGAATATAAAATAAATTCTAATATAAAATATCTATATGTAACAGCATGAAGTAAAAAGTTGTGGGGTGGGCTAAAACTATTCTGTGGTGGGCTTAGCCCACCCTAGACCGGTCTATCTACGCCGATGCCTACCAGCAACACTAAGTAGCTTTTCACGAGAATTTTCCGTGTAACCTTTCTTCTTTTATTGAAGTCGGTTTAAAAAATAATATATGTATGTATATTATCATCTTTTTCCAGGACTTGAACAATGGACATTCCCCTCAAGCAGATAAAATACCATTCGCTTATAATTACATGAGCTGTGAGCCTCAGTTGGTTATATTCGCCACAGGAAATTGGATATCTGAAATACCCAAAGAACAACAGAAAAAATTTTCAGCTCGTAACTTTTTGAACGATACAATAGAGAAAGTTAAGTCCGCCATTGGACCAAGCACTTTTGTAACAGGAAGTGTAGCTAGTAGTACTACATCACTAAGAGGAGATAAAAAAGCCAAGAAAAATAAATCACCATCAGCTCAGTTTTATGATACTATAGACGGTAGCTGCATAAACAACAACAATAACAAAATGGAGCGAAACAAAAAGTTATCTTCAAATATATTGCCACCTGACTGCGAAGAATTTAAACAGTCTATAGAAAGTCGAGAAAAAAATCTAGAGCGTCGAGCCACTACCACTAATACGGCACAGACCCAGACACAGCCGCAAAGTGGCATTTTGAAACACAAACATAAGGATCAAACGAAATCTTCAGCAATGCTTTCTGAAAATGGTCCGGAAATTGTGTTAATAACCACTAATGACATAGATGAGTCCACGCGACAAGAATCCAAAGTTATTGTCGTTGATAAAGAATCACATGACGTTGATTTAGCAGAACTATTAAAAGGCTATTGGCCACCGGACGCCGGTGACACTGCCGCGATACTGAATAAACAAAAATTACATAATGTCAACATCTCTGGCAGTAATGCAATGGGCAATACATCAAATAAAAACAATCGAAATAATGTAAAAAAGACAAACGATTCAAGTTCGTTAAATACCAAGAATATCGAGAAAAAAAATCTCCAAAGTAAGTTTTTTTTATTATGTGTTGGAAATTGTATTTTTAAGTCGGTGTGAAAAACGATTTTGTTTTATTAAACACATACTATTATGTAAGATTTATACCGAAAGCTTTTCAATTTGACATGTATGTTTTGTTTATTTTATAAATTTAAGCGAATTTTATTCTTCGTGTTCTAGCCCAGAAGCCGTAGTCAGAAATAGTAAAGCTTCAAAACCAGCAGTGGTTATAAAACAAAAACTTCAAACTGAACAATAGAAAACTATTTTGTTTTTTGAGCTACTGTTTTATTATATTTTTTGTTGCGTCTGCTTTATTTTCCATTTTAAATGCTTGCATGTAGAAGCAGTTTGAAAAATGGCAATGCTACGAAATATGACAAAAGCTTTTGCTGCCGCTACATGCAAATTTTTTGATCAGTAGTGTTAGCAATAGTAAACATTTTTAAATAAACCTAGTTTCTTAAACATTGTTTATACCATTACCACATGTCCGACTTGTTCAAATTATGGAAGAATCATCACAGTTAAACACATTTTACTTGACTGTTACGATTACCAAACGGAAAAATACTCAATTTTGGATCTACCAACCCAAGAAGCCTGCAAGAAATAATATCAAGAATAACATAAAAAAATTTTGGATTTTATTAGTAGACTGTAATTATAATTTAGTTTAAACAATTCTGCCTGTTCTGTAAACCGAATCGATTTAAAACGACTCGATTTCGAAAACCTAAATCCACTAATAGTAATTTTTTTTCAGACTTTTGTAGTTTTCTATTTTTTAGAGCTTAAAATATCATTTCTGAAATTAATTTATTATAAATGGGCGCGTTCAAAATGAAATAGTGTTTTCATGATTTCTGAAGACTTTTTTCTTTGAATGCATTTGTAATGCCATCGTAAATCTTAATAAAGCTGTAGTTTTTGATAAAGCTATAGTTTTTGTAGTTCATGAAAAACGAATGCGACTTGGCTAGGCAATCATGTATAAACAGACTTGTCACTTCGTGGGTAATTACCTGAAGAATTTATTTATTTATTTATTTTATTTATTCATTACCATAACCAACCGAGCCCTTTGGGCCATATATAGTTGGTGGACTACAATTATAAATCCATGTACACATATATCTGGGCAACAAACTAGAAAACTAGTAACAATATTTATAAAAATTAAATAAAATTTTAAGAAATTTATTATTCGACATATAGTCATAATTTAAGAAATTAAGGTGTAGAAAAATAAAATAGATTCATATCGAATAAAAAATTATTTGCTGGGTTTTGTATAAGTTCCAAACCTGATATGCTTATTTTTGAAAATCATTTATTTGTAAATTCTCAAATGGTTTTTAAAAGTTTGTGCATAAGATAAAGGGTTTGAACCTGTTCAAAATTGTGTTTGAAGTCTACTGACGATTTGGTAAAGCACCAATGAAATGTTGCATATAGACAATGCTTAAACACCAGCAAATAAATTTCATTTAAATAAAATAAAATAATAAAAGATAAAAAGAAAATGGAGAATATAGTCACATTTAGGTGACAAAGTGTATTGCGCATTAGGGAACCTGAAAATAGTAATAGTTCTTAGTAATAGTTCTCTTCAACTGCAGAGAAGAGCATAATGTTGTGTTACATGTTATGCATGGAAGCATATTCTACCAGCTTAATTCTAAATGAATTCGGGGTAAAGTTAAATTCTCTTAGAGAACGTGGTAAAGAGCTCCAGCACTTGGCCACTCGCACATGAAAAGTTCTGTCATACATAAGACGATTACTAACAGAGTGTAGATAGAAGCTGTGGGTTTCTAGCAGTCTGCAAAAATATAAAATGTTGACGGATGGATATATTCTGGGCAATTTGTGAGCATTACTTTATAAAAGAAAGTAAGTAATCTGATTTGAATGAAATTTTTAAAGTTACACCCCAAAAAATCGATAACATATCTCGAAACATGATCGTGTAGTTTCAATTTGTACACAAAACGTATTATTCTGTTGAAAAGCAAATTGCACCTGTTGAAGTCTTCAGCACTGCAACCAGTAGTGCAATTCACAAACTTATTTTAACGCCAAACAAGGCGTTTAAAGAAATTAACACCAAAATTATTGCTTTTACTATTCGTTAAACTTTTAAGTACTACTAGCTGCGTTAACTAAACTGCAATAATTTTTGTGGTGTTATTGAATAGACAAGAGTCAGCTGTTCAGTTAAAGCACGTCGTCTTTTGGCAAAATTCAAATAATTATTCCACAACATTATACACACATATGAAATATGTTATATATAAATGACAATATTTATATTATTTAAACAATTCATTTAACTTTTATTTCTCAAAATTAAAGAAATTTATGAAAATATGTTCGTGTGCAAGCATAAATTCATTTGTTTTTTCTCTTTTCCTCTTTGTGCTTTTCGTTTATTTTAATAGTGTTGGAAAGTGATATAAAATTTTAACAAATGCCTTAACACGAAGTTAACGAATCAAATAAGCGTTAATTCAAACAGTAATTATTGGAGACAAAATTATCTTTTATTTAAGCGTTAAAAGTTAGTGAATTTCACTACAGAATAGACTTCTATAAAATATAAAAGGTTCGACATCAACAGAGAATGAGCCAGCCTTTTCCTAATAGAAAGAGGCAGATATAAATACAGGGAGTATAATATTCTTATAGTGTAATTAATTTTAGAGATTACCCCACCAATATGGTGGCAAAATCCGAGATGATTGTCCAGAATAACGCCAAGACATTTCGTACGATCAACAAATTCAATATCTTGACCGTCAATTGATATCGTTAAGCTAATCACAGTGCTGGGAGGTTTGAAAAGCATCGCCTTAGTCTTTGCAGAATTAATGCGAAAATTGCTACTTCTCATCGAGCGTGATACATTGGACAACAAGGTATTGACATCATATTCAAAAACATCAAAGAGCTGAAGGTGACTCCTGAATAAAAGTTGTATGTCATCTGCAAAAAGAAAGGCTTCGCATTCAAACCCGCTCAGCAAAGAATAGAAATCATTCATATAAAGCATAAACAGTAGGGGGCCTATAACAGAGCCCTAAGGCACACCACTGGTAACTGATAAGCACGCAGAATCAGGGTTTCCACAGTGAACATACTGAGAGCGACCAGACAAATATGAAAAAATTAATCTGCAGGCAGATAATGAGAAGCCAAAGTATGTGCAGAGTTTACGAATTAAGACAGCATGACTAAACATTATCGAACGCCTTAGATAGATCCAATGACACCACAACTGCTAAGTCACTCGTATCCACAATTCTTTTAATTGAGTCAGAAAGGGCAATTAAAAGAGAAGTAGTACTATACCGCTCACGAAAACCCGATTGAAACGGATTAAGTAAGAGGTTACCATTGAAAAATAACATGATTTGATTCTTTATGACATGCTCCAAGATCTTAGACAAAACAGCCACTAGAGATATAATTGGGTGTAATTTTTACTATCGTGGGTAGATCGTGGGTAATTTCTTTTAGGTGAAGATCAGGTGTAATTTGAAATTCTTTTGTTTAAGGAAAAGATTTCCATCGTTAAGGCACCTTAAAGGTGGTTTTATACTATCTGTGTTTTACATCTGGCTTGTCAAATTTCCCACTGCAAAAGCTGTACATGTCGTGTGAACCTTTTGAAACATTGCCATCTCTAATTTACAGAACTAAAGTCAGGCGACAAAATTTTCAATTAGAGCGCGTTCTATTTTCATCTGACATCAGCTGTTTTGAATTAACAAGTATGTGTTGGCGTCACTTAGAGGTTATGTCAGATGCAATTATACATGTACGTGTGAAAGCAAAAATTAAAGATCGTCTGTAAATGGACAATTTTGACAGACACGCAAAGTTACATGTGGGTCTCAAAACTGACAAGTCAGATGTAAAACACAGATAGTCTAAATCCACCTTAAGCAAGCCGCTCAACATGCTACTTATACCAGTCAGCAGGTTAGATATAATAGAATTTATTCTGCAGCTCTGGAATGACTTTTGTATGAAAATTGGAGAATTCGAAGAGAGTGGCAACGTTATAGGTCCCTTAAGTTGAAAATTAGGCTGAAGGAATGTTCAAAACAGCTTAAAAAGCCATTAGATCACCACAAAACTGTATCTCTGAACAAATTTCTGCGAAAACTTGACGCAACACCACAATCAGATTACACGTTATGGCGAGCAAACCAGAGGTCTAAAAAGACCCTTGATATGCAAGCCTACATGGAGAAATTCAAATGTAGACTGTGCAAGAACTGAAATCGAAAAAGGAGCTCTTTTTGTCAATCACTTGCAAAATGTATTCTCTCCAAAGACAACTGATATGGTTGGCTGCCGGCAATTGTCGTCGATGTAGCCGTTCGACTTAGATTTAATATTCGTGAGATTGAAAGTGCTATCACAGGCTTAAACTAAAAGAAAGCCACAGGTACCGATAAAATCAGCAACAAGATGCTACCACGTACAGGGAAAATAATAATTGTTTTAATTTTCAATGCTATTTTGCGACTAGCATACTATCTTGCGGATTGGTTAATTACCATGTTTGGGTATCAACTTGTGCATAATGTTTGGCTAAGACAAGAAGCAAATGTTGAAAATTTCCAAGTTACCAAAAAGAGCTTAAGTAAGTTTGGAAAAATTTCCATACTTGTAGATTTCCAGAGCTGTAAAAAATTGCAATCGACTTTGATTGCAATCAAAATGATTTCAACCAAATTGTTTTCATTCTTTGATTTCAACATGATTTCAGATTTCAAACAGAAATCATGTCAAGATTGCAATCTTTTGTGATTGCAATCATTTTGAAATTATTATTTTTTAAATCATTGATTGCAATCAAATTTTATTGAAATCATTTGATTTCAATCAATTTCCCTGAAATCTACTATAGTGTAAGTAAAAAAAAATTGTGTAAAAAATCGTACCAAAACGTAGGTTAGTTAGCCATTTCATGCAGTTTTTTTTCTAATTATCAGAATAAGCTTTATTTCTAGCAAAATGAGTATCATTTGAAGAGAACGATGATTTTGATTCTGATTTTATTTTGATTGCAATGACTGGATTGGATTGCAATCAGTTAATATAGAAATTAATTTTAAAAAAATCGATTGCAATAATTTTTATTGAAATGATTTTATGATTTCAAATTGAAATCATGAAATCAAATTTACGATTTTGATTGCAATCAAAAACTAGCAATCATTAACATGAAATCATGTGATTGCAATTAAATTGATTGCAATCTTTCACAGCTCTGTAAAGAGCTTAGAGCTTGTGGCCTAGAAAATATGGTGTTACGTTCGACCTTTATCCAAAGTCAATTATCATATACTTTGAAAAATCCTTTCTTAAAAAAATAATTTAATTGAATAATTAAATTAAACGAACTAAAACAGCCTTGGTATTTTTTATTAATTTATTTTAAGTTTTTTCTGTTATTTTGCTAATTTATTTTAATGACTATAGCAATCTCCTTTAAATGATTTTTTTTTGTATATTTCTTTTTTGTAAAATTTTTTACACAATAAAAAAGGTGTAATTTCATCTAAATCGGGTAATTTTGTTTCATCTCAAGTGAAGTTTTTAATTTTGCTGGTGATAACACTGTGTATAAAATATTGCATTATGGAATTATCTAGCGAAAAAGGCATGCAAAAATGAATTAAATCATCACATTGACTGACATATGTTCCAGGGGTAAGTACTTTAAAACAAGTTTTATCTCATTGAAGAATAACTGGGATATGGTTCAGCTGTATAGAGCATGCTTTACGTCCGAAGAGCACGGGCTCGTATTCCAGCCGTGTCAAAATTTTTAAAAATTAATTTTTTGGTTGATTCTCATTCTAAATGTGAATTTTGTGTTATTTTGCTAATGTAACTAATCGAAATATGAGAAGGTAGGATTCATATTATAGTTTTCGCCTCATTCAATGGATCCTGAAATAATATATATTTCGATTTTTTTTAAACATTTTTGTGTATTGAGCGTTATATTTGCTTTCGCGGTTGTTCTGGGAGTGATTTTTGTGAAAAAATCTACCACAAAGAATGAGTATGGGTTTGAAAGAACTATATATCTACTATCTAAAAAAAATTGTAATACTCGCAGGACAAAATTAAAAGTTATGACCACTATTTTAATTTTGACTTGGGTTCACATGGAGAAATAAAAAAATTAGTAGCTTAAAATAGGTCTTTACAAAGATTTATACATGGGTATAAAGTAGGCTTATTAAAGTAGGCTTTCAAATAAGACCGATTTTAATAAGATCGGCCTACAATGTTAAAAGTTATGTCAAGTTCAAATAATACTTTGTACCAAAATACGATCTACCTAATACATTCTTCGAAAATGTAGCAACCCATAGTGTGGTAGAAGCAAATTTTTTTTAAAGCAAATCATAAATTTGTAAGCAGATAATGTTCTCAATATCGCTTCTACCCTTCAGCTGCTGTTAACTTTTTTTGACGTCCTAAACTTTATAGATACATTATATTTAAACATTTCTCAACGTAACGCTCAATACATTTTCTTACGAATTCAATATTTTTTCAGAACACATACTATATTTTAATTTCAAAACAATTCAGATCTATAGTCTTTGATGAGCTTTAGCATAAACTCCTTATTTATACATTAAACAATTTTAATTAAATTAAAAAAATATAGTTAACACTCACTACATTTTTTGGATATAAACCAGGATTGATTGATGAAACGTTTTCCAATATAATACTATATAACAAAGTTCACAAAACCCACGCTGTTATTTTACTTTATGTTGTTAATGTAATTTCAATAAATAAACTGAGTAATGAAGCGTACTAAAAAAGCGTAAAGCGCAATGCACAAGACTGTGGACAACACAAATTAAAAAAAAATATAACTATAATTTCTTAATTTTAATTTTGTAACGTGCTTCTTCCCAAATTAATATATTACTTTTTAAGTAAAATATTAAAGTTTTATTAAAATACATTGAAATTGATTATAGAGGGGTATTAGCTAGTTCCTATTCGCATTTCATTGGGGCTAATGCAAATCGTCAGGGAACCTTTACCCAAAAATCTCATAGAAAAACTAAAGATATTATATTAAATTCCTAATCATACGAATAAGAAGTTTGTAATATCAAAGTTAAAACATGAGCTCCATAATCAATCATGTTTTTTATTTTCTTTACTTGCGTTCTACAACCGGTTGGTTTTTCTCCAACTCTAAATTGTAGTTGTAACTATAATTTCTATTATTGTTAAAAAAATTTGATGTGTGAAGTAAGAGAAGCAAATGCAAATATTCTGAAACCATTATAATTGCAATATTGTTTTTGTAAAAAAATCATACTTTATGACGTGGTGTTGTCGTCGGCTGAGGTCGCTCAGTCGCGTCCAGGGATCCACGAACCTTAAGTAAACGATAAAATTTATTTGTTCCTTTCTGAGGTTAACAATCTAGTCTTTATTAAATAAGTATAAATTCAATTACAGTGATACTTTCAATGCAACGACTTGTTCAGTAGATATTATGTGGGTTCGGAACTTTCGGGCTCGGCTTCAGTTTACTGTGTATAGTCTGCTTCTGCTTGTATTGGTGTGCTCGACTTTGGCATATCTTCGGTATATATTGGACTCGGCTTTAGGCCACAGATATAATCGGCTTATACTGGTGTGCTCGGCTTTCGGCTCAGCTTCTAGTCCGCAGGTATAATCGGCTTGTACTGGTCAGATCGGCTCTGGCGTATCTTCGGTATGCAAGAATATAAGGCTCGTTTATTAGCCTTCGTTCAATTGCGGCCGGTTCGGCAACGACGTGGTATCTGTATAATAGAAAAGGTCTAATTTTAGTCGGGAACGACAATATAGTAAACAGGGGAACAGTTAGCCTAAAGACTACTGGGGAAAGGAACTGCTATTCCGACGACTACTGAGTGAACAGTTGACCTGAAGACCACTGAGGGAACAGCTAGTCCGAAGACTACTGAGTGAACAGTTGGTCTGAAGACCACTAGGGGAACAGCTATCCCGAAAGCTACTGAGTGAACAGTTGGCCCGTAGACCACTGATGGAGCAGCTAGTCCGAAGACTACTGAGTGAACAGTTGGCCCGGGGAAACAGCTATCCTGGAGACTACTGAGCGAAAAGTTGGCCCGAAGACCACTGAAGGATAATCTATCTCGAAGACTACTGAGTGAACATTGCCTGAAGACTACTGAGCGTACAGTTGGCCTGAAGACCATTGAAGGAACATCTATCTCGAAGACTAGTGAGTGAACATTTGGCCCGAGGACTACTGGGGGAACAGCTAGCCTGAAGACTACTGAGCAGTTGGGCCGAAGACCACTGGGGGAACAGCTAGCCCGAAGACTACTGAGTGAACAGTTGGCCCGAAGACCACTGATAGAGCAGCTAGTCCGAAGACTACTGAGTGAACAGTTGACCTGAAGACCACTGAGGGAACAGCTAGTCCGAAGACTACTGAGTGAACAGTTGGCCTGAAGACCTCTAGGGGAACAGATATCGCGAAGACTTCTGAGTGAACATTTGGGCCGAAGACAACAGGGGGAACAGCTAGCCCGAAGACTACTGAGTGAACAGTTAGGCCGAAGACCACTGGTGTAACAGCTAGTCCGAAGACTACTGAGTGAACAGTTTGCCCCAAGAGTGCTGGTATAACTTTATACTTGACGACGATGATCGGTTTGTTGCTCCCTTCTGCTGTGCAAATCTCAATCGTATATCCAGCTCAGTTTATGAACTCAATGAGAATTGGATCATAAAAATACATAAATTAGTGTTTATTAACAGCGGTGATATTAATAAATATGTATGTTATTACATTGTATGTATGGCGTGCGGAGGTATTTATATCAAATATACAACGTATGAGTGAATATAGAGAATAAGCATAACAAAAAAAAAAAATTTATGTACGTAGTGACATGTCATGCACGCTACGTGACATTTAGTATGTACGTAGTGACATGTCATGTACGCTATTTTTCAACTTACTTAATGTGGAAAATCAGCAGCATGTATTACAGACACGCCATTTTGTAAGAAGAGAGTATAAACAGTATTTTCGTTCTTCGTTTTTAACACATAATGGACAGTTACAGAACAAAAAAACTTGTGTACTTTTATTTATAATATATTAAATCATGCTAAAGCAGTTTTCATTTTAAAATTTATGCCTTTATTTTATGAAATATTTTACTATACACTTTCAACACAAATGAAAAAAGCATTTGAAATGAGAATCAACCTTTTATTTATATTTCGCATGCATGCAAAAACGGGTTAAAATCGCCGAGTTTTCAACGGTCATAAGCACTCATTTGAACGGACGATCAATTTATTTAAATGTGAACGCATGCCCTCCAATGGCACCCTAATCTTAAAATCAAGCGTTTTGCACCAGAATTTCAACGCATGAAGTATCATTAGAGCCCATGCTGTAACTCGTTTTTTGCAAGTCTTTTTTGCTGAAAATTTAATCGCTAATCTCTATCTTGGATACTTTTTCTAAGTAACCCTAAATTAATATTATAACGCTTACAATACTAACATTTTGTTACCAGCTTCAACTTTAACATTTCGAGCCAGTTTTTAACTTAAAGAAACACTATATTTGTCAGTTAACTGTAGCTTAAACGTAAAATATTCACCCCTATCGTGAATTATCATTTCCCTCGAAATGTTTTCCCTTTCCCTTCTTTTGCGATCGTGAATAAAAAATCGAAAATTCCTCTTATCATGAATGATTTTTTTCACATAAATTGTTTCCCTTTTCCCCTGTTTTTGTTCACTTTATTTCAGCAGGCGAAATGGATAAATACATCATGTAATTTCTAGTTAATCCTTCCAATATATGACTAAGGCTTATAAATATTTATTTTAGGACAAATTCAGTAAATAGTGTTCATTTATCTTAATACTAACACATGTATCTTAATACTACCTCCATGCAACACCTTCCTTGCACACATGAACTAAATTTCGCGATGATGGAATAGCAAATTATTTTTCCGCGTCTGTAGAGAATTATTCATCGCGTCCAAAGTATATAAAAACCCAGTTTTACTTACTCTTGAGAAAATTTAATTTAACACCAAAAGACTATTTGATTGAATTAGGCTGCCTGCAATGTCTCGGGTACTCCAAGGCATTGGGTGCATCTACCAATCATGGACGAACAATTCGATTTTGTTTAGATTCCTTATGGAATAAAAAGATAATTCCAATTCTTAGCACTGCATTTTTTTTTATTATTTAACAAATATTTCTTTGATTTTCCTTCTTCTTTATTTACATTCACTAAGAACTGATAGCGGGAAAAATGTTCACGGGAACTTCACGATAGCAATTTTCGCTCGAAGGGAAATGAAAATTTCATGGGAACATAAATATCACTTTTTCTTCGCGATAGGGGTGATTGTTTTTCAAATAGATATTATCCAGTTAATAATCTACACACAAGAAATTCTATAGGTAATATTTCCTAAGAACTTGGTATAATTTTAACTAAGTGCATAGGTAGAATGGGAGTTACTAAGTTTCTTAGGTAATATGCATATAATTTTAGTTAATTTCCATGTTCGAAAAACTTACTAGAACTTAGGTAGCATTAATTATAAACCTTTGCAAATTACCTATGATAGCAAAGTAAATTATATCTTTTATTTTAGGCAAATTAACAATTGTAAAAAAGTTAGATTTTAATAAAACTAGCTAGTTTTTAGGTAAATGTAATGCTTTCTAATGCATCCTATATTTCCACAAATAATAAAAATTACAGATTTTTAATTATTTAACCGTAGAACACATAACCAAAAAATATCACACAAACATATAACGTGTACCCCATTATAATTTCCAATAATTTTCAGCTTCACAGAAAAAAAATATTTAATTTTAAGTAGTGTTAATGTATATTTAAAAATCCTTAGTAAAAATTTCATGATCAAATCTTTTAACAGCTTCTTATTATCTAATTTTTTCATATAAAAACTATTGGGTACACGGGTACATCGGTTATGTGTTTGCGTAGATGTCATCTTTGGAAGGTTCAATGTAGCTATGGAGCCACTGAACCGAATGTCATAAGTGGTCAGACAACGACAATTTCCTAGGTCCGGAGTTTCAATACTCTTATTAGTATTGGTCTTGCAGCTACAAACGTTTAAATTTGCTAGTGAACACCCGGGTACCCGGTTATACATTCTAGGGTTAAAGCAATAATATTTTTAATATGCCAACAAAAAGGTCCACATTAAGCCATGGTCATCACTACATTCTTTTAAATATACATGCTACATTTTATTATAAGGCGCCAAGGAAATTATTAAAACTAAAAGTTGTCACATAAGCAGTGGGATCAGCTAACATATGCACTTTGCCACTTGCGTTATGTTGCTTTCCCTAGGCAGACATCACAAAGGGATCATTAACAGAAACACAAATAATGTCATCCAATTTTTAATCAGATTTCAAGGTTTTAGCAGACGAAATATAGGCAAATTAGTCTTTGATCATCCAGGGGTAAAAGCTCCGGGAACGCCAAAAATAATGTTTTTTTATTGGATGAAAAATCAGATGTATTGATTTTATTTGCTGGCGAGTCTTCAAATAAGTTCACTGATGGAATAGATGGCTGTAACAAGTCTTTCTAAAACATGAAATTTAAATTTTAATAAAAAAAATTATTATAAAATTTGTACATTTACCTTTTCAATTAATATTTTCATTTGACAACAAAAATACATACATACATACATCTATACACAAAAAGTTTCGAAGACATTTAACTAATTCAATTAGTTAAACTAACATAGTTTTTAGGTAAATTGTATTGCACGAATTACCTAATGGTATAGTTAATCAAACTTAGTTTTTTATTTTCATACACACAAAAAATATAAGAGGTACTATTAACTTAGCCGGTATAGTTACTTTCTTTTTATATGAAAATACAAAGCTAAGTTTTATTAACTATGCCATTAGGCAATTTGTACAATACAGTTTTTTTAAGAACCATGGTAGTTTAACTAATTGAATTAGGTAAATATTTTCGAAACTTTTTGTATCGAATTTTTCAACAATTTCTTGTCAAATAAAAATATTAACTGAAAATGGTAATTATGAAAATTTTACAAATTTTTAATAATGAATTTTAAATTAAAATTTCATTTTTATGTTTCAAAAATGAGTACATACATACTTGTATTAAGAAGAAACATCGAGTACATATTAATTAGGAACAATGGAGAAAAAATTAATGTTAAGGACTTATTATATTAGCCCAAGATGCTGAACGTTTCAATAAATTCAGCTTGCGTATCAAAACTCCTAAAGATGGCAATACATTAATTAGAGTTTATTCTTGGAATTGCATAAAGTAAAATGTGTAGCTGAGGCACATGATAAAATGATGAACGGCGTACCAATCAGTGTTACTAAAAATTGCGCTGCGCTAAAACAGTATAACTGAAGCTTTAACGCAAACTAGAGATCCTACTGCTGTTACAAAGCAGTTTGTAGTGTTTTCCACCAATAAAGCCGAGGTTACTGAATTCAGTATTGATAGCAAGGACATGTTTGGCTTCTGGGATTTATATTCGAATATCGAATATTTTATATTCGAATATCGCATATTTCATATTAGATTTTTTTATATTCGAATATCATGTTCGAGTATTTTAAATATAGCAAGCAGTAACGATATGTTTTATCATTAACCTGATTTTAAGTAAAAATTTCAGTTATAAATATAATAACTAGGGTTGTAACGATACGCGTTTTTGCCGATACCGATACTCAAAAAGAAAATTAGCAAAATTCAAGTAAAGTAATTTTTTTATTATACAAAACTACAATGTAAGAATTACCTAGCAAAAAAATCGGAACTAGTTCCAAAGGTTTACCATTTTCATTAAATACCAATCACTACAGGTACTGAATCTAATATTCTAAGGCTGTTATTTCTGTAAAAAATTGTTCTAGAAAACCTTTTAAACGCATACCATTCAGCTCTTTGGATTACTTTCGTCCTATGACAAGCACGTGTTAAATTCATTGAGGTTTCACCAGAAATATAACTACTTTGAGCGAGTTCATCAGTGCTGTGACTAATGATTTGTATGTTAATTTTTTGCTGGGTATTAATATTTGAAAATGATATTAACCCAGTAAAAAATTCGAAATCATTTTTAAGGAACTACACTTTCATTGCTTCAAAAGGATCTATATTAAAAATATACAGATAATTAGTAGAAAATATAGTACAAATTTATTTAAATCATACAAAAATCTGTAATTCCTTTATTTTTTAAAAGCTTATAGTTATTCACTTAAATTTACATGAAAACATTGTTATGTGGTTAAATTCGCATAAAAAAAAAAAAGTTGCGCAAATGTGTAATTTTTTACCCTTTTTCCTAGAGGAAAATATCATCTCTTCCCATTATTCCGTGATTAGGAATCGAAAAATAGAACTTAATGTCCATATAAAAGTCACTAGAAATGATCCAAATTCGCACTACTTCCGGATCGAAAATTCTACATTGTCAGGAATTCTTTGGAGTGTATATTTTTTGCTGGTAATAAGATTTAAAAAACAATGAATTGAATTTTATTAATTCATGGCAAAATTAACAAAATATATATTATTTTTTTTTACAAAATAGCAGCGTAAGATATTCCCCCTTATCCCTTAACTATCTGTCGACGTCACGTCTAAACAATACCAACAAATTGGCACTTGTCTACTCGCTGCCGACAAATATTTACTACTATTAATAGCCTCTTCCTATGCCTTAGAGAATAGTAAGTGGTTGTCAGTAATAGTAAATTGTTGTCGATGACGAGTAGAAATGTGCCAATTTGCTGGTATTGTCTTGACGTGACGTCGACAAATAGTTACGGAATAAGGGGGACTATTTATTAGAATTTAGAATGATATTAATATGAAAAAAGTTAACTATTTGTTCAAAAAAACTAAAAAAATTTTAAAAAGTATCGTCATATCGACAGTAAAATATCGCCGATACCGATGTATCGGAAAACCTGAAGTATAGCCGATATATCGGTATCGGTTACATCCCTAATAATAACAGTAAGAAAATATAAGAAAACTGTGAAAATTAAAAAAGCATCGAAAATGACAGGAAAAATTAATAAAAAGGATAATGTATTTATGGCCTTGTTGTATTTTATGTTATGTAAACATAGGGGTATAATCGTTTTCTGTTCTTATAATTTGCATATAAGATCGATTCTAAATGAATAATAGGGCATTGAAAGAAAAAAATATTAAAATACCAATATCTCGAAAACTCGAGAAAATCTGACAAAACAATAAATGCCATTCGATTCCTTGTCCTCAAATTATTTATATAAGATCAACTATCAGAACCTTTGCCCACAGTGTTATTAGTGATTAGTTAACCGTTAACCGGTTAACCGATTAATTACTACCCGATTAACTAATCGGTTAATTTAAAATTGGCTATTTTTAATTTTTTGTTTTTTAAATACAGTAAATTTATAGGGAATATTTTTAGATTAGTTATTAAAAATGATATCCCGCAAGTGGTGGCCATTTTCTGCTTCGCACAAATGTGCTCTTTCCAACACATTTTCCATGACTTCGCAAAACTACCGGTGTTATGTTGTTAATTTCGTCTCGAATATTGGTTTTTAATTCCTCAATAGTCCTAGGCTTATTAACATAAACTTTCCCTTTTAAATAACCCCCAAGGAAAAAGTCTGGAGCGGTTAAATCCGGGGAACGCGATGGCCAATTAAAATTGCTTCTACGCGAAATTATTCTTTCACCAAAGATGTCGCGTAAAAGAGCCATTGTGGCCCTCGCAGTGTGCGCTGTGGCTCCATCCTGTTGGAACCATATTTGCGGATGGTTTTCCACGGCTGGCCTTACAAAATTTTTCAACATAGCCCGATATCGATCACCATTGATGGAAATGGCGACATCTCGTTCATTTCCAAAAAAATATGGGCCAATGATCCTTTCTGAAGAAACACCGCACCAAACAGTACACTTAACTGGGTGTAATTGTCGTTGATGAAGTACTCTCGGGTTTTCCATAGCCCATATCCTACAGTTTTGCTTGTTAACGAACCCATTTATTTGGAAATGGGCTTCGTCACTCATAACTAAGTTATGAATAAAATATGATTAAAATTACGATTCTCTTGTGCTTTTTGCTGGAAATAAATTGCAGTCAAGTCGTTGCTGGTAATCTGTCGGTTTCAATTCTTGGACAAGTTGAATTTTGTATGGAAACATTCTTATGGTATGCAAAATTCGCTGCAGCGACCCTCTTGAGAGGTCAAGTTGTGTCGAACGTCTCTGGTTGATGTTTCTGGATCCTCCCGAATACTCTCCTGTATCACTTGAATATTGTCAAACGTGTGGACAGTTCGTAGTCTGCCGGAACCAGGAGGTTCCTTACTGCTCCTTGTTGTCGAAAATTTGCAACCAGACGGTTTATTGTTGACTGAGAGGGTGCAACCCGCACATTAAATTGACGACGGTATGCACGCTGAGTCAACACAATGGACCGTTGATTTGAAAAGTAAATTTCAACGATTTGGGCACGTATTGCTCCATTATAAATTGTCCAAGTCTTCTTTACAAAATACTGAAAAGAAAAGAAAAGAAAAAAAATGATAATAAAAAAGTTATAAGGAATTCACACCACTTCGGTCTTTCTGGGCCACCCTGTACCATACAAGCATACAAGCAAATCTTATTAAATATGTATGTATATACAATAGAATCTGGAAGAAAGTTTTTTTAGATTATTTTTTGGGACGAAGAAAATAACCAATTTAAAGACAAACTGTAGATAAGTATATGGCACGGAACTGATATTTCAGTGAGATATTGCAAAGTTTTCTTTCGACTTCAATTTGCAGTTTGAAAAAACTTTTACGGATCATGTTCATGAAGACCGATTTGATATAAAACGTTCATTAAGTTATTTGTAATTATGACCAGTAAGACAAAATAGTACAGGACATTAAGAAAAGACCGAATAGAATCACCTTTAGTATATGTTTTTTTTTTACTTTCATATCTACAAAAATTAACATAATTTTTAAAATTAAAATCGCTATAGCCACAAAAATGTATATATGAAATTTTTCAAAAAATATATGTTTTGGATCACTTTCATGTCTACCGAAATTACTTAACGCCAAAGTAGTAAAATTATTATATACTAGCTTTTACCCGCGGCTCCGCTCGCGCTATATATTTGCATACGCGTAGATAAATTGCAAATGAAATGCAATAAGCAAAATTGGGTTGATAGTTTCGGAGAGGCAGAAATTTCCCCCTACCCCCTCTTCATCAAAATCGGTTCAGCCGTTTAGCCGTTAAAGCGCAACAAACAAACAAACAAACTTACTTTCGCATTTGTAGAAAAAGTTAGAAAAATTAATAGAAACTTCAATAGAGTAGTTTGCAATAGAAATGAAACTTAAATAAAAGTTGTGTCTAAGATAATTATGGATAGCTGAAGCCGAAACTAAAATTTATTGATTTTGAGGTATTAGGTTACGTCATTGTGGAGGGGGTTTTATAACCTTTCGATCGGTATGTTGCTGAGTTCTGTAATAGTGATGTTACGAATATCAATTTTTAGTATTCGCGAATACGAATACGAATATCTGCGCCAAGATTGTCACTTAGTGCACATAACGGACAAAGTATAGGCTATATATAATGGGTGTTTTTTATTGAGGTATAGAACTTTAAGCTGGCATCACTTTTTTAACTGGCGACCATTTTGTCAGCTGTCAAGTGATTAATATTTAGTTTGGTTTGCCATTTCATCATGAACAGGTTGACAAAAGAACAACGCTTGCAAATCGTGCAAATTTATTTCGAAAATAATGGTTCAGTTCGCGAAGTTTACCGCAAGCTCCGTCCATTTTATGGTCGACATAATCGTCCATCAGAACAAAATTGCCGCATTTGGAGTGAAGAGAATCCACATGAGACCCTTGAGACGCCATTACATCCACAAAAACTGACTGTTTGGTGTGCTCTATGGGCTGGTGGAGTCATTGGGCCATACTTCTTCCGAAATAATGCTGGAGAGTCAGTTACCGTTAATGGAGACCGGTATAGAGCCATGATAACCGACTATTTTGTTCCCGAATTGGATGGCATGAATGTGGATGAGTTGTGGTTCCAACAAGACGGCGCTACATGCCACACAGCGCACGTCACAATCGATTTATTGAAGGAAACATTCGATGAGCGCATAATTTCGCGGAATGGACCTGTCAATTGGCAACCAAGATCGTGTGATTTGACACCATTGGATTATTTTCTTTGGGGATATGTGAAGTCGCTCGTCTACGCCAACAAACCAGAAACGTTAGGGGACTTGGAAGCCAACATTCGTGGCGTTATTGCCAACATACGGCCCCATATGCTCGAAAAAGTGGTTGAAAATTGGACCTGTAGAATTGGCTTTATTCGAGCCAGCCGCGGCGGCCACATGCCCGAAATCATATTTAAACATTAATGGCATAAAATTATCCTTCCAATAAAGCCAAATTGATGAACATTAAAACGATTTTCTTGTGTTTTATTTCAATTCGAAGTTCTATACCTCTAAAAAAAACACCCGTTACTAAAAATTTCAGATTTTTATCTGTATCCCACATCGGTTTTTGGGCCCATTATTTTTGATAAAAATTGCACTTTTAAAAAATCATATTTCGTAATAGAGTGAAAATATCAAAACGGCACTAAGTGGACATAATAACGATGTACTGGCCTATATTCTCTAAAAATGAGTGGAAATGATCAGTTCAAACTTTTCTCTGCTTCTCCAATCCCAATGTGCATTTAATAGTTTAGTTATTTTTTAGTTATAATTAATTTTTTCACAATTTCATAAACTTTTTACACTTTGTCTCATCATCATTATTATTTTAAGTATATAAAATTTATTAAAAGTTCATATTTTTATATCATTTTATGTATTTTTTTTTAACTTTATGTATTTTTTTAACGTATTTGCAAAATATTCTCTTGAATTTGGCGAATACGAATGTCATGAAATAGGCGAATATTCGGAATAAGAATATTCGTAACATCACTAGTTTGTAACTTAAAAGTAAACTACTTTTATAGATATATTTTTTTAGTTTTGATGACGTCATATCTCCACAACCGAAGGAGCTAGAAATCCAAAATTTGATATCCATTACTTAGGGCCGTTAACAATAAAAATATTAACTTGCTGTTAAGACTAAACTTAACATTTAAATCTTGGTAAATAAAACTTCATTAACACAAAGCACATTTACCTATTCTATTTCAATTAAATTTAACTGGAACCTTTTTTGAGTTTAAGTCATTGATAAACATAGATAGCAAGCTCTCGCACTGTCAATAAAATAACGACAACTCTCTTTACACATATAGATATTGTGAATTCAACAAAAATGAGAGAACACCATTTTTGCATTTCAACACACTTGAGAGACTTCCGTTTTTCCACTTGAAAATGCACTAAATCGTAACTTTTTTTTCCACGCACAAACACTTTTTAGTTATATATAATTTTTTTATATTTGTTTTGATATACATTTTATATATCTTCTTGCTATAATTTTAAAATATTTTTTTAAATTTGTTGACATTTGTGTGTTGAAATTTATCAAAGTTTTCAACCCTTTTTTTCATTGAACAGTATTGTATTTTTGTTTCTATTTGGGATAAAAATTTTTGGTACCAAATAGAAAAATTGCAAAAAAATGTTTAGCAAACTAAATTTTAAAAATATTGTAAATTCATATTTTCATTAATTAATACAACAATAAATGCATTCATGTATAAAAAATATAAATAGTTTAGAATACTTTTTGTTACAACCAAGTGGGGTTTTAATGCTGTGGGGAAATTTTTATTTGAAACCAGTACTAATACAAAATGTTCTACTAATACATCCTTAGACTTAGGTTTTTGACAGCACACTTAGGGTTTTTGAAGTTTCTATTTCGCCTTTATGTACCCTATGGTTTAAGTTCTTAACTGAAGAAATTATTGACATTTGAAAATAAATAAATTTTTTGTTATTCTGAAAATATTTAACATAAATTTTCAAGAATAATAACAAATTCAAAGCTTCTTAGGCGAATGCAGCGGTCGTACTCAGATGCTGTTCCTTGTACAGCGGTCGTACTCAGATGCTGTTGAACCATGATATAATTTATATAAATTGCTAAAATGTTTGCATTTTCAAAAAATAGTTTATTTCAGGCAATCAAAAAAGTTGATAACACAAGCTAACTCAATTTTTTATTTTTAACGAAAATTGTTAACTTCTTTAGGCAAACTGAAAGTTAAAAGTTAAAATCAACATAACTGAGCTTTGTGTTAATGGAGGTTAATGTACTAAAAAATTCCGCACAAAGTTTTATCAAAAATCGAATATGGTGAGGTCCACCCGTTGCGCTTTAGGAAAAATATTTCAAATTCGGAAGATAATTGACTTTCCTAGAGAACTGTGATGGTGTTATAGCTATCATTTGCTATCATTTTTTTTGGAAGTCGGAACGAAAAAAGGCTTTAAAGTGCTATTAGTTAAACTTATAATATGATCAGACATGCGCCTCTAATTGGGACAATTAAGTTTTAAATTGAATTAACAATTTTTGTATTCACACATATGCAATTTAGCTTACTCAATTAGCATTTGAAAGCATATCTAACAGGTGAGATCACTGACACAGCTGACTACTACTGTTGTTGTCTTATTTTCGCAACATGCGACTTTTCGCGATACAAGCAACAAGTTTTTATATATGTTTTTAGGTATTTTTGCAAGATCTACATTTATATATTTACTTATTTAAATTTTATTTAAGTTTGTCGTGTAGCGAGTAACGAATAGATAGTTAGATGTTCTAGTCTGTTCAGTAGATGCTATACAATTTATGAAACAATTAAGTACTAATTGCTCAATTTATTATTGGAGTTCTTGTATGGTAAATTTAGCTCAAGTAAGGCCTTAATTGTGTAAATTTCCTAATTGCGCAATTAAGGTACATGTCTGAACAGGGTATTAAGGTTACACTTCAGTTATTTCGATTTAATCTACCTAATAGACGAATTCACCAAAATTCTATTATACATCAAAAAACTACTCACTTTCAGAATTATCTTCCATACATTAAATTTTAGAATTTTTAAATTCTTATTCATGAAATCTTCATTTGAAATTTACACTTTATTCATTGCATACAGTCCCTACTTGTTAACTCATTTAGAAACCCCACGGAAAACATATTATAACGTAACGGTAAAGCAACATGGCGGAAAAATGTAAACAGAGATGTTTAATTTCTTATGTTTTATATATGGGACATTCCATGCCAAATCGGCCAGTTTGTTACCCGACCTCCTTCGATTTCGTTAATTTTTGCATATGTTTTGGCACGTATTAAACGCAATGTCCATACCAATTTTCAGTATTTTACTCCCACCAGGGATGGAGTAATAGATTTTTAAAAATTTTGAGCAAACCATTTTTATTTAACTATTTTACGTAATTTTATTTTTTTTTTGAACTGAAAGGTATAAGTCTGAAATTTATTATTTCGGCTTTTAGTTCAATATTTTAATTAATGTAAATTCAAATTATTATTATTTTTTTTTCAAGAGAAGTAACACAATCAGGCAATTAATGCCTACCAGTTAATTAATTAATATGTTACCTTCTTATGGCAAAGGGGTAGAGTAGAGAGAACAGGTGGTGAAGTGGGAGATAGATAGAAAGCTTAATTAATTTACAACCCTGCTATTGCGCGTTTTGTTTTTTAAAGCAGTGTTGCAAGCCCCTCTGGTGTCAAGTAGAGGCATTGTTTAAGCTATGTAGCCATTTTATTAGTTATTTTACTTCGCCGACGGTTTTGCTACAATGCCGACGAAGGAGGGTGCTGTGAAGTGCATTAGGAGATGTTAGTATTAATTGCTGCCGGTACTGCCAAAGTGATCAGTGCTATGCCTTCATCACTTTAACTGTCCAACGAAAACCAACACAATAACACACCAATGCACGTGAGGAAAATGCATGATGTTGGCTTGCCTGAAACTAGTTTCGAACTCAGGACCTCAGGGTTTGTAGTCAAACGCGCTAACTACTCTGCCAACAGCACCCTCAGAGCAGAACGGATCAGTACTACTGATTTCGACATTCCGCCACAGCGTCTCATCAGCGTTCTTTTTCACTCTTACCACTTATTAAGGTGGATGCTTTTTATAAGGAAACATCAGCTATTTAACTAACTTTTGACATGAAATAGAATACAATACTTTTTTCTTGTAAATTCTTGCATTCATCTCATACAAACTCAATTTAGTTAACCGAAGTCTTCTCTATCTGACTTATTTATTTAATTATAGATCAATAATAAAAATTGATATGCTTAAAAAGTCTTTAAATGCTCTTTCAGAAAAGAAACAAAACTGCAAATTTTTTAACCGACTTCAAAAAAGAAGGAGGAAATCAATTCGTGTGTATGTTTTTGAATTTTTTTTTATGTTGTACACGCATAACTCTGTCATTTTTAACAGATTTTCAAAATACTTTTTTTGTTTGAAAGGCTTGCTTGCAGATTGGTGCCATAAATTTTTTTCAAAAATCGGCGGGAGAAATTTTCCCCCCAAAATATTGATTATCGCATAACTCCTCCGTTTACGCACCGATTTTCAAAATTCTTTTATTGTTTGAAAAAAAAATATATTAATTATCGTATAACTTCTCCATTTATGGACCGATTTTCAAAATTCTTTTTATGTTTGAAATGCTTTGCTTGCAGTTAAATCCCATATTTTTTTCCGAAAATCGGACGGGCCATTGCCCCGCCCCTGCTTCTACACAAATATTGATTATCGCATAACTCCTCCATTAATGAACCGATTTTTTAAATTATTCTTTTGTTTCAAAAGGTTTGCTTGCAGTTTGGTCCCATAATTTGTTTTTGAATATTGGTGGAGCGATTTGCCACCCCCTCCCCCCCAATAATTGATTATCGCATAACTGCCATTTTGAAAATTTTTTATATTAAATGGCGTACAAGATTTGGCTCTTTGCATTGAAGTCTGTTTTTTTTTGCCAGAATTATTGTAACCAATTTTTAGCAGTATTTCGCAATTTACTGAGTCCGAATCTAAGACCCGTTTTGCTCATACGCCGTAAAAATTGCGAATTTCATGTAGGTAGGTGTGTCTGGTCAAATGTACAGATCACTTTTTTAGAGCTATTAATTTGAAAAAAAAAACGTCCAAAATAGATTTTAGTCCGATCCTCACATTGCAATCACTGGCTGAAAGAAAGAAATAAGTCCTTAGACCTGTGCACAAACTTTATGGTTTATATGCACTTTTTTCAAGATATCTGTTAATAACTTAAAACACCGAAAATTACAGTTTTTTACTGCAAATATCTCGAAAAATTTTTTTTTAAATTGCTTAATTAACAAAACCTCTTGTATCTTTGTATCGAGTATAATTTTGTGAATTAAGCAAATATTAATATAATATTCGTGTTCAGTGACCTCAAGTTACTTCAAAAACTATATATTTTGTGGACTTCGTTATCATTTTAAGTACCCAGTAAAACATTTTCATGTTTTTTGAAGCACTAAAGAAATAAAGCGCTTCATAATTTGCTTTAAAATATGATCTTGTTCAGAAGCTGATTTCATAGCGTCACAACAATGCAGATTTTTAAGCGAGAAAAGTATTTGCTTTTTACTTATGCAAAAGCTTCGTACACAAGCTATACAAAAAAGCTGATTTTATAGTGCTGATCCAAAGCAGGTTTTTAAGCGAGAATGAAGAGTAAGATAATTTAAGTTTCTTGCTGCCGTTTTGCAACAGTGTTTTTGGTCGAGTGATTGGTACGTTGGACTTCAAACCTGAAGGTTCTTAGTTCGATACTAGTTGAAGTTAAAATAACAAACAGTGAGTAAGAATATGAAATTAATAAAAATAAATAAAGTAACGAAATAAGAAAAATTCAAAATGGCGTTAACGACGCCAATCCACATGGAACCATTTTTTTCATATATTTTCAGTTCTAGTGCTGAAAATGTTGATGATTTTCAGCGCTTCAAAAGCGCTTTTGTGAGCAAAAATGTAGTACTCCAATCCGGGAACTCATCATACAAAAATCAACAGCGATATCTGCAGGTTTTTCAGCGCTACTTTTATTCCATAATATTTAGTAGAAACCTGCTTTATTGGAAGCAATTTTTTTACTGGGTAGTATTATAGATAAATTAATAACAAAAATAAATTTTAAAAAATTCGAAAAAATAAAAAACTTGATATCACATCTTGAAAATTTCCTAAAAGTTGCGTAATATAGAGTAGCACTTTTGGAAATTAAAAAAAATCGTGGTTGAACTTTTTGAAAATGCCGATTTTCATTTTCAAACGTTAATAGATAAGTGATAATTACACCGAAAATTTTTGTTTATTTTTTTCTGAAAGAGCATTTAAAGACGAATAAAATGATACCTTACTTACAGGACAACAAATGTAGAACCGATTTTTGTTTAAAGATCTACTGATGAGTTGGCATTAGCAACCAACGAAATGCCGGCATATAGATTAGCTAACCACAGCAAATAAATATAACTTGTTTTGATCTATTATTAAATAAAATATTTTTAGTAAAAATTTTGAAAACTCTATTACTTCATACATGGTGGGAGTAAACTACTGAAAACTGGTATGGACATTGCGTTTAGTACGTGCCAAAGAATATCCGAAAATGAGCGAAATCGAAGAGGGTCGGGTCGCAAACTGGCCGATTTGGCATGGAATGCCCCATATATTAAAGCAAAAATAGTTGAGAATTTTCAATGTTAAGTTTATTAGTTTTGGCCAGAAAAAGGGAAAATTTTCCTATAGTGCGTTATTTAATTTGAGGTGGAATAACTTAAATGTTACTGGAAATTCGAAATATGTTTTTTGTTGTTTTTAACGTTTATTTTGTATAACAGTAACTTTGAACAATATGTAAAGAAATTTATATTATTATACTCTACGGACACTTTAGCACGCGAAGCGGCAGGCATCTCTAGTATATGATAAAATTAAATAAACTATACTGAATTTAACGAATTTTTCGATTTAACCTATTTGCCTGGTCTATAATTCGTTAAATCGGGATACCACTGTATTAAAAAAATGGTTATTAAAGTCTGACGACCGATTTTCAATTATAGCGTTCACGAAGTAGAGAATTTCATTATTTGTTTTTTACGTTTTTTAAGATAAATTTTGCCCTACATATTTTGATGTGCTTTTTGTTATACACAGTTTCAGCAGTAGAAGAAACCGTTCTAGCAGAAGTTGTAGCAAAAACTCAATTTAAACACAATTTTATTAACGTTCGTACGGTTTCTGTTTACATCAAAATGTTGTTTTATTATTTAACTTGTATATATTTTTTTATGTAGCTCCGCCTTAAAAGTTATTCCAAGAAAAACAAAGCTTAAATAAGTTTACTTTTTTTTGTCACTTTATCTAATTTTGCAACAACGTTCTATTTTTACACAAAATATTTGAAATATTTTCAAAGACAAAAATGTGGCAGACACTGAACACATTAGTTGAACAATTCTTGTAAAACGTAAACAACTTAAACATACACACTAAAACTAAAGATACTACAAGACAGATAGAAAGCAAGAATAACTATTTTTAGATATTTTGAAATAAATAAAAAATATAAATGATGTTGCACTCTATAAAGCAAAAAAGCAAAAAAAAATAAAAAATTAAAAATAGTTTGAAAAAATAAGAAATTTATTGTTCAAATAAATTACAATACTAAACTAAAGGGCTATTTTCTTAAATGCATATAAAGTCGATTATTCAATATTTAACGTTTTCAAAATAATTAAATTAGAAAGAGAATTACATACATACGTACATATAAGTTTTTTTTATCGTTTTGTATTTTGTGTTTGTTCATTGAACTGATACGGTGCTACATACATACATACTATATATCGTCACAGAAAATGCAAAAAGCTTTATCTAACATTTTAAAAGTTTTACAGGAGAAGCATAAGACTTGTTTAAATGAAAACTATATATTGGCCATTAGTGCAAAATCTTACAATACAAGTAAAAGAGGGGACCCACAAATTTATATATTTATTGTAAAAATTTTCATTAATTGTCATAAAGCATAAAGCTTCTCCTGTTAAAGCTTTAAAATGTTAAATAGGGCCTTTTGCATTTTCTGTGACGATATGTTTATCTTTACCTAATTCATTGCTTATAATGACATTTATCATTAGTTGTGTTTTTAAACTGCAGTGAATTTCACGTAAATTTTTAGTTTTAACTGAAAAAAAAGAACTTAAATATTTAAAAAGGAAACAAAGTTTTGAAAATGGAAATAGAACGTTCACCCAGTGAAACATCATTGTACCATAATATACCATTGACTGTTTTAGAGTTTTTCACAACATCGCCAGTCGGCAGTCCCACTAAATATGGCTCATACATGTCAGGTTATATACATACCATTTGTTACCACCACCTTTTAATTGCTTGCATTCATTCCTAATTTAATTTTTATTTTTAATTTCTTTATTTTTATTTTTTGTACCATTCCCGACCCCTTCCAACCAAATGCTCACTTCTACAGAGTCTCATAACAATAAATCAATAAAAGAAAATTGTAATAGAACTGAAACCCGACAGCCCTTGTATGCTAATACGACTTCCAATCAAATTGATACAGATGCAGCTGAACTTTTACCGGCCGTTTTGGAGAGAGACTTTATGCAAATATCATCGTTACAAGAGGTGCCCAATACCGATTTAGGCTTGGGCTCTATGGTCGAAGTAAATATACCAGAGTCAAATGAACATTTATATGGAGTTATTCGTTGGATTGGCATACCACCTGGGCAAAAGGATATTTTAATTGGTGTGGAACTTGAAGATGACTGCATCGATAAACAACTCACAACAACAGATGGTGGTTATAAGGGTATTTCGTAAGTACAATTATTATTAGTGATAAAATTATTTCATGAGTTCTAAATTTACACTATCTATTTACTTTTTAGATTGTTTAAATGCCCAACCGGTCGTGGACTTTTTGTTACCAGTGATCAGTGTTCGATTGACAGGCGATTTTTAGGTGCAGAGGGTGGAGCGGTTGGCTATGACATTTGCGAATCAAATGATAAAAAAACAAAAACCACAAACGGTTTTCATGACGACCAGTTTGGTCAAATGGAATGTCCAGTTGTATCAGGAGCAGTGGCACCGATAAGTAAGTTTGTTTATAAAAGAACTGTTTTTCTAATGAAATTGACAAATATTAAAGAATGCTTGTGTTGAAATCCATTCCATTAGGAGTATAATTATTTTTAACCTAAAAATTCCACAATTTAATTATTTTACGTAATTTTTCGAACTACATATATTGGTTTAATCGAAAATTGTTAAATCAGCCTGTAGTATGTTAATTTTAAATTGAATGTGCATACTATTTGACCAAACTATTTAATGAAGGCTAATACCATAGTAGCATTTGATTTCTTCACATTTTTAACCTATGCAACATTAACAAACTCGGTCAGTACTAGAGACGAGCGATATTTCTGTACCTGTGATTCAATCACTGTTATTGAAAAATCATGAATCACAGTTGTGACAAAATTTGTCAAGTAACTGCTACTTGCAAAGTCGTTCTTTTCTATTTGTTACATACACAAAATTATGATATTTTGTTGCGTACAATAACGATAAATGAATAATGTTGCTATTTCTTGATTTCTCTCTTCTTCCTTATAAGTATTTCTTTTTTAAAATTCAAAGTATATTTTAAGGCGCATTTAAATCTTCCTTGGAATATTTCTTCAGTAAAAAAATAATAATGTTTTTGTTGTATGGCTTGACAATTAATTACCCTGCTTTAAGAGAACTGAAAACAGTGATCACAGTCGCCGTTTTAAGTAATAGTGATTTCTAAATCACGATCTCTGTTCACGATGTTCTTTAAAAATCACGGGATCGCTCATCTCTAGTCAGTACGAAATACCCTTCTCTGATAATTTTATGTTTCTTTTCTCTCCGAAAGAAAGATTTTGGTTACGCAAAATATAGGGGAAGAAGGATGATTATCACGAAAATGAATTTAATGTTGTAAAGACGAATATGATGAAGTAAACTTCTAAAATCGTAAATATCTCGAATACTATTTGTAACTTTGACTTTTTTAATTTTAATAAAAAGTAAAAATACACCAACGGTCACATTTTTTTTGTCACTATATCATGTAGCTTAATCACCCCTATCGCGAATATTCTGGGAGTAAGTTGGTTGGGAGCTAACCTACATTTCCATTCCCAACAAATCGGAGTCGAGAATATTTTGGGAGTAAAAGTTTCTACTGTGAATTATTTGTGAGTAATACAGGCATGTTCTGAAAATCTCAAGATTTGAAATAACTTGTGATTTCAAAATCACAATTGTGATTTGATGCTGTTCTGAAAACCACAAAATTTTTTACTTTTCAGTGTGATTTTATCTTTTCGAAAACACAAGAAAACAGCTGATTTTTTGCTTTGATTTGGTGACATTTCTTAAAAAAAGTTGCAATTAATTAGTTTAAAAAAAATGCATAATGTGTTCCAAAAACTCACAAAATGTTGTTAAAATCGGAAAAAAATCAAAATTGGTAAAAAGGGCCAAAACTGCAAAAATGTTGAAATACGAAAAAATTATTTTATCGGGAATGAAAAACTTCGCAAAAATTGCAAAAACTAAAAAACAACATTGGTTTAAAATTATTGAACTTGTAAAAATAGTTAAAACTCAAAAAAGACGCTTTCGTCGTGAAATTCACGAAAAATGTCTAAAATAATCATTAAAATTTATAAAGAACACATCAAATACTAATTTTGGCATTTTTTTTTTATAAAATTCATGAACAAGTTGTCGCAAAAATAAGCAAGTGATTTGAAATCGGCAGCCACTTAACTAACCGGTTTGAAATCACATATTTTCAAATAAATATTTTGTGTACGTAGGCTGAGTCCTAATACATCAAAATACATTGTAGTTATGCAAATTCTTAGTTGCGTTGTTTTTGTAAACAAAGTAAACTTGCATCACTACAATGTATTTTGATGTTTTGGAACGCACCCATACTTGTGAAAGGAAAATATACACATTTAAAAAATTAATAGCGTTTAACTGTGTTTTGTGGTGCTGAAGCAACCATAGAGATTGCAGCAATGATACGTGAGCGATGAATCGCGTGCTCTATCGTTAACGGAGATAAAGTAAAAATAATACAGATTTAAGTGGGCTTATCTCTAAATCAAATGTTCTTTACAGATTCCATAATATTACAGATTGAATAAAGATGGATTCCGATACCTGTTGAGCGTGTTAAGAAAAAAATTTGCCTGCTAGCCGTAAGATGTTCGCGATAACTCCCACAGCGAAAATTAAATAATATAAAAATAGTGTTTGTGTGTGCAAAACAAATAAATTTTAGTGCATTTTCAAGTGCAAAAATTACGCTCTCTGATGAGTGTTGAGTTGCCTCTCTCAGTGTGTTGGATAACAAAATACCCATGGGTGTGAAGAGAGTTGTCAATTTGTTTTTGACAGGAGCCCAGTTGACTACGTATAATCTATGGCTTTGACTCTGATGTATGTATATGAAATGCTTTAGATCAAGGTAGATCGAATTGATGCGACGAAGCAACTTATTTTGGGAATTGGGGAGTCAAAAAATGTATGAGAAAAACTCAAAGCGAATATTAAAATGTGAGTGGATTGGTAAAATACACTACAATTTGACAGCAAAATTACCGAACATATGGGCTGATGCACAGACCTTATATATCGAGCTTGGCTTTAGGTTTTATTGAATTACTTTTAAGATAGCGTATGCTTGTTTGGATACGATTTTTTGCTTCATGATACAACTTTTTCATAATGAAATTAGTGAAGGCTAATTTCGCGTTCATCAATTTAAATTTTTCAGATCTCTACTTGAAACAGAGAATTTTATAGTTTGGTGTGATTACTTCGAACTAATTTGCCTTTGGGTTCAAACGATTCAAAAAACGAAAAAAATCTCCAAAAATTAAAAAAATCAACAAAACGAAAAGAAGCGCCAAAACAAAAAAAAGCGCAAAAAACTAAAAAAATTCCAAAAAAAACCGAAAATATTGTCAAAACCAAAAGTATCAAAACCGAAAAAATCGCTTAAACTAAAAAATCACCAAAAACTGAAAAAAATCCCAAAAACCGAAAAAAGCGCAAAAACTTAAAAAAGCACCTAAA
This sequence comes from Panzeria rudis, assembly GCA_956483635.1. Lineage (NCBI taxonomy): Eukaryota > Metazoa > Arthropoda > Insecta > Diptera > Tachinidae > Panzeria > Panzeria rudis. Next base: position 46,269,029 of record OY101449.1, on the reverse strand, counting down.
CTAAAATAGATCGCTAAAACTAAAAATATCGCTAAAAAGTGAAAAAAGCATTAACACAAAAAAAACGGCAAAACCAAAAAATCGCCAAAACTAAACAAATCGGGAAAAAAATGCAAAAAACGAAAAATCGCAAAAAAACCGAAAAATGATAAAAATTAAAAAAAGGGTCAAAACTAAAAAACATCGCTAAATCAACAAAAAGAAAACTTAGAAAATAAAAAAAACTAAAATTAAACGAAAAAGCAAAACGAAACAATTTTTAAAATTAGAAAAATGGGCAAACACGAAATGGGATATACATATGTGTATTTGTACGGAACCCTTCATGTGCGAGCCAAAGTCGCACTTTACTGAATTTATTTTGTATTATGATTCACAACTACTTTTAGTTGTCTTCGAAATAAATTTCGAAAAAAAGGTTCTTATCTATACTCTCTGTTTTTTTGAAACCATAGTAGCCATCACAAAATATTTTAAATATTTTTAGTTTTGGCCTTACTATTTTTCCTTTACATTTTGTTTTATGGATATGGCAACAATATTGGTTGACAAATGGGATAGGTTGGCGTCTAAAATCACTATTTTAAAAGTAATAAAAAGTATCACAAATAAAAACCAAAACACAACTGAAAAAAGAAAGTTGTAATCCATAATAAGAATTTGAGAACTACGACTCAACTATTAATTTAGTTGTGAATCATAAATTTCAGACTTATTAAACTTTTTCGTTTTAAAAACCCATAAAGTTAAATATATTATGAAATCAGAAAGTTAAATATATTATGAATAAAATAAGCCATAAATCATTAAAATCGATGCACAAATGTGGATTTCATTCACAATTAAGTGAGAAAACTTAATTGACAAAAATTGCCATTTTCATACAACACACATATTAAAATTTTTCTATTGGAAATTTTGATTTTTATCAATTGAGTTCCTTCGCTTAATTATAAATAAAATCGACATTTGTTCACATATTTTAATGATATATGGCATATTTTACGAGTGTTCACAATACACCTTGTTTTCTGATAACTGATTAAAATCTAAAAGTTTTACCCATTTAATTCTTTTTTGAGCCTGAAAGCAAACAAAAATTTAGTTTCGCATGAAAATAAACATCTTTCGCCGTTAATTTCCGAATATAATAAAGTTTGTATGGATGACTTAAAGGTAATTTTATTCCGAATCTTTTGGTGGCTTATTTATTCAAATCGGACAATTTGTTCCCAAGTTAGGGTGAAATACTGATGTAGCTAGTGGAAATATTAGTCAAACGCATAAAAAAATCTGAGCCCGATAGAAAAAAACTGAAAACGGATTTGAATTTAGCGCATAGAAATCTTTATATCCTATATATTTGTATATAAAGTCGATTTTTGCTGTAGACACTGTACAACACGAAAAAAAAATTTCAAGGTTCTGTAAACCGATTCTGGTGGAGAAGACAAAAAAATATACGTGTGTCGGCATTATGAAAGATCACATTGGAATATTATTTTAGGGAGGGTTAAGTTGTTCCCCTTTTGGGCTGATAGTGCAGCATATCGGTACATGAAACTAGTTGTTCTTTACAACTGAGGTGTAGGGTATGTTCAGCAACTATGTAGAAAATAGTGGGACAAATATTTTTGAGGAATATATTAACCCTCTGACTCCCCCCACATAACGGTATTTTTTTGGCTATTTTCGCAAAAGAAATCGCAAAGAAACACCCCTAAACAGTGGGAATGTGGGTGTAAAATGTTCTAAAAAATGTTGGCCATAACATTTTACTATATATATTCAAAGACAACCGAGCTCCACATTCAACTTGTACACCAGAAATCATTAAAAACTTAAACAATGTTTAAGGGTTAACTTCATACTTGTTCACATTTAGTACTCGGCATAAGACATTTTGTAAGTCTTACGTTTACGGTATAAGATGTGCTCAGCACTTTTATTGAAAACACCACGAGAAAAATTTTACTGGAACATTTTAACCCTCTAACTCTCCGCTTTCTGTGTCTTTTTGTTCATTACTTAAAAAAATGTGCAAAATACTCCCCTTCAGCGACGATATAGGGGGGGCTGAAATGTTCTACAAAAATATTCGCCATAAAATTCTACTATCCTTAAAGAGACCCAAGCTCCTAACTTAGCTCCGACGCTAGAAATCATCCAAAACTTCAAATGTGTCTAAGGGTTATTTTGTACATGCATAATTCTTCTAGGCTTACGTTTAAAGTATAAGATGTGTTCAGATGTGTACAAGACCACGAGGAACATTTTTGTAGAATATTTTTTACCGCTATATCGCCGCGGAAAAGGAGATTTACAAAAAGACCCATAAAACAAAGGGTTAGAGGGTTAAAGTGTTCCAGAAAAATGTTTGCCCTAATATTTTCTACAAAGTTGCTGAACATACATCAGGCCAAATCTTTAACCCCCCCTAAAATAAAATTCCGATGTGATCTTGCAAAACGCCGACACACGTATATTTTTTTGGTCTCTACCAGAATCGGTTTACAGAACCCCGTAATTTTGAAAAAGTTCGAAATTGCTGTATAGTGTAATTATTATAATCTTAAGCATGGTACTCTGTTCATCATTTCGTGCGAAGTGCTGTCAAAAGTCCATATAAAATAAATCGACATGAATTGTTCATGAAAAAAATTTGCAGAAGTAGTTTATTTTGTGAAAACATATGAAATGTATCTGTAACATTTTAAGTTTTCATGCGAAATAATATGAGCACCGTTTGAATTCCCTCTTTCGCTGCCTGGGCTGTTTCGCGAAATCGTTTTTGGTTTCTGAGATATCATGCATAAAAAAGTGAAACTTGGAAAAATGTGTACAAAGTTTTCATAATGTTAGCAGATATACGTGATTTTTTACATATAAACTTCAAAATTTTTAGTATTTTTGCAACTACTAACTACTACATACATACATACATATATGTTGCACTAAATGAGCTATATGTGATCAGAAATGGTACTGAAACCGAATTTAATTAACACTTTTCACTACATTATGTTTTATACATTTGTTTTATTGCTTTAATTTTAGAATGTTCCAGTCTTAATGTATTGGAAGAGTTGTGTGGTAAATTTAAAGGCATACAGGGTCACCACAATTCTTGTTATTTGGACGTTACACTATTTTCAATGTTTGCTTTTACACCGGTGTTCGATGCAATTCTATATCGGCCCCCACAAAAAGATGTAAGTTAAGTAAAAAACGTGGTTTTAGTAATTTATTGAAGTAATCAAAATCTGTATACAATTGTAGGACATTTCGCACTATACCGAAGTGCAAACAGTTTTGCGTGAAGAAATTGTGAATCCATTGCGGAAGCATACGTTCGTTAGAGCGGATCGTGTTATGAAATTACGTCAACTATTGGATAAACTTAGCTCTGTCAGCGGTTTAACAAGCGAAGAAAAAGATCCTGAAGAGTTTTTAAATTGTTTATTATCGCAAATAATGAGAGCTGAACCATTCCTGAAGGTAAAATTCAAAAATAATTTCAAAATACAAGCGCAATGTTATAGAAACATTTCTCTTCTTATTAGCTTAACTCTGGCCATGATGCTTACTATTACCAACTCTTTGTTGAGAAAGACGAACGATTGTTATTTCCCAGCGTTCAACAGTTATTCGAACAAAGTTTTTATTCATCCGACATTAAATTGAAGGAAGTGCCATCATGTCTTATAATACAAATGCCCCGATTTGGTAAAAACTTTAAAATGTATCCTCGCATTTTGCCATCACAAGTATTAGATGTTACTGATATCATTGATGATTGTAGGTTTTTAAAAATCATACTTACTCTCAAGGGCTTAATTATACTTCTTTTGCAGCACCACGCCAATGTTCAGTTTGCGGCAAGTTGGCCGAATTCGAATGCCGTGATTGTTTTGGTGTTCTACAGAATGGTATTGGGTTAGAGAGTACATCGTTTTGTGAAAAATGCCTTGAAACTGTACATATGCATGCAAAGAGGTAAATGTTTTTTACTAATTCTCATTTAGAATAGAGTAGAATAGAATATATTAGAATAGAATAGAATTAGGCGACACCTAGTGGATCTTTTGTGCCATAGATCTATAAATTAAATCAAGCTTTGCATGACTCCTTGTGAAAGTTAGCACAGATGTTGGAGAAGCCCGCCTAATATCATCCGAACACAGAAAGTAAGAATAGAAAACACGCCTTCTACTATTACATAAGACAATACATTCACAGATAATGTGTGCGGTTGTCTCATATTCTTCCAAGCATAAACGACAACTTGGTTACTTTTCCATAGAAGATAGCGCATTAAACTTTATTATTATACATATTTTTATTTAAAGGTTCGAACAAAAATTTTTTTTATAATATTTTTCTCGTTCGAACTGCCGAATAATTGTAAACTTTTATTCGAATATTTGAACTAGAGATGTAAACAAGGCGAATTAATTTTACTAGATGGCAGCGCGAGTGCAACAAATACAACCCCTTAACGAAGCCAGGGGCCAATTGTCTCCAAGTCACAATTTTTTATCGACAAGTTTGGTGACATTTGCAACGAATCGTCTACACTTTTTATTTATTTTTTGACAGCTACGAAACAATTTTTTTATTGTCTCATTTTGTTGTGTTGAAAATAAATGCGGCTGCACGCAAAACTAGATATTTTCATAAAAAATGTAATTTAAATGTCTTACCTAGTAAAGTTTCGTGTGTGTTGACTAGAAGCATTAATATGCACTAGTGAATCTCTGGTGCCTATGTTTCAATGTGGTTCCATAAGAACCACCTAGTCTATAGTTCCAAGGTCACTAGTGGAATCTCAATAACAAGCACATGCTAAATGTATATAGCACAGAACATTGCCTGGGGTACAATTAGTCAGTAGTACTGCGGATAAAGTCAATAGTGAATTAGTACAGTTTTACTGTCGACATTTCCTTCAAAGGCAATACAAAAACAGCAGCCATATTTGGTGCACGGTCGCTGTCAAACTCCGTATAAAATATAAGAAAAAAATAAGCCTTGATTTTTATGTACGGAGCTTGACACCAAAAAATAGAATCTGCTGCCGCTATGCTGCCACCTGTTAAATGAATTCGGCTTGGATGTAACCGATGCGATGTCGACACGACGATAATTTTACCATGAACTCAAATTCAATTCATTTTATTGGGAACGATTTTCCGCCAGCCGGAAGTAGTGCAAACTTTAATAATTTCTAATTGGATAATATCCAATTTTATTGCAATGTTCTGTATTTCGATTCCCAACCATCGAATTACGAATATTCGAATAATTTTTATTCGAAGGGCAAAACTAGCCGATACGTAGGCTTTCTAGATATAGAAGTTTTCTGTGATGTTATCCTATCGGCTGAAAACAGGACATGGCACACTGTGAATTCAACAATTACGACAGGTAGTGAAAGGCGGGCTTCAATATATTTTAATAATCTTTAATCTGAAAATTTTCGTCCGCATATAGCATAGATTGTAATCTATGGCATATGGCGCCTTTGATTTATATTTTGTAAGTTTATTTATAGAGTATAAATATGTAAATAAATAAATAAATATTTGAATAATAAAAAATTTATTGACAATTATGTATGTAGCACAAGGGCGATTAAAATAAGGTCTGTTCATAGGCGAACTCAAGACAATTCCTTGTGATTCTCACTGTCATGCAACATACATGTGTATATGGTGCTTTGCCAGTGATAGTCACAACGAATTCGCTCAAGTTCATTAATACATACACCTTATTATTCGGACTTGGACTTTTTCTACCACTCCTTTTGTTTCAAATATTTAATTTTTTAAAGAGCTAATCATACCAACCGCAAATTGTCTGTGCCGCAAGATTTCCGTGTGATGGCTGAACACATGACCGTCCCACGTTTATATATGGAACTCTTTGCTGTTGTTTGTATTGAAACGTCGCATTATGTAACATTCGTAAAGGCTGGTTCTGGCCCCGATGCCCCATGGTGTTTCTTTGATTCTATGGCAGACCGAAAAGGTAGATTTTAAAATTTCCATTAATAAAACATTTATTAAGTTTTTGTATGTAATATTCTTCCAATATATAACATTAATATTTGTTGTGGATTATAAGCTAGTTTATAAGCAAGGATTTCGCAGGTGCTTATGCCAACTCATCAGTAGACCTTCAAACACATTTTTGAAAACCAACAAATTTGTATGTTTATACAAAAAGTATCAATAAATAAATGAGACATTTTAATATACAATCATGTTAAGTTAAAAGTCATATACAAAAAACCACAACGAAAAATAAAATGAAAGATAACTTGCTTGTTGTGTTTGTTTTGCAAAAGATGTTTAGCAAAATATTTTTGCTTTTCGAAACTATGGTTGAAACGCACTGATGAGGTGGCATAAGTAACAGCGAAATACAATCATATACGGAACCGTTCTTTAAACCAAATCCGAGTAAATTTTGCGTTTTCCAAAAATAAATATTGGGCCTTATCGTGGTTGGCGTTTTCGACTTCAAATTCGACAATTTGTAGTAGATTAAAGAAAATAAGCAACATTTTTCGCCACAAAAACGTAAACCATGATAAGGGGGATTGTGATATTTTAAGCTCTAAAGAATGGAAAACTATAAACAACATTTAAAAAAGTTTTGCTATTAATGGATTTAATTTTTCCAAACCGAGCGTTTTTAAATCAAATCGATTTACAGAACAGGCATGATAGACTAGCTTCTAACCCACAACAAATATCAGTATTTAACTAATATTACTTTTTTCAGGAGAACAAAATGGCTACAATATTCCAGAAATGATAACAGTGCCAGATTTGCCTCAATGGCTATCAGATGATGGAGCACGAATTGTTAATGAAACTTCTTCCAATGATAAAATGTTACCAGAGCATGCCAAACGTTTATTTTGCGATGCATACATGTGCATGTATCAAAGTACAGATGTTATGATGTATCGTTAAAGTTTTCTTTTTCTTTTTTATTGTTGAAAATTATTTTTTATAATATTTATATTTAAAAAAAAACATACTAAGGCCGTTTCAGACTACATTTCAAGTATTAATACTTTTGAGGAAAATGAAACCATAGAATATGCGTAGATAGTCAACTAGCGACCTGTCAAATAAAGACAACTCTCTTCACACGGACAAGCACTGTGTAGTCAACTCACGTGAGCGGGGTAATTCAACACACATCAGAGAGAGAGAGAGAGCAATTTTTACACTTGAGAACGCACTAAAATTCACTTTTTTTGCACACACAAACACTATTAGATTTTAATAAATTTTTTTTTACATTTTGAAACAAATTTCATGTTTCTTCTTTTTGTAATTTTAAAATATTTATTTAATTTTGTTGACATATGCATGTTGAAATTTATCAATGTTTTGAACCATTTTTTCATTCAGCAGAATTACATTTTCCATACTATTTGGGATAATTTTTTTAGTACCAAATAGAATAATTTCAAAAAAGTGTTTAGAAAATCAATATTGCTAAAAATGATTCTAAATCATATTTTCATTAATTAATACAAAATTAATTGTACATAACAACTAAAAATTCATGTTTAAAATATAAAACTTTTGTAAAATACTATTCATACAACAACGTGTGGTTTTAGTGCTGTGATGGAATTTTTATTTTACTGCAATACTAATACAAAATGTTCTACTAACACATTCTTAGACTTAGGTTTTTGAAGTTTTAGTTGACTATCTACGTACATATGAATGGAACTCTGATAAATTGTTATTGTTTTTTTTTTAATTTTCAAACAACAATTAGATCAGGAGGTATTTTATTCAAAAGTACTAATAATTGTACATATTATAGTCTGAAACGGTCTTTAACTGTTATCGTCTTGGTAAGATCCAGAGTTGTGGAAAATACGTATTTGAAAGTTTTAAGCTTAAAGGATCGTACGGAGTTCTTACGCAAATTCACATTTGGAAATTTACATATATTTCTACACGGAAAAATAATCATGTAGCCTTCTGTAAAGAATTGCGTTTGCATATACAAATATTCCTTTATTATGTAATTTACAACACACAAAAACACTAAAAACTAATTACTAATTTCCGAAAAATAAGAAATTTCAAAAATTCCATGACCAAACAATTGTGTGAGCATTAATTTTTGTTTCAGTTGAGGGAAAATTCTCCATTTATAGTTGCAACATCCTTGTAATAGACAATACATAACAAAAGTTCCGTGTACTTTTCTTTTAGAACTCCGTACTAGCAAACGGAAATCCGGAAGTTTTTTTACACACAGTTCTTATGGGAACGTGAATTTCCGTAAGAAGTCCGTACCAGCCGTAATATACAAATGTTTTTTTGTTCATTTATTTAGTTTTTTTATTTGGAATAAAACAAAATTTTTAGTTTAAACTTAAAAACTTCAAATATGTACGTATTTCCTCAACTCTGGTAAGATCCAAATTGTTTCTAGTAGTTTGCTTTATTTGTGTTAGGAGATTCCACCTAAGATCTAACTTCACCCATCTGACAACCGAATGATACATATTTTTACAATGGGCCTGATTGTGTAAACCTCTATGTCGTTTTTTGTAATAGATTAAAGTAACACAACCTGTGTTCTTTCATCTACTACAAAAACGACTTAGGCGCTTACGCCAACGCCTTACACAATCAGGCCCAATCATGATATAACGGGGTATATATTGCGAATTGGTTGCCTAATAAAATTATATCAACGTTGAACTTCGCGACCTTCCCCATTCTTGATAAATTTTACTAGGCAACTTAATACTATCGTATTAACAATCCCCTTTATTCCGTAACAATTTGTCGACGTCACGTCAAGACAATACCAAAAAATTGTCACTTGTCTACTCGCTGTCGACAAAAATTTACTACTAGCCCAGTCAAATAAGCAGAAGCTGAAAATTCGTATACACCTTCGTTTTGGTGTCTTAAAAGTTGTCTCAAACGTCTCATAAAGTCTCGTGTCTGCGTCGTAAGTTATTCAAGGTCAAAGGTCACGAAAATCAGTTTTTCGCAATTATCTCGGTTTTTATAGCTCCAATGATGTTAACAGTTATTATAAAAATTGTAGAGCATAAAATTTGCGACAAATTTTGCATTGAACATTTTTTTCGTACGCCCAACCGTTTTTGAGATAGAGGACAGAGAGTCCGCAGCGTTCAGCCATACTCAGTGTAATGCAAGGTCAACCGTGAATCTCAGTGAATAATACCTTGTATAAAGTTATTAAATCATTGAAATATCATTTACAAGAAATAATTTTTAATGTTTATTAGTTGATACTTTTGAGACAACTTTTAGAACACCATAACGAAGGTGTATACAAAATTTCAGCTTATTATCTCTCATTCCGCAGTGAAACCCTTATATGACTGGACTATGCTATAAACAGCCTCTTTCAATTTTCTATGCCTTAGAGAATAGTAAGTGGCTGTCAGTAATAGTAAATTGTTGTCGATGACGAGTAGAAATGTACCAATGTATTTTGGTATTGTCTTGACGTGACGTCGACAAATAGATACGGAATAAGGGGGAAGGTATTTATGTTTTTATATATACATATGTATATGTATGTATATGCATATATCTCAAAAACAACAGATAAGTGAAAATATATAGTATCAACGTACTCATTTATACCTCGCAACACCTTAGGGACCGGAAAAACGTAGGCTACTCAACATTTTTTTCTTTGTGCTTTGTACTATCAATCAATGGGCCTTATCGTGGTTTGCGTTTTTCGACTTCAAATTCGACAATTTGTAGTAGATTAAAGAAAACAAGCAACATTTTTTATTAATCTATTACAAAACGCCTGATATTTGCCACAAAATCGCCAAACACGATAATGGGAAATATTGATTTCTTTTTATGAGTGTAAAAGTTTAACAAAAAATACATAATGAACACATTAACTTTCATTAAATTATTTATTCGCAATGTCAGATGAATGAAGTTCGGTTTTATGTGGCCTCTTAGACTACTACTGATCGTAACTATAATTAAATAAAGTATGCTATTAATTAAAAATGTCGTGACTTTCTTTAAATAAAAAATTCTCAAAGGATTGTAAAATAAAACCTTAAATGTTTCTAAAAATTTTAAATCGATAAAATTTGTATATGCACTTAAGAATGTGATCATCAAAATAAAATTTGTCTGGATTTATAAATTAAACTAAGCTTTATTTGTTACGTCGTCATATTGAAACTGCAACATAATTCTCAAGTATATATAGCATCACGATTAGAGCTTTTCTTTTCCCGAACTTTTTCATTTCCCGGGAAATCTGGAATTGTTTTGAAATTTTCCGGGATCCCGAGAATTCCCGCTCAGAACAAGTTATTGTAAAATAAGTGCAATTTAGGGTAATATACTTTTTTGTATTTCAGTATATTGATTTCTAAAAAACTTTGCGCTCATAAAATCTATTAAAAAGAAAGAAAAAACAAATATAAGACGGCAGAAATAAATGTGCTTCTATGTATTTCGATATGAAAATTTAAAAAACGAAACGATTTAAAACCTAATATACATATGATGGGCTTAGTACAGTAACTCGATAAACAGCATAAAATCTAAAATTGGTGTTATGTGTTCATTCTCTTGATAGGTCTTAGAGTATACTAAAACCGGAATTTTTCAGGAAACCGAGTTTTGAATTATTTGAAAAATAGCTTTAAAAAAAAATTCGGTTTCGAATACGGTTTTGTGCAAATAAACCGGTTAACCGGTTTTTATAGAATGTATGTGCAATTTTTTCACTTTTTGCGAAAAATCTTTAAAAGTTGTTTCAAAGTAATTCAATTACACTGGTCGACAGTGACATTCCTTTTTGGAACAAAAACACATTTCTAATGGTGACTTTAGATGACATGTTTTTTACATATGGCTTGTCAGGTGTGTGGGACATACGTAACTTTGCATGTTTGTCAAAATTGTCAATTTACACACAGTTTATAATTTTTACTTTCACACGCACATTTGCAATTACATCACAACAGCTGAGTTTTTGCACAATTTTCATAAATATCCCAGCAAAAAATAAATGAACGCGTTCAAAATGAAGTGTTTCATGATCTCTTGAGCACTTGTTTCTTCGAATGCATTCTGAATGCTATCGTAAATCGTAAATAAAGCTATTGTTTTTGAACTCGATTTTACTAGGTTATATATTGCGTAAAATATCCACCAAAAAAGGCATGCAAAAATGGAATTAAATCATTACATTGACACATTTTCATAAAACAAGTTTTAACTCCAAGCAAAAATAAGATGACAATAGCTCAGTGGTAGAGCTCAGTCAGAAGAGCATGATTTGTACCCCAGCTGCCGCAATATTTTTCTTCATTTTTTTATATTTACATGAAAAACGTCATCGAATCAGGGAACTTGCATGAGTTCAATTCATTCATTTTAAGGAAGATCAATTTATTTAAATTTTCACGTAAACACATGATCTCCAATGACACGCTAATGTAAAAATCATGTATGTTCCACCTAAATCGAACCAGTTCGTCATCACTTGAACCCATGACTATACACACGATTTGTCGTGTTATTTTTTGCTGGGTATATAAAGCGGTCTATGCTTTTTAATGTTTTTTCAACAAAACCACACTTTTGTTAATTCAATACAGCTGATGTCATATGCCTTGTCAGATGAAAATAGAACACGCTCTAATTGAAAATTTTTCATATGACGTTGCTTCTGCAAATGTCATCTGAAAATGTTTCATATGTTTCACACGGCATATATAACTTTTGCAGTGGGAAACTTGTCAAGTCAGATGTAAATACATGTCGTCTACTCGTAAAGTCAGCATAAGCGGGTTAATGCGTTTTAAAAATATGGTTTTCAGTTTTTTCCCATCAGCTAGAAATTTTGTTAATGGGCATGTCTAATATTTCGATCGGCAAAACATCCAAAAGATGCATGACATAATTAGCTGCAAACTATTCTAATGTTGTTTTATGATTTGATCAAATCTTTCAGAGTTATTCACAAATTAAAAAAATTTTTTCTATATAGAAACTCATAAAAAGTTTAAAACTGCAAACATTTTACCTGTTAATTTATTGTTCTTCAGGACAGCTGTCTTACGAGCAAAATAAGCCATATATGATGAAAATCGATGGACAAATATTGATTTTATTAGCAATTAAGTGAATACACCCACACATTTAAAATTTACTTACGTTTTAACTTTTTTCAAACAAATTATTCTTTTTTGTTGTTGTATTCAGAACTTCAGGACAAAGCTTGCATGAAAGAAAAAATTTTGAAGTGCTAATGATTATGTAAAATTTCGGGCTTTCGGTAAAATGCATTTTTAACCGACTTCAAAAAAGAAGGAGGTTATCAATTCGTGTGTTTTTTATCTTTGTACACGCATAACTCTGTCATTTGTGAACCGATTTTTAAAATTCTTGTTTTGTTGGAAAGGGTTTGCCTGCAGTTTGGTCCCATAATTTTTTAAAATCGGAAGGGGGGGGGGGAAATTGCTCCCCTCTGTCATTTGTGAACCGATTTTCAAAATTCTTGTTTTATTTGAAAGGGTTTGACAAAAATTGGCCACACAATTTTTTGTCGAAAATCGGAGAGGGAAATTTGCTCCCCCCATGCATAACTCTGTCATTTGTGAATCGATTTTCAAAATTCTTGTTTTGTTTAAAAGGGTTTGGCAAAATTGGTCTCAAAATTTGTTTGTTGAAAACCGGAGGGGAAAATTTGCTACCCCCCAAATCCATAACTATGTCATTTGTGAACCGATTTTCAAAATTCTTGTGTTGTTTGCAAGGGTTCGCTAGTAGCTTGGCCCCAGAATTCTTTTCGAAAATAGGAGGGGGAAACTTACTCCCCCCCTTGCATAATCTTTGACATTTGTGAACCGATTTTCAAAATTGTATTTTTTTTTGAAATGGTTTGACTACAGTTTTTGCTGCAAATTCCCCAGAATTATTAGTATGCGTTTCAAATCTATTGAAATTTAAACTGCTGCACCGATATTTACCAAATTTTCAGTTTGTTACTAATTGTCCATAAAGTGGATCACACAATAAACTTTTTGATATGTAAGGTGGGAGGAGTCGGTAAACCATCGGCACTATCGTTTTCTCCCCAAACGGAAACACCAAATATAATGTTTATCGCCAAACGTTATGATAAAAGCATTAAAATTAATTTCGACTCGAAGAACTGACTAGAATAGTTATTTTTTCGCAAATAATTAAAGTTTTTGTTTTAAAGCAATTATGCTTTAAAAAATAAAATTGATTCCGATTTTAATAACTTAGAGAAATAACTTCAAGCATTATAACGAAGCTATTTTGTAGCTGGGGTGGTACTCGCCGATGTCCAGCGTTCGACATAAATATATTTATTTTTGAAACCCTGAGAGAAAGAAATAAAATACAACACCAGGTTTGCTCAAAAAACAACTACTCTATCTTTAATCACTATTCGGTTAGTAACCATTGACTGATGTCACCTCGTGTCAAACACCTTCTCCGGACCCAGAGGCTCGTACAATGTGGACAACAGGAGAGCGAAACAGAACGCACACGATTATGTATACCACTTTGTCCGGATCCAGGGGCTCATACAATGTGGACAACAGGAGGGGAAGTGGAACACACAGGATTATGTCAAACACCTTGTCCGGACCCAGAGGCTCGTACAATGTGGACAACCCTACTTCTAGATACGTCTAAAGATGGACAACTGGTTCGGACCCAGAGGCTCGTACAAGATGGTCCTCTGCGGCTAACTCCTTACTCAATCAGCCGCCGTGTGACTCTTTTAGAGGTTGTTGCCTGTTGCTACTAAATGATATTCAGATTGTGGTTCGTACCCAGAGGCTCTTAGCAGTATCTGACTTATGCTACGAATACAACTGGGACGAACGACGAATTTTTGGCCACGAATATTCGTCGCCAAAAATAAAACATATTTGTGGTCATGAAAATACACACAATAACGGCGTCGGGCGAAATCCGCCATACGCGGCGAACTCTGAATAGATTTATTTCTATTTCTTAACGTCTATTTCAACGCGTTTGTGCGCCAAGTTCTTTTGTTTTGATCAGCTGTAGTGTAAATTTTTTTGTAAACTAAAAATAATGTTTGCAAAAATGAAATGTGAAATTCAGATTCAAAAATAATTTGTGGAATACATTGAGTTTATTCATGCATTCATTGAGTTATGCATCCATTGCCTTCACTGAGTTTATGCATCAATTGCGCTTGCTTAATAAATTGATAAAATTAATAAACATAACAGAGATGAGACACAGTACGTAAAAGTAGTCGATAACTGCAATGCAAATTTTGTTCATGAAAAAATTGTGGTAAAAAATTAATTTTCATGCATTTTATTCTTGAAAATATTTGTAAACTTAATTATGAACGTTTTTTTAAATTAAAAAACGTTTTTTAAAGAAAAATATAGAAAAAACTAATGTACGACACAAACATATTTATCGATAACATTGAAAATAGAATATAGTTTGTCATACCTGGCTATCAAAAACAGCTGGCATTTTTTAGACGCGTCTACGCGTTTTAAGGCGAAGGTACATAGCATGCGTTAAATACGCTAATGCGTTACAGACTTCTGTAAAAAAAGTTGAAATAGTGTGTTTCCATAAGCCAAGATACAAAGCGAAGTTTGCGACGCGCGTAACTCGCAAAAAGTTGAACATTCTTCAACTTTCACGCGTCGTATACAAAATGACAGGTAGTGCTGCCAGATTCATATGCTAAAATGTTTGTTTAATGGAAATAAATTATTAGAAACTTTTTTTATTAAAAAATGGATGAAAACTGCATTAAATATAAAGAAAAATAAAACTTAAAGGCAAGACAAAATATAGCCGACAAAGGCTTGAAATTGTATAAGCAGAAGAGCATCAAAAGCGTGGTGTGTAACTTGCAATTCTTAAAGCGTTAAAAGTTCGAAAAGTAAGAAAAGCGTTGCCGCGTAACGCGTGGTATGTACCTCCACCTTTACTCTTTGTGCTATGTAACTTGTCACATACAATTACACTGATTCTACTTTTCTGACAAACGCTTATAACGTGTTAAAGTGTGAAACACGTATTATAGACTTTTAGCTTTACGCCGGTGAACGACGAACAAATCAATACCAAGTGACCATGTTTGGTTTTAGTGTTTTAGTTAAAAAAGTTACTTCTTACTTTAATTATTGTTTTATTTTATAGCATTTGAAATAAATATGGATAATAATTAACTATAAAAATTGGTGTTAGTTGTGTTTTTAATAATGTTTAATTTGTCAACTATGTATTTTGCACGCCTCATAAGCGAAGCGTTGAGGTTGGTACTACTCTCACTTCACGCGAAACTACTGATTTATCAAACTTAAAATGGCTCTATTATTATCATATATTGCACTTGTAAAAAATATATACACACACATATTAAGAAAAAATACTATTTTTAACACACATGACATTTTTAATGTCATTTTTATTATTTAAACTAATTAAAAAACTATTTTAAAAAGTTCTGTCTTTGACGTCCGTTTGTCTGTATCTACGGATCCTGTATGTGGTCACGATAACGACCGAAAGACTTCACTAATCGACTCCTTTTTTATTTTTTACGCTTCAGTATAATTAGGAATAGAAGCCTATTTAATTTCACGGTCTAAATGAGATTATGAGGCGTGCACTTTTGGATTTTCCAAACTATTTTTTTAATATGGTCTCACTCTGCACAAACAGTAAACAGCTTTATCAATTATAACAGCTGTTACGTTTTCGTCGCCATTGTGCTTCTTACGACCAATTTACTCAACGAATTTTTATCGACGAATTCGTCGTGTTGGACGAAATTCGTCGTTCGACCCAGCTGTGTTCCTAGCATTACCCTTTTGATTAAACTTGAATAATATATGTATGTATGTAAGTACATACAAACATACATATAGCAACCTTAGTATTGTTTTGGCCCATATACCAAAAAGTCGGAATGGAGAAAAACAACAAAGAAGATTTACATAAAGTTTTCTCACAATATGTCCCATAGAATTTTTTTGTATTCTCACCACTGCTTCCGGCATATGTTGGGAAGAAAATGTACATTTTTGTGAACTTTCATCAATCCGATTAGAAATTAACATTTTTTTACTGAAAGTAAAATATCTTATTATGTGCTCCAGTAGCCACTTTTTTATTTTATTTGTAAAAACTAGCTTTTCTTGCTCCATGTGTATACTAACTGCTGTGTATTGAGTAACTTGTTATTGAGATGAAATTTTCTACTTTTTATTGAAAATAAGCGTATAAATGTTATTAGAAAAGATATTTACGTGGAATAAAAAGTTAATATTGATGAAACTTGGTATTTTCTGATTTTTATTTTTTTATTTAAAAAGAAAAATTTTTTTTACAAAAAATTTATCAAAAATGATGAAATCGAGCACAATGAATGCTTGATATCTCAGAAACCAGGAACAATTTCCCGAAACAGTTTTTGGATTCTGAAAGAGGGTATTCAAAATATACATATATACCCCATATTTAACTCAATTGTTTTTAAATGGTCAGTGGGCCAAAACAATACTAACTAAGATCGCGATATGTATTTTTTTTTATTTTAATTTTTTAACAAACACAACCCGCGAAGCTATTAGCTTGTCTGCGGAAAACACCCAGGGTCTATGGCGGGAATCGAACCCACGACCTCTGGACTGACAGGATAGCATCGCTACCACTCAGCCACAGCGGCAACGCTTCGGCACCGCTTTCACAGAATATGTTTACTAGCTAAATTTTTATTATTTTTCTTCACTTATATTCACACGTAAAATTAGTATTTATTATTATTATTCTCTCTCTACACCAGTTTTCATTGAAATTGAGAAAATTCCAAATGAAATCGAGAATTTCAATTTGAAATTGAGAAAATTTCAAATGAAATTGAGAATTTCAATTTGAAATTGAGAAAATTCCATATGAAATTGAGAATTTTTTGTTTTAAATTGAGAAAACTCCAAATGAAATTGAGAAAATTCCAAATGAAATTGAGAAATTTAATTTTAAATTGGGAAATTTTAAATTGCTAAAATTTAATTATATAATTTTTATTTATTTAATAAGGATAAAAGAAAAGAAAATATAAAAATAAATACAACTCGTAGTATAATTTACCAAGAGGCATATCTTCCAGATCCAGAGGAGATTGGTAAAAAGTTCGTGCAACTTTGGACAGAAAATGAAATAAAATTACTCTCTCATGAGGTCTCTCACTTTGCCAATTTTTGTCATCTTGAACGCTTTTCGCGCAAGTTTGTGTAATTTTGTGTAAGTCTGGGCGATTTCGTTATACATCTGGAACACATCTACATATTTATTATATCACACCTAACACTTACCTTCTATGTATTTCACTTCTACATATGGGATAATTCGACACATCCCGAGTAATAAATTTTTTGTGAAATAAGTGACGACACGGAATGAGTCGTTTTATTTCACCACGCATCGTACTTATTAAACTTATTTCATATTTACCTTTAAGCTCCATGTTGTTCAAATGAAAAATTAATTTTAAATTCCTCGCTGCTTTTACATTTTCTCAATTTCATTTGGAATTTTCTCAATTTAAAACAAAATTTTCTGAATTTCATATGGAACTTTCTCAATTTCAAATTGAAATTCTCAATTTCATTTGGAATTTTCTTAATTTCAATTTGAAATTCTCAATATCATTTGGAATTTTCTCAATTTCAAGTTGAAATTCTCGATTTCATTTGCAATCTTCTCAATTTGAAATTGAATTTCTCAATTTCATTGGAATTTTCTCAATTTCATTTTGAATTTTCTCAATTTCAATGAAAAATGGTGTAGTAAACTGATATTTCTTTAAGAAATTTACCAACCTGAATTTCAGTTTGTTTTTTGCACATACTTCTTATGGCAGACTGAATTTCAGGCAGAGCAGCATACTACGCTTTAGTAATAACTCAACTTTATCCTAGCTCGACTTTAGCTGTTATTCCTTGTGGGCACAGATATTCTCTTTGAAGTGTGATTCAAACGCGCCTGCACTTTAGTGAATGCACCCTTTTCATGTATAATTAGACCTACGTGCACTTGAGGATATGAAGGATAATACTTTGCTCCCAACATCTCATTATAAGATCTTAACTTTTCCTATTGACTTTGAGACTTTTTTACAGCTCAATTAAATATAAGAAACTCTTTATCTGAAGCATCATATTTAGTTTTGCTAAGCTTTTCAGACGCCTTATGAAGTGATGATACATCATATGAGGAGGTCCATAACACAACGCAATAATTACACCATAACATTTTTGTGGATAAACGACAAAATGTAATTTAAGTAAGTAGCATTTTGCTCTGAACCCTTATATTTGATATTGAATTGCAATGTAGTTATTGAGTATTGGAATGCTTTATAATAATAGTCCAGTCAAATAAGGGTTTCACTGGGGAATGAGAGATAATAAGCTGAAAATTCGTATACATCTTTGTTTCGGTGTTCTAAAAGTTGTCTCAAAAGTCTCATAAAATCTCGTGTCTCCGCCGTAAGTTATTCAAGGTCAAAGGCCACGAAAATCAGTTTTTCGGAATTATCTCGGTTTCTATAGCTCCAATGATGTTAACAGTTGTTATAAAAATTGTAGAGCATAAAATTTGCGAAAAATTTTGTCTTAAACATTTTTTCATACGCCCAACCGTTTCTGAGATAGAGGGCAGAGAGCCCGCAGCGTTCAGCCATACTCACTGTAATGAAAGGTCAACCGTGAATCTCAGTGAATAATACCTTGTATAAAGTTATGCAATCAGAAATAATAATATATTTGCCCGTTTTATTTCTTCTTAAAATCTACTTTAAATAAATTAGTATAAAATTAGAATATACAATATTTTCAGAGAAAAAAACATTAAATGCGAGATGCCAGAAATACTCATGTATTTTTATATGGGAAATTTTCAGGAATGTGATGGAAATCGATTATGAAAACGAAGCAATTTTGAAAAGTGTTTTTTTTAATATTTCTTTATTAGAAACAATTTTATCACAACTATTATAAAAATATTTCTTTATTACAAAAGAGTTGTATGTTTCAGGTGCGTTAAAGGGGACTTTCAAAAGTGGTTCGTTTTCAAAATCGATTTCCATCACATACCTGACTACGTGATTTCGGCACGGTTTAGTTTGAAAATTTCGAGTTTTTTTTTAATGTTATATTATTTTCAGGGGAAAAGCTAAAAATTTAGGGGGCGGCCCCAAAGCAAAAAACTAACTTGGAAATAGTGGCCCCTAATGTACATACATATATACTCTCTATCGTAACCCTGCAAACAATTGGAAGATATCCCCTAAGGCAATAGTTTAGCAATATCCCTAAATTGTCATCTAGATGAAAATAATCAAAGCAATATTTTTATTTTCTTTCTTTTTGAGAAAATATAGACAAAAATAAATATTTAAATTAATAAATTTTATTTTAAAAAATATATACATACGAAGTAAATGGATGATAGATAATAACTTAAAAATGTCTGGATCAAAAAAATGGATTAGAAGATTTTAGATGAAGTCACCTTTCAAACAAAAAAAAATTAAAATCGATCTAGCCTTTTGGGAGCTACGGTGCCACTAACGCTGACTCAAGAGGATACCGCTAGAGCACTCGACCAAGTCCCCTTTCAAACACAAAAAAACAGAATCAAAATCGGTCCAGCCGTTTAGGCTCTACGAGGGAATAGATACACAGACACCAAATACACACTACCAACTTATAACACCCCTCCTTTTTGCTCGGGGGCTAAAAAAGGGCGTAATCTCCAAGAACATTGATTTTAAAAATGCAAAATCTTCTTTTTCTCTTCCTAATGCTATTTTGGCGATATCTTCCTATTTTCTTATAAGTGGTTATCTGGCGATATTGATAGTTTATCATCTAGAAGAATCGCTTTCGTATTGCGAAGAAGTATTGCCATCGAGACACGTTTCTTCCCGAAGGAAGTATCTTCCGCAATACGAAATCGATTATTGCCGCAATAATATATTTCATCCAGGCAATACGTTTGTCAATACATATGGTGTATTTCTGTGTTTGCTGGGAAAGGGCTTCGGCAACACATCAAACTGTTTGATCAAATTCATGTATGTATTGGAAATATTTTGTTTTGCTTAGGACAGCAACACATCAAATTCATATTATAAGACTTCATTTGGAAGTTGTTATGAAAAAGAAAGAACGTGATTTTTTGGGCGGAAATATTTCATTATTTATTAAAAAACTTTTTGTTTGTTGAAAATTAGTTTTTAACACCCTTTTTTTTAATTTTTTTAATTCCCTATTTAAATCCTTTTCATATGCAGTTCGAAGCGAGTTAAATTTTTGTGCGACATCCTTTTTGCCGCATTTGGATATTTTTCTGTATATCGCGCCCTTAGTATTGTTTTGACCCACCGACCATTTTCAAAAAAATTTAGTTAAGTATGGGGTATATATATTTTGAATACCCTCTTTCAGAATCCAAAAACTGTTTCGCGAAATTGTCCCTGGTTTCTGAGATATCAAGCATTCATTGTGCTCGATATCATCATTTTGATAAATTTTTTGTAAAAAAAAATTATTATTTTTTAAATAAAAAAATAAAAATCAGAAATCAAGTAAAATACCAAGGGCCTGCCCCACGATGTCGACAAGTCGATGTCGTTCTCTTATTTATATTGAAAACAATAATAAAAAAATTAAATTTGTTTTTGTTTTCAATATAAATAAGAGAACGACATCGACTTGTCGACATCGTGGGACAGGCCCCAAGTTTCATCAATATTAACTTTTTATTCCATGTAAATATATTTTTTAATAACATTTATACGCTTATTTTCAATAAAAAGTAGAAAATTTCATCTTAATAACAAGTTACTCAATACACAGCAGTTAGTATACACATGGAGCAACAAAAGCTACTTTTTACAAATAAAATAAAAAAGTGGTTAGTGGAGCACAAAACAAGATATTTTACTTTCAGTAAAAAGATGCTAATTTCTAATCGGATTGATGAAAGTTCACAAAAATGTACATTTTTCTTCCAAACATATGACGGAAGCAGTGGTGAGAATACAAAAAAAAATCTATCGGATATATTTTGAGAAAACTTTATGTAAATCTTCTTTGTTGTTTTTCTCCATTCCGACTTTTTGGCATAGGGGCTAAACCAATACTAAGGTCGCGATATATGTATTTCAAGCAATATCTCGTATTAAGCATTTTTTTAGTTTCTATTGCTTGCTTTATTGCTTCGTTTTAACTTGCCATCAAGCAGGCAAACTACGATAAACTTCACTAAATTCAAGAATGAAATTTTGTTCATCCGCTTTTTAAATAGTGTGTCTTCAAAGAAATGATGTCGCTGCAAAAACTAAACAAAAATGACATCTGGAATAATTACACGGCCACACATCAAACAAGCTTCAAATTTTGTCAGCGGCCTTAAGGGCCGTGGCAATTTATCAAACTGTTTGATCAAATTCATGTATGTATTGGGTAATATTTTGTTTTGCTTAGCACAGCAACACATCAAATTCATACCATCAAACTTCATTTGAAAGTTGTTGTGAAAAAGAAAGAACATGTGATTTTTTGGGCGGAAATGTTTCATTATTTATTAAAAAACTTTTTGTTTGTTGAAAATTAGTTTTCTTACTCCCTTTTTTAATTCCTTTTAACTCCTTTCCATATGCAGTTCGAAGAGAGTTACAATTTTGTGCGACATCCTTTTTTCCGCATTTGGGTTTTTTTCTGTATATGTTTCAAGCAATATCTCGTACTAAGCATTTTTTTTATTTCTATTGCTATATTGCTTCGATTTAAAGCAGGCAAACCACGATAAACTTCAATAAATTCAATTTTGTTCATCCGTTTTTTTAAATAGTGCGTCTCCATAGAAATGATGTGGTCGCTGCGAAAACTAAACAAAAGTGACATTTGAAGTAATTACACAGCCACACATCAAACCAGCTTCAAATTTCGTCATCGGCGGTAGTGAAAATCAGAAGTGTTTTGTTTTTCATCAAACTCACATCAAACTATACGTGTGCTTTTTTTTGCACTAAAGCAGTAAAAAAATCCCTATTTGATCCAACAGTTTGACGTGTTGCCTCGCCGCTTAAGAATACAATATTAAGCTTAAATATACATATATAAATGAAATTTATTTGCTGACGGTTAAGCATTGTCTATATGCATTTCATTGGTGCTTTACCAAATCGTCAGTAGACTTCAACCATACTTTTGAACATATGATAAGCCCTTTATCATATATACAGACTTTCAAAAACCATTTGAGAGTTTACAAATAATAAATGATTTTCAATAACTAAATGATTTCTTATAACTGTTCAAAAGTATGGTTTAGCTCTACTGACGATTTGTTACAGCACCAATGAAATGAACAATGCTTAACCAATAGCAAATAAATTTCATTTAAAATAAAATTATGACAATATGTCAAATAATAAATTTCTTAAAGGATAAATACATATGTATGTACATATACATATTAAATACTTCTCATGTTTTTCCATAAAATAGCGTTGACGATGTTTGGTTACATGTTTATTATTTAAAGTAAAATATGTTTGCTACTTGTGTACCGGACAGCCGGTAGTTGGTAAATAGACAGTCGAATAATCAGCAGCCCATACAAACACAGCCGGTAAAAAATTACGGAACGTCTGGTATTGACCAAATAAATGATTTGAAAATATAGAAACACAAAAAGGCTAAAACTATGACGCCACTGAGTCTACAAGCTAAAGACAACTAAGGATAAAAAGCCAAATGAAATGAAACGGATGGAGATGAAGAATAAACGACTAAAGTCTATACAATATACATACGAGTATGTACATAGTTTGAAACAGATTCATATAGACACAGTTTCATAAATACTTACATACATACATATATATATGTATGTACATTAGGGTGGAGCATCGATGTATGAAGGGGAAAAAAGTTATCCGATCGATTTCGAATATCTCCAGAATGTCACATTTAGGTAAACTATATACAAAAAAAAAATAAAGTTTAAAAAACTAAAAAAAAAAAACGTTTTAAGAGCAAATGGAACTAGAAAATAGTTTTTAAGTATGAAGAGTTTATGTTACAGCAATTCCAACAATTACTAATTAATATGGAATAAGATTGAAATAAAGCTTAAGTTATGTATTAACAAAATAATTCACTTATATGTAGTACAAAATCGTGGGGCGCTTGATATTAAATGTTACAATATATAGAAAATTGCACACCACGCCTTTTTACTATAAGTGAATCATTTTGTTAATACATAACCTAAGCTTTATTTCAATCTTATTCGAAATTAATTAGTTTTGTTAGAATTGCTGTAACATAAGCTCTTCATACTTAAAAACTATTTTCTAATTTTGAGTTCCATTTGCTTAAGTTTTAGCCTATAAACTATAATATATTTAAATACGCGCTGCTGTCAAGCTTGGTTTACCTACCTGTTGAATAGAAAACTATTTGTCACAAGTCACTTTTTTGTGTGGTTTTTACAGAGAAATAAAGATGTTTTACCAAAGCCTATACAATAAAATGATTTTGTGTTGCAATCAATAAACACGAATACGTTTATTACCTGTTACAACGTACACTGAAAGAATTTTACTTCATAGAACCAATAAAACAATTTTATTAGGTGTTTTTCATTAATCCAATGACAATTTCACAAATCAAATGAAAATTTCATTAGTATTGTGATAGAATTTCATTGGTTGAATGACAGTTTGATAAATCCAATGAAAAGTTTCATTAATATTGTGAAAGCATTTCGTTGGTTGAATTTTAATGAAATTTTCGTTGGTTTAATTTTAATGAAACTTTTGATGGGATTTATGAAATTGTCATCAACCAATGAAATTCTTTCACAATATTAATGAAATTTTTATTGGATTTGTAAGGCTGCCATTGGATTTGTGAAATTTGCATTCAGTTAATGAAAAAATCGAATAAAACTGTTTCATAGGTTTTATGAAGCAAAATTCTTTCAGTTTATCCGAATTGGTGATTAACGCACTATTTGCAAATAAGAAGTTTGACGTTCCACCTTTACACATGTTTGTTAATAAAAAATAGATAAATATATTAATAAATAGATAAATATTCTGTAATTTAATAAATGACTATAAAAAATATTTGACAGCATTTTACGTTCTTATTTGCAAACAAGCAGTGCGTATAAACGTAGTATAAGTTTAAAAACACACTGAATCACTGTCGTCCGGCAGTCTGCCTTATATAGTAAACGATAAAACCTTGTAGTAACTTCTCCGACATTCTGGAATGTATCTTTTTTATCTTTAATTCTACTGTAATGCAGGTCTCTTTTTATCTTTAAGTATACGAATGATCATTGGGTCTTGCCATGGCATAAGGTATATGCGTGTTTAGTGTGCATGAGACTTTTCTTATGCATGTTTATCTTTGCACACACACACACACACATATTCTAATGTTTTCAAGATTATTTTGCAACTTAAACAAATTACGCTGATAACAAGTTTCTTACTGCTGAGTTTGTTTAAGCTATCGCTATCTACATTGTCCTTTAACATTCGCGAATAATCTTGGATGTTCTCGGAAATGTTTCCAGAAAGTTCTATTTCCGCTATTTTTGAATTCTTAACGGCTTTTAAAAGTGCTGTCAATGTTTTATTTTGACATCATAGGCAATGTTCTATTTAGGGTTACCAAATGCAGATTATCATCAGAGCTGTCACTTTTATGTCGATATATTTGAATCTGCATTTTTCATATCGTAACACTGCCGCCCACTTAAACCTGTTCGTCCCGAAGAGGCACACAATCACCTTTTCCATAGTTCGCCAGTCGTTCGAGGTGTACTTTTTTCATTTTGGACCTTGGACTGTTGTACTTCTGTATCCTGCAGACGACGTCATTCAACCTTTTCATCACCTTTCATCCCAGTGAGTCCGTAGTTTTGGGGACAATCCTTTCTTTCATTTTACTAGAGTTACACTTCTAGGTGGCTGTTTGATCGGCCTCGCTTCGCCTGTGTTGATTTCATGTTTTACTATTGCCGTTCTCCCTTGGCTTTGATTTCTCAAGGTGAAGACGCTGGCGTGCCTTTTTAGCAGCTATTTGGATTTATCTCTATGAGGAGCTGCTAGTCCTGCAACCCATTTCCTTACGTATTTGTCAAATTGTACTCGCTCTTTTGCAGATACTTATATTGGCAGATTCTAGCTTCTTATCACAGTTTATTATCGTTTCTGCTAGAGTACATTGGCCTATATCGGAATTCCCTTTGATGACTTTTTCATGGCCTGATAAATTAAGTACTCTTATAGGGATTTTTCCTCCTTTACACATTTTTACGAGGGCTTTTGCTGTTAATAGCTCGCTCTTAATTGTTGCTGGTTCTACTATCGACAACCGATTGTCGTCACAATCTCCCTCCATACGTGCACATATTACTGATTCAGACTGTGGTGGTAACGTCTCCTTTTCAATAGCAACTAGTTTTCTTACATGCGTCTGATTATCATATCCAACATCAACTTGTTGCTCCATATGCAGGTTGATGCCATGGTTTATAATAAAATCGGTTCCAATAAAAGTAAAATTACGTTTTCCCCTTATATGAGATTAAGAGAAAAATTGAAATATTGTTTTTATTAATCTGCCGACGTTATCTCATCTTATCTCAAAGTTAATGTCTCGTGAAGCCGCGGTGTTAAGTTTGTCTGAAATCTGACATTTTTGCTATTAAAATAGTAGATACATATATTGATTGTAATGAGTTACAACTATAAAAAATTTTTAATGTCATCATATGATGTTTCACAAATTGCTCAATTTGATCTAATTTTCAAAATCATGATGTGTAGGGGGCTGAAAGAAGGTCGCAATACTTATTGCATTACTTTCATTATGCTATTAAAAATATATATTTCATTATGTTATTAGAAATTCGCAAAACAATTCTGACGATCCACCCTAATGAACATAGACATATAATCACATAAGGATAAATTATGCACGTGAATGAATGTGTACCAATATGTTTATCCTGCTTCGTGGCTGAGCGGATGTTCTGTTAGATGGTGTGGCTAATGCATTGGAAACAATATAAAGACGGGTTTAAAGATTTGTTAAATAGCAGATAATTTATAAAAAAAAGAATGTGAGTCCGATCACAGGGGAGATGTGTAAACATCTAGTAATGAAACACTTCACCTTCTACCGAAACATTCTTCTCATCATTCACCCGTTTCAACTTCGGCGAACCGGGATTCATCCGCTTCTTTTTCACCCTCGTACCTTCCTCCACACCCGACAAATCGCTCAAACCGATAAGCTTCGCATCAGACACCTCTGACTCACTCCCACCAGGCATATCGCCCTTCCGCTTCCCCGTAGACATAAATAATAATATTATTTATTCACCTGCAAAAAATAATATACCCGTACAAAATAGTTGGAATTACCGCAGTTAAACAGCAAAATAACCAACATTCAAAGACAAACGAAGTCAATAAAATACCGCACCAAGTTCAGCAAGAAATTCGGTAAAACCGAAAACCCAGTTTTTTTCAAAAAACCCGGGTTCAAAAACGAGACGAACCGGGTCTGAGTCCCGAAAAACTAAACACAAAATCCCCTAAATCCCAGAAGTTTCCGGCAAAAATAAAAAACGGCAACGCCGAAATACTCACTCAATTCAAAAACACGGCAACACAGCACAAACCAACAAACGTACGACCTTACAGCAGGAGTTTGACCTTGAGACTCCCTTTGCCAGTGTTAGTGTATTTCTATGCAGCTGTTAAGTTTCTCAGTACTTCCCTGCAGCTAAATGTACAACTAGTTACGTTTTGGGACAGTCATTATACTAGTTGTAACGTTACTATTCAACAAAGGACAGTCATCTTACTAGTTGTAATGAAACTAGTAACTAGTCAAACAACAACGTTTTGGAACAGTCATACAACTAGTTGTAATTATACTAGTAATTTAAATTATTTTTTAAAAATTTACATATTTTCAGGTGTAAATACATAAAACAAAATTTTAGCTCTAACTATGTATAATAAGTAGAAAGTGGCTCAGTGGATAGAGTTCATCCCTTGAAAGATGAGAACTGTGCGTTCATACCCCGGTTGAGCCAAATGTTTTTTAATATTTAAAAAACTATAAATAAAGAAACTAGTAACCGCACTAGTCTATAATAGCTAGTATTTCAACTAGCATATAACTATGTACAAATGAACTAGTTGGGCTCCTATGACAAGCTAATGTTAAAATCGATGGTTTGATATATGGAAAAAGGACAGTTAGGCAACTAGTCTGAATAAAAAAGCCACTAGTATATTTCTAGCCACATACTAGTCATTTTGTCTGCAGGGTTCTTGTTGTCCGTATGCTTACACTAATACACTCATACACAGCTCACACAGCGTTATTACAATCTTACTCAACTAAGATTAATCTTACTCAAAATTTGTAATTGTATTGTGAAAAAGATTTTTACCCCCTAGCGTATAGATGTTTACACATCAAAAATTGTTTAAAAAACCATTACCAAGGGGAGGGGAGGCGGATTTAAAGCCCCCTTAAAAAGGTACAAAAATTCCCACATTTCCAGGTTACGTAGAAATGAGATGGTATTTTACCTATCAAGAACTTAGTACCCATTTTGATGTCAGTACTTTTAACGGCCGAAATTTTTGGGGAAGAGTTTTGACTTATTTTCTCATTTATGTTTTTGTGGGGACATTCACTACTATTGATGGCCCAACCGTTTCTGAGATAGAGAGCAGAGAGCCCGCAGCGCTCATCCATACTCACTGCAATGCAAGGTCAGCCGTGAATCTCAGTGAATATTACCTTGTATAAAGTTATTAAATAATTGAAATATCATTTACAAGAAATACTTTGTATTATATATTAGTTAATACATTATAGCTAATAGCATTTTACATATATCTAATATATTCGTTTAATAATACTTACACAAAAAGAATAACATATATAAGTTCCTTTCATTCCTCGAGGGAGCATAGGGCCATACTCGTATTACATGCTGCTGGTGTATACTGGATTTTAGGTGTCGTTCTTTCATGTACTGATTTAGCTGAGTTGTCTAAGGCGCTGGTTTGCAAACATGATCCTTTAAGTATTAAATTTAGCTAAGTATTAAAAACATAAATTCGCAAGTCTGCTCGAGGATTAAATAAGGAGAATTGAACCTAATTCGAGCTTGATTTAATTATGCGGCGGGATTGATTAAAGTACGCAGTAGGATTGATTCAAGTATGAGGCGGGATTGATTCAACTATGTAGCGGGCTTGAATCAATACGACATTTGTCGCTACTTGTTGGCTAGGCCAGAGAAATGAAAATAAACAATAACAAAACAACAACAAGGGCAGTTCAGTGAACTGTGGCTATCATCAAAGTAAACAAACACCAACACAGTACGAGTACGACTGTGTATAAAGTAGGGATGTAACGAATACCGATACCGATATATCGGCGATACTTCAGATTTTCCGATACATCGGTATCGGCGATATTTTACTGCCGATACGACGATACTTTTAAACATTTTTTCAGAGTTTTTTTTTTTTAACAAATAATTTATTTTTGTTCGATTTTACCATTAATTAAATACACTTCGTTATTTTTTAAATCTTGTTAATATCAATTTTAAAAATTAATAATATTTTATGCTGTTATTTTGCAAAAAATTATTTATTTTTTGTTAATTTTACCAAGAATTCAAATTCAAGCCGTTGTTTTTTAGATCTTATTCCAGCAAAAAAAAGATACTCCAAAGAAGTCATGAAAATGTAGAATTCGCGATCTGAAAGTATTGCAAATTTGGATAATTTCTAATTGCCCTTGCCCTTGCAAGAAGTTCTGTTTTTCGATTATCAATCACCGAATTGGAAGCGATGCTAGGACAAATTTCTTTTTCGGTATTCTATAATGATTTTTCCTTAAGGAAAAAGGATAAAAAAGTACCCATTTTCACAATTTTTTTTATGCGAATTTAAACTCAGAACTGTATTTTCATGTAAATTTAAGTGAATAAATATAAACTTAGAAGTCTTTTAAATAATTAAGCTATTAAGTTATTTAGATGAATATTAGTTGATAAATGTCCTTTAAAAAATCGATTTTTTAAAAAGCATGGCGAGTATTTTTTTTAAATTATAAAGGAATTAAACAATTTTTCTTGCTTTTCTACTAATTATCTGCATATTTTTAATATAGATTTGTTGGAAGCAAATAAAATGTAGCTCCTTAAAAATTACTTCCAATGTTTTATCAATTTTAAATATTCTCTCTTATAATGTAATTTTGTATAATAAAAAATTGCACTTGAGTTTTGTTAATCTAAACTTGAACTCAATTTCAATATTCGTATCGGTATCGGAATCGGTATCGGCGATATTTATTTTTAAATATCGGTATCGGTATCGGATCGGCAAAACGGCGTATCGTTACATCCCTAGTATAAAGTTTATAAACATTGTCGTATTTAAAATAAGATTATTTTATTTGAGTAAAGCCGAATCAGTCTAAAATTAAGTGTCTTGCGCTTGAATATTCCGTAATTGAATCAATCTTTCTGTTCTTGCTTTCAGGATTTGTTGTCCAAATACTAGTGACACATTTTTTGAGGGCCCACTGATTTTCAGAAACTTTGGAGGTCTATATAAAATAACCTGCCATTACACTGTCTCAGTTTTCGTCAGATTTTAACATAAAAATGTAAAATATCGTATCTAATGAACAATTTTTAATTTTTCGTCTAAGATCGGTTGAAAATTTAACCTCTTCTATTTTCATCTAATATACAATATGAGTTATAAATGTCATATTTTTAAAGTCATTTATTGAAACCAGACGAAATCTCAGACTGTCGAAAGACGGCGTTATTATTTTATTTCTGAGACAAATGTGTGTTTCGATTAGCGTCAGTACCTGCCATTACGGCTTAATCCGACGGTGTTCTCAAAACACAGAGTGAAGTTAAGTGTTCACCACCACCCCCGAGTTACCCCGAAGGCACACCATGTGTAGCTTGCAAGGCTCACACAGGTAGCAACTTCTCATGCATGGGAGACCCCACCATGCATAAACACCTTGTTAGAGTGTTTGACCTATCTAAACTCTGCTACATCATTACTGATGCAGCACCTGTTGACTTAGCAACAGCACAAAGAGGCTTTCTGTTGGTGGACGGAAATCCAGCCAATCACTAGCACTGGGCGAGCATCAGTCTTTTAACCAACACCTCTCCCAGCCTTTGGTGGCAACCACAACCACCACGTGGACTCCCGAAGGAGACAGTTTAAAAGTATTTATAATACAATTCACTTGAACGTTCAGTGAATAATACCCTTTTCGGTTAATATAATATTGGGCTAAATCAGCGCCGGTTTTTTTATATTCTTATATGGGTTCCATCAACTGATAACTCCGGAGAAATTGTTTATAGACTTAAAGTCTCTCACAAGAGTTTGCTCCACCATGATGGAATTAGGCATTTTAAATTTAGTCCTTAATAAGGCGGCTAATGCTCGAGCAACACTGGCGCAAATCTTACAAACAGTTGAGTCGTCGGTATTGTAGCAGAACCGTCGGCGAAGTAAAAGAACTAATAAAATGGCTATACATCTTAAACAACTCAAAGCCTTTACTTGACACCTGAGGAGCCTGCAACACTGCTCTACAAAAAATGCGCAATAGCAGAGTTGTAAACTAATTAAGCTTTCTATCTCTCCCACTTCACCACCTGTTCTCTCTACATTATCCCTTTCCCAAAGAAGGCAACACATTAATTAATTAACTGGTAGGCATTAGTTGCCTGATTGTCGTACTTCTCTTTTATATAAAAAAAAGCCATGAAGATTAGCCGCATCATCTTGAACACAAAATTTTCTTATCCATCTAAAATTATTGATATTACCACTTGAACTAACCTCTATCCGTCCCCAACAACGCAAAGCCACCAAAACATGCAACTTGACAGAAGTTTCACATCTTCTTCTGTCCTCTTTAAACATATTAATGATTTTTGCAGCAGTGCTTTTGTTAAAGGGATTATTTCTCTCCCTAAAAGTATTGGCACGTCTTGGAATTTGGGTAATGGTGTCTGCATATAATTGCTTAAAATGTGCATATTTCAGCGTATATGTTTTTGTCCTTTCAAATATATTCTTTACAAACTTACTGATCGTTGCAATTAAATTTATTATATTTATGAAAAATTATTTTACACTTTTATTTTTCGCACTTTTATTTAAAAAAATGCAAAATTATATTCTTTTATATTTAGAAATGTTGACTTATAAACGTTTAAAATAGAGTAAAAGCTTCATTAAATATTTGTAAATTATTAAGGGTTTATAACAACTTAATAACACTATTAAATGTTTATAAATACTGTTTTTGAGATTTTTTCCTTATAAACCTTTAATAGAGATGTTTTAAATTTTTATAAATTAGACTGTAAATTAGTTAATTTTCATGTAAATTGAAATTGTAATTAAATGTAACTTCTGTTTCTCAGTCGTATTTAGTTGTTCTTATTTAATTGTGGCAAAAATATGGTAGCACCATAAAGTACCACAAATTTCCCATAAATTTTCCAAAAAAGCAGCTGTTTAACATAAACAAAGAAAATTTCAAAAAAAATTATTTTTCTTCATTCAGTAAATAAGAATAATGAAGAGTTTCTGCAATGTTTTAAAATAATAAAAACAGCTCATAAAATCACAAAAAGACAAATATAGACAAATAAAGCCAAAATTGTCAGCGGCCACAAATTTTTTGTTTCCACAAGAACAACAAGCAGTCAAAATCATATGGTAATTTATAAAACTTAAATCGAATTTAAATGTACAAGATTGGAGATATATGTAGGTTAGGTTAGGTTAGGTTGTGCAGGTTGCCAGTTTTAAAGATTTAAAAAAAAAAAAAAAAAACCAGCCCACTTGGGTCCCTATAGGTCACGTTGTATTACCTGAAGCGGGAACATGAAAAATAAGTAGAAACCCCCTTACTACGTTTCCCTATTCGGATCAGCGTTGAACCAACCCGACGATCGAATGAAAGAGTTTATCCGTCTGATGTCGCAGTTTGATAAGGCTGCTAGATCCTGAAGCAGCGGGCTGCCCAGTGAAACCACCCTTTGATCGGAAAGGGCGGGGCATAAACAGAGGAGGTGCTCTACATTTTCTTCCTCCTCCTCATTATGACAACTTCTACAGAAATCATTACACGGTAGATTCAATCTCCTAGCGTGCGCACCAATAAAACAGTGCCCCGTAATTACCGCCACAAGTGTGCGTATTTGCCCCCGAGGGATCCCCTCCAAGGTTGCAGATCTACTACAATCATATTGGGGCCATATTAACCTCGAAATCGAGCAGGTGACCTCGTTTGAGCATCTGGTCTGCGCGATCCCAAAAAGTTCCTGCTGAATATGAGATTTGCAGCAGTTTAGCGGTACGCCTACCATTTGGTCCGTGTCTCGAGTGTTCATTCGAGCCCCGGATTTGGCTAAATCGTCCGCAGCAATGTTTCCGGGCACATTGCTATGCCCTGGGACCCAGAGTATCTCTAGGTTTGAATGTCTCGCTATCTCATTCAGAGACATCCGGCCACCAAAGTGGATGTCGAGTAAACACCCGATAGAGACTTGATCGCCGCTTTGCTTTCCGTACAAATTTGGATATCCTCGTCGTATATCCTATAGTACCTCATCCATTTAGCTGCTCTTTTTATGACTGATATTTCGGCCTGTAGCACGCTACATTTATCCTGTAGCTTAAACTTAATTCTCTGTTGATAACGGGGAATAAAGACGCCGCCACCCACTCCCACGTCCGATTTAGATCCGTCCGTGTAAATTTCCTGCACGTCCCCCTGACGAGGGGAGGACGTGCCCGAGAGCACCACGGTAAATCTTTTATCAGGCAGATGAATAGGTGAGCAGTAATCAATGTTTTCCGGCAGACCGTTTAGGAGTTCCAAAATGTTGGCGTGTCCCTTGGGTGCCTTGTTCCATTCACCTGCTGCATCAAGCCTGATCGCAGAGTTCATGGCCAGTTGTCTGACCATGAGATCAGCTGGCAGCCAATGCAACATTGTGAAGAGAGCTTTTGATGGGGTGGTGCGTGGAGCGCCTGTAATCATCAAAGCTGATGTACGCAGGATCCTTTCTATGATCCGGCAATAGGTGATCTTGTCTAATGCAGTCCACCATACTAGCGCGCCATATGTGAGTATGGGCTTTATTACCATGCTGAAGATCCATTTTGAGTTCTTTGGATTTATTCCCCAGTTTCTCCCAATGGCTCTTCTACATGTATATATGTAAGTTATATTTAAATATGATCTATAAAAATTAACTTTCTATTTAAATAGAAATTAAGTTTAAAAACCATTTAATAATTAAGTAAAGAACTGGCGGTAAACCCACATAGCAAAAGGATGTACATGTTCAAATAAACTGAACAAGCAAACATTCACACACACTAGTACTTGTAATTATCAATGATAATTCAAACTAGAATAGAGAAATAATAAAAGAAGCTTAACACAAGGCAAAGAAACAAAAGTGAATATCAATAACTATCAAATGAAATGAAGCTCTAAGAGTGACAGTACGAATTGATTAATTACATACTAGCAAATCCTTCATGTAATATTTTGATTTTTGTATTTTGTTTTTTTAAATGTTAGTATTTTCGTTTTTTCGATATATGTCAGAGTATTTTAAGTTTTCATCCGGTTTGGGTCCGTTATTAACTGGAAGCCATTAATTGCCTGATTGGCTTACTTATCTTTAATTCTATAAACACATTCGCCACAGCAGGCTACACGGCTACACGACTACAAATGCTGATGGCAGCAATTGTCGTCGTGAAGTCAGCTACTTAATTATTTTGAACACGGTAGCTACATCGTAACCAGCTGACATTTTGTTGTTGCTTTACATATTTCAGTGGTGCCACTTTCAAAAGTTTTACTTGTATAAAAAAATCGCTTATTCCAAATGTTCTTACATTGTTACAAAATGTAACAACAAATCAATTTATTTCTTTAAAACTTATTGATTTTTATGGCACTTTTAATACTTAAATTTGTTGATGTTTTTTTCTGTTTAATAAAATAGAATATTGACTTAAGTCAATAATACCAGCATCGTTGAAAATTAAAAGAAAAACTCATGAGGCAGTAGCTTTTTTAACCTTATAGTTTTAGTGTAATTTGTTTATCTCTTTTGGATCCGGAGTTACGGGGCTTAAAACTTTTATTTTTTATTAGCCATAACTCCAAAAATATAGAACGGATATAAGTGATATAGATATCACTTTAAACTTCCCTAAAATACATTTCTACGGGTATACAAATTTTTTAAAACAACTAACCCATTCCGAGTGAAATGCAATTTAAAAATTTTTTTAATCTGACTTTTCACGCAGAAACTGGTCGATACAATGGTACATATGCATGTATATAGTTTTATAGAGAACTTTCCATGCTTTTATTTGAAAGCTGTCACCTATGAAATACGTAAGTTATGGTATTTTAAAGATGAGTTAAATGAGTTAATTTATTTATTAAATCTCATTTTCAAAGTGCCATAACTTACGAACTTCATCGATGATAGTTTTCAAGTATACATCAAATGAAAGCTTGGAATGTTCTCTAGTAAACCAAATACATTTTTAAGTACCATTTAATCGGTAAGTTTTTAAGATAGCGGTGCTTTTACATGAGAAGTCATATAAAAAATGTTTTATATTTAATGATTTCAAAATTGTATATACCAGTAGAAAGGTATTTTAGAGCATTTGAAATGATAACTATTACTACGTTTATACGCGGACTATTCGCAAATAAAAATCTTTGCAAACAAGTTAATTCACTGTTTATATGTATGGCATAGCAAAATACAAAAGCTTGGTAGCACTTCTATAGAAGACTTTTGTATTTTCACAAAAAAATTTATTTTTGAAATGTATAAAAGAGCAAATATTTATTTGTTTTAATTGTCACTATTTTTTCCATCAATATTTTTCGCGAAATATTTTTCTATTAATTGTTTTGTTATTAACAAAGCGTGGCAGCACCAAACATTTTATTTGCAAATAGTGCGTTAATTGCGAATAGTTTTCGTGAGTTAATAAGTCGCAATAAAACAATTATATGGCAACAATTTACAGTTTTTTTTTGCTGCAAATAACCCGTGCGTATAAACGTAGTATATATCGTTTATATCCATTCTATATTGTATACTGATAGAAAAAGCGTCATAACCCTGATGTAATCTGACATCAATGCTATGTCAAGTGTCTTCATTTTTGACCCCATGACACTTAACATCATGGTGATGTCAACCTTTATATCAGCTGGTCATCAATACCAATGATGACAAATCTATCATCAATGCAATGACACACCAACATCAGATAAAGGACGAATTGACATCAATTTTATGTCAAAATGTCATCAATATGATGTCATTGATAGAAACCCCGTCATAACGCTGATGTAATATGACATCAATACTATGTCAAGTGTCTTAATTTTTTGACCCAATGGCACTTTACATCATTGTGATGTCAACTTTTACATCACCTGTCATTAATCATCTTTGATAAACTATAATTGATATTATGGCGAAATAAATAAAAACTACAATATAATTATGTTTTTATTACAATACAAATTGATTTTATTCATATAATATTTCTTACAACAAATTTTCACTTTTATTATATTACTTATTATATTCTCTATCCACTTTTGCTTTGCTATTTATTAAGTTGATATAATTACACTTTTTTCCACAAGTAGTAGGAAGCCAAAAGCAAATAACAACAAAAATAAAAATACAAAGTAACTTTAAAAACAAAGCATATTAATACCAAGTGGCCTTATTATTGCAACAACAACTTCACTTTACCAATCTGTCATGTTAAATGCATACATAAAAACTTGTTGTTTATTTTTTTTTACATAGAGTTTGACACTTTGGTAAAGTCAGCTGATGCTCATTTTTACTAATAGGGCTACCTGGTATCAATTCGCCTTGCTTTAAAAACAAACAAAAAGAAAAAGGTATAATCAAATCAACTTATAACAAATAATTAAAAATATGTATATATATTTATAGTTATAAATTTCACTCACAAGAACTCCACGCGGTACTATTTAATTAACTTTAAAAACACAACTGATCTAGAAAAAACAAACAGAATAGTTTTGTGCCACAACTTCTTTTATTTCATTTGTGTCAAGAGTATGTTTTTGTTGTTTTTCCGCACTTTACTCTCTTCGTGCTCATTTTATTTGATATTGATGACACATGTGATGACTATGTGACATCAATATGATGAAAAGGTGTCATACTATCGCTTGTTTCAACGTTCTTCTTGTGTATGTATGCTGTACCGGCTTAGTTTTTAAAAGGTCTTACGTATTTTATCTGTCATAGTAATGATAATAAGTGTACATCAATGCAATGTCATGTTTTTTAACTTTTTAAAAATGCGTTTAAACACAAAAATAAAAAATAAAGCAATAACATTTGTTTTAAAATACAAACGATAAACATTAACATTGTTTACTTATTTCTCTTATACATATTTTACAATTTAATAATATATAATTAGTGACATCGTATTGATGTCATTCCAATCATAACATTGAGGACACTTAAACTAAGACAAAATTCTGTAATGATATTTGTCATCAGATTGATGTCAGTTTTCGTTCTATTGATGACATTTGTCACAGCATTGATGTCAGAATTCTGATGACAGGGCGTCATCAATGCGATGATACATTTTTCTATGAGTGCAGGACTTATGATCAATAATATATTAAAGTTTTGAACCCCGTAACTCCGGAATCAGGAAAGAGCGCCGAAAAAATTACACGAAAATTTTAAGGTTAAAAAGGGCTATTACCCCGCGATGTTTTTAATTTTCAATAATGTTGGTATTTTTGACTTAAGTCAATAAATTGTATAACAATAAAACAAATAAATTTATTTATTTAAAAATTCTTGATGCATAATATAAAAGAACAAAAATCAGAAAAATGGGAATGAAGAAGAATAAACCGATGGCAACGCTGGGAAAGTGCACTTTAATATCAGCTTGAGAGTGATTTAATTCTCGTATTGAATTTTCACGAAAAAGTTGTATATATTAGAATTAAAATCACATTCAACAGAGCCACCTGACAAGTGGTGATAAGCAAATACACGTGAGCACGGACGATGGAAGTGTAGCGGCTTCCGAAAGTGGCGCTACTTTGTTCTGCTGTGTAAGTTGAAAAATTAAGTTGATGTTAATTTTTCCCTTGTTCCTTGGAATATTAATCATGCCCAATTCTTTCTGAATATAACGTTACGAACCTTAGCCTAATAATCAATTTGGATTCACAAAGCAAATACGTTCGAAATAATCATACTAATAATATATTTATATATTATAACATTTAAATTTTGCAATTACAATAAAAAATATGTATTTCAAATCACTAATTTGCTTTACATATTTTGTTATATTGTCAGCACTGTTTTTGTTTTGTAGTCAACAAAAATAGAAATTAGTTTAATTTGACTACACGACAGAAGTATCATGGAAAACAACCTGCAGTCGTGTAGCCGTGCAGCTGTGAAAATAATCATATTCATATACACACATGTATTCTATTTTTGACAGGTTGTAGTCGGTAGCCTGCTGTGGCGAATGTGTTTAATGCATAAAAAACCCGACCTAAAAATTAGAAAATAATTTTTAAGTATGAAGAGCTTGTGTTAGCAATATAAATCCGAGCAATCAATTATGACTAATTAATTTGGAATATGATTGAAATAAAATATAGATTATGTATTACCAAAATAATTCAATTATATCATGCTTATCTCTGAGACGCATTTCACGCCTAGAAGATTTTTTAAAATCAACGGATATACTCTCTACGATACAAAGAACCCCTAAGGTAGAGCTTGTGATGGCTCGGCTATACTAATAAAATCGCGATTAAAAAACTACTTAATGGGTAATCATTGTGAAGACTATCTTCAAGCCACATATTCATTGAAGCTGTTCATCAAAACCCGGCGATTTCATCAATTTACTCTCCTCCCAGGTACTCTATTACAGAAAATCAATATAGTAGATTTTTTAATTCACTAGGCCCACGCTCTTTGGCCGCCGGTGACTACAATGCTAAGCACATGTTCTGGGGATCACAACAAAGGGTCGCGTTTTGTTTGAAACAATTTCTAAAATACGTTTGAGTATTATATCAAGTGGGCAGCCAACTTACTGGCCAACAGATCGCCGAAAAATACCTGATGTTATTGATTTCGGAGTGGTAAAGGGTGTGCCCAACGAAATGATCCAAGTTCAAGCATCTTTAGATTTGTCTTCAGATCACTCACCAACTATTGTCACTATATATTCACATACAACTTCTTCGCCCACTTGTGATTTAGCGATAACAGCCACACGTATTAATTGGTTGAAATGAAAAAAATATTTCAGTGCACATTGCACAGAAAATATTGCATTAAAAACGCCTGCTGACATAGATGACTCTTTTAGAATGTTTGAGGCAAATCTTAAGCAAGCTGCTCTAAATTCTATTACTACAAATTTTCAGGTGATATATAGTAAAATTTATTCAGCAGATGTAGAATCTAAAAAAAAGAAGGGTTCGTAGAGAATGGCAACGCTACAGATTCCCTCAGCTAAAATCTAGGCTGAAGGAATGGACTAAACAGCTTACAACTCTACTAGAATATTGAAAAAACGACTTCTCTTCAAAAATTTCTGAATGGGCTCGACGCAACACCACAAACGGACTATTCGCTATGGAGAGCATCCCGAGGCCTCAAAAGACGAGTGATGTATAAGCCTGCATTGTGAGCTTTGAATGGAGACTGGGCAAGAACTGACGTTGAAAAATGTAGTCGGTTTGTAAACCACTTGCAGAAAGT
Source organism: Panzeria rudis (assembly GCA_956483635.1). NCBI lineage: Eukaryota > Metazoa > Arthropoda > Insecta > Diptera > Tachinidae > Panzeria > Panzeria rudis. The sequence goes on along the minus strand of OY101449.1, from coordinate 46,229,892 downwards.
ATTTACTCCAAATACGTCTGATACTACAGCTGAGCTGCTACCAGTCCTCGCTATACCAGATGTTACCTTGAGGTTCAATATTCGTGAAATTTAACACTGATTGTAAACCGTTTTAAAGTTTTTGCTCATATTGGCGGTATTTGCGAATTAAAATTTTACGTAAAATTAGCATATAAACGATATTTATTATTTTGATATTTTCAAACCAACCCGGTTTTAACAAGTGATTAATTTCATTTTTTGCGAGAAAACAATTTTTTCGTGAAAAGTTTGGTTTAGCGAAAAGTTGTGGAGTTTGATTTTGAAACATATTGATGGTAGAAGTACAGTATTTATCGCTTATATGCACGCCGGTTATAAGCATTTACCGCTTTTATGCGTTTGTTGTATAAAATACACCCAAATATTTTTTATATAAGCATTTCCCGCTTATACCAATAATCGTGCAAATTTGGAAATGCATATAACCGATAGATACGTATATATATATATATATATATATATATATATATATATATATATATATATATATATATATATATATATATATATATATATATATATATATATATATATATATATATATATATATATATATATATATATATATATATATATATATATATATATATATATATATATATATATATATATATATATATATATATATATATATATATATATATATATATATATATATATATATATATATATATATATATATATATATATATATATATATATATATATATATATATATATATATATATATATATATATATATATATATATATATATATATATATATATATATATATATATATATATATATATATATATATATATATATATATATATATGTAATTCAACTACGGTAAAGATAGCTTAATATTCGCAGCTTCCATTCTTAGTAAAACCAAAGTTGATTTTTTGTGCTATTTTGACAGTTACTAAGCTGTAAACATCTAAATAACCGCACTCTAATATTTATTCGCGTAAAATAATTTTTTCGCAAAAAATTTATATTTGATAAGTATCTTTGGCATTAAAGCTTTTTTACGCGGAAATTAATTACAGCAACTCTTGCTGTTACGCATATTTAATAAAATTTGCTAAATTTAAGAATTATCTCAAAAATATAGAAATATGGCCACTAACTTCGCAGCTTATTAAAATTTGCGAACTCGCAATCACATCTTTCTTATTAATTTACCAAAAGTAGCAAAAAAAATTAACAAGAAAAATATATATTCACATACATTTTTACTTGTTAAGTGACAAATTTGTTATATTTTGTTCATGTCAATATTTTTCAGAATACCAAAAATACAAAAACTGTCATTCACCTCAGTTTTGTTATAATTTTGTCATTGTCACAGAGCTTAGAATACGGGTATAAGTGTAGAACTTCTTGCTATTAGCTAGGGATGCCAACGGGACAAGGTTTTTCGAGTCCCGGGATTCGGGATTTTTAAAATAAAAAAACTGGATCCCGGGACGGGTCGGGATTTTTATACATTAAAAAAATCAAATAAATTTATGTTTGACTAGCTTTTAGTAGTACAACCACGATATCTTAAAACAATGATATATTAAAATCTTGGTTTTCTATGACCATTTTCGTAGTTCAGTTGAAGTACCAAATAAAGAAAAAGGCAAACCATCTAATGCTGCCAATCTAACTATGTATTACAGCCTCAAGCAACACATCTTTCTGTGGCCCAAGGAACTTTGTACATTTTAATAACATTGGTTGGGGTGGTTATTTTTCATCTTGTTTTGTAGCCGAATATTGAATATTTAAAATATTTATCTGACAAAGTATACTTACATGAATATGTGGCAGAAAAACTTTATTAGAACTCCCTGAAGTTCTTTAAAACCTTCTTGCATAAGTTGCATTTTGAACGCGATAACTTTGTTGCGTGACTTTTTTTAAATTGTCGTTTGAAGATGTTACTCCGCTAAACATCTTTTTACCTCTTTCGTCATTAAACTCCAAAGAAAAAAAAATATCATCGAACAAAGTCAACGTGTAAGTCACGTTATGATTCAATTTCAAATATTTAAACTGATTTCTAACAGGGTAACTCATGTTTATTTACAAACATAAACATTGATGTATATAATATAAATAACATTAAATTAAACATTTTAAAAACCCCCAAAGAGAATAGATCATAACTTCGAAAAGGCTGGATCAATTTTTTTCAAACATAGGTTAGAAGATTTTGGATAAAGTCACCTTTCAAACAAAATTTACTGAATTCAAATCGGTGGACCGGTTTGGGACCTACGGCGTCAAAGACACACACATATTCAGCAGAATACATCTAAAAAAGATGTGATATCTTCTAAATGGCTGGACCGATTTTCTTCAAGCATTGATAAGAACACTCTCGATCAAGACACCTTTCAAACAGAAAAAACTAAATCAAAATCGGTCCAGCGGTTTGATCCGTACGTGACACACACTACAAACTTATAACACCTCTTTTTTTGGTCGGGGCTAAACATAATTACCATATTTTTACTATTACTGAAATCCCGGGATTTTCGCGTAAAAATCCCAGGATTCGGGACTTCATTTCTTAGAATAATTCCGGGGTTTCGGTATTGCGGGACTGGCATCCCTACTATTAGCCAATTAAGTTGAACTGCTTTCAATTGTATATGGGTCAGCTGTGATACTATTTGGGTCTTCCATGTTAGACGGCGATCAAGGTGAATTCCTAGGTATTTAGCCTCAAAGTGCTGCGGTAGGATATGATTATTGATAGAAATAGGCGGAAATGTTTCCCTGCGCAATGTAAACTTAACATGTACATATTTTTCTTCATTTATTTTTATTCTCCACTGCTTTAATAATTTTTCCAGATGCAATACATATTCTTGTATCAGGTATAATACAGGATGCCTTGCCATACTTTATCAAGAGCCTGAGAAACATCAATGAAGAGAGCAGAACAATATTTTTTTCTTCGAATGTTTTTCTAACCACCAAACCAAACTGATGATCTGGCATGCATTCACTCTCATTTAGTACGGGGGTCAACTTATTCATAAGCAGTTTCTCAAATAGTTTTGACATTTTTGACAATAGGCTTCTAGGGCTATAAAACTCTACTCTAGTATGGTCTTTTCTGGGCTTAGGTATCATAGTGATAAATGACGTCTTCCATTCCGCATGATAATATTCTATTCGTAAAATAGCATTAAAAACGAATAGAATTATCCTTTTTGATATATCGGGTAGCTTTATAAGCATTTTGTTACTGATTTTATCAGCACCTGGGGCTTTCTCGAACTTAAGTCAGCGATAGCATTTTCAATTTCCCGAATGTTAAATCTCAAGGGAAGGACAGCTTCAGCGACAACTGGTGGCAGCTCAACTAAATCAGAAAGCGTGTTGGGAGTAAATACCTTTTTCAAGTGGTTAGCGAACAGCGTACCTTTTCCAGCATCAGTTCTCTCCCAGTCTCCATTCGAACATGGTAATGCAGGTTTACACATTACTGGTCTTTTAAGTCCTCTGGCTGCTCGCCATAACGAATAATCTGTTTGTGGTGTAGCGTGGAGTTCGTGCAGGAATCTTTGCAACGATGCAGTTTTTGTAGCTCTAATAATTTTTTAAGCTGCTTGGTGCATTTCTTGAGTATGATATTTAACTGCAGGGATCTTCGAACTCTTCTTTTTTCCGACAACAGCCGTTCCACATCTTCAGAATAAATTTTGTAAAATCTCACCTGTCGAATGGTATAAGTAGCATTTTCAGCAGCAGTCCTTAAATTTATAGTTAAATTATATTTAAAAAAAATTTTTACGTAATGTTTAATACATTTTTATACGATTTCAATATTTTTTTCAGAACACGCACTACATTTTGAATTTACAACAACTCAGATGTATTTTAACATAAGCTCCTTAGTTATTCACTAAAATATTTTAATTATATTAAAAAAATATAGATAACACTCAATAAATTTCTTTTGGATACAAACCACGATTGGCTGATGAAACATTTTGCGATATAATACTATTTGAGAAAGTTCAAAACAATTTTTAGTATTTGGAATTACAAACCTACGCTGTTATATTAGTGTATGTTCTTAATTCAATTTTAATAATTAAACTGAGTAATGATGCGTATTAAAAACCCGTAACGCTCAATACATATGAATGCGGACTCCAACAATTTAAAAATAAAATAATAATTTCCAATAATTTAAAAAAAAAAAATTTTATATGTGAAATAAGAGAAGCAAATGCAAGTATTCTAAAACTGTTATAAATTTAATCTCGTTTTTGGAAAAATTTATAGTTTCTTAGTGTGGAAAATCAACAGCATGCACTACGGACACATCATTTTGTATGAAGATGGGCAAACAGTATTTTTGTCTTCTACAAACAAAAAATTTGTGGCCGCTGACAAATCAACTTTTATTGGCGTGAAATTTGGGCTTTCTTTGTTATATTTCGCTTTCTATCATTTTGTAAGCTGTTTTTATTCTATTAAAACATTACAGCAATCCTTCATTATTCTTATTTCCTAAATGGAGAAAAATATATTTCTTGGAATTTTTCTTTGTTTTATGTTGAACAGCTGCTTTTTTGGGATATTTATGGGAAATTTATAATATTTTATGGTGCTACCATATTTTTGCCACAATTAAGTAAGAAGAACTTAAGACGACTGAAAAACGGAGGTTGTATTTAATTACAATTTAAATTTATATGAAAATTAACAAAATAAATATTTAATTACTCAAGTCAAAAACTGGCGGTTACGGTAATAGTCACCAATTACTCTTTATACGACCTTTTTTTGAGTAATAACTTAATACTCTATTTACCTGAATAAACTTAAGAATTTTTAAAGTTTTCTTTTAGAATTGTTTTATATTAAAATAATCTTTATATTAATAAAACAATGAAAATTTCGTGAATTTTCAGTTAATATATGTACGGGTATTAACTTAATTTAAAAATCAATTTTTCTGGGAAAACCCGGGAACGCGAATTTTCTATTCCCGTTTCGCGGGAAGTGAAAAAGTTCGGGAAATCCCAAACCCTACCTGAAGCACACATCAATAAAATTACACTCAAAAGAAAGATATTTTTGTGTAGATTAACAATCCGTAAATTATTTTATGCTTCTGAGGCCAGTCCGGCCGGCCCCCTTAAGAAATTGAGAAACGATGTAGATACATATGTCCAGAAAAAATTTTGTGGCTGGACAACTAATGGGATTGGGTCATACACTTGACTTGTCTAGGGGTACCCTAGAAGCTGTGGAGTTCAATGTCTTAGAATTTCATAGAATTTTAAACTTTGTATGAAGGCGCTATTTAAGGAATGGTGAGGAGGCTAGGTAGGTATGTCCAGTAAGAATTTAAAAAATGAAAAACTAATAGGGCCAGCTCTATATTTTACTCTTCTAGTAGTGAATCTGTGGCGGAGTTTTTTTTTTGTAAATTTTTTCCTTTTTATCCCCACTTTGAGCTCGATGAGAAGCAACTTGCACTCGTCCGACACCCACAATTTTATGGCTCACGCATTTTTTTTTAAATTATATATGGATATTTTGGTTAAATCACTACTTTTTCTTTTCTATTTTGAGTGCGGATTCTATCACCGCCTAATACTCTTAATATTTATTCTTCCGTATATATCGCATTTCGTTTTAATCGCATTTCGTTTTTGCCCTTTTTTTCTCATTTTGAAAATATTTTCGTTTTGCTTTTTCGTTTAATTTTAGTTTTTTATTTTTCAAGCTTTTTTTTGTTGATTTAGCGATTTTTTTTTTGGTTTTGGCACTTTTTTAATTTTTTGGTTTTTTGGCGATTTTTTGTTTTTTTGCCGATCTTTTTTAGTTTTGGCGATAGATACACATATATCGGATTTCGTTTTTATCGCATTTCGTTTTTATCGCATTTGGTTTTTGCCCTTTTTTTCTCATTTTGAAAATATTTTCGTTTTGTCGTTTCGTTTATATTTAGTTTTTTATTTTTAAAGTATTTTTTTTTTTGTTGATCTAGCGACTTTTTTTGGTTTTGGCACTTTTTTAATTTTTTGGTTTTTTTGCGATTTTTTGTTTTTTGCCGATTTTTTTTTTAGTTTCGGCGATAGATACACATATATCGCATCTCGTTTTTATCGCATTTCGTTTTTATCGTATTTCGTTTTTGCCCTTTTTTTCTCATTTTGAAAATATTTTCGTTTTGCTTTTTCGTTTAATTTTAGTTTTTTATTTTTCAAGTTTTTTTTGTTGATTTAGCGATTTTTTTTGGTTTTGGCACTTTTTTAATTTTTTGGTTTTTTTTTTGGCGATTTTTTGTTTTTTTTTCCGATTTTTTTTAGTTTTGGCGATAAATACACATATATCGCATTTCGTTTTTATCGCATTTCGTTTTTGCCCTTTTTTTTCTCATTTTGAAAATATTTTCGTTTTGTCGTTTCGTTTATATTTAGTTTTTTATTTTTAAAGTATTTTTTTTGTTGATTTAGCGATTTTTGTTTCGGTTTTGGCACTTTTTTAATTTGTTCGTTTTTTTTTGCGATTTTTTGTTTTTTTTTGGCCGATTTTTTTTGGCCGATTTTTTTTGGCCGATTTTTTTTGGCCGATTTTTTTTTAGTTTTGGCGATAGATACACATACATATATGGCATTTAGTTTTTATTGCATTTCGTTTTTGCCCTTTTTTTCTCATTTTGAAAATATTTTCGTTTTGCTTTTTCGTTTAATTTTAGTTTTTTATTTTTAAAGTATTTTTTTTGTTTATTTAGCGACTTTTTTTTGGTTTTGGCGCTTTTTTAATTTTTTAGTTTTTTTTTGCGATTTTTTGTTTTTTGCCAATTTTTTTTTAGTTTTGGCGATAAATACACATATATCGCATTTCGTTTTTATCGCATTTCGTTTTTGCCCTTTTTTTCTCATTTTGAAAATATTTTCGTTTTGTCGTTTCGTTTATATTTAGTTTTTTATTTTTAAAGTATTTTTTTTTGTTGATTTAGCGATTTTTGTTTTGGTTTTGGCACTTTTTTAATTTGTTCGTTTTTTTTTGCGATTTTTTGTTTTTCTTTGGCCGATTTTTTTTGGCCGATTTTTTTTAGTTTTGGCGATAGATACACATACATATATGGCATTTAGTTTTTATTGCATTTCGTTTTTGTCTTTTTTTCTCATTTTGAAAATATTTTCGTTTTGCTTTTTCGTTTAATTTTAGTTTTTTATTTTTAAAGTATTTTTTTGTTTATTTAGCGACTTTTTTTTGGTTTTGGCGCTTTTTTAATTTTTTAGTTTTTTTTTGCGATTTTTTGTTTTTTGCCAATTTTTTTTTAGTTTTGGCGATAAATAAACATATATCGCATTTCGTTTTTATCGCATTTCGTTTTTGCCCTTTTTTTTCTCATTTTGAAAATATTTTCGTTTTGCTTTTTCGTTTAATTTTAGTTTTTTATTTTTTAAGTTTTTTTTTGTTGATTCTGCGATTTTTTTTTTGGTTTTGGCACTTTTTTAATTTTTTAGTTTTTTTGCGATATTTTGTTTTTTTTTGCCGATTTTTTTAGTTTTGGCGACTTCTTGGTTTATCGTTTTTTTTTGTTCTAACGCTTTTTCTCTTTTTGACGATATTTTTAGTTTTAAGGATTTTTTAGTTTTGGCGCTTTTTGTTCTGGTTTTTTGTGACTTTTTTAATTTTAGCGATTTTTTTCGGCTTTGACACTTTTTTCGTTTTGGCAATTTTTTCTGTTTTTGGCGATTTTTTTTAGTTTTGGAGGTTTTTTTTTTTGTTTTGGCAGTTTTTTTCGTTTAGCTGACTTATTTGTAATTTTTGGCAACTTTTTTTTTCGTTTTTTTTCACGATATTTTTAGTTTTAACAATTTTTTTAGGTTTTAGTGTATTATTCGTATTAATGCCTTTTTTCGGTCTTTCGCGTTTTTTTTTAGTTTTTTGTCGATCTTTTTAGTTTTGCTGATTTTTGCGTTTAGCTTTTTTTTAATTTTGCTGCTTTTTTCATTTTGGAGATTTTTCTTTTTAACATTTTTTAGTTTTAACGATTTTTAAAATTTCAAGAGTTTGCCTCTTGCGGTTTCCAAGATACAGCAAATTGTGCAAATTACATAGTCAAAATTACATTAACTGATAGATCACCCTTCAATTTTTATTGTTTAAATATCAGTGTTAATTGTTGTAGTCTATTCTACAGACCACACCAATTAGCACTAACTTTGAAAATTTTAAGTGTCCATATATGTGTCTGTATATTACATTAGTACTTCAAAATTTTTCGTTGCTCGCTCTAGAACACCCTTTAATTTTTAACTGCCATATATTTGTTTTTGTAGTGGCCGAAGTTCTGTGAAAATTTCAGGTCCGTAGGTCTTATGGTTCTCGAGAAAACAGCCTGTGACAGGCGGACAACGTAGCGAAAAAATTAGGGCTCCTTACCCTTTTGGTGTACGGAACCCTAAAAAGCACAAAGCAGACATATTTGAATTATATGAACATATTTTAATTTGAATCATAATTTCAGTCATAAGTCATATCAAGGATGGCTGAATTAAGAAGACTATAAAACAAATTTTTACCGGTAATGTTGCAAATAAATGAAATTTAGTTATGTATAAAATATCTTTGCTACTATTTAAAAATAATGCAAGCAATTTATACATTTTGTTATATCTGTATACAACATAAGTGGTAAAAGTTCTCATATTTGAGTTCTCTGGCACACTTTTTTAGAAATGAAAGAATTGTTTTGTTCGCCCAATTGACGGATAACATAAAGCTTCTCGATATGCCTACTTTTGTAATATTTTCTATGGAATCATATCACTGTGCAGCTAAAAACCCAAACAAATAATATATAATAAAAGATTATTTTTTCCCCACACATAAACCCTGAAGCACATCACAATAAATACGAAAAAATAAATATATATAACAGTGGGCTAAACCGCAATTAACACAACACATTTCAACATAATACAGCAGAGTATTTGTTGTATACACAGCGCAACACAAATAAAAGTGTTGTGGGAAAAAGATAAAATATTTAGTTTATTTTGTTTTTTGTGAAAACTCAAAGATGTTTTCAACACGCAGCAAAAGAAAAGCAGAAAAACTACAAAAACAACGAGAACAATAATAGCAACAATTTTGCATAAATCATAAATACTCTCAAATAAACACTCTCCAACTGTAAACAGAAACAACAAGAAAAATAGTAGTGTAATGGAAGATAATCTGTCTGCCTGGTTAAAATATCGCGCAATCTCTTATTAAGTCTGATGTGAATTTTCTTTGCTCTCATTTTCTTTGGGGTACCACTGTACGAGTGTGTGTGTGTGTGTGCATTTGTATGTATGAATATTGGAGCAGATTTTTACTCATTTAATATGGAGGAAATTTTGTACGCACGGTGCTTTTTGCAAAGCGGCAGCAGCCAAGAGCTTTCAGTCCCGGATTGGCTGTTGCTGGGTAATGTCAACCAACATCTGCTAAAAACAAACGTGCTACTGAATGAGAACGGTATTTTCCTTTAAACCCGCTAGCCTAATATATTTGCGGTTGTGATTCCTCTTTTTTTGACAAAAGAAAAAAAATGTTACAAATTTTGCTGTTGGCGTTCAAAAGTAATTAATCATTCAAATTTAATAAATATAATGAAAAAATTATTAAAATTGTGCGGTTTTGGTAAAAAAAAGAAAATTTATGGTGACATTGAAAATTGTGTTAATTTTTTGAAGAAAAAAACATAATACAAGATGATTAAGAGAAAAAAATATAGAAACGAAATTATGTGAATGAAATAAAAATATGAATATGAAAATATTTTTATAAAATAAGAAGAAATTCATTCAGAAATACTACAACTAATCAAAATTTCTTATAATTAGAAGAAAATTTTTTAAATTAAATATTTTTATTGTTGAACTGAATTGAAAATAATAAACGGAAATAAAATTGTGTTACTAAAGAGATTTAAAGTTACGCCATTTTCTTGTATTTATACATTTTACTTCTGCTTGTTCTTTTTCTACATTTGTGTGCGTGTGAGTGTAATCTTCTTACTGTTTAGTATTGTGGTGTTGTTTTTTGTTTGGCTGCGTGCCTGCGTGTCTGTTGGTGTATAAGTGCGTATAGTTGAGGTTTGTTTGTACGTACGTATGTACATATGTGTTCTGTGTTAGTGGTTTATTTTTTTTTTTTTCAAAATTGTAACCTTCACCAATACACTTATTCGGACTTGGATTCTTCCGCATTGCAGCACTGATATGGCTAGACTTTTTACAGAATTTCATGCCAAATGTATTCCATTGTTTTTCGTCGTGTCCATTAAACCCAAAAAAAAAAAATAATAAAAACCATTAACGAACACAATGAATTTTAATCAAAAAGAAATTAAACAAAAACAAAAAACTAACTCAAACTCAAGCAGCAAGGAAACTTTAATTATTGTATAAAAAATTTTCGTTTTTTTTCACCAGAAAGAAAGGACGTTTTGTTCTTCTGTTCGTTAATGGCTTCTAACAATGATATGTAATAGAAAAATAAACAACCCCATGAGAGTAAACTTAGATTTAGGCTCCCACAGATAAAATGATAAACAAGGACAATTAAACTTAACTCGGCTAAATGAAACAAGTCAACGAACCAACCAAAAACATAACAAAATCCTCATGCTCTTCCCTCATTTACGTAGATTTGCAGTGTGTATACGCGTTTATGGGAGTATTGGGGCTTTTTAAGTTTATTAAAGTTGATTGTTTAAAATTTATTCGTAATAAGATTTGAAACAAAGCAACACTCTTTAATAGAAAATAAAAACTTTTGAGATTTTTAGGCTAATTTTTAGCTTCAGGGTCTTTTTTTGCAAAACTAAAAATATCGGATACGGTTAACCTTGTGGGCCATACCACTATAGGAAATTTGACCTCTTTTTGTGGTCTAAATTAATTACAGCCAAACGACAGGATCGACATAAACTATTATTTGGATACGATCTTGGGAAGCCTCCGTCTTAAGATCTTTAAAATTTTTTATCAGTTACTATCACGAAGAAAATTTTTTTATTACTCACGCTCATGCCTTCTCATGCATAACAATTTTCAAGCACTCCTTTTTTAGACCTTTTTAATTTGTTTAACCGTGAATTAAAGAATTTTTTGTTTTAAATAGAATTTTATAAAAAAGTTAGATTTTTGATTCCTTCCCCCCTCCTCCCCATACAGTATATATTTCTGCTTTTAGTACGTTAACTAGAAAAATTCGTTTTTTAACAACAAAATTGCAAATATTTGCAATATATTTGATTGCCCTAGAGAACTGTGATGGTGTTATAGCTATCATTTGATATATATTTTTTGAAGTTCGAATGAGAAAAGGCTTTAAAGTGCTATTAGTTTCAGTTATTTCGATTTACAGCATATTGACAGAACGCGTTGCAATCAAAACGTGCGCGAGTGGCATTTGGACGATTACGTAACAATTTGCGTCTATACAGTCTAAAACATTACTTCAAATTTACGATCATATATTGTCTAAATTTGTGTTGAATATTTCTCCTTGTCTAAAATGACATCGATTTTGTAGTTATTTTATTAAAGAAAAACCTTTCAAATTATACATATTTAGTCCAAGTGGAAAAAATTTAACATAAAGTATAATACGGCTATGGCTGAATGGTAGATACGTCAGACTATCACTCAGGAGGTCGCGGTACAAACCTGCACGCAGCCAATTGCTTTTATTTAGTAAAAAGTAAAGTTATTTAGTTCAAATAATGGTAGTTTTCCAGTTTTTGATGTGAAAGTGATGTTATTTTAACAATTAATTGTTAAGACGAATGCTAATTTCTAATTGGCTCTTTTTGGCGTTAATGACGTCACTTTCCTTCTTCTAATTACCAAAAAATTACAGGTGTTACGTTTTTTTACAAATGGACAATGACATTCGCGATATAACACCGCAAACATGATTGACGTCAATAATTTTACGCGTATTATAGGCGTATTTGGTTCTGTAAACATGCTGTTAGTCTACCTAATAGACGAATTCACCAAAATTCTATTATGCTGCATAATTTATACATAAAAAAACTAATCACTTTCGAAATTATGTTCGATATATTAAATTTTAGAATTTTTAAATTCTTATTGATAATCGGCCATGTTCAGTATTTCATGTGGAATTAAATTGTGCGGAATTATCAAAGCATAGTTGTTGTAAATTAATATTTGTAACAACAATGCTTTGATAATTCCACACATTTCAATTCCAGATGAAATACAGAACATACCCGAATATCTTCATTTGAAATTTACACTTTATTCACTGCATACAGTTCCTACTTGTTAGCTCTTTTTTTTATTTTATTTTATTTTTTTTAGAAAAAAGAAGTAACACAATCAGGCAATTAATGCCTACCAGCTACTTAATTAATGTGTTACCTTCTTTTGGAAAAGGGATAGAGTAGAGAGAACAGGTGGCGAAGTGCGAGAGAAATAGAAAGCTTAATTAATTTACAACTATGATATTGCGCGTTTTTTTTGTAAAGCAGTGTTGCAAGCCCCTCTGGTGTCAAGTAAAGACATTGTTTAAGCTGTGTAGCCATTTTATTAGTTATTTTACTTCGCCGACGGTTTTGCTACAATGCCGACAAAGGAGGGTGCTGTGAAGTGCATTAGGAGATGTTAGTATTAATCGCTGCCGGTACTGCCAAAGTGATCAGTGCTATGCCTTCATCACTTTAACAGTCCAACAACAACTTGCCTGAAACTAGCCTCGAACTCAGGACGTCAGGGTTTGTAGTAAACGCGCTAACTACTCTGCCAACAGCACGGAATATACATACATATATATATATATATATATATATATATATATATATATATATATATATATATATATATATATACGTGAGCACTGACGATGGATGTGTAGGCGGCTTCCAAAACTGCTGCTACTCTGTTCTGCTGTGTACGTTGAAAAATTAAGTTGATGTCAATTTTTCCCTTGTTCCTTGTAATATTAATCATGCCCAATTCTTTCTGAATATAACGTTACGAAACTTAGCCTAATAATCAATTTGTTTTAGAATATTTTTTGTAATATTAACAATGCTTTCAACCAATATATTTGTTAATAAGATCAGCCGCAAAATCAACAAAATCTTTTTCAATTTATTGAATTAAAAATATAGTTTTGTTTTTGTTGTAGCAAGAACTCCTTTAATTGTATGAACTAAATACTTTTTTAATTTATTAAATGCTTTTTTAATTTGTTACCTCTAATCTTATGAAATTTTTTCTGTATTGAAACATTTTCGATCTTTTTGGTAATAACTAAAAAATAAAATCATGGATCACAAATTCAGAACCATTTATACTGTACATCAGGCAGTGCTGATTATATCTTTAAGTACGCGTATTGTATCAACCAGTCTTTCCAAAGTTTTAAGCGCAATTGACACACTAATTGGTGTACAATTCTCCGTGGTACCGTGGTTTATCTTTCCTGTTTTTGGAATGAATACCCTGGATACATCTCTTTATTTAGTGGGAATATCCTCAGATTACAGACTTTCCTTATCGGCAATGGTAGAATTACCTTTGTCGATTGCTACAGTAGCACTGTAAAAATGCCTGCCTCCTTTGACTTGAGAGGCTGAAAAAAGTTGTAGCCCATGCTACTTTATATGGCTCTAGAATGGAGTCTCCATTGTCACTTCTGCTGATGGCTAATCTTTTAGGAGCCTTCAAAACGGGATGTTTGTTAGCCCCATCTTTGCAGTTCGTGAAGTGAGTTCCATGACTAGGTTTCCACGCTGCTATCAGTAAAGGACTCGTTCGACTTTATTAGGAATCCTGGCTATTTGGAGAGCAGATTCCTCAAACGTGATGACACAGAGGTTCTTTCCAATGCAACGCAGAAACGTTGTCACGATTCTCTTTTCGCCCTTCCAGTCTTCTCTCTCGACACTAGCATCACACCCTACAATGAGATCATAGAGTCTTCTATTGCAGCTGCTTATATGTCCTCCAGGGATGGTAAAGTTGGTACAATTGTACCTTTTTTGGTACAATTCGGATTTTAAGAGTACAATGGTACACCAATCGCTTATTTAGTACAATTAATAATTTGTCTATTTTTCTAGAAAACCTACGTATTGCAGTTCTTTTATTGTGATAAAATATTTTATCCTTTTCCGCTCGTACATATATTAAAATTTTGCGAAGTATTGAAAACAAAGTTTGGCTTAAAACGTCTATATAATTTCAAGCTCTTACTGATCCTGATACATATTAGAGTCTGGAAAAAATAAAGTTGTATAAATTTACTTGTATTGTAGTAAAAGTAAATTTTTCGGAACTTTATTGAAATTATGTATATCGTTCTACCTTCCAATAGCTAGTATGTGAGCTGTTTTAGATTACAAATTGCAATAGCTAAATCCGACTTAAACACAGTTTCCGTTTTGCCACAGATGTATGTAAAGAAAAGTGATGTAATTTGTGTACTTAAAAACTGTTTCTGGTTTTAAAAATCTGTTTTGATACAATTATGCCCAAAAAAATACATTTTTAGAGAACAATTGGTACAATTTTAAAATCTCATTTGCCATCCCTGATGTCCTCCCTCTTCATGAAAGAAAGCATGGTAGTTTGTATCAGTCTCATACCACTCGGAGTTGCCGTTATGTTCCTCAGAGGGCAATATCAGCCGCAGTTGATTTATTCCGTACTTAGACGCCATTGTTGGGACGCAGGAGTCGTTGGGCTTTGTAATCAATTTTGATCCAGAGATATTTACCTTCTTCTATGTCTCTCGCACGTAATCCTTCAATCGTCCAGTTCGCGGTGTCAAAATGCCAAAGTATCCAGAGTCGGGCGTATATAGTTTTGGACTGATAATAGCGTACGTAAATTCAAAGCAAAATATCTTCTGAACTATTAAATATAACTTTAAGAAGTAATTTTCTTTTTTTATTTTTTTTTTATTAGTTTTGCAAAAAAGTATAATTTATTAAAATCGGTTAACATTTGTAACATTGAAGAGCTCCAAAATGTCGACTTTGGCACTCTGTTGCCCATAGTGCATTTAAGCATGATGAAAGCATAGGTCCTCCTTATATATCAATTTGTAATCGCATTAATAACTTCAAAGACACAAACTTATTAAGTTTATTTATGAGTTTCTACACTAGTTGTGCAAGGTGTACGTGACAATTAAATGAAGTTTAATTTGTTTTTAATCAAACATGTAAAATAAATGTTATTATGCCAACTTTTGCTTTCAACAAAGCTTGGATTTGTGGTTTGAATTAAATGGGTTTTATTTAAAAGCTAAAATTACTTTGCTAATAATCCTGTTGTTACATCAGTACTTTCGAAAGTTTAATTGTACAAGAGCCGTTCAATTGCACAATTCTTTTCATACATACTTACTTACTATACAAAATATTTATGTATGAATTTATATATCATTAATGTGTATACAGTGAGCATGGAATATGCTTGACTTTGTGGAGGCTGAAAATTAAAAAAAAAGAAATGATAGGAAAGGAAACACAATTTAAAGGCCTACAGATGATTAAAATTTTTCTCACAACTTGTATGGGAGAAAGTCGTTTTTTTTCAAAACATACTCTTACCACAAGAGTGGTGTCCTACACACCCAGTCACTTATTCATATTTAAACAAGAATACAACACCCTCAACTATTATGCCTCAAATCAGTGCTGCCACCATAACATATTAAAGTTACACAGCCGGCAAAACTCATTTAAAATCGTATGAAATTAAAGAGTCTGATACATTTAAAAAAGTTTTATAAAAATTTCCCTACATCCGAGCAAAAATATCCGTCTACCGGAAGCAGGTTTGTAAGGGAGAGATTTCGGTACTCTCCCTTACCAACCTGCTTCGGTATTACATGATTTTTGTATGGGATGTCCCACTTGGTAGGTCTGGAAGCATGAGCATCTGTCTGCGCATCTTAGATGTATTAAGCTCATGTCTTTTTTATATGTATATAATTAAAAAAAATTTTTGCTCTTTATATCACAATTTCACCTACACTTGGATAAATTTCTTATTTGAAATTATGTTATGTTGCTTTTATATTTATTTATGTATTAAGTGGTACAAACACAATTGCAAACTATATTAGACTAAAATTTTCTTTTATTAAATACTTTTTGATCGCGTATTGAATCAGAAATCGATGCCACGATCTCCGCATGGTAGGCTAGAACACTAACCACTAAGCTACCGAGGCACATTTATTTACAATGGAAGAAAAAATCAAATTACGAATAAAAATAACACTCGCATGCATATTTGTATCTACGTAAGCGAGAGAAGATGCACTATAAAAAAGTTTGAGTTGAAAAAAAAACTTCGGGTCTAAAAAACATGAAAAAAGCATAAACAGCCGACCGATTACCTTCTCCGTGTGTGCGTTAAATTTGTTCATTCCCTTACGTTATTGCAACCCCGTAAGGCAGAGGGGACGCACTGTGTGCTTTTGCGCATCTCCGAAGCCCTTCTATTTAATCTTACTGCATCCTTGTACCAAATTTATTTTTGCTGGGATATATTAAGTTCACAAAACTTTTAACATACCCGAAAAAGTGATTTCAAACAAATCAATATGGTCGTGAATTTGTGATCCGGAAGGTACAAATATAGATAATTTTCAATGATAATTATATGGTTGGGACTAGTCCGAGTTCTAACACTTCCTATGAAGCGGACCAGCCACTTTTACATGGGGATGGCCTAGCATGGGGTTAATTGATACTTTGTATGCACCTTGTAACTTGTCGCTGAACTATCTTATGGAGTCCTAATCGGTGTAGAATAATATAGATTATATATAAATATTATTCCAAAATTCAGCTGTAATTATCGATTAATTTATTTTTTTATTGTTACAAAACCAAGTAGAAATAGTATTCTATTTTTAAGCGGTGTCTTTGATAGGATTCGAACCTACAACCTCCGGCATGACAATCTAGTATAGATTTAAAATTTTCAAACTGTTATCATAAAAATCAATCGCATTATAAACGAAAATGAAGATACTTTTTACTTCAGTCACTTAAAGTATTTTATATAGTCTTTTTTCTCTCCTATAAAATTAAAAACAGTGTAGTTATGTAATTTTGCATTTACAGGCCCTAAAATTTAATAAAGTGCATTTTTAGATGTTTTTTATTTAATTTATAATTTTTATGAAACAAAAATTTTATAAATTGCTTTAAGCCTAAAGATAATTTTGTCTTTAACACATGAAACATGAAGTCGTTAGGACCCGAAAAAAATAAGAAAGTTGTAAGTCAGGGAGTGAAAAAAACCCGAAGTCATCTTTTATAAAATTCAGTTTATAGTCAAAAGAATATTTTTGATCAAAAGCAGTTCTGTTTTTTCCACTGTATGGTTTGTAACTTTGTTCTATTTTGTAGATTCTTAAGCATTTTATGTATCATGTGTTCGGCACCAAATTACTTTAAACTTTGGGCATTGAAGGCTATTTCTGGTTTTTCGTTTCATTTTAATGGAGAAAAATTTATATTGAAGGTATCAATGTTAGTCGAACTCTATGGTTTTTAAGTCATTCAATTTAATTTTTGCAATAATTAAAAATTTTCAATACTACGTTCTTTACTTGACTTCACCCTCCTCACACTGTGAAAGGTATAACAAGAGCTCTGATCGTGGTTAATGTGGAAATATCATGGTGTTCAGTTCGACCCTTATACAGTCATGAATTTGCCTTTGTCTTTTCAATTATTACATGCATTTAAAATTCCTTTCTCAATAAAAATAATTTAATTGAAGAATTAAATTGAACGAATTTAAGCCTGAATAATTAAATACCTTTGGATTAGAAATTTTTAAGTATTGAGTGTTGAAGCAATGTCTAAAAACACACTTTTTTCAATTTTAAGTTCCTTTGACTCAATGAGTTTTTATTCGATCAACACAAGAAAGATCTATTTTGCTCAGTTCAAACATCTTCGATATTTTTGGGAATAATTAAAAAAACAGAACTATAAATTTTAAAACTCGAAAAAGCGGGATAAAGCGGGATAATAATTTTAGGCGGAATCGTCCCCTTAAAAGCGGAATAGTCCCGCCTAAAGCGAGATGTCTGGTCAGGTTAATTATGGGCCCAATAAAAAAATATGTAACGAAAAGTTATCTTAGTTCAATCGAAGAAATAATATGTAGGAAGGAGTTTAAAAGAAGATGGAATGTATGTTAACGCCTTTAAAAAGTCGAAATTAGTGATAGCATATAAAAAAAAATCGTAGTTTAACATTGTTATGAAAATACAATTTTTTTTATTCATTATTATGAATAAAAGTTTAAAAATATTCAACTGTTCGAACAAGAGAAAAAAATATGAAATTTTTTTCGAACTATTAATAGTAATTGACAACATTACACAGGAAAAATTATGATAAGTTTTTTTTTAAACAAACATGTTTTATAAATTGATTTGAAATTTTTATTTGGTTTCATAAATAATTTTATTTGACTTACTAGCTATACCCGGCGTGCTTCGCTACCCCATTGTTGTGCAGATATAGAAAAATTAATTAACTCATTTAAAAATAACCATACTAGTTTTTTGGCGATCTTTTTATTTTTTTGGCGAATTTTTGCGTCTTAGCGATTTTTTCATTTTGGCGATTTTTCGTTTTGACTTTTTTAATTCTGGAATTTTTTAATTTTAGAGTTTTTTAAAATTTCAAGAGTTTGCCTCTTACGGTTTCCAAGATACAGTAAACTGTTTAAGCTACATAGTCAAAATTACATTAACTTTTAGAACACCCTTTAATTTTTTTGTGTTAAATATACTACAAACTACACCAATTAACACTAATTTGAAAATTTCGAGAGTCTATATAAAAGTGTCTGTATATTATATTAGTATTTCAACATGATTCGTTGCTCGCTTTAGAACACCCTTTAATCTTTAGCCCGTAGTTCTTACGGCTCTCGAGAAAACAGCCTGTGACAGACAGACAGACTGACGGACAGCGTACAGAGCCCTAAAAAGAACCTTTTCCAAAAAGTAACTTTTCAAAAAGTAACCATTTTCAAAAGAGTACCATTTTGAAAAAGTACCCTTTCCAAAAAACATTTTTCAAAAAGTACCATTTCTTAAAACTACATTTTCAAAAAAGTAGGTTTTCGAAAAAGTACCTTTACTTTAAAATATAAACGGTTGACAAAAAAAGTACCAAAATTATATTTTTTTTACCCTTTTTCGGCCCCGAAATGTACAAATTTCAAAAAGAGTACAAAACTCCTATCCACACATTTTTCTTTCTTATTATGACGCTTTTGGAATTTTATGGCTACCTTACTTAGATTCAAAGATATAAGAATATCGAGTTTACCCGTTTTTACCCCTTTTAATCCCGTTGGAATTTAAGTTTTCAAAACACATTCATTCAGTATGTGTATCAATGTGCCTAAAAAATATTTGTATGGAAAAAAGTACCAAAAAGGGCTACCAATTTTACCCATTGTATATTCAAATTTGAAAAAATTTAAAACTGTTTTTGAGGGCTTTTTAAGGAGAGAAGAATGAATTTCAAGTTTAGTTTCTAACTTTATTACTTTAGGAGATAAACTGTTAGCAAAAAAAAAAAGTACCAAAATTATATTTGCACCCTTTTCAGCCCCTAAATGTACAGATTTTAAAAAAGTTTCAGACACCTGTCCGCTCATTTTTCTATCTTATTATAATGCTTTTAGAATTGTATGTCTACCTTACTTAGATTCGAAGATATAAGGTTACCGATTTTACCCGTTTTTACCCCTTTTAGTCCCTTTAAAATTAATATTCACTATGTATATCAATTTGCATAAAAAATAGTTGTATGGAAAAAAGTACCAAAAAGAGCAACCAATTTTACCCTTTTATATTCGAATTACAAAAAAGTACCAAAACATGTTTGAGGGCTTTGTAAGGATAGAAGAATGCATTTTAAATTTAATTTCTATCTTCATTACTTTACGAGATAAACGGTTAACAGAAAAGTACCAAAATTATATTTTTACCCTTTTTCGGCCCTTAAATGTAAAAATTTCAAAAAAGTACGAAACACTCGTTATTTTTTGATCTTATTATGCTGTTTTTAGAATTTTATGTCTACCTTAGTTAGATCCGGAGATATAAAGTTACCGAATTTACCCGTGTTCACCCCCTTAGCGTTTGAATTTCCCAAAACCCCGTCTTAGTGGATCTATACATCCTGAGGGGAGCCCACATACGAAATTTCAACTTTCTAGCTTTAGTGGTTTGGGCTGGGCGATGATGAATCAGTCAGTCAGTCAGTCAGTCAGTCACTCAATAACGTTACTCTTTTATTAATATAGATTATTTCATTTCATGTTTGCTATCGTCTATGTTGGCAACCTGATAAAAATATGAAATTGTTTGATTTGTTTTTTAATTTCTTTCAAACATTTTTTTGGTTGAAAACATTTATTAATTGAAAAAATCGGAGTTATTTTTTCAAACAAATTATTACACATTTTTGCATTTGAATTTACAAATTTCTTTGTACGACCTAAATTGAATAAATTAACACATGATGCAGAGAATTTGCTGTTGGAATTGAAAAATTAATTTTTTTCTGTGTAGTATACACTTTTACCGTTAGCTCCTATTCTGAACTTTGTGACAAAAACAAAACTAATTATAACAAAATTAATTTTTGAAAATATTGCCATGACATAATTTTTTTTTGAATTTTTCATGACAAAATATTTCAGAATACCAAAATTATAATAATAGTAATTTATTTCACTTTTGTTATAGGATTTTATTGTCACAGAAATTTAAAATACGAGTATGTGATGAAACAGAACAAGAAAGACTGTAACGACGACGGAAAATCAGCCAGAGAGCAACAAAGCCCATAATAAAAACGACAACCGAAACGACAAATTTCTCATTAATTTTATTAAAATTTTTCCTTTTCGTTATATTTTTAATTTTCTTCACTCAAATCAAATGTTTTGTATAAAAAAAATAATGAAAATCTATGAAAATATGGTAACTTTTTTGTGAGAGTGGGAATTTTAAAACAAAAGCAAATGAAAATACGTTCTCAAAATAAAATATATTCTATTTCAAAACTGATACAGTGGACGTATTTAAAATATCAATTTGTATAGAAAAACACGTTGCGCCGGAGTTCTGTTTCATATTTAGCGCAGTATGCAGCTCTGCCTGAAGTTTAGGTTGCTATAAGAAGTATGTGTAAAAAAACTAACTGAAATTCAGGTTGGTAAATTTCTTAAAGAAATTTCCGTTTACTAGTACGCAGCTCTAAAAGAAAAGTACACGGAATTTTGGCATTTATTGTCTATTACAGGCATGTTACCACAATAAGTGGAGAATTTTTTCCGTCAACTAAAACAAAAATTAATGTTCAGACAGTTGTTTGGTCACGGAATTTCTATCATTTTTAATTTTTCGTAAATATAATTAGTTCTTAGTGTTTTTGTGTGTTGTAAATTAAAAAATATATTTTGGTGTATATGCATGGAAAATTCTGTATAGAATTCTGCACGATTATTTTTTCGTGTAGAAATAAATGCAAAATTCTAAACCTGAATTGCAGTAAGAGCTGCATACTACACTGAAAATAATCCATGCAACATTTTACGAAAAAACTTTCGCAGTGACTTTTTTCGTAGAATATATGAAACTTTCGTATATATTACGAAAAAACGTTTAGGCAATATTTTTTTGAATTTACGAAAGTAACGAATACCTTTCGTAAACATTTTTCCTTGTTAAAAAATATATTTGAAATAAAAAAATAGATTAAAATAATTTTTTATAAACTGACGTATTTTTTAGATGTATGTAAATAAAACAAATTTTTAGCTCTTATAAAATAAGTAGAAAGTGGCTAAGTGAGTAGAGTTATGACTTGAAATATGAAGATTGCGAGTTCGTGCCCCGGTTGAGCCATACTTTTTTCTTACTTTTATTTTTTAATTATTTTCGTACATTTCGTATATTTTACGACAGAATTTCGTGGTGCGAAATTACGAAATATATCGTAATATGTACGAGCGTTTTCGTGCATATGTTGCATGGAATTTTTTCAGTGTAGGCTTTATAATAGTGTTTTATTTTCTACACCAAAAATTTTACCTTGTTGAAAGGTGCATGTATGTATAAAATGTCCTGCCAACCTGCAATTTGCAGGTTGCAACTGAAGACTATGTTTAAAGAAATTTAATATTTATTTCTAGTCAAATGGCGAGGATGAATCCAATAGTTGATTTATTGTAATTTCTGCACATGTAAGTAGTAAGCGCGGCACTATCCATACTTCTAACTTTTTCTTTTAAAAAAAAGTTACAAAATTTCTATAGTTTATTTTCATAACATATCGCTCCTTTATAGCAACGCAGTCATATCTCAAAAAACCTAAATTGTTACTACAGAAGAATTGTTCCTTACTTCCTGCTTTATATGTAAAACTATTTTCAGAAACATGTCTTAATCTAAATTGAAGTTATAACCACCAAAAAGCTAATGCCGGCAATATATTTGCCAAGTTTAATTTTTTTTGAGAATTAACTATGCTACAATAAAGGAACGATATGTAATACAGTTGCCAGATTGTCGATTTATCGACCCGAAGTTTTGACGATTTTTTGATTTGAAGATTTTTTTGAGGAAAATTTTATTAAACCGAATTCAGTAAGATTTTATATCACTTACAACCTAGAATTAACAATGTAAAGTTTTCTCACAGTTGTTCTATAAAACAGTAGAAAAATTAACTTTAAAAACAATGTTTTGACTTTCTAATTCGATGCGATTTTTCCCCAAATTCGTCTGGTAGCACTATTTAAAAAATAAAAGCCAACCATTTTACAGGGGACTATCAACACCGTAGATCACACCAATCCATTTAAAGAAAAACTAATTTCTATTCAATATTTTTTGTTGTAAAAACCAATACATACAAAGAAAAATTATATTTCATATAATTATTTGTTGTTGCTTTGCACTTGCGTGTATACAGTGAAGATCGACAAAAAAAAAACTAATAAGACAAAGTTGTTTGTGTATTTCGTATTGCTAGTACTGAGTGCTTTATGTGTGTATTAAAACACACAGCCTATAGCTAAGTGCTTTTACAAAAACAAATGAGCACCAAGCGCATAGTTCTTGGGCAACGCTGCTGTAGATGTATATGGGCGTTAAGTGCAATGCCATGATCAAATAATTACATAGGTCTATGCATCTCTCCAACAAAAATGCCATAATCGTGAAGATGTCAAAAAACTCCATATATAGAAAATGTTGTTTATGTTTTTTTATATGAAGTCTGATATCTTTACGATGGTAAACAAAAAATAGCTGTCGAGTTGCATTGACCTGATTATTGGATCATGTGCAATGCCTTCCCCCATTAGCGAGTGTGATTTTTTAAGAATAAAACTAACCACACTTTTACAGTGCCAAACATTTTTAAGAAACGAATACCAAATTGCACTTTTTACATGGAAATTCAGATTTTTTTTGTAAAAAATAAAACATCATAAGGCTGATTAGGTTTGTTTTACATTCTGGATGTTTTGCATTTGACCAATGAAAGCCCGAAAATGCAAGAGAAAAATCCATAAAAATATAAAAACATATACATACATATATACTTTCAGTTGGAACAGTTTAAGAAATATCTGTAAAAAGATAATTTGCACATATCGATGCAGTTGCGTAAAAAGGGCCACTCTGCATTTTTTTATGAGGGCAATCTGTTTTTGTTTACCTTGTTATGACAAGTCAAAAGTGCCAATCTGTTTGGGCATATCTGTAACGAGCTGGCTGGCTTACAAGAGCCAATTTGCATAACTAACGATTATATATAATGATATATTTTGGTATTTTTTAAGGGGTTTTGGCTTTGATAACACTGGACCAAAGTATTTAGGCACAGTAAGCTTTTGAACCCATATTTTACAAAAACTAACATAAAAATAAATTATTTCTAGCTCCTCTTTGCGTATTTACTTAAATGTAAAGGGTGCTGTTAACTGAGTAGTTAGCGCGTTTGACTACAAACCCTGAGGTCTCGAGTTCAAGACTACTTTCAGGCAAGCCAACAACATCATGCATTTTTCTCATTTGCATTGGTGTGTTATTGTGTTGGTTGCTGTTGGAATTTTAAAGTGATGAAGGCATAGCACTGATTACTTTGGCAGTACCGGCAGCGAGTAATATTGTAGCAGAACCGTCGGCGAAGTAAAAGAACTAATAAAATGACTACACAACTTGAAAGCAACGCGATGCCTCTACTTGACACCAGAGGGGCTTGCAACACTGCTTTACAAAAAAATGCGCAATAGCAGGGTTGTAAATTAATTAAGCTTTCTATCTCTCTCCCACTTCACCACCTGTTCTCTCTACCCTATCCATTTCCCAAAGAAGGTAACACATTAATTAATTAACTGGTAGGCATTAATTGCCTGATTGTGTTACTTCTCTTTAAAAAAAATAGTTATTAAATTATTAGTAAAATAGTGATTAGATTATTAGTAAAAATGGCCAGAACAAGAGGAGGGGGAAAAAATCAATATGATGAACATTGGCTCACGGGGAAGGCTGGTTTTAGGATTAGCGCTACTAGCAAATCAAAAAAAAAGGTATATAAATAGATTATTTTAAAATAGCCATTGATAGCTGCAAGAACCTCTTAATAACGACCAGCTCCTAATTACTGTATTCTTTAAATTCTGTCGCAGTTGAAGTCGTTGGACTAGATGTAGTGCTCGTTGCGAAGTTATTTAATACCTGAAATAGAAAACTAAGTTTCTGCACAGAAAAAAACAAGTTTCGTTTTTGATAACAAAAATCCCGGTATTCAATAATTTTTTTTTTCAAATTTCCTGTGATAAAGAATTCCCCTATATTGATAACAGAATTATTTCAAAATAAAAATATATATATAAATTAAAAAAATGTTGACATGGCTGGAATACGAACCCGGGCTTTCCGGACGTAAAGCATACACTCTCTAGCTGAGCCATATCCCATTTATTTTTTTATGGGATACAACTTGTTTTAAGTACTTATGTATAAAAAGAAAAGAAATAACCGGCATGGAAAAGAAATACTTACAACGAAATATTTTATTATGTTAAAGATAAATGTTATTGAAATTCATATTTTTTTTAATAACATGGTCTTATTGAATATAATTCTTGTCTATTTTTTTCTGTGTGGACTACAGGAAAAAGAAGCAATGGTTTCAGAAAAATGTATATATCTGAAGATGAAGAGGAACAAGTATTTGTAGGCGATGGCATTCTTGAGTAGAAATTTAACTGTCAATTATTATACTATTTCCAAATTATATATTAATATTATTTGTCAGTGCATAATAGCGATGTATACCTTTTTATTACAATGTACTTTGTACTTAAATATAATTTTTTTTAAGCACCTAAGTTTTATTTTCTTCTTTATTATATGCAAACATTGTCCCAAAATTGTTCATATATATGTAAAAATATTGAAGTATATAGGGCCAAACTGACAGATTTTTAATTTTTAATTACTAAAACTATTACTACGTAGAAATGGCCATACTGCACTATGTTGGCCGTTTTATCATTTTTATTATAAATAAGAATGTCTAGATCAAGGTGGATTTATACAGGTGATATTATAAGCACAGCTGTTCTACTTTTTTCCGCAAATTGGATGCTTGTATGTCAAAATTTGTATACGTTGACATAGGGGCTGAGATGTCAAATGTTATTGTAATGTTGTAGTTGTTTTAGAATCAACACCACCTGATAAAATTAGTTCACCTTGGTCTAGATCAGTGAAGTCAGATTCATAGCACAATTGTGGTAGCCATACTCACACACATTCTTACTCTCTTTCCTTTAGTCGTCAATGAGACAGCGACGATAACACATGAAAGAAAAGAAATATGTGTATGCGAAAAATATTTTATGTTGATAAATGCTTTTAGCAATATTCAATGTGTTTTATGTTACAAAACATTAGAGGAAACAAATGAGTATTTATCAAAACGGCATTTTAATTCTTTTCATAATGAACTTAATGGAAAAGAAAGGGACATGCTTTTTAATGAAAATGTGGAAAAAAATTCAACGCAAAATTTAGTTAAATTCCAGTGACTGTAACGGTTATAAATTTTATTTTAAAAATTACCTTTTAATCATTATTTCTTGAGTTTTATTTTTCGCTTAGAAAATAAAAGCTTTTTCTGAGTTTTATTTATTCCTCAGAAAATAAGTTATTTCTTGAGTTTTATTTATTCTTCAGAAGATAAGTTATTCTTTGAGTTTTGTTTATTTCTCAAGAAATAAAAATAATGTTTTGAGTTTTAGTTTTGCTTAGAAAATAACAGTTACTTTTTGAATTTTATTTGTTTTTTGCTTAAAAAAAGTAATTTTTAAACTGAATAAAATATAAAAAAATTTATTTAATTTAACAAATAAGAGCTTTTGTAAAAATAAATATACAAGAGTTTTTACAAAAACTCTTATTTGTTAATTAAAATTAATTTTTTTTATTTTATTCAAAATAAAATTCAAAAAGTATCTGTTATTTTCACTGAAAACAAACAAATACAACATTCGGTAACTGTTTGCTCATAAAATTTTTAAAATTGCCCATACATTTTGTTGTCAAAATATATTTAGATACATTTTGCAGCAACAAAATATATGGGAAAATCTACTAATTCAACGAATAAACTGTTACCAAATGTTTCGTGAACTCCCCTATTATGAAAATAAATAAAGTTATATAAAATAAGATGTGAGTTAACTTCAAACATACATACATGTGTTAAAATATTTATTTTTTTCTGTGTACTTGATGGTACTTCTTTTAGATGAGACAGCTTTTCTTACAGTGTTATATTTGGTTTACTCACCAATACAACAATAGTTTTATTTCTGACACCCCTGGTCTAGATGATAATGCAGGTACTGAATAGGAAGACCACTAAGGCCCAAATTTACAGTCATTAGTTAATTATTAGTAAACTAAAATGATAATTATTGTTTAACTAAAACATCGTATTTACAGTGTATTGTTTAACTAAAATTTTTAATATGGGTAAAGAATGGTAACCCTTTCAAATATAAATAAACAAGCAAAAGTAAAGAAATAAAGAATATTACACATCTTACGGCTTCAATTTAAAAATTTTTAAGCACACAAAGCTAATGGAGCAAATGTTTTTGTCGCTCCTAAAAGTATGCTATATGAATGTAATGATTTCCAAAACATGGTGCAATAAGTATGCAGGTTCAATATATACAACAAAAAACTAGATAATGCTTGTCAAAAAAATACACGTGCTAGACGTTACTTATGTACAAAAGTACCAGAACAAAATATAATCAGCTGACGTTATGCTGCCACCTGTATCCTTATTGCACCATGTTCCAAAGCATCTAACTAATTGTTAACCATTGGCATTTGACTAATGGTAAACAAAGAAGTGTGAATTAAATATCAATGGCTAAACTATTGTCATTAGCTAACTAATGACTGTGAACTTGGGCCTAAATTGCTCGAAGAACACGACCAATTATATAGTCATAAATGTTACTTGTATGCCGTATCATGTATGTTAATCTTAGGGCCAGGCCATACGGGCGTTTTTAAAACGCTCGTTTCTGCTTTTTTATATTAAATTTGAAAGTTCTAAATTTTATAAAACTTCAAATTTAATACAAAAAAGCAGAAACGCGCGTTTTAAAAACGCCCGTGTGGCCTAGCCCTTAGACACATGATTTTAAACTGCAGATTGGCCCTTTTTACGCAACTGCGTCGATATATTACACGTGTAATTTTGCCTCCTACTATTACTGAAATTAATGTGTTAGAATCAATAATAAATTTTAAATTATGCATATTGACATTTTTATTATTAAAATTTTATAATGCAAAAATTACACTGGTCTGCAAAGAAAATGCCCTTTAAATAAAAAATATTATGGCATATAAAGAGTTTAATGCGCTAAATTAAAATCCATTTTCACATTTTTTCTATCACTTACAGATGTTTTAATGGCAATGATTAATATTTCCACTACATCAGTATATTTCACCCTAACTCGAGAACCCTATAACAGATTTTGATCAACAAAACGCAAAAACTTCACTTTTTAATTGTTGCTTTTAAGGACAGTAGTGAGATTCTGTAACTTTTAACAATAACAACAGTTTTTATATTGTTAACTTATTAATTTGTTTGCACTAACGATTCTATGATTCTGTGACTTCTTGTTAAGAACATTGTTTAAAACTGCCATCATGTGGCATCTCTGTTAAAATAAACGAAAAACGCAGAGAGAAATATAACAAAAACAAATTAATTTGTGATTGCCAAACAGTGTACAGAAAACTTTTTTCGTTAATTTCTTTATTTTTGTGAAATAATTGTTAAATTAGATGCTTAAATAATAGAAATAT
Organism: Panzeria rudis; assembly: GCA_956483635.1. NCBI lineage: Eukaryota > Metazoa > Arthropoda > Insecta > Diptera > Tachinidae > Panzeria > Panzeria rudis. The sequence continues at coordinate 46,201,367 of OY101449.1, read as the reverse complement.
CATTATTTATGCGTAAAAATTTTATATATTTGCATATTGCCATAAGACAACAACTTTAGTTGTGTCCATAAAGTACGTGCTACGGCTGCACAGCTGACTCTTGTCTATTACTCTGCAGTTACACGTTCAAGAAATTGCTTTCAAGTTGATCACACGTATTGCTTGTTAAAACTACTTTAAATTGATGCTGTGACGTAGGCTGCAAGCAACTTGATATTGAATTTTGTTTTCAAGATGCCGGCGTCAAGGAATTAACAACGAAACAGTAAAACTCGGTCATAACGAATTCTCGGTTGTAACGATTTAAGTCTAAAGTCCCGACGTTTTGGTTGCTATTTTCATACAAAAATAATTCGTAATAGCGGATTCGTAGTTTACGAGTACTCGTTTGTATCGAACTACGCTTATTATGAACTTGTCATAGAGCGGTTTTTTTGCTGTTTGCACAAAGTTCGTTATAACCGAGTCTTACTGTAATTTATTTACAATAATTGAGATCAGCTGTTTAAATTGAACGAAAAATTGAAAGAAAACTTGAAAGAAAAATTGAAAGCAAGTTGGTAGTCAATTTCAAAATGTTTGAGTGTGTTAGTAAAAAAGTGAAACTTGAAACAAAACTTGAAGCAAAACTTGAACGTGTAACCTCCAAGTTAGGTAACAACAGAAAAATTATTGTCGTTTGTTAACCGACAGCATATATTGTTAAAAATTGTACAGAATGGCAAAATCGGTAATTTGCTTGTTTAACTTTTTAACAATGACAACTATTGCTAAAATTGAATAGAAAATCGTACTACAGGTGTCTTACGAACTAATTAAGCAATACATTATAAAAATCGATGGATAAACATTAATCTTATTAGCAATTAAGTGAATACAACCAACAACTTAAAAGGAACTTTCGGTAATAAATTTATTTTTAACGCAGCTGTCCTTTACAACAATTAGCTAAAGGTAAAGCTTATGCAGCTTTAAATTTTTTATGAGTTTTTACGAGGTTGCTAGATGTATCAATATTCAGCTTCAATATACGTGTTTGTGTGCGTTTGCTATGAAAATCAAAAGCATTTTGATATTCTTCAATATTCCCCCCACGTATATGCGTAACTATATTTTGTAAACAAACATACACAAACACGGGGGTTGCTGTGGCTGAGTGGTAGCGATGCTAGCCTGTCAGTCCAGAGGTCGAGGGTTCAATTCCCGCCGTAGACCCTGGATGTTTTCCGCAGACAAGCTAATCGCTTCGCGGGTTGTATTTTTTTAAAAAAATGTATTAAAGTTTAATATTGACTCGTCTGGCACCCGCTTTAGAAAGAAATTTTCTTTTTATTTTGCATAAAAATGCAATCTTTTTCGATACATACTAACTTGTGAATAATTCCGAAAGCGTTGATCAAATCAAATTTTGTCATGCATATTTTGGTTTTTGTTGATATGAATCGTTCAAACCGTCCTGGAGTTATGAGATTGGTCATATTACTCAAGCCCATTAAAGAAGTCTGTATGTGATAGAAAAAAGCTGAAAACGGATAAATAACCGAATTTTTTTGCAGACATAGAGCACCGTTTTTGAATAATAATTGAAGAAGTGGCAACTCTGTCGCAAACTCTCTTATTCCCTGGCACCTGTATAAAAATATACACCCGTGTGTATGTGTGTATGTGTATTAAGCAAAAATAGTATTTACACATGCTGTAAAAAGGTATATTTTGTTTCCCGGTTGGCCAATTAGTCGTAGAGCACATTTTCATCAACGACTACTTAAGGAAATTTCGACATTTGGCATGCACGATATACATATGTCGATTAAAGTTTCTTTTAAGACAATCTAACAGAAACCGTACTCAAAGATTACGTAAAAGAAAAACTACTCAACTGGTTATGAATCAAGCTAGTTGGATACTGTCCGCAAGTTACACTGAAAAGAAAATCATTCATTAAGTCAATGAAACGGTTTCATTAAATGTTTGCATTAATAAAATGACCAATTACATTGCATACATGAAATCTTTTAATCTTTGCTCTTCATAAGTTTTTCATAGTTCATTGTATTAAAGAAAATCGTTACATTGTTTAGACGAATTTTCTTTTTAGCGAATTTATGGAATATATAAATAAGTAAAACAGAAGTAAATCAACATTTATTTATTTCAAAAATGTTACTTATTTTTTATTTTTCTAATCTTTTTGAATTTTAAAGCTATATGGTGCCTTCATAAATGCAATGAAAATATTTCATTAATACAATGTAATATTCTTCATTGTATAAAACATGTTTTTAGCTATTCATCTGTCTTTTATCTAAATATCACATACATATGTGCTTCAAATTATCAGAAACAAAAGGCTGCTGTTGGCTGAAGTGGTTAGCGCGTTGACGACAAATCCTGATGTATTGAGTTCGAGACTAGTTTCAGGCAAGCCATCAACATCATAAGTTTTCCTGATGTATATTGTGGCAATTGTTTCCGGACTGTTAAAGTAATGAAGGCATAATACTGGTGGCCACTGAGCAGCACCGACAGCGTTTGATACTGACAATACTAATGCACATCATAGCACATTAATTGCCTGAGTTTTTTATTTCTCTTTTATATAAAAAAAATATATTGAAACAATTATATATTATATGTATGTATTATATGAAACTGTTTCTTTGAACTAATCAAATAGTTTAATTTCATTTATGACATAAAGTTCATAAATACAATGAAATATTTTGCATTAATCCAATGAAGGGCTTTATTAGCTGACGATGTTTTATGTGGTGCAGCAGCCAAAACGCCAAAACGTATAAACATGCAGCCTCAGTTCGAATCCCAGCTAAATGAGTCAATACTTTAAATGAAAAGGACACAAATAGAAAAAAACGTTATATGATTAAATAGGTGACATTGTCGCTATGTAATGGTTGGCGACAAGATGAACGACATTGATGCCTACATAGTCACGGACTATTTCGTAACATTGGTACTTTTTTTGTTAAAAAATATCACTAATGGGCATCAATGACATTTCTGAGGATGTGGTCATTTACATGATCATTAATGAATATACTATAGACAGTATCGCCCTTGTTGTCATGTATGAACTTAGCCGCCATTTGTTTGAAAATTTCCTCACTGATCTGTTTCAGCTGTCACGAACAGGTCATCGATACTTTAACATTATCGTGCACCTGTCTTGCAAGATGTCTGAAAGACATGGCCAACCGGGTTGTTTGCTTCAGAGCATACAAACGTACGTGTGAGTAAATGTGTTGTTAAAAATATATAAATAAATTTTTTTCTTTAACCAAAAAATAACTAACCTCGGATACCATTTATTATCATCATCATCACCACTACTACCAGCAAGTACTTCATACATAAAGGCTAAAGTACGACGTCAAGCATTTACTTACTACACCATACAAACATGCATACAACATACTAAATACCGAATACATAACCATGCTCTTCGTACATGCCGTCTACAGTACAACAGTTGTTCGTTATTTTATTTCTTCATTTCGTAGAGGTGTGTGTACCACAGTATGTGAGTATGTATTTCGTTTGTTCGTCACTGATGTCGGAAGCACGTAAATCACAAAATTTACTTCCGGTTAAAACGGTGTTTGTAATTTTCTAGATTTTTTCTTCATTTTTGTTTTGTTTTTAAACGCCTCCAAAAGCAGGAGAACAAAAAGAAATTATAATAAAAAGCTTAAAGGAAACAGTTGATATTTTATAATTGAACATTTTTTTTTAACATTTTGGGCTAGCTTTTATTTATTTTCCTGACCTTCTTGCTTGCAAATATCAGAGTTTGAAAAAATACTTTATCAGCCATGTCACGGTGTACAATTTCATGCGAAAACGGAATTCAATCCACCCCAAGACGAAGAGCCCTAGTCGGAGCATACGCCAGCATGCCAACGCCGTCAACAATCTGGACACAATTGACACATTTATGTATTTTAGCTTTCTCTTTCAGACACCAACTGCTACAAAAATGTAGTGTATTGAATTCCGTTTTCGAACGGAATTCAACTCCGTGACATGGCCATGTATATTTTATTAAATTATTAAAGGCAACAATTTATCGAGCAGTGTAACAAGACAGACCGGACTAAAGGTTGGTGGTAATCGATTCAAATGTGTTATTCATAATTTGAGTTTCGTACTAAATATATTTAATACAAACTATGTTTTGCACCATTTTCCCTTACAAATATATGCACAAAAAATTTGGGTGTTACAAGAACAATACTTTGCGCGTCGACTTCATATATGATTTCAAACAAACTAATAAATCTGTTTCTTCTAAATTACTTATCCGGTTACAGAACGACGCTACATTGAAAAAAACTAAAGCCAAATCGGTCCAGCCCTTTGGGCTGTACGATGACTTGTACAGACACTAGGGTATTCATTCGGTTAACCGTTAATCGGTTAATCGGTTAATTACTACCCGATTAACTGACCGGTTAATTTAAAATTGGCTATTTCCGATTAACGGTTAAACTAGTTAATTTCAGTCGATTAATCGATTAACCGACGTAACAAATTTGTTCATATTTTGTAGTATAACGTATTTTTTTGTGTGCTTATTTATTTGTTTCGTCTGATATACAAAATGTATGTGTTTAGAAAGTATTTTTCATATAAACAAACAAGTGTGTTTAGTGATTTTTACTTAAGTAAAACATATTCTTTGGACGTGGCTATAAAAGAGTTTAGTAGAGAATCTGCTACTTAATTGAACTTGAGGGAATTACGTATTAAATTTTTGTTTAATAGTTTTATAAAATCGCATAATACACAACGATTTAATTAAAAATGTAAGGAGTAGATTTAATGAGATACGAACTCAATTATTTGATACCTCCACTCAGGAATATTTCCTTCTAGCAACAGTGTTTTAAAATACAGTACAAAAACGGAAACTAAGGAATTGAGAAATAAACTTTTTTGCAGCATGTTCGTCGCTGAGCTGTACCAGTATGAGTCAGATGATGACCTTCCAACAGAAGAAACTATCGATAGTAATACAATAAATGTTTTAACAGAAGTGTTAAGAATTTGAAAAAAAAAATTAAAACATGACTTAATGGCATAATAGAAAATTTTATCAATTTAGAGAAATCCAGGAAAAGGACTGAGAAACTAGATATTCTGTGTTATGGATTGCTTTCGATTTCTTCAACATCTACGATAAATGAAAGGATTTTTTCAAGCCAAGTTTTATCAAAACTAAAGACGAGAATCTCTTAAATCCTAAACATTTAAAGCAAATTATTTTTCTGAAATATTGTTTTAGAAGATCTCCTTAATTTTTTAATGAATACATATTTATGATTTTTTTTTTATTTAGTTCAAGACTTGCGACTGCGCGACGCAAAGAAGGGTATTGTGTTTATCAGCCTATGTATGTATGTGTGTTCCCTTGCGGCACTATATAAACCGAACGCGGAGACCGATTTTGACGATTGTTACGTTAATCGATTCGCCTTAATCCGGGGAGTGTCACTAAAGATATGACAGTAGTCAATATGGCGACCAACAGACGCCATTTTGTTTATACAAAAAAAAGTCGGCGAAATATAAAAATGGGTATCAATCGACAGGTATTTGAAAATCATCTTTAGGTTTCTCTTATGATTTTTAATTTCGAATGACCATTTAGGATCTGTGACGGTTTAAAATTGTTTTCTTTTTTTTACGCAGTCGGGTTTTTTTTGATTTTTTTCAATTTATGTCTTGGTACTAATAAATTCAAAATAATGGATAATTTATGCATTTTTATTTGTTGAAATTACTTGATTTATGAAAAATCTTTATTAATCGGTTAACCGGTTAATATCGACATTAACCGATTATTAATCGATTAAGACAAAACCTCGATTAATTAATCGAGCGATTATCCAATTAAAGCAGAAACCCAATTAAATGATTACCCTGACAGACACACAGATACACAGACACACACTTCAAATTTATAACACCCCTCTTTTTTGATCGGGGGCTAGAAAGGCTTTATAGTTCTTTTTGTTTAACTTAAAGTCACTTCAATTATTTCGATTTAATCTAGTGAATAGGTGAATTTACCAAAATTCTATTATATATTAAAAAAACTACTCACTTTTGACAATATCTCCTATTTATTAAATTGTATAATTTATACGTAAGTTCTTATGGTTAAAACTAGGGATGTAACCGATGCCGATACCGATATATCGGCGATACTTCAGATTTTCCGATACATTGGCGATATTTTACTGTCGATACGACGATACTTTTTACATTTTTTTCTGAGTTTATTTTTTAACAAATAATTTATTTTTGTTAATTTTACCATGAATTAGATTCAATTCGTTGTTTTTTAATCTTATTAATATCAATTTTAAATATTAATAATATTTTACGCTGTTATTTTGTAAAAAAACATAATTTATTTCTTGTTAATTTTACCATGAATTCGAATTCAATTCGTTGTTTTTTAAGTCTTATTCCCAGAAAAAAAGACACTCCAAAGAAGTCATGTAAATGTAGAATTCGCAATCCGGAAGTAGTGCAAATTTGGATTATTTCTAATTAATTTTATATCCTTGACGATTACCAATCACCGAATTCTATAATGAGTTTTCCTCAAGGAAAAAGGATGAAAAATTACCCATTTTTGCAACTTGTTTCTTTTTATGCGAATTTAAACGCAAATTGTGTTTTCATGTAAATTTGACTGAATAAATATAAACTTTTAGAAGAATTTTAACAATTAAGCTATTAAGTTATTTAGAAGAACATTAGTTGATAAATGTCCTTTATAAAATCGATTTTTTAAAAAGCATTTTGAGTATTTTTTTAAATTTAAAAGGAATTACAAATTTTTATATAACTTAAATAAACTTTTACTTGCTTTTTTCTACTAATTATCTGCACATTTTTAATAGATTCTTTTGAATCAAAGACAATGTAGTTCCTTCAAAATAACTTCCAATTTTTTAAACTGGGTTAATTCAATTTTAAATATTAATAATCTCTTACACTGTAATTTTATATAATAAAAAAATTGCCCTGCTGGAGTTTTGTTAATCTAAACTTGAACTCAATGTTAATATGCATATCGGCGATATTTCTTTTTTAGTATCGGTATCGGATTGGCAAAACGGCGTATCGTTGCATCCCTAGTTGAAACCTTCATCTGAAATTTTCACTTTATTCTCCACATACACTCTCTACTTTTTAACTAATTTAGAAACCGTATGAAAAAAATATCACAACTTAAAGGTAAAGCTACGTGGCGGAAAAGTGTAAGCAGGGATGCTGAATTTATTATGTTTTTTATATAGCAAAGCAAAAATAATTGCGAACTTTCGATATTAAGTTCAATAGTTTTAGCCAGAAAAAAAGCAGAGTCTCCTATAGTGCTTTGGCTTAAATATTTGAATCCTGGCCCATCGTGGTATGTAATGATTCATATATTGTCTAGGAAAATATATCCAAGTATTCAAAGGAAAACTATTTTACTGATAAGTTTTCATACATATATACATAAGTATGTATATAATTACTTTGTATAACATTTGTCTTAATAACATTACATTACATTGAATTATATTACATTACATCACATTACATTACATTATATTAAATTACATTACATTACTTTACATTACCTTACACTACATTACATTATATTATATTACATTACATTACATTCCACTACACAGCATTACATTACATTACCTTGCATTAACCTACATGACATTACATTACATCACATTGCATTACATTACATTACATGATATTACATTACATTACATTACATTACTTTACATTACCTTACATTACCTTATATTACCTTACATTACATTACATTATCTTACATTACATTATCTTATATTACATTACAGTCCATTCCATTACACAGCATTACATTACATTACATTACATTACATTACATTATATTACATTACATTACATTACATTACATTACATTACATTACATTACATTACATTACATTACATTACATTACATTACATTACATTACATTACATTACATTACATTACATTACATTACATTACATTACATTACATTACATTACATTACATTACATTACATTACATTACATTACATTACATTACATTACATTACATTACATTACATTACATTACATTACATTACATTACATTACATTACATTACATTACATTACATTACATTACATTACATTACATTACATTACATTACATTACATTACATTACATTACATTACATTACATTACATTACATTACATCACATTACATTACATTACATCACATTACATTACATTACATTACATTACATTACATTACATTACATTACATTACATTACATTACATTACATTACATTACATTACATTACATTACATTACATTACATTACATTACATTACATTACATTACATTACATTACATTACATTACATTACATTACATTACACTACATTACATTACATTACATTACATTACATTACATTACATTACATTACATTACATTACATTACATTACATTACATTACATTACATTACATTACATTACATTACATTACATTACATTACATTACACTACATTACATTACATTACATTACATTACATTACATTACATTACATTACATTACATTACATTACATTACATTACATTACATTACATTACATTACATCACATTACATTATTTTACATTACATTATATTATATGGCATTGCACTTCTTTATAAGTCAATTAAACATGTAAGATAATTGTATTAAAAATAATGAATGACTGTCCCTTGTTAAAAGTATAATGGATACTACATAACAATAGAGCTGGTATGAATGAAGACTATAAATTACTTTTGCTTAACACCATTCTGTCATGCGAAAATTCACACACCGTAAGCACTTAAAAACTTTTTAAATATGTATGTGTGTACGTACATACATACGTATGTGAAAATCTCTATACATACTTACTTACGTGATTAGTAAAACGTGAACCCCACCTTTTGGGACTTGGTTGTAATAGTAATTTATTTTCATTGATTAAATAATTTATTTTCGTACAAATCCAGAAAAGATTATTTCGTTTTAATTTTTCAAGGATATTTGATTATTGGTACTCTTCGATTTAATTGTCTTCCGTAAAGTCCACTAGTTTATTTTTTAAAATATATGGTTTAATTTTGTAGAGAGTTAGCAAGTTTGAACTTTATTCGGGTTTTCATAACATTGATAATCTGTTTCGAAGTAAAATTATCATACAAAACTGAATGTATTTAATGGTACAAAAACATGCTTTTTAAATTGTAATGGAAATTTCGAAGAAATTTTGAACTTGTATGAATTTTAAAGTTAAGTAAAGTGCAATATTCCAAGGATTACAGTTCAAAAAGGTATAATTATTTTAAAACTCATTTCGAAATTTCGAAGCTAAGTTTAAATTTTTGAATATATTCTCACTAAAGAATTTTTGAATTATTTGCATATATTTTAATAATTGGATAATTGTGAGGAACAAAGGGCAAATCCTGCGTGACTTTCTTTCAAAACAGATACCTTCAACGTATGCATAGCTCTTAGTCAGATTTAATTGTACTTTCGAATGGCATAAAACACATTTTTTTAAAAGCAATTTGTTACAAAATAATTGATCAAAAAGTTTTGTGACGTACGCTACAAAAGATGAAAATACCTTTGAAAGTTGAAGTGTGTTTTCATAATTTTACATAATAAAGTACATAAAATCTAACTCCTAATAGAAAGAGGAATATAAGAGAATTCCAAAGGAAATTATTTGCACCCAAAAAGTTTTTTTGTGGTTTTTTATCAAAAGCCGTGAACCCTTTGTGACGCACGTTGCAGTTTTTATTAATATCTACAGCTTTTTAATTGTACAATTTGCAACGTAAATGTGTTTAGTGGAGCTTACGAGATAATCTAAAAAAATAGTCAATAGATTATAGTTTGGAAATATTTTCACATTATGTTTTGAAGAAAATATTTTTCCTATTGTTTGCTTCGACCTGACGTGGGTGAAAATGGGACTTATTTCTCATTATGAGTTTGTGAATAAATTCGTTGTTTTATAAGCACGATTCTTGAAAACGGCGACAATTTAACATTTTTGGTTATTTGTTCTGTGCTGAATCTTTCCATCATAAATTTCCCAAGTTTTTTAAAGCTAGTTCTAAAAAAAAAATGGAAAAAATTCGTAAACAAAATATGTATTCACTAATTAAATCATAACGTTACTTATGCGCCACCCTGTATAATAAAAATAAAATGGATTCATATCAAATACAAATTATTTGCTGGGGTTTGTATAAGCTTCAAAGCCTACTACCCAGTAAAAAAATTGCTTCCAATAAAGCAGGTTTCTACTATTATGGAGTACAAGTAGCGCTGACAAACCTGCTGATATCGCTGCTGATTTTCGTATGGCGAGTTCCCAGTTTGGAGTACTACATTTTTGCTCATAAAAGCGCTTTTGTAGCGCTTAAAATCATCAACATTTTCAGCACTAAAACTGAAAAATATGAAAAAAATGGTTCGATGTGGATTGGCATTGTTAACGTGATTTTGAATTATTATTATTTCGTAACTATATTTATTTTTATTAGTTTTATATTTTTACTCAATGTTTGTTATTTTAACTTCAACTAGTATCGAACTAAGATCCTTCACGTTTGTAGTCCAACGTACCAACCACTCGGTCAAAAACACCGTTGCAGAACGGCACCAAAAACTTCAAATAAACTTACTCTTCTTTCTCGCTTAAAAACCTGCATTGGATCAGCACAATAAAATCACCTTTCTTGTATACCTTGTGTACGAAGCTTTTATATAAGTAAAAAGCTAATATTTTTTATTTATACTACCCATTGTGTGTACATTTGCTAACTTTCTCGTTTTAAAACCTGCATTGCTGGGGCGCTATGAAATCAGCTTCAGAACAAGCTCATATTTTAAAGCGAATTATAATGTGCTTTATTTCTTAGTGTTTCAAAAAACACGACATTTTTTTACTGGGTATACTTATTTGTGAAAATCATTTGTAAGTTCTCAAATGTTTCTTAAAAGTCTGTACATATGATACGGGCTTGTAACTGTGCAAAAGTGTGGTTGAAGTATACTGGCGATGTGGTAGAGCACCAATGAAATGTATATAGACAATGCTTAACCATCAGCAAATAAATTTCATTTAAATTTTTTTCCTTTTAAAAAACTCATAAAAAAAATTAAGAGGGCAAAAATTTCATATTTTATTCTTTTAACATTATCATTATTTATTAACCGACTTCCAAAAAGGAGAAGGTTATCAATTCGTGTGTATGTTTTTTTTTACTTTTTTTTATGTTTGTATACGCATAAATCTGTCATTTGTGAACCGATTTTGAAAATTCGGAGGAAAAATCGGAGGTGGTAAATTCGCTCCCCCCATGCATAACTCTATCAATTGTGAACCGATTTTTAAAATTCTTTTTTATTTGAAAGGCTTTGCTAGCAGTTTGGCCCAATAATTCTTTTCAAAAATGTGAGGGGAAAATTTGCTACCCCTCCGCCCCTAATCCGTAACTATGTCATTTGTGAACCGATTTTCAAAATTCTTGTGTTGTTTGCAAGGGTTCGCTAGTAGTTTGGCCTCCAAATATTTTTCGAAAATGGGAGGGGGAAACTTACTCCACCCCCATGCCATGCCATGTCATTTGAGAACCGATTTTCAAAATTGTTTTTTTGTTTGAAAGGGTTGGAGTACAGTTTTGTTCCATCGTTTTTTTTCGAAAATCAGTTGGGAAATTTGCTGCGGGATTCCCTCTTCCCCCGAAATATTGATTATCGCATAGCTCCTCCATCTATGGGCCGACTGCCAAAATTCTTTTTTTGTTTGGAATGGTTTGCTTAGAGTTTGGTCGCATAATTTTTCTGCGAAAATCGGTGAGGCAAGTCTTCCACGCCTCCACCCAAAATATTTATTAGAGCACAATTCTTCCATTTGCATATCGATTTTCAAAATTGTTTATATGAAAGGCCATCAAGTATATAGCTCTTTGTACTGGAGTCGGTTTTTTTTTGCCAAAATTATTTATTAACAGATTTAAATTTAGTTGTGTGAGTTTTGGTTTGGACATTAGTATCTTATTCCGCATTAGGGACTGAATTTACTAGACACATTTAATCATTCATTTTCTGATACTTCTGCTACAAGTTTTCTACAGTTGTGCTTATCAGCTCTTTTCCGCTCAGCTCACTTTACTGAACTATTTCACTTAGTTAGCTCAGTAGCTCAGTTAGCTCAGTAGCTCACTTGTTTACAAGGCAAATTGCTAAAGAAACATTTCATTAAATCGAATTCATAAAAAAACAGTACAGCCACAAACAATATGGCTTGTGCTCGCCTGGTGACTCTTTTTTGTGTATTTATAATATTTAGTTGGTAGTCAAAATTCGTTTGTTTGTTATGATAACATTATAAATAATAATATAATTTATAATAATACATTATAAATAATAAAAATAACAAGAAGTGAAGAAAGTAAATAAATTGTCTATAAATAAAAAAATAGACTTTAGAAATGGGAGCAAAAAAAGTTTCCATTGTGCTAAAAAAAAGATATTTTCTTCAAAAGGTGTGTGAATTAGGTTTTTACATGTGTTAGGTTTTAGTCTAAGAAATTTTTCGGTCCTTGGTTTTTGTACTGGGTGTTTTCAAGACATATTCGGCAATGGCGCCACTATTTTTAGTTCGCCGTGAACTATGAAACAGCAGACGCAAGAAAGAAAGAAAGATGAAACATTCACCTTAAATTCGCCTTGTCTTTCACTGAGCTAAAAACGCTCAGTAAAGTGAGCGTTTCACTTCGCTCAATTGAATGAATGATTCAATTGAACTAGTTCGTTCAGGAGCCCCACAAGTCCAAAGTTTTCATTATATCGAACTTGTACTGCCAAGCAGATACTATTCTCGATTTTAATTTTTTGATGACAGTCGATCATCATATCTATGAAAAATACTGTTACCCATTTATAACAAAAATAGAGTTGTACACTACATGTGGGTTTGACTTACTGCAAAAGGTAATTAGTAAAATGTTGTTTAGTTTTTAGCATTTATGTAAGTTTTTTTAGTGGTTTAAGGTCGATTTCGTAGGCAGCCTACTAAACTGTGCTTGAGTTTAACATATCTGGCGAAAAAATTAGTTAAATTTGAGTGGAATTATTTCATTCAATTACATTTGAGGTATTTATTGTTTACACAATTTTATAAAAAGCTATATAACGACTAAGAGGCTGCAAAATTATATGTAAGATTTCTATAAAGTGCAGTTAGTCACATTGCACTGTAAGCGACTCATAAAGACAATTGTTTCTTTATTTACAGAATGAATTTCCGTTTCATTTTTTAACTTTCATTTTCAACTAAAGAAAAACAAATAAAAAAGGAAATGAAAAGCAATAATTGAAAGAAAACTAATTAAAAAGCAACGAAAATAGTAATAAAAAAAGAAATATAATAAAAAAAACTTCAATGTAAAAAAATCGGTGCATGTTGAAATTTTTATGTGCGAATGTGTTGGTATTCTAGAGAGAGAGACAAAATTGTATACAAATGAATAAATGTGCATACTTTACCATACACACAACCATTTACATCATGAACAACATCCGCAGATAAAGAATTGCATTTTGAAACAAGAAATACGTAATAAATCTTACTACAATAATAATAACAACCTGGATACCATCATTATCGGCAACATTTTCGTCATTATTGCGCTGCTAATTATTTAAATGTGTTCGTGTAGTTAGTGAGCACTGTCAATGACTACTAGTGGTCATCGTGGTGAGTTTAATATTTCAAATTATACTCTCAAACACACACACACACACTCCTAATTAAACACATGTATCGTTAGTCTGAGTAAATATATGAGAGTTCGTGTGTTTGTTTCAATCTTATCTAACAGCAATGGTCGTCATGAGTGAGGGGTGATTTAGTGTTAGTGTGCGTGATGGCCTTAAATGCGTGCTTGCTATAACATGCGGTTTCCGGTTGAATGAAAATTTAATTTAAATATTCTGCTTGAAAAAAAAAATAAGAATAAAAACAAATCTATTTATAATTCAACTTTAACATTCTACGATTATATACCCAACCTGCCTGCCTGTCTACTAATCACTCAGACTTAATTCACTCACACAACAGAACCAAAAGCAGCCATACCAGCAGAATTAATAAAATAACAACACAACTGCCAACTGAAAGTGGAAATAAAATAAACTAAAAAAGGAAGAAAGCAAAGTAAGTAAGTCTGATTTTTTTATCCTTAGTTTTAAGACTACGTGAAAAGCGAAATTAAGAAGAGAAAATATTTTGTTTTTATCATCTTTTTTATTTGTTTGCTCCCACAAACAAACATAAAAATACGTATTTCATTTGTATTTATTTATGTTTATCAGTATAATATGTATGTATGTATACAATTTATAGCTACAAATACATCCATCTATTTTTTATTTCTTATATAACTAAAAATATTAAGTCAGAAACTTTAGTTGTTTACAAGTATTTAAAATTGTCTTTTAACTAATTCAGCTCCATTTTTTGCTTTTTGTTTCTTGTCTTAAATATTTAATAGGTTTTTGTTCATTGTTCTCGTTATTGTTGTTGTCTGGTATAAAAATTTGACGTTTATAAATGACACTGTCTTCTTAGTAAATATTTTTCTTGGACATACATATTATTTGTTCTTGTTGATTTCATCTACACATAAAGAAAAACATGGTAGAATCAACCATTATATAAAAGCAATACATATGTGCATTTACAAAGTGGAATAGATTTTGCAAAAATAGGAGTAACTGAAAATAATTTTGGCGGTATGTTCCATTCAGAGGGTACTATGCGTGAACAAACATTTATTACATTTGGAACCCTGTTGTACAAAATATCGAAGTAAATAAAGGCATAGCGTACGCGACATAAAACAGAAGTGATGATAGGGTGCATATACAAATATGCGAAAATCTGCGAATTGTAAAGCTTTTTTTTAATTTCTTAAATGAAGCCAACTATTTTTCCTTTATTATCCGTAAATTTTAAATACAAAAAAATTTTGAATGATTTTATAATGAACAAAATTTAATAGCGTACGTGACATAGCGTACGTGACGGATTTTTCTCTTATAGTAATCTTAAGTAATGAAATATATATTTTCTAAATATACATAAGTAAGCAAAAACTTAAAAACAAATAAAAATATGTATTTGGCGATAATAGCAATAAAAGCAATCAAAATTCAAATTAATTTCATTCTGCATGCTATGTACTTGGGAGCTGAGCTTACGGCGTCACCTTAGCCTACTACAAAGTAGTACATACTTATTAATTTGAAATTCTTTCGTTTAACGAATACGCAGTTCCAGAATCACATATATCGAGTGGTAACCGCCAAAAAAGCTTAAGCGACAAAAAGTAAATTTTACAAAAAGTAAATTTTACGAAGTAGATCCTTAACATTGGCTATATAGGATTGTAGTGAACTCTTATATATAACGTTAATAGTTTTAATAAATTTCTTAGAAGACAACGCATGTTTGTGGGGGTTAAGATATTTTAAGATATTCTTGATGCCATGAAAAATCAGTTAATTTAATCAAATTATTTTAAAACTAGTAATTATCCTTAGCAAGCTGTTCTTAACTGTTTTATTGATATCCTTGCAGTTTTTGACACTAGTTTTGCTCTACTTGAAAAAGAGAATTTTAGCTTAAGCGACACTTTGCAGTTACAAAAATATGTAAGCAAGTTAAAAATTTATATGGAAAATGCGTAACGGTACTTGACATGACTTGGAAACTACGAAAGATTGTCCGAATTATCGTAAATAATCGATTTTCGTCAAAAACCGATTTTCGAAAAGCATGACGCTTAAGATTTTTTGGCGATTATAGCTCGATATGCTGACTATCATGGTATGAAAACGGATGAAGTTTTTTTATTTTTGAAATTTGATGGACATTTCGCCATTTTTCATTTGCATTTAGTTGCATTTTTAGTACTACAATAGCATGCATATTGTCTGAATGGGCTCGACGCAACACCTCAAACAGACTATTCGCTATGGAGAGCAGCCCGAGGGCTCAAAAGACCAGTGATATATAAGCCTGCATTGCGAGATTCGAATGGAGACTGGGCAAGAACTGATGTTGAAAAAGGTAATCTGTTTGTAAACCACTTGCAGAAAGTATTTACTCCAAATACGTGTGATACTACAGTTGAGCTGCCACCAGTCCTCGCTATACCACATGTTACTTTGAGGTTCAACATTCGTGAGATTGAACACTATATTGCGGGCTTAAACTCGAAAAAAGCTCCAGGCGCTGATAAAATAAGCAATAAAATGCTCTTAGAGCTACCCTATACTGCAAAACGGATAATTCTATTTATTTTTAACAGTATTTTGCGCCAGGCTTATAGTCCTATAGGCCTATAAGCCTGTTGTCTAACATGTCAAAACTATTTGAAAAGCTACTTATGAGTAAGCTAACACCCATACTGAATCGTACTGGATGCATTCCAGACCACCAATTCCGTTTTAGGAGACAACATAGTACGATTGAACAAACACATAGACTCGTGAACGTGGTTAGAAAAACCTTCGAAGAAAAGAAATATTGTTCTGCGCTCTTCATCGATGTTTCTCAGGCATTTGATAAAGTATGGCACGAAGGTTTAATACATAAACTAAAGCAAAACCTACCCGAAAACATCCTTTTTAGACAGCTACTTAACTGAGCGAAAATTTGTTGTTAAAGAAGGCAATTTTCAAAGCCCTCCGCAACTTATTGAAGCCGGAGTTCCTCAAGGCAGCATCCTCGGTCCTGTATTATATCTGATATATGCCTCTGATTTGCTGGTAAGCAGTAACATACACATATCAACATTCGCTGATGATACAACTTTTCTAAGTGTTCACAAAAGCCATCAAGAAGCCACCCGCAATTTGCTAGATTATATACCCCAGTTGGAACAATGGTTAAAACAATGGCGGATAAAAATTAACGAGCAAAAATGTCTATAAATTACTTTTACATTGTGCAGAGAAACCTGCCCACCTATACAAACAAATAACCAAACTATACCTCAACACACTGAAGTAAAATACCTCGGTGTTCATCTTGATTGTCGTCTAACATGGAAGTACCACATAAATGCAAAGGTGACCCAAATGAAATTAAAAACAGCTCAAATGAATTGGCTCATTGGAAGGAACTCTACTCTAAGCCTAGATTGTAAACTTCTTCTATACAACTCCATTCTAAAACCAATATGGTCCTACGGAATCCAGTTATGGGGCACTGCCTCGGCATCAAATATAGAAAAAATTCAAAGACCACAAAATAAAATACTCCGTACGATTACAGCAGCCCCATGGTATGTCAGAAACAAGCGAATTCATAAAGACCTAGATGTGCCGCTGGTTAAGACAGTGTTTTCTAAACATGTGACAAGCTACATAAAAAGACTTGAGTTGCACCCAAATCCCCTAGCCCGAAACATCATTAACTTTAGAGGCCACACTCGGCTGAGAAGAAGGGACACTCTTGCTCTCAGCCGAAAACCAAATATTTTTATCTGGCACTGGCTGGACTTAAAAATTAAAGCTTTAGAGTTAAGATTTGATTACTTATTGTTAGTTCAATTTTATTGAAGAATACATATAACCGAAAAAAACACTTTATATCAGATAGGCTCAATAAAAAATAACATTAAAAAAATAAACAAAAGGAGTTTTATTTTAGACGGAAAGTACTCATAATGTACTCATAAAATGAGTTTTATTTTTGGACGAGAAAAGTAAAATTCCTTAAATGATTGATATATTATGACGGCAAAATCAAACTCTTTTTTTGAGGGTTTCATCTGATCTTATATTTTTCCGTTGAAAAATAACTCTTAACTGTGGAGATGAGATCATTTTTTTATAGGTCTCCGTTGACCCTAACATAAAGAGTTTTTGAGTTTAATTTTTTTTGATAACTGTTTTTTACGGTCCCTGGTATAGATATGTAGTAGGGATGGGCAAGTGAGAAAATTATATCGATATTTTTTCAACCATGATTATTCATACATAATCCTCAAAATTTTCAAAATAAAACACAAATGGTATCTTTCAAGTAATAAGATGAAAAAGTGTTAATTTGCAATATCCTTACTGTCTCACCAATATTTCATGCATCGTACATCAACAAAATTATACTTAAAAAAATAATAATATTTCGAATACATAAAATATTTTATTATTAGTAATATTCTATTTGATGAAAACTGTGTCGACATTTTTTAAAAAATCCACGAAAAACAAACCCAAAGTAAAAAAATATGGAATTCGACAGTGTCGATATTTTTTGAAAAATATATCGATATATTGCAATTAAAAATATCGGCGATATATATCGATATATTTTTGAGAAAATATCGATATATTGATATTTTTGTTCACCCTAATATGTAGATTATGAATTCCAGCTTTTTATGTTCCTTTACTTTGCGGTTATTAGGAACGGGCGTATGATTAATATATTCACGTAACACTCATACGCTGATATAATAAATTCCTATATGGAATGGTGGCGTATGATCAACATACATATGACTAACTTTAACATTAACTTCAAGTCAATGTTAAGTGTAGACGGCTCAAGTAAAAGCTGTTTTTAAGTTATAACATAATTATTAGTACATTTGTTTTAACCACTTAGTCATAACTTAAAATTACAACAGCTTTTCAAGTTAGGTGGAGACGTAGAGTTATTGTTAATAAGCGACATATTCACGGACAAACGGAAGGACAAATGCATCGTGCAAGCATAACACTGGTTAAGGAATATGTGATAAGATAAACTCTAATAAACTTATTCTGAACCAAATGTCATACAACATTTTGATAATTTTACAGGAGACCGCAAATACATGTTTAATATCGCAAATGGTTCTATCTCTGTGGGATGAACAATTTGACTTACTCAAAATGTATATACATAAATTAAAACTGTAAAAGGGGCGTGTCTGTACATAAAATATTTATTGAAAAACTTTATGGTGGTCTAAATAGTAATCGATGTAGAACATAAAACAGCTTTTGGAATTTTGTCTCTCTGTCTGTCCGAACTCGCATCACGCAAAAAACCACTAAATAGATTTTCATGGAATTTGGTATGGAGGTACTTTAGAATCCTGATTCAAACTTAGCGTACGTTTTACTCCAATAAAATATCTCATGCGAACAATAGTAAGCTTTTGTAGTATTGGTACCTGTTTAAGCTTCCTGGAATACACTAATCGACACAAAGAAAAACTCCGACTCTAGCTTTTGGAATTATTATACACCGTCATAAAGACAGTAGAATTGTATAAATAAAATTTCTTGCATCACATCATAGTTAGTACGAAATCAACTTGTTATTTTCACGTCATTTATGTATTTTTTTCCCCTTTTCCCTATATTTGTCAGAGCTGAAACTTAAAATCAGAGCAGGAAAATAAACAAAACGAAACAAAGCGAAACAAAACGTTTGCTTTCGTTTTGTTTTGTATTTTTCAATGTGTGAAACAAAAACAATACAAAACCAACGAGAATGGTAGAGCCTTTTAGTTTTGTATTGTTTGTGATTGTGAGATCTAAATGTACATTAACTTAAATGTAAGCAGCCAGAAAAGAATGAAAACGAAATTCAAAAGTTTTAAGAAAATACATTTGCAAACGTTTCTCGATTGATGTGCTTGCTCATCATAGTAGAGAATGTGTTAGTATATTTATGCCAAATACAATGAATCATTCAACAAAATATATTTCTGCTTTTATTTTGTTAGCAATTGTCCTATAGAAACGTGATATTAAAGCAAGCAGATGAGTGAAAAGCCAATTGTTTTGTTTGCAAGTTTTGTCATTGCAAAAGTATTTGTTTTGGTTTTGCTCATGTACGAAACGATTATAAATATTTTAAAAGTTTGTGTCTTCGCATGAAACGTTTGTGGTAAATTTTGTTTATTTTCACACTGTGAATAAAAGATTTGTAATCTACATTCGAACAACAAACAAATTAAAGAAGAAACATTTGATTATTAAATTTTTAATTTAAAACATCCCGTATATATTTTGAAGAGAAATGTAATTTTCATTTATACAATTACTTAGACCAGAATATTATAAAATAAACTTCCAACTTGCCACCCTGATACAAATACTCACAAATTAACTTGCGTGTACGAGTACAACTATTTTGGCAATAAAATACAAGTTCAAATAACGTATTCATAATCTAGTGCATAAATTATTTTTATATGATACATATATACAAAAAAAAAAAAAAATGCATAAACATACACACATACATGCATACGTACATCCTATATTGTAACAAAATATACGCTAACTAAATTAAAATCCAAAACTATTTATAAAACTCATAAATTAAAAAAAATATTTTACGTGCCGCTACAAATTAAGTGCAAATAAAACAAGTTTTCAGTGTGACATATTTATGAAAGAAATTTTTGAAATATTTTGTATAAAATTTTCACAATGAAAAAAATGTTTATTATAAAAGTAAGCCGCATAAATATATTAGTTTAGCAAGATTTGCTAGTTAATTATCCATTTTGCATAATTTATTCCAGAAACTTCGTCCTTGAATTGTATTATTTAATTAATATGCTAAAAATTTCATGCAATCAAAAGTTCAATTACCGTCTAAAAATATTGGAAATTTCAATGTCAAATAATATTAGTTTAAAACATGACATAGTTAGTACTCGTATATTTATGGATATGTACTTACATCAGTGGTGGCCATTCTCTCAAGAATATGCTGCTTTTTTTACCATCAACACACGTACAGTGTGTGTGAGACTCACAGCCTATTTATTTAGCTAAGAAGCACATACACAAATAAAGAATAAGATAGTGTATGTTTGGCCCCCACTGATTTACATACATATATGTAGTACATATGTAAGTATGCATGTATTTTACTTTTGATGGATCCAAATTGATAAATGTGGTTGTATGACTTTCGGGAAGTGTGAAAGTTAAATAATTTACGGATATTTGAGCAAAGTCGCATATCTCTGAGGCGTTATACGAGTAGTAAGAAAGGAAATACTAAGTTTAATGGGATCTATATCGGTTGCATATTATTACTTCTGGAAGAGAAAGAAAATAAGATGAAAGCCACGCCTGGAGAGGAATCAACGAGTTAACCATATGCTACTCAAAATAAAGCAATTTACTTCACTTAGTTCCATAGCTAATATTTCAGAAAGACTCTATAAGAGGCTTGTACTTAATAACCAAGGCTCGGACTTTAGTTGCATTAAATTGATTTTAAGCGCTTAACAAATGCACCTCAAAATGAATACTATGCGCATAAATATGCATTTACCTACGAACGAAGTACCAAAACCAAAATAATATGAAAATATTTTCTTTATAATTTTTTTCATTTTTAAATTTTTAATTTTTCATTTTCATTTAATTTATTTTCGTACTCAGAAAGCCCATATTGGGCAAAAATCGATTACTTATATAAAACATAATTAACACAAGAGTTTCATAACTTAGAATTTCATTTACAGAAATTTCATTAATATTAAACTAGTTATATTTAAATTATAACCATTTATACAAAATGTATAATGTATATATATATATATATATATATATATATATATATATATATATATATATATATATATATATATATATATATATATATATATATATATATATATATATATATATATATATATATATATATATATATATATATATATATATATATATATATATATATATATATATATATATATATATATATATATATATATATATATATATATATATATATATATATATATATATAAAGTATATACAATTAAATATAATACATACATATGAACAATGCATATCTCTTAGCACAAATATGGGACTTGAAAATAATAAATAAAAATATAACAAAGTCGGAGTCCGCAACGAGTCTTTAGTTTGTAGCTTTATTAATTTAATAGGTTTATAACCATTTTTATAAAACAATTTACCGATCGAGAGAAATTTCGTTCGCTGTATGGTATCACACTATTACAAAGTTGTACCACGCGTACAACAAATGATCGCTGCATAATTAAGGTATTAAGTCTGGGACAAAGAAGAGAACTAGTCTGTAACGAGCTTGAAAAACTGAATTTATCCACCAGATATGATGGTATGTTTATTTTTAGTGCTCTATAGAAGATAGTCAGTACCCGTACCTTAACAAAATCATCAAAAGTACAACCTAAGAAATCTAATACATGTTACCGTTACATGTGCTCTAGGTCGTAACCAATAAACATAACTAACGATCTTATTGAAACACATTCTTTTCAACCTCAACATATTTGTTGCATTTGCCCCAGAATATATTTCTATCCCATATAACAATAATGGCATCAAAAGCGATTGTCCAATTAGCCTCCTTATTTTAAATGGTAAGTTATAAGAAGTGTTATAAAATCGTCTGAGCGAGAGCAATGTCCTCGAAATTACAGCATTAACATGCTGTAGAAACGTAAGTTTGTTGTCAACATAAATTCGTAAGACTTTAATAGAAGACACTGTGTCAATAAGCATACCATTCAGAGAGACCGTCGGCGTAAACAAATTATCAGCGCCAAACAAAATAGCTTTCGACTTAGAAACATTCAGAATAATGAAATTAGCAGCACACCATGAATTAAGGATCCGCATACCCGTACCAATTTGGCAGTTTAACCCATCGGTCGAGTTTGAAGTAACAAGCAATTGTAAGTCATCAGCATAAAGACAACCCCTTAAAGGTAATAAATTGTTTATAATGTCATTGATGTACAGCAAAAACAATAGTGGCCTCAGTATGGATCCCTGAGGGACACCACGGAAAATTCTTCTGGCGGCTGAAGTCCTGTTATTGTACTGAACATACTGTGATCGGCCTCTAACAAATGTATCAATCAAACGACACGCAGAAGTGGAAAACCCGTATAAAGAGTTCAATTTGTTAAGTAAAACCTCATGAGAAATAGACTCAAATGCCCTACTAAAATCCAGGCTAATTATTGAAGCTAACCTCCTCTGGTCTATTGTTGTTCGAACGTCATCAATAATATTAAATAGAAGATTAGTTGTATTGTGCCCTCTTCTAAGACCTGATTGATTTTCTAATAATAGTTCTCTGTCTTCTATATATTTCGTTAATTGGTCATTAATTAAAAGTTCTAGAATCTTTGAAAATACGTTTACCACATTAATAGGACGGTAATGCGATAAATCGGAGGGATTCTTTACTTTAGGTATTGAAACAACCCTTGTAATTCTCCAGCTTACGGGATAATTAGAGGTAGTAAGAATTGAGTTAAAACAATATGTGATGTGATTTGAAAATAAGATTAAACAATTTTAGCGATAGGCCATCAGGACCAGCATAATTCGATTTTATTCTCCTTACAGCATTCCAAACTTCATGTTCTTCAACATTAGGAAAGGAAAATCTGCTGGACAAGCTATCTCTTGCTTGAGAATAGACTACCAAGGGAGGATTTGTAATAGGAGGTAAAATAAAAAAAATCTTTACATTGGTCAACATCCTGGCTCCTTGATTCTAGATAAGCACGATAAGCAAAATTTCTGTTTTCCCTAGCAAGGCGAATATCCCTACATTCCATCCATCGGTACTCTTCTCTAACCCTGCGGAACGTGCTTATCATAAATATATACCAAACGTTGTGCTAAAAAATCCATTTGAAAATAAGTATCAGTTCTACTGTAGATAGGGTTGAAATCAATCTGAGCAATATAACGAGCACAATCATTTACACTAAAGTTCCTATAGTTCCTAACGCAAAAGTTCCTTATATTTTTATCCAATATGATATCATAAGAAATATAAATTGCAGCGTGATTGGAATTCAATGAAGGGAACCAAAACTGTTCCTTTTGACACACCAAATTTCCATGAGAAACCAAAAAGTAGTCAATTAACGAAAAACTGCTAAAACGCGTATCTAAGTATGTAGGTATACAGTTATGAACTATACCGAACCCAAGAGGAGAGCACATCGTCCTCATTAAGTAAGCATTGCTGTATAAATTTATATTAAAATCTCCCATTAAAATAATGTGGTCATACCTTGAAGACAAATCTGCCAAATCCTCCTTAGAGAAAACAACATAAAACATACATAATTGGGCATATTATTTAATCCAACCAAACTTTAGCTGCATTGCCAGTCGCCAACTGAAATTGATAGCTTTCTGTTGTCAGTTGCCATCATTAGTATCATTTTCAGCAACTGGCATGTCAACCCAACTGAGGCTCGGTTGCCATCTATAATTATAGCCATTATAATTATACCATTTTTCCACTTGTTTTGCCGTAAGTCTTTCATAAAAATTTTAATTCTAAAAATCTGAATACAGAGTTGAAAACTGCACATAATTTTGCTAACTTTGATATGCGATATGTCGACCTTTCTTGTTTTCAAACGAGTAAAAGTAATGGAATGGAATCAAAAACTCATACTGACCTGAGGACCAACGAATGCAAATTAGAATTTTGATGTGTTCACTAAATATGTTGCAACTTTCTCTTATTTAGTCCGATGTAACTAATATTAAGCTTGCTATATTTGGAATAAAATTTTCTTAAGATGTGGGTCTAAAATAAATTTTAAACAATTTATTTTGCCTTACTGGAGCGACTTAAAATAGTAGATTTAAAAAAACGAGTAAAAACAAAGTTTTTTCAAATCTAAAGACCTGTAACTCATTGAATTTTGATCCGATCAACACATTTTGAAGATGGACTGAAAGAGGAAAAGCATATCTATGCAACAATGCCAAATTTGCTCAATTCAAGTATACAGTACTCCAGATTTTTGGATATAGCCTTATAAACTGCAAAAAAAACACGTTTTTTGCGAATATTTCGAAAACAGCTCTTAAGAGAAATATATGAATGTCATGTCATATTCGTGTTCAGTGACCCCAAATTACCTTAGAAAACATTTCATTTTTGAGGTGATCGCAAAAAGTTGCAAATTTGTGAACTAGTGTAATCGGCCTAATAATATTTTTTCTAAAATTGAGAAGTGTGCTTCAAAAAGTTTTTATAACTATAATGCATATTTTTATAGTTATATTTTTATATTGCCAAAATATGCAAAAATATTCAACTACAAATCAATGCCAAACTACTTGCAATTTGATGATTCGCATAGATAATTAGTCAATACAACAATCCCTTGAGTTCCGTCGCCTGGCTTTACGTTTTTTCGGTTTACGTCGTCAAATTTTGTGTACCTTTCAAATATGATTTTCGTCTCCATTTGATTTGCATCGTTAAATTTTTTGTGCCATCCAAATTCGACTTGCGTTACCATTCGATCTACGTCGCCTCAGTTGCTTACAACTTATAAGTAAAACCCGGGGAATCCCAGAGTTTAGTTAAAATCTTTGTTTTTCGGCATTCTTGATCATTTGTAGCTACATATTTTCATCTGTACATGCATGAATTTTTATTTTGTTTCTCAAACGCAACAGACTGATATATAATAAAGTTGCTATTTGCAACTGCGACATTTTTTGTTCACTCCCATATCGATTTGCGCCGTCATTTCGATTTAAGTCGCCTCAATTATGAAAAGAAAAAAATACATGGAAACCCAATTTTTATCATGTGCAATATAAATTTGTTGCAATTTAAATTTTATTTCTAACTATATTACTTTAGAAGATAAATGAGATACCAAAAAAGTACCAAATGATAATGTTGGCCTTTTTCGCGCCTAAATGTATTTGTGGGCTTCTTAAGTAGAGTAGAAACCAATTTAAATTTAATTTCTATCTCTATTATTTCGTAGTTTTTTGTAAAATATTTATTTCCTAATAATTTACAAAAAAGTACCAATACTATTTTGTACACTCTCTCGCCCCCTAACTGAGAAAATTTTAAAAAAAAGTAATATAATTCCGTCCGCTTAATTTTAGATCTAATGTTATTATCCCATTAAACATCAGCAGGCACTTTTCTTTGTTTTTGTCGTTTTTTGTCCGGTTTTTGGCGATTTATATTAGTTTGGTAATTTTTTTTATTTTGCATTTTGGCGATTTTATTTTTTGGCTACTTTTTTGCGATTTGTTTAGCTGTCGCAATTTTTTTCGTTTTGGCGCTTGTTTGTTTCAGACGATATATCTAGTTTTGGCGATTTTAATTTGTTTTAACGTTTTTTTGTCGTTTTTGTGACTTTTTCGGTTTTTGACGATATATTAAGTATTGGCGACTTTTTTTGTTTCGGCGCTTTTTTTTCGTTTTAGTGATTTTTCGGTTATTGGCCATTTTTTTAGTTTTTGCGATTTTTTTAGTTTTGGTGATTTCTTTTGGTGTTTTTTTCCTTTAAGCGCTTTTTTCTTTGGCTAGGCGAGTTTTTCCTTTTGTTGTTTTTTAAATTTTGGGATTTTTTTAGTTCTTACAATTTTTTGCGATTTTTGTTATGGCATTTTTTTCGGCAATTTTTTTTTCGTTCTGGCGATTTACTTTTGGGCTTGTTTCTTGCGTTAAGCGCATCGAGGCCTTCTGAAATAGAGAATAATCATTTTAAATTTCATTTCTATGCTTAGTATTTTAGGAGATAAGCAAAGGATTACCAAAAAAAGTACAAAACTATATTTCTACCTTTTTTCGTCTCTAAATGCAAAAATTTAAAAAGAGTACCAAACACCTGTCCGCTTATTTTTCGATCTTATTATGATATTTTTGGAATTTTATGCTTACCTTAGTTAGATCCAGAGATATAAGGTTAACGAATTTTTTTATTTTTATTTTTATATATTTTTATTTTATTTTTTTAAAGAGAAGTAACACAATCAGGCAATTAATGCCTACCAGTTAACTAATTAATGTGTTACTTTCTTTGGGAAAGGGATAGAGTAGAGAGAACAGGTGGTGAAGTGGGAGAGAGATAGAAAGCTTAATTCATTTACAACCCTGCTATTGCGCGTTTTTTGTAGAGCAGTGTTGCAAGCCTCTTTGGTGTCAAGTAGAGGCATCGCGTTGGTTCGATGGTTCTGCTACAATACCGACGAAGGAGGGTGCTGTGAAGTGCATTAGGATATGTTAGCATTAATCGCTGCCGGTACTGCCAAAGTGATCAGTGCCATGCCTTCATCACTTTAACAGTCCAACAGCAACCAGCGCAATAACATACCAATGCACATGAGAAAAATGCATGATGTTGTTGGCTTGCCTCAAAGTAGTCTTGAACTCAAGACCTCAGGGTTTGTAGTCAAACGCGCTAACTACTCAGCCAACAGCACCCTCCGTTCTTACCCCTTTCGTTCTTATTCCTTTTTGTACCTTAGCATTTCAATTTCCTAAAATCCCTTCTTAGTAGATCCGTACACCGAAAGAGAAAAAATTTTCATTCACAGTACATAACAAATAGTTGTACAGGAAAAAGTACCAAAAAGGCACCCAATTTTACTATTTATATATTAGAATTTCTAAAAAATACCAAAGCACATTTGAAGGCTTCTTAAGGAGAGAAGAATACATTTTAAATTTCATTTTTAACTTTAGTATTTTGGGAGATAACGAGTTAACAAAAAGGTACCAAAATTATATTTTTTTTACCCTTTTTGGCCTCGAAATGTACAAATTTCAAAAAAGTACCAAACACCTGTTCGCTTATTTTTTGATCTTATTATGATGTTTTTGGAATTTTATGTCTACCTTAGTTAGGTCGGGAGATATAAGGCTACTGACTTTACCCATTTTACTCCTTTTTGGCCCCCTTAGTATTTAAATTTCCTTAAACCCCTCCTTAGTGGATCTATACATCGGGAGTGGAAACAATATTAAAAATTTCAAGTTTCTAGCTTTAATGGTTTGAGCTGGGCGATGATAAATCAATCAGTCAGTCACTCAATAACGTTACCCTTTTATATAGATAGAAGATGTTATTTAATCTCAATAATTTTATGTTCTACTATATAAATAAAGCTATAGCAGTCATTAAATAGCTATTTTCAAAAAATTTTTTTCCTCATCTCCGTATAAAAATCCCCTGTGTGCGGCATACTGTTTTTATTTTTTAAGACTCAGTTTTTGCTAATGTTTTTGCGTCCTAAATAAAAGTCAAACAAAAAATTTACTGGTTCAGGAAAAATCTATTAATGAAAATTTAATTTAATTTTAGACAAATGTTTGTTTGAAAATTTTTTGTTGATAAGTTTTTCTGTGCGGATTCGCATGGCATATCCCAATATTTAACAGATATTGTTCTGCTGTAAAAGGAATCTACGCAGGGCAATTCAAAAGTTCTATTCTTTCAGATCACTTAAAATAGGTGGAATAGTCCCGGTGATTTTCAAAATGATCTTATTATAGTAACAATTGGTTATAGATGGATACATTAGAGTGTTAATCCTGGGGCCGTCTTCCCAAAATTATAAATTGAAAATTTAAATCTAACATTTTGAAAATTGTTTCTTTTTGTAGATATTTTACTTGAGGTTTTTTAACTTGCAGTCTGTAGAAATGGGACGTTGGTCGTGTATTCCGAGACAGTTTACAAAATGATAAGCAGTTTTTATTTACAGGATAGGAAAAATATTGAAAACGGTGATTAAGAATTTCAAACTGATCGACCTGACTGAAAATGAAAATGAGGTACTGTTAAGTCAGCATTCACATTAGAACACTAATCGGCAGTAATCTTTTTCGCCTCTGTACCAAAACCCGGGAAATAGTTCTATGCATTTAAAGATTCTTTAAAAAATATTTTTCAGATATGTTCTTTTCATATTTAAAATAAATTGAGTTCTTTTTTTCAAAACTTCCCCAAGCATTTTTTACATCTTACTGGAATTTAATAGGACGACGACAAGTTTCCGCTCATCGAGCTCAAAGTGGGGCCAAAAAGGAAAAACAAATTACAACAAAAAATTTCATAGCTGCCACGGAGTCACTAACTACTAGAGGGGTAACATGTAAAACCGACCTCCCTTAATTTTTTCTTCCCAACATTTTGATCGAACATACTTATCATTATCTCTATTCCTTAAGGAACCCCCATACAAAGTTTAAAATCTTTTGAAATTGTAAAATTGGCCACCATAGCTCCTAGGATGCCCCTAGACTCGTAACTGTATGACCTACTTCCATTAGTTTTCTAGCGCTAACATTTTTTCTCCACCCCTTATGGGGGCTCCCATACAAATTGGTGGTTTTGTGAAGTTTTCAAGATTGGAACCTACAGCGCCTAGATGCCCCTAGACGGGTCAAATATATGGCCGAATCCCATTACCTTTCGAGCTTCAAAATTTTTTCTGAACATACCTACCTAAATTATTTCCTCTCGAACGTGGAAATAAGGTCCATTCATTCCACTTAAACTAAATGTCGCGTGAGAAAAAAAATTGGTGAAACTTTTCGTAGCTTTTGGGTTCATATCCTATTCAATATTAATACTGGGCTCATTAAGGCAGTGCACATAGTGTCTAACGCACTTAAAGGGGAGGGCTTAACACTTGTTACGTAGTTCAATATTTACGTTGAAAAATTGTTTTCATTCTGTAGAAACGGGTGAAATGTATAAAATATATACATTTTGTATGAAACCATCCTTAAGGAATGGAGATAGTCAGTCGGTAGGTATGTAAAAAAAATTTTAGGAAGGAAAAAAACAAGTGGTGTCGGTCTTACACATGACGTGTCACTAGACGCGAGGAGCTGGAGAGTACAAATTTGGCAATTTGATTGAATCGCCATATTTGTATGGGAGTCCCCTAGCCCTACGTCTATACCTGATATATTTTTATCATGACAAAAGTCAAACTTTATATTGAAAAATAATTTTTTTTATGTTAGCTGTTTTTCATATATGGAATTTGACATTTGTCATGATAAAAATATATCAGGTATAGACGTGGGGTAAGAGGTTGTGATAAGGGCAAATATGTTTTGAGAAAATGTTAAAGACACAAAACTAATGGAGGTCATACGTTTTAGCCCATTAGGAGAACTGAGTCCTTGGCAGTTATGGAACAGCATTTTTGTATTGTAAATTTTGTACGGGAACCCCTTAAGGAATGGAGGCAAGGGCTACGTATATTCAGAAAAAATGTTTAGGCTAGAAAATGAATGGAGGGCGGTCATATATTTGATCTGTCGAGGGGCATCCTGGAAGCTGTGGGGCCAATTTTTTTACAATTTCATAAAATTTTAAGCCCAAAATGTTTGGGGGGAAAATTAAGAGGGCGGTCCTACATTTGATCTCTCTAGCAGTAACACTGTGGCAGTTATGGAATTTATTTTTTGTAAATTTTTTCCCTTTTTTCCTCACTTTGAGCTCAATGAGCGGCCAATTGCACTTGTCCTACCCCTCCATTTTTTTGAACCTAATAAAATTAGGGGCTATCGTTTCAAAATTTAAAAACTTTCAACATACACGTACATGCACAACACTGGGTATCGAATTTGTGATAAGATAAACTCAAATCCTCATATTGTCAAGCAAATGTCAAAATACATATGAAAATCTTTTCATGTATGGAGTTTGAAAGTATGACCTATTGATTTGATGAGTTTACCTTGTTATTTTCTGTCTTGAGTACGTGCATGACATAGAACGAATACACGAATACAAAATACGAGCGCCACTCAAATGAAAAATCTAGAAATTTATATTTTGCTTCAAGCATCGTCGGTGTGACAAAACATACAAATTTTCACTAATAATTCTATAATGCAGCTCATGAATTTCGACTGTGAATACTGCGCTTAAGACGAGCGAAACACCTTCAGTATTAAACTAAATAAAATAAGTCTTGACTTCCTGGCGTTATCTTTGGCCCTTTTAGTGTTTTTTAATTTTTGCAAAAGGCAAGGACTTTCTAATAATAAAAAAAAACATCACCTTAACCTTAACATTCAACTGAGTGCGGCCACTTGCATTCATGATAAGAAACAACTACATATTGATTGAAAATAAAAAAAATGTTGTATAAAAAAATCTAGTTATAATATGTTTAAAATGCATGTTTGTTCATTTCTGCATTATTTGCTCAAATAACCTTGATTTATTTATATTCAAACAAAAATTGTATGCAACTGCAATCATTTGTAATTTCTCTGAAAAGCAAACAAAAAATCAATTTTTTTTGTCAAAAGTTATGAACAAATAAGTGAAAAGAACTAATGAATAAATGAACCAATGCTTTCATGACTGTATGAAGGATGATTTTTTTTTGGCACCTAATTTTAGTGCAGGAAATGCATTCAAATCTTAATACTATAACAGCTGTATGAATTTGAGTGCAAAATGAAATAAATATTCGTCATCAAAATCACTATCACAAAAAGTTGAAATGAAAAGTTAAAAAATTTGCAAAATTCATGCAAAAGAAAAAATGCGAACAACAGTACAATAGATCACTTAAATGTAAATTTGCTTACACTTGCATTAATTTATTGGGGTAGCAAAATGAAAAATTGCATATGTAAGGAGAAAGCAAATAAAACACAAAATACCACACATTAACAGATAGATACTCGCTGAAACAATATGAAACTTATGTATGTATTTAAATCAGTGGTGGCCAATCTCTCAATTTCCTATGCTCTCCTGAATAGGCTGTTTTATTTTTTACCATGAAAACACGTGCACTGTGTGTGAGAGTCACATAATCCCAGCTGGAAAACTCAGAATACCTTCTTACTTCAGGCCTTATTAAAGGCCTGGGGGCAGATTCCGCAACGATAAATTTTGGAATGTTCACTAAGTTCAGTGTTCACTTTAGATTTGTGCACCCGCAACGGTGACAATATATTATTTTGACGGGTATAGTGAACACTAGAGCCTAAATTTATTCACTGGAAAAAGTGCGGTGAATTTTTTTGTTTTTAAGTGTTCACTGATAAAAATTCATCGTTGCGGAATCTAGCCCCTGCTTAGAAATTTTTTGCTTAAATGATGAAACAAAACTAAGTCTGTAACTTCAGGCAAAAACGCTGTCAAATAAACAGGCCCAAAACTAAATCGACGACAGTAGCTTCCAAATGCTCTCACATTAATGTTTATATTTTTTTGTTCTTATATTTGGTATGAGAAATATATGACATTTTATTAAAACACGGCAACATTGTTGAGAGAATGAGTGGCTAAAACTGAGAGCATAAGAAAAAACACTCTCTAAATAAAATTGATTCTATCCCATGCAGCGTTGCCAGAATGATGATTTTATCATATTTTTGATGATTTTTAAAGCAAAATATGATTTCATGATTTTCTTTCCCAAATGATGATTTTTCTTTCTCCCAAATGATGATTTTTCATACTTACTTGGAAATATTTTAAATGGTTATTTTAATTGTTTAGATCAATTAATTTATAATTTTCCATAGTTTTTATCATATAAGTTGATGGTACTTCATTGTGCAGTGCGTGAACTTTCTCTGACTAAAGTATTTTGAATTTTGGATAATAATATTTCTCTTTTCCATTTTCGAGACTTTTATTACCGAACTTGAGTAAAATGAATGCACTTCGTTGATGATAATTTTATTTTTTAAATATATTTAGCAACTCCTTAGATGCTTTGTTTTAACATCACGCATTACACCCTAATTCTGCTATATCCCAAGACAACGTGCCATATCATAGCACCAGAGAAATTCTTTTAACAAATCATTGTTTATAGTAATTCGTAACTTTTTTGGCTACCAATAAAACTACCAATTAGTTAAAAACCAATATGGCCGCTGACTCAATCATTATTATTTTTTTTTGTAATTAACTGTTGAATGATGAAATTAGTAGGTATCCACACTATCTAGCAAGCAAAATTTTGAGCAAAACTGTCACTCGTGTTCGATAGTGTGTACCCTGCTTAGCTATACTTCACAATTTTTTTTAGAAAGATATAAAGTGGTGGAAGAAATAATAGGGGCAATTTTTTTTCACAATAACGTCTAATAAACATTTTTGAGCTAAAATTTTATGGATTGACAGTCCCAATCATCATACTCGAATCCCATAGAGCACCTCTGTGGAGCTCTAAAAAATAAAAAGTTGAAACGTAAAAAATTACAAATAAACAGATTATGTGGGGTGCAATTCAGTAACCTTTGTACTCCAATTCTCCGGATATCTGCGCCAATCTTGTGAGTTCAATGATGCGACGGTGTCAGCAAGTATTCAAAGAGGAGCTTCTACCAAATATTGATATAATATTAGGATTAAATAGTAAAAACTAATTTTGTTTTGTAATATATAAGATGTCGCTATTATATTTTCCAGGTACATATATATTTTAGAATTACATAAATTTCCGAATGCAGCAGGATTGGATATTTTTTTTTGTATTTTTTACATGGACGAATTGAATTCCTTGAATTTAATTTGTATATTTCATTTTATTTATGCAAAAAATATTAATATAAATATATAAGCAAATGCTGAAAATTTTGTGTCTCCCTATTATTTCTTCCGCCACTGTATAAAAATATATGTTTCATTGATTTATTTAGTTTTTGGCTACGTCAAAAATGTCAAATCACATTGTGATGATGCAGTTTTAGTAAACCAGAGCAACAAAAACATTTATTTGACATAAAAACATACATACTTTAAACATATGTTTTTGGACACTTTTCGGAACTCGTTTTTTTCGATACATATTTTATGAAATTAATTTTTTCGAGGAAATTTGTTAGCATTTAAAACTTTTGGGAAACTTGTGAAGATGTAGAAGCTAATATATATTTGTGATATTGATTAATTTAAAGTTTTTTTTGCTGATACATATTATCATGTGTTTGATATTTGCTCGAGTTATGTTGTCCGAGATTCTTTATAATTTTGTGCGTGAATTTGACCATTTTCGCGGTGGAAGTGGTTTTGCCACGTTCTTATACATTCTTACCGTCATGGAAACTTTTAATATATTTTGGGGAATGCTCCTGATCTTAATTCTTTTTCACAGATTTTCACTATTACATAAAATGTATAATTGAAAAAAAAATTAAATACAATTTTAAAATGTACAAGAAAAGTATTAACTCTCCTATTTAGAAGGAAATGTAAATGTAAGGAAATCATATAAACTTTTAAGAATGCGTTTTTGTTTTATATAAAAGTTTCATGGTTTGTCTTTGCTTTGAATAATATTTTGGAATAAAATATTCATGATGATTTTTATATCAAAATATGATTTTTATTTCTCCAAATGATGATTTTCTTCGGAAAGCTTCTGGCAACGCTGATCCCATGACTGCTTTTTACGGCGTATGATTAATGACAATTTGTATAGAAAAACTCGTATAGCTCCAGTTCTGTTTCATCATTAAATTAGAATTCTTATTTAACTGCTAAAGAATGCTTCATAGAAGGCCTTGGCTCTTCTGTATAAAAGATAAGATACACATTCCACATTCGCTTCTATGAGAAGGGAGAAGAGAAAGAGTAGTATTTTTTGTTTTGTTTTTTTTTTTGCCAAAGGAAAGAAAAATCGTTTCGATCATCAAAAATATACTTTAGAAATAACAAACAATCTCGTATTCTTTTTTCGTAAGTAATTTGTATATAAAACTTGAAATTTACGTACTAGAGACATCATACATGATGCTATTATGCCGTTTATTACTACGTTTATACGCAGTGGCTATTTGCAAATAAAAACGTAGTGCCCCCAAGTATGTATTTTTATTGTAATTTACTAACTCACGAAAGCAATTGCTGATTAACGCACTATTTGCAAATAAGAAGTTTGAGATGCCACCTTTACAGATGTTTGTGAATAAGAAATAAGAAATAGATAAATATATCAATATATAGATAAATATTCTGTGATTTAATAAATGACAATAAAAAAGTATTTGGCAGCATTTTATGTTTTTATTTGCAAATAAGCACTGCGTATAAACGTAGTATATGCTGGCGCTGATTAACTTATACTTCTTCCCAGGGCTGCCGTTTTGGTTACTTTTAACCAAAATGGGTTATTTTTCCCAATGTGTGCTCGTGTACTCTTTTGCTATCTTGGTAACTTTTTTTCAATACAAAAATAAAAATTTTAAATAGTATTTTAAATTTGCATAGTCCTCGCCCATACGAGTCTACTTTGGCTCTGCAACTTTATTAAATTTTCTTTTGAAATTGCATTCGTGTATGGACACGATCAGTTTTTGTTTTTTTTCCTTAGAATTTGTTGTTGCTTAATATTACCAAGGGGAAAACATGAGACGTGTGCCCAGGTCTGTCTTATTTATCGATTTATCGGCAGTTTGCCAATTTTTTGCTATAAAATCAAAGTGGCGATTTGTCGATTTTTGTTCCAAAAATTTCTATTTTCCGACAAATATCATTAATCAATTTAACTTTGTTTGTTTTAGTATAATTTAATAATTTTGGGTAACAATGGAATACTTTTTACATTAAGAAGAGACAACTGTTAACAAGTTAGTGCTCCTACTACATAGATAACGCTAAATTAGACATTTTAAAAATCCCCGAAGAAAGTGTATGATAACTTCAAAACGGCTAGACCAATTTTCTTCAAACTTAATTTAAAAGATTTTAGATTAAGTCGCCTTTCAAACAAAATCGATCTAGCCGTTTGGTAGCTGCAGTGCACTTGGGTCTATGGTTGGTCCCTTTGTGTTACCTGTAAACAGAGGAAAAGAGAGAGGAAAGGAAGAGATCAAGTGAAGCTGTGAAAAAGAAGAGGTGAAAGAAAGAGAGAGAGAGAGAGAGAAGAAGAGGCATGGTAACCGCTCGCCAGAAGGGGATGATTCAGGGCTGGAATTATCCACTGCGCCTTATGAAAAGGCTAAGTTTAGTAGGGTTCGTCGTTGATAGCTCAGATAGACTGACGAAGGATTGCTGACCGAGATGTGTCAGCCGCTGGTTTTCCAGTGAGGGTCAGAGGCACAGGAGGTGAAAAGTGGTCTCCTCCTCCTCCTTATCCCGACAGCTTCTGCAGAAGTCGTGGGACGTTAGTCCCATTAGCTCTGCATGGTTGCCGAATTTGCACTGACCTGTGATCGTTGCGACGATGTCTTTCAGGTGGGATTTCTGAAGTCTTAATAGATTCCTAGTGCGGTCTCCAGCCTTGGCCAAATCAGCCTGGAAATCCTACAAGTAGGTTCATTGAACCATCTGGTCTGTGCCAGGGTGTGGAAAAAGTTTTCGATTTGCTGCTTGGAGGCATGTGGAGGAATACCGCAGAAGACATCAATGTCTGACTCTGGCAGTGTCGTCGCCCTTTTAGCTAGTTCGTCAGCGATGCAGTTGCCTGCGCTGGTACCGTGTCCATGCACCCATATAAGGGTGATATTTAAATGTCTCGCCATCCCGTTCAGGGATGCCCGGCATTCTTGGACCACGATAGATGTTGTGTATACACCTGTTAGGGACCTAATTGCGGCTTTGATGTCGGTAAAGATTCGGATATATCTATCAAATATCCTATGATACCGAAGCAAGTTTGCCGCTTTCTTTATGGCCGATATCTCGGCCTGTAAAATACTACATTTGTCTGGAAATCTGAAGGAAATTTTGGCTACCAGGTGTTCAAAGTAGATCCCTCCTCCAACCCTGTCACCCCTCTTGGAGCCGTCCATGTAAACATCGAAGTGCTCCACGACGGGAGGAGATCCTGCAGTGGACCCCAAAAGTAAGGAGTAGAGAATGTTGAGAAGAGACATATCGTGTAAATGGTTACATATGAAAAATTTTCACTCAATTAGTTGGGACTCGGGCTAGTTTCGTAGTAAAAGGTACTGAAAAAATTCGATGCAGCTGGATCTAAGATCTATCACATAGTAATGTTAATTGTCTATCTCCAATGAAACAGCCATGACATTCAGGAACCAGTCCCGTTACTATATTTAGATATTAACTTTAGCTTAACTGGTATTTATAGTTTTGAAACATAAACGCCCCTGTGCTCGAGTGGATAGTGTGCTATCCTGTCATGCCGGACGTTGTCGGTTCGAATCCCATCAAAGACTCTGCTTAAGGTACGCTCACACTTGGCAAATATTTGCCGAAAGAAAAAAATGGTCAACAGACAAACTAAAATTGTATTTCTTTTAACTCCAATATTTTTTTAAATATTGTTTCGCATTTATTAAAAATAATATAAAAATAGCTTTTTGCAGCATAATTAACTTTATTTTGTTAAATCACACCAACCCTTAGCAAAGCTTGTGGTTACGTTTTTTTGGGCAAATATTTGCCAAGTGTAAACGTACCTTTAGAAATAAACTACAATTTCTACTAGTATTTCGAACAATAAAAAAATAAATAA
Organism: Panzeria rudis; assembly: GCA_956483635.1. Taxonomy (NCBI): domain Eukaryota; kingdom Metazoa; phylum Arthropoda; class Insecta; order Diptera; family Tachinidae; genus Panzeria; species Panzeria rudis. The sequence goes on along the minus strand of OY101449.1, from coordinate 46,163,976 downwards.
ATAAACTTCCAATTATTAATCAATTATTACATCTAAGAGCCTATTTCAGCAACACTATTGCACGCCTCATAAGCGAAGCGTTGAGGTTGGTACTACGCTCACTTCACGCGAAACTACTGATTTTTCAAACTTAAAATAGCTCTATTATTATCATATATTGCACTTTTAAAAATATATACACACACATATTAAAAAAAAAACTATTTTTAACACTCATGACATTTAAATGTCATTTTTATTATTTAAACTAATTAAAAAAACTGTTTAAAAAAGTTCTGTCTTGGACGTCCGTTTGTCTGTATGTACGGATCCTGTATGCGGCCACGATAACGACTGAAAGACTTTACTAATCGAGTCCTTTTTTTCTTTTTACGCTTCACTATAATTAGGAATAGAAGCCTATTTAATTTCACGGCCTAATTGAGATTATGAGGCGTGCACTTTTGGATTTTCCAAACTATTTAAATATCAATTTTAAATGTCGATTTTCATTGATTTTTGTATGGAAAATTACTTTTAAATATGAATTCATTTATAAATAAATTGGTGAAATGGGCTCTAAATATCTGAATAATATTTATAAATAATTTATATTACTCTACACAGATTATGTCTTCATAAGATAGTTTAGTGACAAGGCAAAAAGTGCATACAAAGTATCAATTAACACTATCCTAGGCCATCTTTATGTAAATGTGACTGTTCCACTTAATTGAAAGTGTTAGAACTCGGACTGGTCCCTACCACCTGGGGACCGGTCACGTGACTTGTTTTGCGTCAGTTCCATTTACCGTAGGGTATATACTTATAAGAAATTCGTTTAGATGAAAGGAAATAATTCGAAATAAAAAATAACATTAATCAAAAATACAGAAACCGCTTAAGAAAATACCGATATTAAAATAATTAACCTCCATTTGCTTTTTGACAGACCTTCATTAGAAACCCTTCAAAATTATCTTTTTAGAAGGGATTTTTCAAGGCCTTCAAGAAGAAGAAAATGGAAGACCTTCCCCGCAATGACGTGTGCAAAAAAGATATGGATATGGAATGTTCGTCTAAACCAAGGATTACAGAGGCCTTCTAAAAGGCACCCGTACTCTTTCGTTTCTCCGCTGGGCTATTGATTTAGCAGCGAAGCACATACACAAATACAGGATAAGATGGTGTATGTTTCGACACCACTGCTCTAAATCCTTATATAAACACTTGAATACACAGAGATACTTGTTCACAATCACTGATATGAAATGTCGCTGACGTTGTATTTAAAATCAATAGGCAATGAATGAAAAATTCCTTTTTTTTTGGTACCACAAGACAATGTGACGACACTGTTACATGACACTTTCGATGAACAGTGGAAATATTTTAAGAAAAATAATATTTAAGATTATCTAAACCAAAAGAAAAAATATATTTATGATTCTTTGTGATATTTATGTACACCATTAATCCAATGCAGTACGAGGCGCCTGTTCAGCGAAAGTGATAAAAGAATAAATTAAATTATTTAATTTGGGAAAAAGCACGTTACAAAATTAAAATTAGCTGTAATTCAATAAGTCCCAAAACATTTTTGTACTTAAATGTTAATTTTTGATCGGCTGATGTTTTTTTCGTAAAACATTTAAATTTGGATTTCTACAAGTCTCATACCACAAATCAACGGCTATCTATAGAAAACTGAACTAAACAATTTCAGGTCTATCAGTTAAGATTGAGGCGAGTCGTCGCACGCCCACCAAAGCTTAAGCAAATGCTCTTTTCTGTGTTTCATGTTTCCGAACTTAATAAATATAGTATTTACAAAAAAACAATTCTAAAAAGTTGTAATTTGTGAAGTTTCCATCAGCTTTTGCATTACCGACTTTTTTCTAAAACGTATATTTAACAAAATAAACAGCAATATCGAAAAAAACCCACAACAATTAAAATTTCAAAATGATTACACTAATTTATAATTCGTTCCCTAGAAAGTGTTTCAATCAAAATGTTCTAGATTAACAAGAAAAGAGTTTGAAGGATTAATTAAAGATAACGATGAAGCATTTGATTGTAAATCTTGTGAAGAAGGAAGTGGAGAAATGAGAAAAGAGTTAAATGCAATAAAAATAGAGTTGTCGAAGTTAGAAAAAACAACTTGACTGAATCAATAAATTATATGTCAATAAACAACAACAGCTGACTGAATCAATAAATTATATGTCCATAAAGTTTGATAAAGTTCTGAAAGATGTAGAAGACAACCAAAAGGAAATATTTTTAATTATTCCAAGAAAATAATAAATTAAAAATTAAAGTAAAAGCTCTTAAAACTTCCGTAAAAATGTTAAACGACAATCGAATACATGTTACTGACTACACTCTAAAACATTACTTCAAATTTACGATCATATATTCTCTAAATTTGTGTTGAAAATTTCTCCTTGTCTAAAATTACATCGATTTTGTATTTATTATATTAAAGAAAAAACTTTCCAAATTAAACATATTTAGTCCAAGTTAAAAAAATTTAACATAAAGTATAATGCGGCTATGGCTGAATGGTAGATACGTCAGACTATCAGTCAGGTGGTCGCGGCTCAAACCCGCACGCAGCCAATCGCTTCTTTTAGTAAAAACATTTTGTTCAAAAATAATGCGTGTGTAATTTTAGGTCGATAATAATCGGTAAAATGTTGCCGACTATTATCGACCTAATTTTCAACAAAAGTGTTTTAGAGTGTATGTTATTAGTGGTATAAACGCCACAGATGCAGTCATTTAATATTCAAAAGCTTTTGGAGCCAAATGATATTGAGGAAGGCTTTCAAAATCTCTTGCTAAACAAACTGTAATGATAAAATTTTAATCAAAAGTGAAAAAGAAAAAATCTAATATCTTCAAAGGCAAAATTTAAACATAGTGAAAAAAATGTTCATGTATGAAATCTCTGAAAGCAATTGGTTATCAACATGTGTATACCAGAGAAAGACAATCAATACAAAAAAATTTTAGTTCTCTAGCATATATCGAGCATTTTATAGGCTTGTGCATATTTATACGCATTCATTCTTATACTCATGATATAAAAAAACAAGGAGTTTCACTTAAAATTGTTTGACGAGAATAGAGATTTTTAAGTCTAGTTTATATGTAAATAATGGGTGATTTTATAAGAACTATCGGAAAGTAAAAAAAAAAAAACACATAAAATTCAGAAAAATGCATGAAATATTTATTTGGATCGATAGTTGGGTCGATATAATTTAATGTTTGAAGATTATTTCATGCAAATGTTGGCCGCGGCTGCGCCTCAAATGGTCCATCCGCTTAGTCCAATTTTGGCATACTCTTTCCAACATTTCGGCCGGTATCTCACGAATAATGTTGGCAATGTTGGCTTCCAGTGCGTCAATCGAAGCAGGCTTGTCGCTATAGCCATTAGCCTTAACATAGCCCCACAAAAAATAGTCTAGAGGCGTTAAATCGCACGATCTGGGCGGCCAATTGACTGGTCCCAAGCGTGAAATAAACTGTTCACCGAACTCGCCTCTCAATTGGTCCATTGTTTCGCGTGCTGTGTGGCATGTGGCACCGTCTTGTTGAAACCACATGTCATGCAAGTCAAGCTCTTCCATTTTGGGCAGAAAAAAGTTTGTTATCATCGCATGGTAGCGCTCACCATTCACAGTAACGTTATGATTCGCATCATCTTTGAAGAAATACGGCCCAATGATGCCGCCAGCCCATAATCCGCACCAAACGGTTGTTTTTTCTGGCTGCTCTTCACTCCAAATACGGCAGTTTTGCTTGTTCACGTATCCATTCAACCAGAAATGAGCCTCGTCGCTGAACACAATTCTTCGATAAAAAAGTGGATCTTCAAGAGCACGCATTTTGGTAATAAAATTCAATAATTTGCAAGCGTTGTTCGTTTGTAAGACGATTCATGATTAAATTATAGACCAAACTGAAGATGTTTGACAGTGACACAAGATACAAAACGTGCGTGAGCTGTCAAAACTAGTGTTGCCAAAAAGATAATAGCAAAAAAATCACTCGTTATATAAAATAGCCTTGCCACACATGGAAAAAGGGAAAATATCCTAGAAATTTTATGCAAATATGTGTAGTATTAATTTTGTGATTATGTACCAGCATTTTGTGCTGATCGTATATTGCAAAAATTAGAAAAATATACAAAAAATGGCTAAAAATGGAAACAATCCCTAAAATTGATTAATCTTCTATTGCGAATATGCCGAAAATTCGTAGAACTTTTTACATACGGAAAGAAGTCCCAAAGTTGATTAAAATTGCTAAAACTGTCAAGAATACCAAAAACTCAGCAAAATATTCGTTAATAATTGCTGCTTATTTCACTATTATCGCACTCTAAAACACTTTTATTGAAAATTAGGTCGATAATAGTCGGCAACACTTTACAGATTATTATCGACGTAAAATTACACACGCATTATTTTTCAACAAAATGTTTTTACTAAAAAAAAGCGATTGGCTACGTGCAGCTTAGAACCGCGACCTCCTGACTGATAGTCTGACATATCTACCATTCAGCCATAGCCATATTATACTTTATGTTACATTTTTTCCACTTGGACTAAATATGCTTAAATTTAAAGGTTTTTTCTTTAATAAAATAACTACAAAATCGATGTAATTTTACACAAGGAGAAATTTTCAACACAAATTTAGACAATATATGATCGTAAATTTGAAGTAATGTTTTAGAGTGTGCATATTAAACAAATATTGCGGAAATAAAGAAAACGGAAAAATTCCAAAAATCCACAAAAACTCTAAAAAGTGCAAAAACTTGCAATAATCATATCTATAACGAAAATGTCGAAAATTCGAAAAAAAAACCGCAATATTGCCAACAAGCCCTAAAATTGATTAAAACTCGCTAAAAATGTGACGAACGTCGTCAATGTCTCGGGAAAAATCGCGAAAATTATGAAAATTTGCTAAAACTTGCTAAGTTTTTAAGGATTACAAAACGTAAAAAAAAGGTAAGAAAGAAAAATCTGGAAAAATTACGGTTGTCGTGAAAATGCGAAAAATTGCAAATTTTCATACAAGCCATAGTTTTGATTAAATATCGCTAAAACCGTAATGAATACCGAAATTTCGGTAAAATTCGCGAAAATGGCGAAAATTCGCAAAAACTTGCTAACAGCGGCATAATAGCAAATTCGAATATTGTTTAAAACTCGCAAAAACTGCAAAGAAGATGAACATTTTTAAAAAGTCGCTTTTATCGCGAACATTGCAAAAATTCGCAACGAATTGCGAAATCGGAAACATGCTCTAAAATATATTAGAACGCCAAAACTGCTAAAAATCAAAAAATACTAAATCCGAAAGAGCGCGAAAAATTGCAAGTTCGCGAAAAATTGCTAAATGCATTGAAAAGATTACTTAAACTGTAAAGAACAAAATAATCTCGTAAAATCAGATAGATGGCGAAAATTCCGCAGAAATTACTAATATCGCGGATATTGCAATTAGCTCTTCCATATACTCCAAAAACTCACAAATCTGAACACAATTCTTATTTTCTTTTGAAAATTAATAACGTTTAATTTTTTAGTATTTAAAAAAATGGGATTTTATAAAGCAAGAATGGTAGCACGATTTTAGTCAGATCTCCTTTTTTGTCAAATGATAATATGTCAGAAAAAAAACAGAATGTGGAACTACCTTATAAACTTATACCATGCGCACTTTATTTCATACTTGTGTATGTATCGATACACATCTTGTTTATACCCTGGAATACCTACGCATACCTATCGAACAAGGTAGATTTACTTACTCTTTTTTTATTTGAGGATGTCAATTTTGTATCAAAATACAAAAGTTATGTTGTGTATGTGTTTTAATAATTTGATATTTTTAAGGAACTGCGACTACCTGGTAAGTAAATATACCTTGCCTATCGATATACTCATGCCTTGCAACACGTTTTCTTTAATTTAATTTTTTTTATCCAAAGTTTTTAAATTAGTTTGGCTTAAGTTCATTTTTAATTTAATCTTTCGATCAAATTATTTTTTTATTTAAGAAAGAAATCCTAAAGCATGTAAATATTGAACATTCAAAGAAAAATTTGGATGTACGGAAGATTGAACTGACAGCTGTTTCGTGACTACCAAGTCAACTCATAAGAGTCCTTTACCTATACTACCACTGACAGCGGCAACAACACTGTAGTGAAAATCTTACTAATTCTAGTAAGCTCAATTAACAGACTGTCGCCATCTCGCACCTATTAATGAACTTTTTCCAAATGTTCGGAACTTCACTAACTGTCTTTTCTTAGCATACTCAACTATTTTAAGCTTTTTGCATTTCGGTCTTACCAGCGTGGAATATCATCGATATTCTCAATGCTGGGATTTTTTTTCATGTTTATTTTGTCCAAGTTTTTGGAACAGTACACAGTCATGTTTTAGCTAAGTGCCTTTAGAGTTTTAATAATTGAGTTATGAATTTTTAGTCGAACTGTAAGATTTTTATCCAAAGTTATTTAATTAGTTTAGCTTAAGTTCATTTTTAATTCAATCTTTCGATCAAGTTATTTTTTTAGCTATTTAATTAGTTTGGCTTAAGTTCATTTTTAATTTAAGAAAGAAATTCTAAATTTAAGAATGAAACTCTACAGTTCGACTAAAAATTCATAACTCAATTATTAAAACTCGGTTCGACTCGGCGCGAGATGGCGACAGTCTGTTAATTGACCTTTCTAAAATTAGTAGGATTTTTGCTACAGTGTTGTTACCACTGTCAGTGGTAGTGTAGGTAAAGGACTCTGATGAGTAGACTTGGTAGTCACGAAACAGCTGTCAGGTCAACCTTCCGTACATCCAAATTTTTCTTTGAATGTTCAATATTTACACGCTTTAGAATTTCTTTCTTAAATAAAATATAATTTGATCGAAAGATTAAATTAAAAATGAATTTAAGCCAAACTAATTAAATTACTTTGGATAAAAACCATACAGTTCGACTAAAAATTCATAATTGAATTATTTTTTATTTTTTATATTTTTTGATAAGTGTTGCCAGAAAATTTTGTTTGCAGTTGTTGAAGTACTAACATTTTTTTAAAACTATTTTTATGCAAAATTCAATTAATTTGTTTTATCCAAAATTCGACTAAAGAGCAACTGACGTTCGGGACGTCAGCCTATTTTTTAATCAGTATTAGGCTTAGCTATTATTCCGATGTTATCAAGTTACATAAAATTTTAGCAATTTTAGCAAATAAAAAAAAAATAAATTATATATATTATATATTTCTCTACCATTTTTTAATGAAATTGAGAAAATTCTAAACTAAATGAAATTGAAATTTTATATTTGAAATTGAGAAAATTTCAGATGATATTGAGGTATTTAATTTGGATTTGAGAAAAATCCGAATGAAACTGAGATTTTTAATTTGAAATTGAGAAAATTCAAATAAAAACGGAAATTTAAAGTTTAAATTGAAAAAAATCGCAATTCTTCAATTTTAAAAGTTTTTTGCTTCTCCTTTAAACTTATGAAAAGCGATGTTACGTTATTTTGCATTTTAGGTGACGATATGTATGTATATTAGTTTAATTAAAAAAAGATGATCTGTGAGTTTTTAGAAATTGCACAAGTATTGAAAATTTTCAATATGTGCTAGAGTATGAACATATTTTTTGTATTCATTGTCTTTCTCTGATGTGGACTTTGCTTAATTTACACACAACGATTTTTTTATATAAATATCATAACTAGTTTTCCTGTTTGCTGGTCCAACAAAAAAAAAACATACATATTTGGTAACATTGTTCTTTTACTCATACTCGTCGATACATGCTTATGCACATGCCCGGGAGAGTGGGAAACAAAAAAGAAATTCCCGGGATGCCGGGAATTGAAGAACGTAATAAAATATTTACGAAAAATGTTAATTACCGGAATCCAATGATTTTTATATGAGAAAAATTAATCATTTAATCGTTTTTTATTTTAAACTGACCTAAATTTTAAGAGAATTTCACAATCAAAACAGTTTCTATAGAAATGAGATAAAAAAACAGAAGTAAATTACCATAAAAAGGAACAATATTTGTAACGAAATTTTAATCAAATTTCGTATTTCAAAACTATTTTAGACCGAGCAAAAATCATTGATGAAATGCAATCAAAGTAGTTTTATTTCTGATAATTCATCAAAGATTTGAACACGTGGTTGTTAAAGGGCGGAGCTGATGACAAGAGTAATTAAAGGTTGTCTGTGATAAATGTTGCTGACAAAGAGCAATCTTAGAATATTAAATTCAGTCCTTTACTTTTTTTTGGACCAGTACTCAGGGGATGATTCCTACTCATGAAATGCATTTTGCCGGAACTGAAAATTGTTTATGGGAAGGAGGATAGAGGGAGTAGTGTTTCTGAACATTCGATTTGAGCTTTCCCATATTGAAAGTGGCAGGAAAGACCTGCGCAGGGAGTTTATTCCACATACGGACTGTTCGGCTAATTAACTGGCGTATCCACAACAAATAAATATGCTCTTGCTGAAGAACGTGTTGTTCTCAAAAAGGAGCGGGTTCGGGAACAAGTTCCCTGATGTCACCAGAACAAAATCCATTGTAGCAACGATAAAACAGTGAAGCACAACCCACATTGCATCGATGCTCCAGGGAGTCAATAGACTTGGCTACACTTCCGTCCCCTATGAGCTTCTTCGTCCTTTCCTTACTCGGTCGAGTAACTTCAAAGTATACTTTGAAGTGCCCGCCCATACATGAGAGTTGTATCCATTTTCGAACGGATATAGGTAGTGTATGCTAAGGAGATCAGATGCAGTGAAGTATCTCTTACACCGTCTTAAGAAACCGAAGCACTTGAATGTTTCTTTTGAGACCTGAAAAATATAGTCAGTCCATCGATCGTCGCACTCGATCTTCATGCCAAGAACATCAAGAACTTCTGATTCTCCAACATTAACACCATCCATAATTACAGATGGAGCAGCAAGTTCGGTTGTACGCCTGTGCGTAAGCATACAGCATTGGGTCTTACGAGCATTAAAATCGACCCAATTCGCACGATCCCATTCAGAGATTGTTATAAGATCGTCATTAAGTGTATCCATTCATGTTTTGCCGAATGGCCCCAATCTCCGACAGGCTTGGTTTATTCCTGAATGAATATGAATGGCAGATGATGCTCTCATCTGCAAAAGAATAGATAGGATTGGAAGAAATAGGGTAGGTGAAAGAACGGAGCCTTGCGGTACCCCTGAACTAATCTTGAACTCTAAGTGAGCTTAGATTTTACACCAATATTACTTCTTCCAGAGATTTTATTCGTACTAAATTTTATCAAAATGTAAAGGGGTGACGAAAACTAGTTGGGTGGTTTTATATATTTTAACACATAGACCAAATTTTAACTGGTTTGGTGCGGGAACTTGTTTGACAACAGCATAGAAGTAAGATGGCGTTTCTTTATATGTTCTTATGGCCATTTTGGCTGTGCACGACATATACATATGTATTAGCATAATTGGATAAGGCTTCGCCCTATTTATTCAAAGAGAAAAACAACAAAATTATCTTTCAGCCAAACGAACATTGTTTCTAAATCTGCCCATTATTTTCACAGATATCGTAAAAGTTTGAGAATAAAAATTATAAATTTCATAAAAAATTTTAAAAAGTTGTCTCACTAAAGGTTTGCACAAATTTCAACAAAAAATTCTCATTTCCTTTGGAATATATTAGACTACATGGAACTGGATAAAAAATGGGATCGTTGTGTATTCTTGTTTTTTTATTAGTTTTTAAAAACAAACATTTTTTAAATTTTTGATGAAACTTTTAGGCTTTTACGATATCTCTGAAACTAAAGGGCAGATTTAGAAACAATGTTCGTTCGGTATAAAGACAATTTTGTTGTGTAGTTTAGGTTTTTCCTTTTTACTGAATAGCGCAGGCAAATCATTGTCGAGGTGTGCTAATATATGTCGTGCGAGTTCTTAAATATTTGAAATAACTAACGGTATATCTCGAAAACTAGAACTGTGAAAGAAAATTGGAGTGCAGATTAGTATTCAACGGCTCAAATAACTAAAGAAACAACTTTAATTTCTAGGAAACGAAAAACTTTACCGAAATTTTTAAGTTTATGGGTTTTTTTATTTCAATAGTTATGGGTTTTTCAGTATTTTGCTGTTTATTTTGTTAAATATACGATTTAGATAAAAGTCGATACGGCTACAGCTGTTGGAAATTGCAGACAAGAACTTTTTACAAAACAAGTTTTCATAATGTCATATTTTTCGACTTGGGGGTCATTATGTCGTATGAGTGTGATTGAATAAAGTTTCAACCCTAAGTCTGCGCGAGAAGGCGTGGTCCCAGGGGCGTTAAATTTTTGGAGTCATTTTCGCATCAAGCCTCAACTTTGTGGGGGGGGGGGGGGGGGGGGGTGAGACCAAACATGTTTCCACAATAACCCTCCGATGACTGACAAGGTCCCTAGGGACCTTTCATGTTTTCAAAGATGCACAACTTTAGCATGACTTGGGCGATTTTTTCAAGATTCCATGACATTTATGCTTGTAGTGTTATGGAGCGTTTTAGAAATGTGTCACATGATTTTCATACATATTTTTAATTTTGAAACGTATTAAATACACTTAATACGTGGATAACCGAAAAGGTCCCTGTGGACCTTGCATATCTTTTAAGTTATTTTGTTTCTATTTTATTTCAATATGTGAGACTGTGAAAAGAAAAAACCTGAAAGATAGTAGTTTGTATATCCCAACGACTCGTTTTGATAATCAAATTACACGCGAGAAAAGGACGCTGGAAAGCGAAACAGCTGCTATTGATGAGGTTTGGACAGCGTGACCGTTTTGCGACGAAAGTGGCAATTTGCCACTTTTTCAACTGCCTTGCCACTTTTAGTGCCCCTTTTTTAAAATGACCTAAATCTGCCACCTTTTGTAATATTATGCCCCTTTTTGCCCCTTTTTATGAAATGATGCTTCTTGTTTTAATATAAGCTTTTTACGGCACGAAACTGTTTTTATAAAAAAAATCTCAAGACAAAAATTTGTTTTTGAGTCTATCATGTAAAGTCTTATGACAAAAACTATTTTGAAATAGTTTACGAGTTTAGATCTATAGATATTCATTATTGTATTAAAATTATTAAAAACTAACACCCTGATTCACTAACACGAACAAGAACGTCTTGTTAAAAATTTTTATGAAAATCACGGAGCCTTAAATATTTTTAAAATTATTTTCATGCAAATTTTGGTGCTATGTCACAATATCCAGTGACATAATGTCCAAAGACATTATGTCACTGCAAAAAATGGCATAACATCCGTGGACATTGTGACACTTAATAGTGCCATGGACTTTATGACATTATTATTATGACCATTATGACACTTTGAAATATGTCATAATGTCCACACTTTTAAAAATGAAAACAAATTCAAATATACATGTTTTTGACTATTCACTTTTTACTTCTGCAATCGGTGACAAGTAATAAAAGATCAGTTGACGTTATTGCATTTTAAAAAGTGAAATAAAATATAAAAAAAATTGCAATTGGCGTCAACAATGCTTAAAATATGTCCAATCGACATCGTCGATTCAAAGAAATATTTGGAAATTAATTAAAATTGTTAAGAAATTTATTTTACTACAAAATATTCTTTGCGTAGCTGGCCTTCGACCGGGCTTAAGTATTTTTTCATCTTGGTATATTGAAAAGCGGCCTTCGGCCGGTCTTAACGATTTTCTCCTCTCAGTATACTCAGCGGCTTCGCCGACCTAAGGCCGGCTATGCAAAAATTTTTACTCAGCGAAACTGCTTTTCGATATACTTTACTAATGTGCTGTTTCCATATGCAAACAAGCGACTTGAGTAAAAAAATTTTTATGGAAATTGCTAAAAAAAATATGAGTGCCTTTCACATAAATTTTATACAAACAAGGCTTGTTTGCATTATTTGTCTAAAATTTATATAAAAAGCAGTCAAATTTTTTTAACGAAAAAACATCAAAATTGATTCATTTTATTTCAAAAGCATTACATATACGCCCTTGAAATTCATTAAATATTAGAATTTGGTTCAGTTATTCCTTTTTCAAAAAAGTTGCCCCTTTTTTTGGAAGAATCCCCTTTTTGGTGCCACTTTTTTCCTCAAAATCCCCTTTTTGTGCCACTTTTTAAAAATTTTCAACGGTCACCCTGGGTTTGGACTTTGATGTAGGCAGATTAGGATAAGTGTTATCTCTTACTAGGAATTGCTTCCTTATCGAGGATTAACACGTTTTACCCAATTTATATTTTAACTCTAAGCCACCAAACATGGGATAAAAATATGAAGCGTCTATGAGCCGAAATCATAATATCCACTGAAGGGTATATCATATAGCGGACAGCTGCCTAGTGACGAGCGCCAAGTCAAGAAAGAACAACGTCATGAACTAGATTTGGTAAAACAAAATATAGGACAAGTGGACGTACAGTTTACGAGGACAGTTGCTATACAACTTTTGAGTTAGCTCTAATTTTTATGGGTAACGGATTAGCTTTTGATGGGACAGTACGTAACCATAAAACGTTTGTTATATACGGATATTTAGCGCACTGTTTGGATTTTATCAAGGTGATGTTACGTTATACAGCAATTTTGCTGTTATATTATACAAGTGCACTTGATGTGGAAAATATAGAAATAAAACCAATTGATAGCTATTTTGGATTATAATTTCGTGGTGATACAATGGAATAAATCCTGGAAACATACACAACAAGAAGATGATGGCCAGCCAAACGACGTCCGTTTTTGAAAATCTTAGCACGGCAACGTCCGCATTATTAGTCATCCGAAAATACGTATTGTTACGAAGACATTCGGAATGGCAGTGAGTTATTATGAACAAGAAAATTATTATGAATTGTATTACATGTTTGTCTCTTTTACTGAGCTATGGCCATCAGACGATGTTGTAGTTTCATCACTTGCTCTCCATACTAATCGATTCTCCTGTCGCTTGTACCGTACAAAATCTAATCGACGGCGAAAAATTACTTACAACTATTTTGTTTATCTGAAATAAAATAAATAAGCTTATTTGTGTTGAACACTCCTCTATTCTTCCTCCTTATATTATTACCTTCGTCATTATCTGATCTCATTAGTTTACCTAAATTCAATAAATTCATTTAAGAAGTGTTATCTATGTGCTTTATTATAAGAAACAAATATCACCTCTATCTTACCGAAAGTAATGTATTAAGTAATAGTGTACATATCTACTATATTAATATGTAAGGTCCCGAGGGACCTTGTCAGTTATTGAACGTTGAAAAAATTGCTGGTTATCGGAGGGTTAAAAACTAACGGACACCCTAGTGACCATGAATAGCGAAAAAAATATTCCATAATCAATTTCAATGTATTTTAATAAAAATTTAATATTTTACTTAAAAAGTAAAATATTAATTTGGGAAAAAGCACGTTAAAAACTAAAATTAGTGTAATTTAAAAAAATAACTTTTTAATTATAAATATGCGGAAAAAACACGTGTTGCCATCACAGCTCATTGCGAAAACAATTTGTAGTTGTTGTTACCTTTATTTATTTTCAACTGCCTTTACAACTACAATTTAGAGTTGGAAAAAAACCAACCTGTTGTAGTACGCAAGTAAAGAAAATAAAAAGCATGCTTGATTATGGAGCTCATGTTTCAACTTTGATGTTATAAACTTCTTATTCTTATGATTAGGAGTTTAATATAATATCTTTAGTTTTTCTATGAGATTTTTGGGTAAATGTTCCCTGAGGATTTGCATTAGCCCCAATGAAATGGCCATATGAACTTGCTAATACCCCTCCATAATCAATTTCAATGTATTTTAATAAAAACTTAATATTTTACTTAAAAAGTAAAATATTAATTTGGGAAAAAGCACGTTAAAAATTAAAATTAGTATAATTTAATAATTCCCAAAAAAATAAGTTTTTAATTTTGAAAAAAATATTCATTGCTGATCTCTGGTACATATTTCTTACTTTATATATTCGAAGCGTATATGTATAAGTTTCGTCATTACCGCACATAGCCCTCCTACCTGTTTCTGCTGAAATATTTCGCAGAAAAATGTGTCTGAAAACTAGTTAGTATTTTATTTAATTAAAGTTCAACTTAGCAATGAAGTTATGAGACATACATAAATAATTCCTCTGTGTAATTCTGCTGCAATCAATTTAAAAGCATGCCAACAGAAATTCTCTCTGGGATTAATGAATATATTTAATATGATATAAATGATAATGGATGCTGATGGCCCATCATATAAAATCATTGATGTTACACTTACCACCCGTACATACACTCGAAAACATTACTTCAAATTTACGATCATATATTGTATAAATTTGTGTTGAAAATATCTCCTTGTCTAAGATTACATCGATTTTGTAGTTATTTTATTAACGAAAAAACCTTTCAAATTAAACATATTTAGTCCTAGTGGAAAAAATGTAATATAAAGTATAATACGGCTATGGCTGAATGATAGATACGTCAGACTATCAGTCAGGAGATCAGGGTTCAAACCTGCACGTAGCCAATCGCTTTTTTTAGTAAAAACATTTTGTTCAAAAATAATGCGTGTGTAATTTTAGGTCGATAATAATCTGTAAAGTGTTGCCGACTATTATCGACCTAATTTTCAACAAAAGTGTTTTAGAGTGTATGTAAGTATAATTAAGCAGATTCTTACACAGCTTCAACAACACTGAGTAGAGTTGATACCACTGTGCCAAACTACAATGAGAACGAATAAAGAAATGATGATTGAGTGAGTTGTGATTGTCATCATAAAGCCATGGAAGAGGCGGCATCCAAAATAGTTTTCTATGCAGAGGAATATGAAAAATTTCAAAATTTGCATGAATTATGTATGTGAACACGTACAAACACTTGTATTTATTAATGTGTTGCAATAGCAATGAGGAAAAATTTTTAACATGTAACCAAGTTTAGAATGCGGCAATAAACATTTGATTGGCAGACTGACAGACCGACAGACAGATGGAGGCATAGACAAATATGCAAAAATTGTGTCTACTCGCATGATAATCATATTATTCAATGTTAAGCACAAGGTAAAATAAGTAAAAATAAAAAAATAAATTCTTGCCAAAATTTTAAATTTCATTTTCTATTTCCTTGCTTTCAACATAAGATATCAATCATCTGTGTAGTAGTTACTCGAACAGTCAGCATGTTGCAACAACATATAGAGCAAAATGCAGCACCATTATGAATTATGATGTAAAAGTAAATGCAATTGAAAGAAGAACATAATTGCTATCGTAATGATTATAATTAAATAAATTAAAGATTGATTGTAGTCTATACTGCATTTTTGAATTATTAGCTCTGTTCAATAACTGAAAATTGTTAACAATTGTTAATAGTTATTACTAAAAGTGTTCTATACGAAAACACTTTTCAGTGAAAACTATTAACAATTATTAAAAATTTTCAGTTATTGAACAGAGCTATTGTTTCGAGGTAGAACAAAATGAAACAAAAAAAAATTAAAATAAGTGATTCTTATAGAAAATCATCTATCTGATGTTAAAAAAAATCAATAAAAAAAATCATGATCAAAAACCGGAAATGACCAATTGAAAGTAAAATTTTTGTAACTTAGACCATTTTGATTTTTTTTAGTTTTTTTTTTTGCCAAAGCTAGCCCAGTGTGTCCACATTATACTGTAAAAGTTTGATTATGAGATCTCCATAAGTTTAAAAGTTATAAAAATGTCTATACATGAGCCCTACCTTTTTAGTCATTGTTATAGAGAATCGGTATAAGATATCGAGTAAACCTTACGTTAAATGTAATAGGTGTGTTCAGCACTTTCTCTACGAGAAATAATTTCATGGAATATTTTAACCCTCTAGCGCTTCGGTGTATAGGTCTCTTTTGAGGCTTTTTTTAAAAAGCGGAAATACTCCCCTTCGGCGGCGAAATAGCGGGCTAAAATATCATAAAAAAATTAAAACGCGCGCTTCTGCTTTTTTGAACTAAATTTGAAAGTTTTAAATTTTAAAACATTCGAAATTAGTACAAACAAATCTGAAGCGTGTGTTTTAAAAACGCCAATTTGGCCTGACCCTTAAACAAACAAAATTAATAATTGAAGGTTAAATTAATAACACAGCACAACAAAATGGAGTTTTTTTCATTGGTTTTTCCCTAGTAGCTCTAGTTTTAAAGATATAGTGACATTCAACATTTGCATAATTTACCCCACTTTTTGTATTACTCGCTTAACATTTCAGGAGTGGTCCTCCAAACTTTAAAATACTTCCCGGATTATTAATATCGACAATATTCTCTTTCATTTGGGTTGAGGCACATTGATGAGTATATCAGGATATCTTACTGTTATTGCAAGGATGTTAAAAATCTTGTGTTTTTGGATTACTACTTAAATATTTTTTATTTTAACTTTTTAAATTAAGATAACTGATCCTTATGTATTTTCGTCCCCTGATTATGAAAATAGCTTTATAATTTTCTATGAACTTTAGTTTCAGAGATATTGTGCAATATATGAAAAAATACATTGAATTTTTTTCTCACGCCAACCAACAAATCTTTTTTTAAAATAATTTTGCATTAAAAATTGAGATTTTTCTTTAAAATAGATTTTTGGATTTCGTAAAATCAGCACAAATAACACAAAAATATTCTGGACTGTACAATGTACAAGGTGGTTCGAAAAAAAAGTTGACCCAGTCACCCCCTAGGATTAAAGATTAGTTGAAAACAAGTCCAAAAATATTTTTTTAATTTTTTGCACGCCTCTGGATACCGCCCTTTTAGTTTTTTGTACACTGCATCGCCATTTGTAGTCCGATCATAACATATTGCATATCGTTATTTATGGCTTGCCTAAGGCTTCATTTTTGGCCTGGGTGACTTTTTAATCCGACATCAAATTCTGGACGCCACTTAAGCCATCTCGGATCCTTCCCTCCTTATGTCTAATTTTTCGCACGTGGCAAGAAAGCCCGTCTAATACTTAATATGTCTAGCTTTTAATGTACCCACTTTTATGCCGCGCCCCAAAAGTAAGCCTCATTTTCTTTTACACATACATATTAAATCAAAACAGCTGCATCAACATACAAAACGAAAGAAGTGCATCAGTCGCGCCCTAGAATGAAACTCATATTAATGAAGTTTCTAGAACTGTAAAAAGGAATTTTTGCCACCCTTCAAAACACAGCCCTTTAGATTATAAAAAAATATTTTCAACAAATTAGCTTTCATTTAAGTTTCTTGAATTCGGTTTTGTTCTACCAAATAGAGCTTTGAAAGAAATAAATAGACCGCAATTAAAAAAATTCCTCCGAATAAAATAAGCTTTTTTATTGATCAGTGTGGTCCAAGGCTGTGAATGTTAGATAATATGCAATTTAATAATATAATCAAAGTTGAGGTCGACCAAGGCTCAAGTATTTTTACAACTGTATCATTTTGTTATACCTTTTCATATGCACCATGTTCTAGTGAAGAAAATAAATTTGAAAATAAAAAATATGGACATTTCGCAAAACGAGCCGCAACTTAAAGTATCAGACATAACCCTGCACTGGTACGTCAGATCGCTATGGATCTTTATAAAAGATTTGAAAATTTCAATTGCTGCTAAAGCAAGTAAAGACTATGGAGACATTGGTGAGCAAATGTTGGAATACCTTGACGACCTTATTATTGACAAAAATAAAATAGCTGTTTGCATGGCGGCTCAGATGACCCCACGTTTTTCTTATTGTTTTAGATATATAGTTACAACTTTTTCATTTTTAATGCTGTTTATTCAAAATATTATCTTCAGGAAACAAAATGAGAATACTTTATTAGTAAAAAATATAAAAAATTAAAATTACAGAAATTACAAATTTATTCTTATGGCATAAGTGTCGCCGGAATTTGATGTCCGACGAAAAGTAAGCAGTAGCGAGATTTAAGGTCAAGCCATCAAATACGATATGCGATACAATAAGATCGGACTTTAAATGGCGGCGCTACATATAAAAAACAAAAAGTTCTATATTTGGGGGCGTGGAAAAAGCTTTTTCTTACAGTTCTAGAAACTTTATTGCTATAAGTTTCATTCTATGGTGCGATTAATACACTTTTTTTGTTTTGTATGTTGATCGACCTATTTTAATATAATATGTATGCGTAAAATAAAAATTAGGGCCTACTTTATGGGCGTGGCATAAAAGTGAGTATGTTAAAAGCTAGACATACTAAGTTTTAGAGCGGCTTTCTTGCTACGTGCGAAAAATTGGACATTAGGGGGAAAGGATCCGAGATGGCATAAGTGGCGCCGAGAATTTGATGTCGGATTTAAAATTCACCCAGGCAAAAATGAAGCCTTAGGCAAGCCATAAATAACGGTATGCAATATGTTATAATCGGCGTACAAATGGCGACGCAGTGTACTAAAAACTAAAAGGGCGGTATCCAGAGGCGTGGCAAAAAATTAAAATAAATTTTATTTTGGAATTATTTGCTAGGGGGTGACTGGCTCAACTTTTTTTTCTGTATGGAGGGCGAACCACTTTACTGCACATACAACATTTTTCACACATAACCATTGAAATAATGACTTGTAAATTGACAAATGTGGTATAAGAAACAAATTTTTTGGATGGCGTGAGAAAAGAAAAAAATTTAAGTACATATTTCTTTTTTTATATAGTGCACAACATCTTAGAAACTACAGATGCTAAAAAAAGAATAAAGCTATTTTCGTAATTAAGAGACGAAAATACATAAGGATCAGTTATTTTAATTTCAAAAAATTAAAATAAAAAAAAGTTTCAAGAACTAAACGAAAAACATAAGATTTTTAAAATCGTTGCAATAACAGTAAGATATTCGGATATACTCATCAATGTTAGTCTACCCAAATGAAAGAGAATTTTGCGTAGATTAATAATCCAGAAAGTAATCATCAGAATCAGCAGATCCATCGTAATCAGCAGATGAAAATACATAAGGATCACCTATTTCTATTTAAACAACAAAACTAATGTTCCTCTGTCCAATCAATAAATGTAAGGAACAAGCCGAAAAATAAATCGCAAAAACAAAAAACAAATCGTAGAAAACACCAAAATAAAAAAAAAACCCAACTAAGAAACTCCAAAATCGCAAAAAAAAACGCAAACAAAAACTCAACTAAAAAATCGCCAAAACGAAAAAAAAACCCTAAGACAAAAGATTCACAAAAAACACCAGGTTTTTATACTAATGGGTCAAAGCAAGAATTTGAAAATTGCTTTTTATATAACAGGCGCCCCTAATGTACATACATATACATATGTTTACATCAATGGTTGTATGTCGTTGTATTTGTGTCTCATGATACATTCTCGTATATGCGGTAGGTATTGCTTTTAGGTGTGGTTTGCTTTGATTTACTTCTGTTTCCTTTTAAATTTAAAAGGGTTGGTTTTTAGAACAGGCAATAACATAAGCATTTTTAAATTTATTTAAGTCTTTATTATTCCAAGGCAATTCATATAGTATTGAACCATATAAAATCAGTTTATGCGCAACGAAATGTTTTAGCAATTTCGGCATTTATTGTGTCATGTAGAAGCTTTAAGTTTTAACAATTTAAGACAGTCCATGTTCTGAAGGAAATGCTTGCCTAGTATGTATAAGCTTTCATTCGAGCAGAGCTATAATATCTTCTTTTTATTAATTTTAAAATTTTTCTATTGTATCTTCAATTGTAAATTGAACTAACAATAAGTATTAAAATCTTAAAACTAAAATTGTTAATAACACTGTACAACAATTTTCAAAAGATTAAAAATCCCATAGGGTTTCATGACGGTTTCTTATGTTTACGAGGTCGCTGAATCCGAATCTGAAGTTATTTTTTCGGGTCATGTTAGGTTTTTGTGCTATAGAGGGGTCAAGTCCTAACCCACCACTGTCGGAGAGGGTTAATATATTGACCAGCTGCCATTACTTTTTCGAGAGGAAAATTTTTTCCTTTGGAACCTATCCCCCGGACCCTCCTAAATACAAATTTTATGATTTTTGTGTAACTTTATAAAAAGAAAAAAACATTTTTTTAGTTAAATATAATTTTTTTTTATATCTATTATATTTTTATTTAGAAAACTTACACATAAATGATAAATTTTGTATGGGAGCGCCCCTAAAGAGGGTCTGAGGGATAGGTGCCAAAGGAAAAAAATTTTCCTCTTGAATAAGTAATGGGCTTGGTCATGTATATTCACCCTATCCGACAGTGGAGGGTTAGGATTTGCCCCCTCTGTAGCACAAAAACCTGACGTGACCAAAAAAAAAAAAAATATCTTCAGATTCGGATTCAGCAACCTCGAAAACATAAAAAACGTCATAAAACCCCAGGGGATTTTCGGATTGTTGTACAGTATAATTGGTCCGGCCACTGCTAGACAAAATAATAGGATTCAACGGTTGGGTCTTTAGATGTCTTACGTCTCTCGTATTCGGCTGAGAGCAAGATTATCTCTCCTTCTCAGCTGAGAGTGTTCTGACGTGGGTTGGAGGAGGGGTCTACTTTGAACAACTGGAAGCCAAAATTTCCTTTAGACTTCCAGACAAATGTATATTACAGGCCGAGATCTCGACCATAAAGAAAGCGGCAAACTGGCTTTTAATGATATTAATGATGTTGCATTTGGATGAAATTCTATGTTTTTTATATATGTTGTCACATGTCTTAAAACATCATCAATATCCTTATGAACTCTGACATACCAAGGTGCTACTGTAATCAAAAAGTCTCTGACATACCAAGGTGCCACTGTAATCAAACAAAGAATTTTATTTTGTCACCTTTGAATTTTCTCTATATTTGATGCAGAGGCGGGCGGTGCCCCATAACTGAATACCATAGCAACAAATTAGTTTTATTATCGTGTTGTATAGGAGAAGTTTACAGTCTAGACTAAGTGTAGAATTTCTTTCTAATGGCCAATTAAGTTGAACTGCTTTTAATTTCATTTGGGTCAGCTTTGAATCAATGTGGGTCTTCCATGTTAGACGACGATCAAGGTGAATTCCTAGGTATTTAACCTCAAAGTGCTGCGGTATAATATGATTATTGCTTTAACCATTTTTCTAGATGCAATACATATACCTGCAATTTTGTGAATGCTCCTTGAGAGCTTGCGTTTATGCTAAGAAAAACTGTATCATCAACAAATGTTGATGTGTGCATATCTTAGCCTGCTGGCATGTCGGAGGTATATATTAGTTATAATACAGGACCCAAAATGCTACCTTGAGGAACCCCGGCTTGAATCATCTGAGGTGTGCTTAGAAAAATGCCTTCCCTGATGACAAATTTTCATCCAGCTTAATAGCTTTCTAATAGCTTGTGAGTGTTAGAGTGTTTGTTTTAATTTCTGGATTAATCCTTCTTGCCATAATTTATCAAAAGGCTGAGAAACATCAATGAAAAGAGCAGAACAATATTTATTTTCTTCGAATGTTTTTCTAACTACATTTACCAGGCTATGCGTTTGCTCGATAGTGGTATGTTGTCTTCTGAAGCCAAACTGATGATCTGGGATGCATCCACTCTCATTTAGTATGAGGGTCAACTTGTTCATAAGCAGTTTCTCAAATAGTTCTGACACATTTGACAATAAGCTTATAGGTCTATAAGTTTCCACTTTAGTATGGTATTTTCCATGCTTAGGTATCATAGTGATCAATGCCATTTTGCATTCCGCGAGATAGTATTCTATTCGTAAAACAACATTAAAAATGAAGAGAATTTATCTGTTTTGCTATAAGTATTTTGTTACTGATTTTATCAGCACCTGGGACTTTCTTCGAATTTAAGTTAGCGATAGCATTTGCAATTTTCCAAATGTTTGATCTCAAAGAAACGACAGCTTCAGCGACAACTGGTGGTAGCTGAACTATATCAGAAGGCGCGTTTGGAGCAAATACCTTTTTCAAGTAGTTGACGAACAGCGTACCTTTTTCAGCATCAGTTCTTGCCCTGTCTCCATTCGAACGTCGTAATGGAGGTTTACACATCACTGGTCTTTTAAGTCCTCTGGCTGCTCGCCATAACGAATAATCCGTTTGTGGTGTTGCGTCGAGTTCGTGCAGAAGTTTTTGCAAATATGCCAATTAATTGGTGCGTACAGTAAATTGCAAGTGGGTAAGGTGGGTGATTAGCCGAGATCCCTAGAACATATGGTTACGATTTTATTAGTGTAGCCGTTCCACCACAAGCTCTACCTTGGGGATCCTTTGTGTCAGACAGAGTATATCCGTTGATTTAAAAAAAGCTTCTAACCGTCAAATGCGTCGCATATATAAATGTCTCTTCTTCGTCCAAACAAAATCGAACCGACTAAATGTAATTATTATACGTTTCTATATGCCTGACTGTTTATTAGACCGTGTCGAAGCTTATACGCAATAAGAAGTTGTGCCAGTCTCCCCTTAGGATGAAAGATATTTAAATGACCATTCTAAAACGCAAAAAAAACTGCCGCAACTCAAAATACACCCCTTTTCGTTTTTTGTCTATTGCATCGCCCAATCGGAATATACCCTGCAGCTAAATTCATAACTAGTTAGTTAGTTAGTTAGTCATATACGATAGTTACGATACTAGTCAAGAAAGGACGTTTTGGGACAGTCATATCACTAGTTGTAATGATACTAGTAAGGTGCTATTCATATATTACGTAACGTTATTTTCGGAGCTTTTATATCCGCCTTCGTAACGCTTTTTGCAAAATTTTCAGTATAAATTACATAATCCGTAACAAATCTTTAAGCCCCCGCCGCCCCTTGTTCGTTACGTAACGTGTGAATACCACTAATTTAAATAATATTTTTATAAATTTACACATTTTCAGGTGTAATATATAAAACAAAATTTTAGTTCTAAAAATAATAAGCAAAAAGTGGCTCAGTGGATAGAGTACATTCCTTGGAATATGAGGTTGAGCCAAAAATTTTTTAATATTTAAAAAACTATAAATAAAGAAACTAGCAAGCGCACTAGACTATAATAACTAGTATTTCAACTAGCATATAAATATATACAAACGAACTAGTTGGGCTCCTATGATAACCTAAAGGATAAAGAAAAAAGGACAGATAGGCAACTGGTCTGAA
Source organism: Panzeria rudis (assembly GCA_956483635.1). NCBI lineage: Eukaryota > Metazoa > Arthropoda > Insecta > Diptera > Tachinidae > Panzeria > Panzeria rudis. The sequence continues at coordinate 46,140,692 of OY101449.1, read as the reverse complement.
TTAAAAAGCAACTAGTATATTTCTAACCACGTACTAGTCATTTTGGCTGCAGGGTATTGCATAACGTTGTTAATGGTTTGAATACACATTCAATTTGGTTTTAGGTGGTTTTATTGATTGGACGTCAAAATTCTAGATTCGGCTTAAAATATTGATTTTTTCGACACGCAAGTTCCATCCTTTTTTTAAGGCCGATCACAACATATAGCATATCCTTGTTAATTGCCACAGCTTAATTTTTTTCTTGATATCACTTCTTGATATCACTTCTGATATCTCAGATCCTTCCCCCTCTTAAGACTATTTAACTTAAGGCGTGCATCTGTTGTTTTTGTATTGAATTTGTTGCTGCTGCTTTAATGGCATTAAAATTAATTCGCCCTGAGTTTACTACTCAAATTCTAAATATACATATATTTTTTTAAAATAAACGTCATGTTGAATTAGTTTTATTTAATACAAAGTTTTTAGTCTGAATCAAAAATGGAATAGGAAATCATGAAGGATTGATGCTATTTATAAAAAAATTCCTTGGATATATGTAAGTATTTTTTTTATCTGGGCACAATATTTTGAATTAAAGTTTTTTTAATGCTGTAAAATTAATTTATTAGAAAATTTTATTTACCACCTATATGTTGTACATGCAAAAGTCACTGTACTAGCTCCTATATTTGTGTACGTTTAATATACATACGATTTTCTTCTAAATGTTTTCTCATACCCTGCAGACAAAGTAACTAGTATGTAGTTAGAACTATACTAGTTGCTTTTAATTCAAACTAGTTGCCCATCTGTCCTTTTTTCGTATATCGAATTATCGATTTTAACATTAGGTTGTCATAGGAGCCCAACTAGTTCATTTGTATACAATTATATCCCAGTTGGAATCCTAGTTGTTGTAAACTAGTCTCTTACTAGTTTGTTTATTTAGATTTTGTAACTCTTAAAAAACACTGGCTCAACCGGGGTACGAACACACATTCCGCATATTTCAAGGCAAGTAGTCTACCGACTGAGCCACTTTCTACTTATTTTCTATGAGCTAAAAATATGTTTTTTATACATGTCGTATACTGGAAAATTTTTTGACTAGTATCGTTATTGTCTCGATACAACTAGTAATATGATTGTTCTTTTTTTACTAGTATCGTTACTAGTCTCGCTACAACTAGGAATATGACTTTCCTTTTTTGGCCAGTAGCATTACAACTAGTAATATGACTGTCCCAAAGCGTATATAGTTGTAAATTTACCTGCTGGGTATTTTGATACAACGTTACGCACATACACACATACATATATTCATACGCAAATATGCTCCTGCCCTGCAGATAATGCGACTACTCCATACATGCATGTAAATTATACTCCATAAGGGACTAGGACTAGTCCAAAGGTAGCCCAAATGTGCGGAGAAAACATGGTGGATTTAACATTACGATGTCGGAGTCTCACAGCTACTCCATGTTACCACTTGATGGAGCACTCAAGTGTTCGTGTTGAAATTGTTAAAACACGAGCACTTGTCGCTTAACTACAAGTTCTTGTTTGCAAATGACATGGTCCATATCTGTACTACATCGGACTAGTATTAAAACTACTCTATGCCACTATTCAATGGAGCACTCAAGTGTTCGTGTTTTAATGATTGCACTCGTTAGAACGCAAATACTCGTCGGTTAACTAGAAGCTATTGCTTGCAATCAGTGATGGTAATTGTGCCATTCTTGGTACTGTTGGATACTACCTGGCACTGTGGCAAACTCGCACTTTTTTGTGCACTTTTTCTACATTGTAATGAAACCTATTTTATAAATACCACCCAAAAAAAAAAAAAGAAATGAAAAAAACGATTTAAGGCATGGGCTCTAATAAAACTGCATGCGTTCAAATTCGGGTGAAAAATGCATGATTTAAACATTAGCGTGTTATTGGAGGTCATGCGTTCACATTTAAATATACTGCTCTTTAGTTAAATGAGTGCTTGTGGCTGATGAAAACTCGATGATTTTAAACCGTTTTTGCACGCATGCGAAATATTTGTTCAATTCACAAGCTCAGTCGTATGTCTTATCGTTTAAAAAAAGACGATACTTGTTTATGTGCTTGTGAACGGACAAATTTGTTGTATCGTTATTTTTTCGAAATGTCAATTTAATTCACCTTGATTTGATAACATGAAATGAAACCAGGTATGAGAATTTTAATTTGACGCGAAATAGAATAACTTTTTCCCGACAAGCAATTTTGAATAAAATAGTTTGAAAATTAAATTGAAATGAATCAAGTAATAAAAATATGTTCTAAAAACTTGAAAAAATATGCTCTTGTATCTTAGTATCGATCGTATTATAGTATTAAATACAATAGTGTAAAATTTGTTGTTGGTAATTTTCATATACAAATAAAATACACTTTTACACTTTTATTTCATATGTTTTGGAAAAACCGTATTTCATACGATACTTAGAGAGTAGTTGTATATACTCTCAGAGAGTATTTGTATGGTGCTTGTTCTTCTTTTGGCCATCAATACAAGATACAAATCAATACAATATATACTGGGCGTTCACAAACAAATAAACAAAAAGATACAAGATCGACGATACAAATTGTTGTGAATTAAGCAAATATTTATTTCTGACACCAAGAAGTATATACAGTATTTTTCGCTTATATGCACGTCGGTTATTTGCATTTAACGTTTATATGCACCCCAACATGAGCGAATTTCTATTTGTTTTTGAAAAATCGTAATTATTTTTCGTATTTGCATTTCTCTTGTATGCATTTCTCGCTTTTATGCACCGTAAAGAAATATAAATCTCTTTAAAGTGTATTAAAAAAATACTCATATATGCACCGTACATATTATGTACATTTTAAAAAAATTTGTGGAGCAATTTTTCAACCGCAATCAAAAATATTAATCAATTATTTTGAAAGGGGTTTTATTTACTCATTGTAATTTAGTTTTATACAAGCACTGCTGAAGCATATAAGCGATTTTTTATAAGCACTGCTGATGCATATAAAGGAGTTTTTATAAATGCATTTCTCGCTTATAAGCACAAAAAGTCGTGCAAAATTTGGAATGCATATAAGCGATAAATAGTGTATATTATGGGCATGGGAGTCGATATAACAATGCTAGCTACTGCTTTTATCTGTTCGTATATAAAATGATGGGTCCCCAATAATTTATGGACTTAAATTTTTACAAATACTTCGCACGTTTTTCATATTTTTTATATATCAGAGAAATCACATGAATAGCTTAAAAGTAATTAAAATTGTGAAAGCTTTGAATGAAATCGGAATAAATGAATGGTATAAAGAACATTTTTAAGAAATTATGGAGAAATTACATTAGAGAAAGTTTAAAATCTTAAAAAAAAAATTGTAAATTGGAAAAAATTACTGAAAACTTTAAAAATTGTTGGACTATAAAACAGATTATATTGTTTGTATAAATATGCATATTAACCTTTAAGAAATTTATTATTCGACTTAATGTCATTATTTTATTTTAAATGAAATTTATTTGCTGGTGTTTAAGCATTGTCTATATGCAACATTTCATTGGTGCTTTACCAAATCATCAGTAGACTTCAAACACAATTTTGAACAGTTACAAACCCTTTATCTTATGCACAAACTTTTAAAAAACCATTTGTGAAATTTACAAATAAATGATTTTCAAAAATAAGCATATCAGGTTTGGAACTTATGCAAAACCCAGCAAATAATTTTTTATTCGATATGAATCTATTTTATTTTTCTACACCTTTATACAATTAGAAATCCATCGGATAACAAGAAAAGTATTTATTAGGCAAAATGAAAAATAAAATTCAAAGTAAACCTTTAAGAAATTTATTATTCGACATAATGTCATTATTTTATTTTAAATGAAATTTATTTGCTGGTGTTTAAGCATTGTCTATATGCAACATTTCATTGGTGCTTTACCAAATCATCAGTAGACTTCAAACACAATTTTGAACAGTTACAAACCCTTTATCTTATGCACAAACTTTTAAAAAACCATTTGAGAAATTTACAAATAAATGATTTTCAAAAATAAGCATATCAGGTTTGGAACTTATACAAAACCCAGCAAATAATTTTTTATTCGATATGAATCTATTTTATTTTTCTACACCTTTATACAATTAGAAATCCATCGGATAACAAGAAAAGTATGTATTAGGCAAAATGAAAAATAAAATTCAAAGTAAACCTTTAAGAAATTTATTATTCGACATAATGTCATTATTTTATTTATGATTTGGTAAAGCACCAATGAAATGTTGCATATAGACAATGCTTAAACACCAGCAAATAAATTTCATTTAATATGCATATTAACATTAAAAAAGGCAAAATATACAGAAAAAGAGCGAAATATGCAACAAAAACCAGAAAAATGCACTAAATATGCGGCTAAGTCTGAATTATGAAAACAACATGCTGTAAAAACTAATATATGCAAAAATATGCACTAACGAATCAATGCCAAATTTCTTAAAAAGTTCTGAAATATCTTATTTGTGACTAAATAGATCGCTCAGGAAAAAACATGCAATTGCATATTTGCGATTTCACTGGTCATTACTATAGATTACTCAATAATTGGGTATTGGACAGGACCAACCGTTCCTGGGGGAGTAGGGAGGATTGTAGAGTCTCGAGGGCTATGTTGCCAAAACTTGACTTAAGAAGATCTGAACTACTATTGGATATGAATAAGAAGGTGCTAGGTGTCTTTATAGACGCGTTGACTGGTCACTTCTCTGGGGAAATGTCACTCCAGATTTCTATGGGATATGTGAGGATGAAGAGGAGCCAGACACGATTGAGTATATTATCCGTCATTGCCCGAAGCAGCATAAAACTGCTAACATTTTATTTATGTATGTATATGAAATGTAATTTTGGCACTATTTCGAGTCAAACTTGGCCCGAAGTCATAAACTTCAATTCTGATCACTTTTTGCAATTGACATGGTCAATGACTGCATTACATAGGACAATGTTGTAACTACTCTATCTCAGCTAAAATAGACCACGTAGTCCAACAATATCTATAGGGTTATATCCCTACATAGTCCAGTATTATCTGTAGGGTTATATCCCTACAGCTAATATTGGACTTCATGGTCCATTTTAGCTGAAATGGAGTAGTTACAACATGGTCCTATGTAATGCAGTCTGCAGTCATGGACCATGTCATTTGCAAACAATAGCTTCTAGTTAACCTACAAGTGTTATTGTTTTGAGGCTACTCCGATGAAGTGCAAAGTTTGGTTATATGGTCCAGACCTAGAATATCGTACTGTTAAATCGACGATGTTTTCTCCATACATTTGGGTTACCTTTGAACTAAATCCTAGGTCTCTATGGATTGTACTTTACATGCGTGTATTGACTAGTCGCGTTATCTGCAGGAATAGTGTACTCATACATGCATGTAAAACTTATATTTTGGTGACGTCAGCATTATTATGTGTGAAATGCATCACTAAAGGAGCCATGAAATGGAACGGCATCTATCACGCAATCTAGCAAATAAATCAAATCTATTTGTACGAACGTGTATTGAAGAGTCACAAAATACGCAGGGCTTCATTTACATTTATAATAATTAATGTACAAGTCGGAAGTTATTATTATTCGGCTTAAGTTCAATAATTGATTTAATGTAAATTAAAATTGTTTTTAAGAGTAGAATATTGGAATATATAATCAGACTAGTAGAACGGATTAGTACTACTACCCTGCGGAAAATTTGGTGACAAATGATCCAAAAGTACTCGTCCTATGACTTGAGAAAATGAGACTGGTACCAAAAATAAGGAGTAGTGAATGGTGAAAAAAGACATATTGTGTAGATGGTCACATATTAACAAATTTCAGTCAATTTAGTTTGTACTCCGGCTAGTATTGTAGTAAACGGCACTGAACAAATTCGATACGACGGCACTCGCAAAAAGTTGCATACATGTGTGGTTTCTGCGGTCTAATTTAAAACTGAAAATCAGAATGCAAATTATAAGACATCAACATGTACAACAACAATACATAGCTTGATTTATCGTAGGCGGAGCTTACGTACAAGCAAAACCAAAAAAAAAAACATAATAAGAGTTGGAAAAATTGGAATAAAGAATCAGAAGGTGAAAATTCGGCTGGCCATATTGATACTCATATTCTATTTCCTCATAAAATTTGGTTAAATAGCTGATGTTTCATTAATACTAGTATCCACGATCAAAACGTGGTAAAAGCGATCAAAGGACGCTGATGATGACAGCGTAGCGGCTGTCGAAATTAGTAGTACTAATCCGTTCTGCTAGTCTGATTAGATATTCTAATTAGGGATGTAACGCATACCGATACCGATATATCGGCGATACTTCAGATTTTCCGATACATCGGTATCAGCGATATTTTACTGCCGATACGACGATACTTTTAAACATTTTTTCAGAGTTTTTTTTTAACAAATAATTTATTTTTGTTCGATTTTACCATGAACTAAATACACTTCGTTATTTTTTAAATCTTATTAATATCAATTTTAAAAATTAATAATATTTTATGCTGTTATTTTGTAAAAAAATTATTTATTTTTTGTTAATTTTACCATGAATTCAAATTCAAGCCGTTGCTTTTTAAATCTTATTCCAGCAAAAAAGAGATACTCCAAAGAAGTCATGAAAATGTAGAATTCGCGATCTGGAAGTATTGCAAATTTTGATAATTTCTAATTAGTTTTACATATCCTTGCCCTTGCAACAAGTTCTGTTTTTCGATTACCAATCACCGAATTGGAAGCGATGCTAGGACAAATTTCTTTTTCGGTATTCTATAATGATTTTTCCTTGAGGAAAAAGGATAAAAAAGTACCCATTTTCACAATCTTTTTATGCGAATTTAAACTCAGAACTGTATTTTCATGTAAATTTAAGTGAATAAATATAAACTTAGAAGTCTTTTAATAATTAAGCTATTAAGTTATTTAGACGAATATTAGTTGATAAATGTCCTTTAAAAAAATCGATTTTTTAAAAAGCATGGCGAGTATTTTTTTAAATTATAAAGGAATTGAACAATTTTTCTTGCTTTTCTACTAATTATCTGCATATTTTTAATATAGATTTGTTGGAAGCAAAGAAAATGTAGCTCCTTAAAAATTACTTCCAATGTTTTATCAATTTTAAATATTCTCTCTTATAATGTAATTTTGTATAATAAAAAATTGCGCTTGAGTTTTGTTAATCTAAACTTAAACTTAATTTCAATATTCGTATCGGTATCGGCGATATTTATTTTTAAATATCGGTATCGGTATCGGATCGGCAAAACGGCGTATTGTTACATCCCTAATTCTAATATTCTACTCTTAAAAACAATTTGAATTTACATTAATTCAATTATTGAACTTGAGCCGAATAATAATAACTTCCGACTTATACACATTTCAGTTGGAACAATAATTACGTACAGATATTATAATTAATTTACTTTATGTATTTAGACCAGTGGTGTCCATTCTCTCAATTTCTTATGCTCGCTAGGATATGCTGTTTTTTTTTTACCATGAACACACGTACACTGTGCGTGATTCTCACAGCCTATCTATTTAGCCGCGAAGCACATACAAAAAAGAATAAGATAGTGTATGTTTGGCCACCACTGATTTAGACAAAATAATGCACACTCATACATACATATAATACTTACATACAAATAGTGCGATACATACATACCAGATTTGGAAGATTGTTCGGAGCTGGCAGCCAGCTAGCATTTAGAAGATTGTTTAGCAAAAATTACCAAACTGAGTCTTTTAACACTACCTCAGATGATCAAAATCTGATTAATCAGTTGTGCGTTTATAAAAAACTCGAAAACGATACCCACAAATGATTAGATAGTTACTTTATTAAAAAAACAACAACAACATTTACAGAATGTGATATTGAAACCACACGAAGAATCATGTTGAAAACTTTGCGTTGTAGCGGACTGCCCCAGCCTAGATTTAAACTCGTGCCACCTGCATGATAGTCACAACAACTTCAAACTTTACTTTACCTATACACTAAATAAATACCATCGTATGGAAAATGAATTTAATTTTAATTCAACATGATTTAAATGATTATTTATCATAAAACTTATTTCAAATTAAAGTTATAGTCATGTCGATTGAAGATGAAAGTTAACGATTATAACATAATTGTTTTAACGGTGATTTAAGGTTAGATTAATAATTTCCCGTTTAAAATTAATATGAAAAAATGGTAATTTTAAACCAGCAGCAGTAAATTTTCGCTGGTACATCGTTTTTTGTCGTCTACATACACGACACATGTAAGAATAATTAACAACAAGTCACACAACAAAGCAGAACAGTGAATTGTAGCAATGAACAAAGCAAATAAACACTAATACACTCAAACGACAAATTATTTCTTGTAAATTTAATATGATTTCCAATCAAAATTGCGGCATGTTGATTTTACATTCCTTTTTTCTGTGTGTATCCTTACCTGAATAAAGCGAATACACAAATTATTAAAAATGTTTGCATTTGAATTTACAAAATTTCTTTATAGGACCTAAATTGAACAAATTTACATTTGATTCAGGGAATTTGGTGTTTTAAGTGGAAAATTAATTTTTTCTGTATATGAGGAAATTGTAAGTTTTTTTTCGGAATATATATCGGAAAAACGCACTTTGCGACAAACATGAAGGTGAGAAAAAAAAATCAAAAATCCGGAAAAAGCTTCAAAACTGATTAAGATTTTTAAATATCCAGATATGAACCCAAATTCGGAAAAAGTCACTTTAGCCAAAGGTTACCAAAATGCGTTGCGAAAATTCTAATAATCGGATGCAATTTGCAAATTGATATAAAAATCATTAAAACTGTCCTAATGACCCAAATAATGATTTTATGGTGAAAAATTACAAAAATTCGGACATATTAAGAACAGCCAAATCTGAGAAAAATCACTCAAAAGTGATGAGCGTTCAGTGAAAGACTGTTGCAATAAGCAAACTATATATAAGGCACAAAGTGCAGAAAAACCTATTCAGGTAAAAATTGATAAAAATTCTTGACAAACTTAATAAAATCAGAGAAAAGCTTGGACATTTATTAAAATCAGATTAAACTATTAATAAAGGTTCAATTATGGAATAAATCATTTTGTGCCTATAATAGCGAAAATTTGGGAAAATTTTTCAACATTCGGAGAAATTAATCAACGTTAACTTTACTCTGTTCCTTTGAAGTATTGTCTCATTACCAATTCCTTCTGACTAAAAATGTTACGAACCTTAGCCTAGTAATACACATTTTGGATTAAAAACTAATTTAGTTCGAAAAAAAATCACATTAAAAGAAAATCCATGAAATATGTAAGCTAAAAGTCTCTAAAAGTGTATATTAAGGTCCAAAACTCCAAAAACTCATTAATATCGTCTAAAAAAACTTTAAATCCCTAAAAGTAGGAAAAATTAGGAAAATTTCTTTATTGTAATAAAAATCTAAAATCGATAAAATAACTCCTAAATCACCAAAAACTTTAATATATATTAAAAGAAAAAAAATCCAATGTCCAAACAATCCACTTCCAAAATGATTTACATAATTATTTCGAGACGAAGACTGTATAAGATTCGGTATAGTTGAATATATCACTATCACACATTTGGTTCATTCAACTACATGAATGATTGCAAAAATGTTGAACGGAAACGAAAATCTTTTATTTTATTTTATTTTGCACAGCAGACATGGATGGGCTTGCTTACATACACATGACCACCTTACCCAGTTTGCCAGATTGCCTTGCACGACATTGTCATCTACGATTCTTGCACGATCTGTCCTCTGTCGATTGGTTTTCTACTCGATATTGTAAAGGAAATCGTCGTTCACGACAAATACCTGTAAGATGTCCTCAATCCAACTTTGTTGAGGACAATATGAGCGATAATGTCTTACATTTTGTCCCCATTAACATTGTGGAGGACAAGATGAATGACCTCAATCCAACTTTTTTGAGGACAATATGAGCGACAATGTCTTACATTTTGTCTTCAATCAAGAAAATGAATATGTTGGCCTTTTGTTGTCTATATTTTAAGTGGTGCAGCAGCAGGGTGGTAAGCGCGAAAACTTATAAACATGCAGCCTCAGTTCGAATCTCAACTAGTTCAATCAATAATTTAAATGAATCGGAAAAACAGATAAGCAAAAATATTCAATAATTAAGAAGGTGACATTGTAGCTATGTAATCGTTAACGACAAGGTAAACTAGATTATAGCCTATGTAATCATTGACGACATAATAGGCGACTTTTTTCTTTATATAATCATTGATGACAACATAAGCGACAATGTCGCCCACGGAATCATCTTGTGTTATTTGAACGACAATCTGAGCGACATTATTGCTCATTAAATCGTGCACGATTTTCGCAACACTTGTTCGAAAAGTTCATCGATGATTTGTTCCGGCTATCCGACATTTGTCGTCGAGGATTTAACATTGTCGTGCACCCGTCATTGCTGATGTCTTAAAGACGATGCCAACTGGGTATACTACCTACCTGTCTATGTGTATTAAGGCACTTTCACATTGTAATACAAGCTTTGAGATTTTTATTAGATTTAGTAAGACGAAAGAAAATCAAATCAAAATCAGTCTGACTGTCAAAAAATCTTAAAGAAAATTTTCTCATTACATTTTGTTTCTACACTATCACATTCCAAGTAAAACGTAACATAAATAATTTGCAATAAAGCACATTTTTTCGTTCATCTTTTTCTTTATTTGTGCCGGCAAACAAATACACAACTGTGTTTGTTATTCCTATGCTTGTTTGTGCAATAGACAACCCTGATAAAATGAAAAATGTGATTGCTTAGAAAATTTCCTAAAAATGTCGAATACCATAATACTGTCAAGTTTCTTTACGTATTATTTGACAAATCATAACAATTTGCTTTCACACTGTTGGATTTTTACTTAAGATTTGAGTTTTTGACAAGTATTAATACTAAATCTAATAGTCTGAAGGCCGGTTTAGTGAACCACGAAATTTTCCTTATTCTAAATTTAAAATTTAAACGATAAACTTTAGTTGTCCACTTGCAGGCACGTATTAAATGTTTTGGTTTTTGGAGGAAACGCCTAAGGAGCGGACATTTTTATTAACGGTTGTTCTCTAAGTAGTACTTGAGCAATATTTTGTACGTTGCTGATACAATTAATCTGTAGCATAAAATGGAGAAAATTATTGATAAAAATAACTAGTTCAGGAAAATAGTTAAGAAAATGACTTCCTCTTTTGTGTACTTGTACATAAAAGGTATTGTAAGGAGTATTACACGATATGTTCTTCATGTATGTGATGACTAACGTGACCAGAAGGTTTTTGCAAAAAGCGGGACAAGAACGATTGAAAAGCGGGATTTCGACGAAAATATGATAAAAAAAGCGGGATTTAAAAAAAATATATTCTTGAAAAAGCGGGATGTTGTAAATACAATCCATTTCTATGATTACATCTGATATCTTATAAATATGAATGTATACTCACATAAACAGTTCCATATGTACTTAGAAATTTATTAATATCTGTTTTACACTATCTCACAAGCCATTCGACTTCTGTAGAAAATGTAACCTTGATCTAACGAGTTTATGGAAAGTTTAAAAAAAACAATAACAAAAGATTATATCAGGGTAGCATTTTGTGCAGAAGTCGAACAGCTTGTATAATAGTCTAAAAACAGCTTAAGTAACATGCTTTAAGTAAAAAAGAAACAGCTTTTCATATTCTTTACGATTGCCTAGACTTGCAACTCTCGAGGCACAAATTCTTGGGCAGCAATATACTAGACAACCTATCGGAGCTATAAGAGATTGGTCTAGGTGACTTGAACAGGTATCTTAGTGCGACAGGTTGGATCTAGTACCTACTGCCGGATCCCTGATCTGGGTTCGAACCTACATAGGTTGACACTGATGAGTAGAGTGGTCTGTAAAAACGGAATCTTACTTATTCTACTTGAATGCTTGCGTGTAGTAGGCAGCCACGCATACCAACCAACCAACATGACTTAAAATAAAAAAAGTGCATTTTTAGAATTTTTTATATTCGTCGCTTTTATGTTCTCCATTACTTGAGGTCTACACGTAACATAATATGTAAGATGAGATTGTTAAATTCAATCGCAGAGAGAACTATGTTACGTGTAGACAGCGATGCCAGAATGAAGATTTTACCTTAATTTTGAAGATTTTTTAGTCAAAATAAGATTTGAAGATCTCTTGCCCAAAATGAAGATTTTTTGAGTTTCGTTTCTTAAAACTTGTTATTGTCACACGGCTGCTTTAAATTTATTAAATAAAATTACCTATGTCAGCTAAACGTTAGCTCAATAAAAGAATAAAGTACTGTAGAGAATTGTTATTTGCTAATTTATAAAGTATATTTATTATGTATGTCTTTAAGAAATTTATTATTTGACATATTGTCATAATTATATTTTAAATGAAATTTATTTGTTGATGGTTATTAAGCAATTGCCATATGCATTTCATTGGCGCTTTTACCAAATCGTCAGTAGACTTCAACCACAACTTTGAACAGCTACAAACCTCTTATTTTATGCACAGACTTTCAAAAACCATTTGAGAAAGTCTGTGCATAAAATAAGAGGTTTGTAACTGTTCCAAGTTGTGGTTGAAGTCTACGGACGATTTGGTAAAAGCGCCAATGAAATGCATATGGACAATTGCTTAATAACCATCAACAAAAAAATTTCACTTATTATGTATGTATATAAAAATGTATCATGGCGTTTTTTAGTACAAAAAAAAATACATAAAAAGTCTAACAAAACGTTTTCCAAATTTAATTTATGACACTGAGGCTCAAAATTTATATGACGAATTCAGATAGCTCCACCACATATTAATAAATATTTTCGAAATTTAGAAAACGTTACTGCGGAAGACTTTTGACACACTATCTCAGAATACTAGAGTAGATAGTGAGTTAGTGTTTCCAAAGTTGTAGAAATTTGCATTAAATTTAATGTGTCTCCTTAATTCATCTGCAAACGTTGAATGGATATTTTCAAAAGTAAATTTAAATAAAACGAAATGCAGAAAAAAATTAAATAAAAAATACGTATTTTTATGCACAAAAATGTGAGTAATGTGGTATTTCTTATAGAGGTAATTCAAACTGAATGTTGTATTGTTTATTTTGTAAAATCATAAAAATTTCCTAAACCATTTCTTGTTTTAAAATTTTAAAACTTAAAGTTTTGATATTGAAATGTATGGCAAATTTTTATGATTTTACAAAATAAGCAATAATACAATATTCAGTTGAATCGGCTCATAGTTTTGTAAAATGGTATACAAGAAAGTCAGAAATTTTATACTTTTGGTACTAGAAATTTTTTTCTGCGCTGCAGTTTCATGGAGATTTTGAAGAAGCTTCTTTAAAGTCAATAAAAAGAAAAAAAAACCAAACAACCGACGACAAAATTTAAAAGTTGCGTTTAATGAGTCACAAATTATTGCCAAGTTGTATTCACTGAGTCTACAATGCAAAGATTTGAGTTGTTGCAATAATCCAGGTTGCGCTCATCGAGGGTTGCAGTAACCGAGGGCGCACTGTACATATATTTGATCTTATAAATGTACATACAATGTAACTTACATACAAACTAATATATTATAAGAAATTTATTATTTGACATATTGTCATAATATTATTTAAAATGAAATTTATTTGCTGGTGCTTAAGCATTGTCTATATACATTTCATTGGTGCTGTACCAAATCGCCAGTAGACTTCAACCAAACTTTTGAATAGTTACAAACCCCCTATCTTATGTACAGACTTTCAAAAACCATTTAAGAATTTTGTATAAGTTTCAAAGCCTACTGTGCTTATTTTTATTGAAAATCATTTACATATTTGTAAATTTAAGTGTTTAAAAGTGTCTTTGAAGTCTACTGACGATTTGGTAAAGCACCAATGAAATGCATATAGACAATGCTTAAACACCAGCAAATACATATCAAAATTAAACATAACTAGCAGACATCGATTAGAAATTTTTTAAAAATATTTTTTCGTGTTTTGACACATTCGAAATTGGCTATTGATAACTCGGAGAATAACAAATCTGGCGATAAGCCAAAATTTTAAAATATTAATAATTTTGTGACTAAACATCGTAGAAATGTGCTGCTCACACAAAAAGACAGGCCTTACAATTCTGCATTTATAAATGCCGCTACTTGCAAAACTGTCTTAACTCGAATTAAGTGCTTTTGTCAAAAGTCCAAAGATATCATTTAAAATAAAATTGTAACAAAATGTCAAATAATGAATTTCTTAAAGGTTTAATTTGAATTTTATTTCTCATTTTGCCTTATAGTTACTTTTATTGTTATTCAATGGATTTCTAATTGTATAAAGGTGTAGAAAAATAAAATCATATCGAATACAAATTATTTCCTGGGTTTTGTATAAGTTTCAAAGCCTACTGTACTTATTTTTGAAAATCATTAACATACTTATAAATTCTCAAATGGGTTTGTAACTTTTCAAATGTGTGTTTGAAGTCTACTGACGATTTGGTAAAGCATTTATGAAATGCATATAGACAATTCTTAAATACCAGGAAATAAGTTTCATCTAATATATTATAATTTTAATATAAGTAACCTGTTTGAATTGAATTTTGGGTTTCGATGTTTACGTATTAACTGTTGTGTTTTTATATACATACATATGACCATAGGTATATGTATAGCACCTTTATTATAATTAGCACACATTAATTATATTTGTACTACACATAAACATTTTTTTGAAGACTTTTTTTCTAAAATGAAGATTTTTTTGGGAAGAATGAAAATTTTTCCCCGTAAATTTCTGGCACCACTGCGTGTAGACTTCAAATTAGTGTTATCTGAATGCTATAAGAATTTTTATGAGAGAAGAATTCTTATAATAACAATCTTATGAGATGAACTGTCAAAAAACACATGTACATGAAAATAAAATAGTGTGCATGTGTGAGTGTTTAGTAAAATAAATGAAAAGCGATGTTTTTGATAAAATTTCTGTATTAAATAAATGAATAAATGTGTTTAATTGATTTATAAATTAAAATTTTTGTGAAAAATTAAAAATAAAATAATTATTTATGCGAAACTAGTACATGTTAACTCGATGAGCATTTGCATAAAATGAAATTTTATCGAAAAAGTGAAAGTACGTCTTATCCTAGTATGAGATTAAGAGAAAGTTCGACATTTTGGTTTTAGTATTCTGCCGACGCTTTTTATCATGTTATCTCAAAGTTAATGTCTCGTGAAGACGCTGTGTTAAGATGTAATAAAAATTTTATAAATTGTTTTAAGACTACAAGTTAAAGATCATTTTGTATCGAACACACGAAACCTAAAGTCGTTAAGATCTGATTAAAATAAGAAAGTTATAAGCAAGTTAAGGCGCGTTGCCGTAGAGCTTTTTTCGTTGCTAATGTATGGAACTTCGTTTTCGTCGACGATTACGTTGTATGCGGAAACGAGCCTTAAATGAAAAAAAATGCCAAGTTATCTTTCATACAAATTGCTTAAATTTAGTTTGTAGTCAAAAAAATATATTCGATCAAAATCTATATTGTATTGAAAAAAATTGGCTTTTTCCGCTTATTGGGTGGTATGCGAAAAAAGTTTGTAGTTAGTAGGGGTGCCAAACGGGACTGGTTTTTTTAAATCCCGGGATTCGGGATTTCAGAATTTCAAATCCTGGGATATTTCGGGATCCTAGGATTTTTCAGGATCCCGAGATTTATCAGGATTTCTGGATTTTTCTTTTTTTAATAAAACACTCAATTTATAGAGTAAAATATTTTCATTATGTGTATTCTTAATAACAACTATAAAAAATTAAAAAAGAAACGCTAAATATAAATTTGGGAAAGAGGGCGTTACAAAATTAAAACTTAGTTCATTGATTTAGGACCTTAGAAAATAAATTAGATAAAACAATGATATTGCTCCCTTAGCGATTGCAATTTAATTTCCCTCTATTACTAAGTTATCCGCAGACCAAATGACGCCACAAAACTACTCTGAGTTTACTATGACCAGGTATTCAGCAAATTAAAGTTTTGTTACCTATTCATAGCTTTTGTAGTTAGTCAAAGTACTCTAGCACAAGCTTGGATGATAATTTTCATGAAAGGAGAGATTACAGAGCTGCTGGGCTATACGAAAATATAGTTTTATGTGAGTACCGAAATTGCATGCCCGAAATATGCATTGAAATTTTGAATTAAAGAAAAAAATTTTAAATTGTTTCTGTCTACAGAAGCAAAATTTCACCAACTTTATGGTTGAGACTCTATATTTGGCAGCCCTGTGTCTACATAGGTTTGGCCGTTTAGCAGAACACATATCAAATGTTGTTTTAAATTTAATGCTTTTAAAATAAGAACAAAAAATTAATAAGAGAAATTGCATACAAATTAAAATGTATAACATTTTCGCATTAACACGCTATACAATACAAACTAATAACTGCATGTTGATAATAACCTACATATCTTGTGACTATCCCTTAACTAGTGTTGTTAAAAGCTATTAAGAAGCACTGCTGGTTATAAATTTAGCTATGTGTGTGATATCTTCCTGGTTAT
Organism: Panzeria rudis; assembly: GCA_956483635.1. Taxonomy (NCBI): domain Eukaryota; kingdom Metazoa; phylum Arthropoda; class Insecta; order Diptera; family Tachinidae; genus Panzeria; species Panzeria rudis. Next base: position 46,123,920 of record OY101449.1, on the reverse strand, counting down.
TTTAACATACATATGAGTGCTTTATATAGTTAACAATTGATTGACTCTTTACTATTCCTATTTACAAAGAGTTAGTCAGGAAATTTGCTAAAAATTTAATATGGCTACACCTTGGACTATTTACAGAAAAGTAGTTTAGTTATGAAAGAATAGCAACGAATTTAATACATGTCTGTATAACATTAATAAAAATGCTTCAAAGTGAAGACAATTAAAAAGCAGTTTAAGCAAATTCTGTAGTTACCGTCTAAAGATATGCCCATGAGTTGCAACTTTCCTAAGTCGAATCGAAGTAAGAATATCTTGCATCAAGAATTTTAGTGATTGAATACGACTAGATAGCTTAGATCAAGTACGAAAATCTTATTCCCCAAGTGTTAAAGTAAATTTACTCGCTCAATGTAGCTTCAAGAGACTTTGTGCTGTCAATAAGTTAGATGGCTAGATAGCTTACGTGGTACCAATGTAGGACTACAAACATGAGAAGCTTTGCTACGAAGCCCAAAATGTACGAGGACTGTTCAAAAAATAAGGTGAATTTTTAAATTTTAGATTTTACGAAATATTTTCATAACTGAAGATAATATTTAGAGAATATTACGAATTATTTTGGTTGCTTTACTATTACCATTTTAAAGAAAAGATTTTATAAAATTAATCAGAAGCCTATTCTGGTTAGGCACTGCTCTTAGACAAAATTTGCTTTTCAGCAATTATTTGATAATGGCACGATATTCCCGTTCATTTTGTTGCACAGATTTCACGTAATGCATGTTATTTATTAATAAGTCCAATTTTATTAGTAGTTTGAGCAATCGTTTTTGATAGAACTACTAAAATTATTGCTAAAATGCTAACCTTTATTTTTAAAATTATATAACTTTTTTTACATTTTTCTTGTTATTAAAGTTGCCCCTTCTTTTCTCAGAAATCCCCTTTTTGTGTCCCTTTTATTATCAAAATCCCCTTTTTGTGCCCCTTTTGGAAAATTTTTAACGGTAACGCTGTCTACAACTTATATATATACGGGTCACATAGCGCCCGATTTTATATGATTCAATAATCTTAAGAACAACTTATATAGTACAGAATTGATTTCGTAATATGTACGAAATTTTAGTATATTTTACGAAAAAACGTACTAGTAAATGTTTTTGTTTCTTTCGTAAAACTATAAAATTCTGGTGTAAAAATTTATTCCGTAATATGTACGAAAGTTTTGTATATTTTACAAAAAAAAAATACCTACGAAAAGTTTTCGTTACTTTCGTCAAATAATAAAATTCTAGACTCAACCTAATTCGTAATATGTACGAAAGTTTCGTATATTCTACGAAAAAAGTAAATACGAATGCTTTTCGTTACTTTTGTAAAATAATAAAATTGTAGACTAAAACTTTTTTCGTTGAATGTACGAAAGTTTCGTTCATAATACGAAAAAAGTAACTACGAAAACTTTTTTCGTAAAATTTTGCATGGATTTTTTTCAGTGTAGGTTTTAAGACTACTCCAATGTAATGCAGGCATGGGCCATGTCATTTGCAAACAAGAGTATGTGTTTTAACGATTGCAATGCAAAGCTCGGTTATATGGTCCAGCCCTAGGACATTGTAATGTTAATTCGACTATGTTTTCTCTATACATTTGGGTTACTTTTGGACTATTCCTAGTCATCTATGGAGTATACTTTACATGCGTGTATGTACTAGTCGCGTTATCTGCAGCAATCTTATTCTGTGTTTGTATACTTATGTGCTTTGCGGATAAATAGATAGGCTGTAAGTCTCACACAGTGTAAGTATATGACGTAAAAAAGGATAGGAAATTGCGAGAATGCCCGCCACTGCTTTAAAGCCATCCATCTAACGAAGAGCTTGACACTCTTTTAAAAGTGTATTATACGAGTATTCGTGTACAATTGACCAAAAGTATATTATGTACATATATTATTATATTTAGGCAAGGAAAGAAAAAAATGTACGAAGAAAAGAAAAAAGAACTGAATAAATTCTTTTTAATACTATTTTCACTTAACATGATCAAAAATAATAAAAACTAATTTGTGAAAATGTTCAATGTTCCACTCTTTAAATAAATGTGTTTGGTGTTCAAGTTTATAGTTAGTTGTTGCCTTAACTTTTAATGTTTTTTTTGTTCTCGCCTTTGTATCTATATAGGGTTTGCATAGCGCTCGTAATCGTAACCGCGATTAATCGAACGTTTGAATCATAATCGTAATCGAATCCATTAATCGCTTTATGATTAAAATTTTTATATTTTCAAGCAAAGAATTTATGTCAAACGTCTTCAACGATGAGCTTTTTTCTAGTCTGAGAATCATTTAAAGTGTTTCAATTTGCTTACAAGGTAAATTCAATTCATAAACACTTTCCCCCATATTCATACAATATTAAATGAGTTTTAAATGTATTTGAAATGTTTCATACAAAATTTTCTTAAAACAGATTTCAAATACATTTTATTTTTTTATGAATATAAGCCTTACAATTTAAAGTTTCAAATGACTTTTGTGATCAGTACTGACGCAAATATAAATAAGATATTGTCTAAACGTTAAGAACATTTTGCAATTAAATTATATTGCTTATAGCTTAAGATCCTACGTAAGAAAAACTTCACACATCTGCCAACCACGTAAAACATATTTTTTTAGCACTCATTAAGCGACCTGATAAAATTAGGACAGGCTATCCTTAATTGAAAGTTTTTTGTTCAACTTGTTTTTAGCTTTGTACTCATCTGCTAACTAAAGGAAATCATTCCATAAGTTTTCACATTTTAAATAGATAAGTTGATTCCATGATATAATAATATCATTGTAACATGGTTGATTATATAAATTTGAATTGTGAATATATCTCTCCCCACAAGGAATAACGACTAAACTCGATTTTGGCAAGTGGTCAAAACCAGAGTAGGAAAATAAACAAAACGAAACGTTTGCTTTCGTTTTGTTTTTTTTTCAATGTGTAAAGCAAAAACAAAACAAAAGCAACGAAAATGATAGAGCCATTTAGTTTTGTATTGTTTGTGCTTGTGTACATTAACTTATCGACACGATTCATTCTTTCGTACAATTACATTTAGAGCAAAAACTAAATTTTTGAATTTGTTTTTGCTTTAAATGCACTTGTGCGACAGAAAGAATCGTGTCGACATAGTGCGCCTGGCAGTAAATGTATGAATGAGAACAAAATTGAAAAGTTGTAAGAAAATACATACATGCAAAGAAAAGATATGGTTGTGGCATGGTTGCGTCAACAATGTCATGTTTCTCGATATAGATTATGGTTGTAGCAAAAAAGGTATTATTGTCTTAAACAATTGTGAGCCTTAATTAGCTTACGACAAAAAACTCATGCTTACATTTAATCATGACATTATTAGCACTCATATTAATAGCAACATGGTTGAATTTAACAATATTATTATTAAAAACATTCGAGCTACAGTCATGGTATGTTTAAATATTCAACAACAGTATGGTTGTACAACAATAAAATATGGCTCTTGTCCATACTATCTTAAAACAGTTTACTTGCAATCAAGCTTTGGTTACAAAAGAGACATGGCTCTCTGCTTCCAAAAAAGTTTTGGTTCTATCCAGGCCTGCCATATTTGGCGATTTATCGGCATTTTGCCGATTTTTTGCCTCAAATTTATCAAAGTGCCGATTTTTGCTCCAAAAATGCAGATTTTTCGATAAACACTTAACACAGGGTAATTTTGTTTGTTTTATTAAATTTATTATTTTTGGGCAACACTGGAATAGAATAATCAGTCAGCGCTTTTACTAAAGAGAAAACGGGTTTGGTTTATTAACAATTACCAAGTAAACATTTTTTCTGACATGTCTAACGTCAGTTAAAATCTGAGACTTTTCCAGACAATCAACCAAGTTGTATGAAATTTTCTCAGACATTTGACAGATTAGTCGGCAATTTTCTGGCACATGTTTCTGATGTTTTCTGAAATATTATCCAATTAATTTTATTTAAGATATTTAACAGAATAGTCTGCACATTTCGTGATCTACGTCTTACGAGTCTTAGCAGCCACTTCTGCACATTGTCTGATTTTAGTTTTTGTAATAGCTCTCATTTATCTCTTTAGAGTTTGCGCATAAATGGTAGAATTTTCAAACTTATAAAATATGGGTAAATGCTTTCTGATGAGCTGCCATTGGCAACAGAAAAATGAAGAAAAGTCAAAGAGATCATAAAACATTCAGATTCTATGTGAGAATCTTATACGACATTTCTGATAAATTTCAATTTTAGATCCGAATTTCGTCATTTATTTTCTGATGTTTTGTCAGACATTTTTCCGACATTGCTCAGACATATCGAAAACTCCTTTTGAATATCCCCAGCAAATTCTTCAGAGTTTCTACAGAATTCTTTGAGACATTTCGGCAAAGTTTTTAGAATTTCCTCAGACAAAGACTTCCACCTTCTTGTCAACAACTCAATTGCAATTTCTTTTTCTATTTTATTTCCATTGAATTTTATGTTATTTAATATTATAAACATTAGCTAATGCTGAATTGTTCTGTTTGGTTATTTTTTTGTTAATAAAAATATGGTTTATTGTATTAAAATGGGTATTTTGAATTTGCCGATTTTTTATAATTGAAGTGCTGATAATGCCGATTTTATTTGGGAAATATGCCGATTTTTTATCAAAATCATCTGGCACCCCTGGTTCTATCCCTTAGTTGAATGTTTTTTTTCAGTTTTTTTGTTTTATTTGAGAGCTGTTGGTTTGAAAAAATAAAAAAATAATAAAAAATAAATTACAAATAACAAAAACTGATAAATACTAGCAATTAATATTCGGCCATGTTGAGAAAACCTTTTGAAAACGAAAAACTGTGTTCTTTAAATCGGACTATTTAGTGCATTCGTAGCTTAGTTCGGTTTAGAGGTGGGTGCATGTCATGTTTTTTTCGTGGCACGAATACGCACGACTCAACACGAGGTGTTCGTGACAGAAAATCTAATTTCGTTCGTATCCGGGTCGTGTCGTGTTGAGCAAACTTGACACGAAACAACACGATGGTTAAGCATTCTCTATATGCATTACATTTCAAAGCCTACTATGCTTATTTTTGAAAATCACTAGCGGAAATCACTTTTGGTAGCATATTTGCACCTCTAGGATATAAACTATCATTTTCTGTTACAAAGAATGAGTATTATGTATAACTACACTCTAAAACACATATGTTAAAAGTTAGGTCGATAATAGTCGGCAACACTTTACACCGATTATTATCGACCTAAAATTAGACACCCGTAATTTTTGTTGATTTTGGAAAAAAATGTTTTTTACTAAAAAAAAGCGATGGGCGCGTGCAGGTTTGAACCGCGACCTCCTGACTGATAGCCTGACGTATCTACCATTCAGCCATATCCTTATTATACTTTTTTTAAAATAAAATAACTACAAAATCTATGTAATTTTAGACAAGGAGAAATTTTCAACACAAATTTAGACAATATATGATCCTAAATTTGAAGTAATGTTTTAGAGTGTACGTATTTTTCAAGCGTACCATAAAAATAGCAACTTTTACTTATTTCTTAATTTATTATTTGTAGTTTAGTTATGAACTAAAATTTAAATATAAAAAATAAATTAACAAATAAATAAACGTACACACACACAAACCAACTTTGTTTACTTTTCTTGTTGAAGCAATAGATGCGTTCGACTACCCAAGAGTTTTTACTATTATCCAATGGATTTATTGAAAAAGTAAGCAAACAGGCCTACTATTAGCTTGTATTTTATTTTCATGTTTATTTTATACACTCTCAGAGAATCTCTCTGAGTAATTTAGTTAATTGCATATATGCTAGACAAGTTTCATACAGTTTTTAGTATTGTATATCTGCTACTGTGTAGGAAATGTGAGTGTCTTATATTTTGTTCTTGTTGTGTTGCATATTGTAGCATATATCATAGACTTGCAAGAGCTGCAAAGTGTGCATTAGCAGTTTCCTATTTATTTGTAAATTCTCAAATGGTTTTTGAAAGTCTGTACATAAGATAAGAGGTTTGTAACTGTTCAAAAGCGTAGTTGAAGTCTACTGACGATTTAGTAAAGCAAAAATTAAATGCATATATACAATGCTTATCCATCATGAAATAAATTTCAATTAAAATTTAGATTTAGATTTGTATGCTCGAAGTCAGCAATTTTATACCATATTAATTTGAAACTTAATTTACAATGAAATTACAGTTAACTTAAGAGAAATAAACAAAAGTATAACGACAAATCAACTTTGTCCTAACTCGACTTTAGCTGTTATTCCTTCTGGCCACAGATATAAAAACATATTGAAATATGTACATATAAATTTGTTATCATTGTGTGATAATTGGGTTGAATTAGCGAATTTGGTCCAAACTCGCTATTGCCACGAACATTTAAACTTAACCGATTTTGATTAGGCAAACTAACCGTGATATTTTCCTTGCTGTATACGATTGCTAAAAATATGTTTCATTCGGTTGGCAGATAGATGTATTTTTTTATATCTTGATATCCCATACTATTACAAGCAACATAGAAAATATTTTATGAAATATATGTATACATATAACGGAGTCGATAAAAATAAAAGATAAAACTTAGAAAAACACGAAAACTTTTTGCTTGACTTTTTAGAGTTGATGCGCCAATGAGGTAAAAATACGTTTAACCGACTAAAAACTCTAGGAGATATTGCCTAAAAAAATATTTTCTTTTGGTTTTGGTATCCCGCGAAACGCATTCGCCCGCCCATAAACTTTAAAAAAGTCTAGCTGGAAACTCTGCGTATAAATTCCGTATTTGATAGAAGAAATTCTATTATAATTCGTAATAGAAAAAGTTTTAATAAAAAATTATGATAGCATATTTTATAATCGTGATTAATCGCATATTTTTTAATCGTAATCGGAACTATTAAAATCTTCGATTATTTGCAAACCTTATATCTATGCGTGTTTGTAAGTCTGTCCATTTCTCTAGCTGTGTTTGTTTGTTCAATTTACAATTTCACTCAGCTAAAAAATTTTAATTTAATAATTGCCTCTGTGTGTGTATGTGTGTGTGTGGCTGTGTGTAAATGCCTACGGCTTGATTGTTAAAGGGCAGTGTTCCAAACACGTTTTAGACAAGAAACTATGTAGAAGTGCACATCACAGTGCACTGTTACTAAAATCGGAAATTTCATAATTTAAATTGTAATTTTATTATTATTGCGATAAGAACGCAGTAGATATTAAAGACACTACAGGAAATGGTTATAATATCAGTTAAAACTTTAACAAATTTACCAAAGATGGGATTGTGAGTAACTCTTCATTTACTACTGTGAACACTCATGAGCAAAAAAGGTCATCATGCACGCACGGCCTTGTTTTAAATGCCAGCTCAAGTCAGCGTAAACAATGTTAATCTCGATTTAGAAAGCTCACACGCTCACTGAATGTTGACGGAAATATTTTCTAAATCAATGAAATAATTTGACTAAACTATATTAAAAGCAAACATACAACATTTCCATTTGCTAGGAAGACTTTTCTCATTATTTTATTTTAGAAAATTCGAATCAGACGAATGGCAGAAACCAAATTCGAACGAAATGAAAAACGAAAATTTGCGTTTTCAATTCTCAATTCAATTCAATTTTTGTAAAGAAAGCCCGATACAAAAACAGAGACGTAGAAGATTAGGAATGGTCGGTCAAAAAGACCAAAGTATAAAATATAAGCAAATGGACCAATTATTTGATAAACTTCCTCCTCTTTTGCAGTCGGCAACAAAGAAAAGTGGAAGCGATACCTTGAAAATAGATGAACAATAGAAACACCAAGAACAAACTTTGTCATAATTTTAGGAGCGATAACGAAATATGCGATCTATTGGTATCAACTGTTAAAAAAACTAAAATGGTGTTTGAATATATCGTCCATACCCAAATTTCTTTTTTTTTTATTTGATATCTTGGTACGACAATACGCCTCGTTTCAAATTGCTAAAATTCTCAAAAAAATTTTAAATAAATTTTACAGCAACAAAATATATGGAAAATTTTACCAATTTAATGAGTAAACACTTAACAAATATTGCGTGAACAATTATTGATGAATTATTATTATTGTTGAACATATGAGTATACATATGAGTTCAAAAATATTGGTTAACTAAATATTTTTCTATTTGATACTAAACATTTTTATCTTAAATAGGAACAAAAATATAGTACGAGTACTTTCAGGGAAAATACAATTCAACTCATCGATATATTTCAGCAAACAAATGTAAATAACATTAAAAATAAATACAATGAAAAAAAACACAAAATTTGCTTAAAATAGTAAAAATAAAAAAAGATGGTTCGAAAAAAAACATGGTTGAGGCAACCATAATCTAAGATCAACATACATACTATGATTGAATTTTATGGTTGGAGTCTAATCATACTATTATGAAAATAAACCTGCTCTAAACGGGACATTGTTGTCTTATATAACACTAATATGATTCATACAACATAATGTTTAATTGAATGTAAATATACAATGATTTAAGCTAATCATATTATATAAAAAAATACCATGGTTCAAAATAACCATATAAAGGATGTTTTCTTAATCATATTTTGATTAAAAATTGATAGCAGCTAAAAAATATATATTTCAGAAATTATATATAAAATAATATGTTTTGAGCATGAAGAAAGAATTATCTATTTTCACATAGATATATAATTCCATTTAGCCGGTTGTGACAATTTTACAAAATTTTTTTGTTATAGATCAAGAATATAAAATTTTTTACTTATAAAAACGTTGCGGCTCGCAAGGACATTAAGCTTAAAGTCGTTGAACAACGGGTAGACACTGATAGAACACGATTTCTGCTCAGAATGGTCGTCAGAAAGCTGCGACGGGTGTGACCTTACAAATCTTAAAAGTATAAATTCGGTAGAATTTTGACTATAAGGTACACAATAGTTTTGTTATAGATACCTGTTCAAATTGTTATTAATTGTATTATGCATTTAGTGCTTGACAAAAAATTATATTTCTTGTATAAAAACTATTTTTGAAATGAGACGGGTGCGACCGACGGGTGTGACCTAGTACGAAAGTTTAAAAAATTCGAAGAAATAATACTTTTTATTGATTTAATTAATATAAATAACATAAAGATAAACTCGTAAGAAAATAATAAGACATTAAATTATTTGCTATCCATTCTATTATAGACAGCAGAATACTTTAGCCGAATATATTTTTAAATTCAATAAAAAGCAAAAAAGTATATTCTTTGCAGAAATAACGGTTTTTATTAATAATGAGAAATGGAATAAAAGAAAATCTGAAATAAATATTAAACATACAAGGAGGGAGAGCAAAATGTTGCTTGCATAATCATATAAAAGTGCCTCAAATTGATTAAAAAATATTAAATAGTGTATTTTTTATATTTTCTATAATTGTCATTCTCTAAAAAACATCAATTGAGAGATTTTTTATTAAAAATGAGAAAAAAATTTTTCTTGCATAGGCCCGTTTTACGTGTAATCACTCATACACATGCGTACATATTTGCTGACACTTGGTTTAATTGCGATCAGTCATGTTCTGAAAATCATTTCGTTTTGCCGTTGGCAACTTTCAGGAAAGAGTTCAACTATATATCTCACTTATTGCAGCCTTTCAGTTAGTTTTTATGTTTCAGATTTTTATCCGAACTAAACTACGAATGCAATAAATTGTCCAATTAAAAGAACACTGTTTTTTGCGATATCAAAAAGAAATAGTTTTCAGAGCATGGTCGAATAGTAATTGCCAGCATTAATTATCCGTTTTTGTTATTTTAATTTATTATTTTATTTTTTCAACTCAAGCGACACACAAAAACAGACCGACAGCTCCCAAGTAAAACAAAAAACTGACAAAAATCATTAAATTAAGGGATAGAAGAAAATCTTTTTTGGAAGCATAGCTTGATTGCAAACAAACTCTTTAATATAGTATGGACAATAACCATATTTTATTGTTATAGATCCATACTGTTGTTGAATTTTTAAATATACCATGATTGTAGCTAGAATTTTTTTTAAACAATATATTGTTAAGTTCAATCATGTTCCTATTAATATGAATGCTAATAATGTCATGATTAAACGTACGCATAAGTTTTTTGTCATAAACTAATTAAGGTTTACAATTATTTAAAACAATAATGACTTATTTACCAAAACCATAAGCTGTATCGGGAAACATGCCATTGTTGACGCATCCATACAACAATCATATCTTTTCTCTGCGTTTATGTACATAAATACGCATAGCTTTTGAGCTTATTGATATCACATTTAACAATTTTTACAGTACAATGAGGACACTCTAAGACGATTTCGGTTAAAAAGGGGTTCAAGGTACCAAAATTTTATTTTGAAATGGTGACATGAAAAGCAAATATTTTTTTTTTTTTGATATATAGTTTTTTTAATTACACAATTTTCTTTTAGAATAACTTATTTTTATATATTTTCTTTTTTTTAGTTTGAAAATATGCTTTTAAAATTTTTAAAACGGCAACATTTTAGCACCCCCATTGTTTGACAGATGAACATAAAAAATGTTTTATATTCACATTCATGTCTACCAGAAGTAGAGTTGAGTCAAATATCAAGGAGTTTCTTTGAAATATTTTTTGGATTATCCATTTCACGAATAATGCCTCATATCAGAAATTAGGGCCCCTATTATGATTCACAACTCAACTAGGTTGGGTTGTCAATGCTACGACCCAACTCAACCATTTTTTTTATTATGATTGACAACTAAATTTAGTTGCCTTCGAAAAAATTTTCGAAAAAAGGTTCTTATCTATACTCTCTGTTTTTTGAAACCATAGTAGCCATCACAAAATATGTTAAATATTTTTAGTTTTGCCTTACTATTTTTCCTTGAGATTTTATGTTTTATGGATATGGCAACAATATGGGTTGGCAAATGGGATAGACTGGCGCCTAAAAGTACCATTTTAAAAGTAATTAAAAGTAACACAATAGTCGAAATAAAAACCAAAACACAACTGATAAAAAACTGAGACAACTGCTTTGATGAAGTTGTGTTCCATAATATAAATTTGACAACTACGACTCAACTATCAATTTAGTTGTGAATCATAATAGGGGCCTAGATATACATACTTGGGTATATTGATGATTCTCATTTCCAGGGCTCGGACTTTCATGCAACTAAAAATTGATTTTAAGCTCTTAACAAATGCGCCTAAAAATAACAAATATGCATTTACCTACGAACAAAGTACCAAAACTAAAAAAATATAAAATATATGTTTTTATTATTATTAGAGAAAAAGTTGTAGCCCTTTGTTCCTAATAATTTTTAGCAACTGGAAACCAAACTGAGGCTTAGTTGCCATCCATTATTGGCCTATTAATATTTTCTTCAAAAATTGAGAAATATGCATTAAAAAATCTTTATTACTCCGAAATTATGCACTTATTGCCAAAATATGCAAAAATATGCAACTAAAAATCGATGCCAAACTACTTAAAATTTGATGATTCGCATATATAATTAGTCAATACCTCTTTATTTATCAACACAAAAAACATGAATTTGCATGAAACTCCGAGCCCTGCTCATTACAAATGCTTTTTTTGTGTCTGTTGAAAGTATAGTAACATATTTCATAAACTCATAAATTTGAAAATTAAAACTGCTTTAGCATGATTTAATACATTATAAATAAATGTAAATAAGTTTTTTTTTGTGTAAGACCGTCAATTATGTGCTAAAAACCCAGAATGAAAATACCGTTTATACTCTCTTCATACAAAATGACGTGTCCGTAATGCATGCTGCTGATTTTCCACATTACAAATGTATGAATTTATCCAAAAACGAGATTAAACTTATAACGGTTTTAGAGTATTTGCATTTGCTTCTCTTATTTCACACATCAAATTTTTGAAAAATAATAAAAATTATAATTTTTTACTTAGTTTTAAGGGCGATTTAATTATAAAAACTTGGGAAATTCTGGACGATAAAAATATAAAGACCGGCGTGTATGGTAGATTGTTCTTCAATGAACTTGGTATACATATTTTATTTAAAACATTGCTCTTCAAATTACAGTTTTTGAAATATCACAAGCATTCCGAAAATTCTTGGTTGATTTTAAAGTACTTATATAAACAATGGAAGACACCACACGCCTGTCAATTGTTATTGAATTCATTATAAAAATGATATTTATGTTATGACATGAAAGCAATATGGTTAAACAGATGCTTTCTATATTGCTTTATGTTATTTTACATTATGTAAACATAGGGATATAAATAACCGTTTTCTGTTCACATTATTTGCATATAAGATAGATCGTAAATGAATAATAGAGCACCCAAAAAAATATTAAAATCCCAATATCTCGAAAGCTCGAGCAAATCTGAGAAAACGGCATTCGATTTCTTGTCCAAATATTATATAAGATCAACTATCAGAACCTTTGCCTGAATTTTTGACTACCACGGTCTTATTTAAGATTGTCATAACTTTTAACATTGTCGGTCGATTTTATTAAAATTACACTTACTTGAAAGAAGAGCTAAGCTAGCTAGCTTTCGGCTCATGTATAAATGTTTGTCCAAGTCAAAATTAAAAAAAGTGGTCATAACTTTTAATTTTATCCAGCAATTATTATAACTTTTTGTTTTTTCTCGAAACTACAAGTTACAAGTCTACAAGCAAAATACATACGAAACAATAACACTTATACAAAATTTATTGTTGTTTTTTGTATGTATTTTACTTGTAGATTTGTAACTTGTACCCAGCTAAAACTTTTGTCATTTTTGTAATCGGTAGTACTTTATTAATGGGTTACAAAGTAATGAGTAATACTTATTTATATTATTACTCTGATTTAAATTAGATCTACTTCTTAGTTTTTAGCAAAAATAGCACGTATCTTTCTCATTATCTGAAAGCAGTTACAATTTGTTGATATGTATTAATAAAATAAGTAGACAACCACTTTTTAAGTCAACATGTGTTTGTATGTGAAAACTAGTCTATGCCGCTTAAACTTATAAGTCAACAATAGCTCAGTGGGTAAAGAACTTCTCTTTAAATCTGAACTAGGACAGGTTCGTATCCCAGCTGGTTAACAAAAAAAAAATAATAAAATAAAAAATAAAATAATGTGTATAAAATTGCTTTTTTAATTTTAATTTGTTTATTTTATTACTTATTTTTTAGCTTCAAGTAAGCCAAATGGTAACTAGTTAATTGCTGTGAAAATGTAAATAGATTTTTAAGGGGTATCCTTTATTTTTTGGACTTCTCAAACAAAAATAAGTAGTTATCGATTCAAATTGTAAGTAGTTACGACTTAAATCCTCATATACTTTTTTGCTTATCAGTAAGCAAAGTTTTTGCTGGGTAGTTGTGAAAAACGGACACTATACTCATTTTTTGTGGTGTATTTATTTTGGCAAAAATCATTTCCAGAAAAACCAAGAAAGCGAAAAATATAATATGAATCCTACCTTCTCATATTTCTATTAGTTACATTAGTAAAAAATAGTTTGGAAAATCCAAAATTGCACGCCTCATAATCTCATTTTACCGTGAAATTAAATAGGCTTCTATTCCTAATTATACTGAAGCGTAAAAAGGAAAAAAGGACTCGATTAGTGAAGTCTTTCGGTCGTTATCGCGACCACATACAGGATCCGTACATACAGACAAACGGACGTCCAAGACAGAACTTTTTTAAACAGTTTTTTAATTAGTTTAAATAATAAAAATGACATTAAAAATGTCATGAGTGTTAAAAATAGTATTTTTTCTTAATATGTGTGTGTATTTTTTTACAAGTGCAATATATGATAATTATAGAGCCATTTTAAGTTTGAAAAATCAGTAGTTTCGCATGAAGTGAGAGTAGTACCCACCTCAACGCTTCGCTTATGAGGCGTGCAAAAAATGTACACTTAAAATTAGAATCACGCATGTAATAATTACACGTGCAGACGTTCGTTGTCCTGCCACACACCACTTTAAAATCATTAGGGGGCTAAGGATGAAAATTGTGTTCATAGTATAAAGACCATATATCTTTCAAACTTACACCAGCCGCACCTGCTTGCAAAATATCTCTTTAAACTAGTTTTACTTGTTTCGAAGATTAGCTTGAACTTATGATAAAAAATTAATGAAAACGTGTGAAATACAAATGGAATTTTATCCGATAATGGTGTCGTCACCATTTGCGTTGCTAACATCGGGTCTTGACGAGACATAAGTTTCGAAATTTTTGTGGTCGCAATTGTTAAAATCTATTACGAACACAGAAAATAACTGTGTGGACCAGTGATGCCATTAGGATACGAAAGATACATTTTTCGTATCTTTTGATGACTTTACGTACCATGTATAATCCTTACATTTTTCGTATCTTTTGAATCTGCACGCAAAATGTACAGAAATAAAATATTAAACTTTCCGTCTCGACAAAGTTTTTTAAATTTATCATTTCGTTATGAATACTAAAAAACGCTTTTACTCGTAATTAATTTTTACAAAAATTAATTTGTTTTGACAACATCCAAAGATAGTTACATATCGACCCCTTAGCGTCAAATGATCCTAAGCGATATTTTGTAAGAAACTAAATTTTTTAATGAAATCAAAATTTTGTGAGCCTAGCCATAGTTTAAAATAATTAAAATGTCTAATTTGTTGTTAACTTCTGAAATACAGGCTATAACATATGATCGTAAGCGACAGTTTATGAATATAAATCATGTTTAAATTAGGGATGTAACGAATACCGATACCGATACCGATATATCGGCGATACTTCAGATTTTCCGATACATCGGTATCGGCGATATTTTAGTGTCGATACGACGATACTTAAAAAATTTTTTTCAGTTTTTTTTAAACAAATTATTTATATTTTTGTTAATTTTACCAAGAACTAAATTCATTTCGTTATTTTTTAAATCTTGTTAATATCAATTTTAAAAATTTATAATTTTTACGCTGTTATTTTGCAAAAGCAATAATTTATTTATTGTTAATTTTACCATGAACTCAAATTCAATTGGTTGTTTTTTAAATCTTATTCCCAGCAAAAAAAGACATTATAAAGAAATCATGAAAATGTAGCAGTCGCGATCCGGAAATATTGCGAATTTGGATAATTTCTAATTAGTTTCACATTTGCTTGTCATTGCAAGAAGTTCTCTTTTTCCATTACCAATCACCGAATTTGAAGTGATGTTAGGACAAATTTCTTTTTCGGTGTTCTATAATGATTCCTCAAATAATTCTGAAAAAAAGCCGACTTCAGTATAAAGAGTAATATACTTGATGGCCTTCCATATAAACAATTTTGAAAATCGGTAAGCCAATGGAGGAATTGTGCTCTAATAAATATTTTGGGTGGAGGCGTGGAAGACTTGCCACACAGATTTTCGTAGAAAAATTATGCGACCAAACTCTAGGCAAATCATTCCAAACAAAAAATAAATTTTGGAATTCGGCCCATAAATGGAGGAGCTATGCGATAATCAATATTTCTGGGGGAAGGGGAAATCCCGCACAGATTTTGGAGAACAATTATGGTACCAACCTGAAGGGGGGTTTGCAGCAAATTTCAAAACTGATTTTCGAAAAAAAACTAGTCAACCCCTTTCAAAAAAAAAAAATAATAAAATTTTGATAATCGGTTCCCAATGACAAAGTTATACATGGTTCCCCCTCCCATTTTCGAAAAGAATTATGGGGCCAAACTACTAGCGAACTCATGCAAACAACACAAGAATTTTGAAAAGCTGTTCACAAATGACATAGTTATGGATTGGTGGGGAGGGGGAGCAAACTTGCTTCTCCGATTTTCGACAAAAAAATTGGGACCGATTTTCAAAAAAAATATGGGACCAAACTGCAGGCAAACCCTTTCCAGCAAAAAAAAAAGAATTTTTAAAATCGCTTCACAAATGACAGAGTTATGCGTGTACAAACATAAAAAAGTAAAAAAAAAACATACACACGAATTGATAACCTTCTTCTTTTTGGAAGTCGGTTAAAAAAGGATGAAAAACTACCCATTTTCAGAACTTGTTTCTTTTTATGCGAGTTTAAACACAAAACTGTGTTTTCATGTAAATTTAAGTGAATAAATATAAACTTTTAGCAGACTTTTAATAATTAAGCTAAGTTATTTAGAAGAATATTAGTTGATAAATGTCCTTTAAAAAATCGATTTTTTAAAAAGCATGGCGAGTATTTTTTTAAAATTATAAAGTATTTACAAATTTGTACTGGCTTTTCTACTAATTATCTGCATATTTTTAATATAGATTCTTTGAAAGCTATGAAAATGTAGTTCCTTAAAAATTACTTCCACTTTTATATACTGTATTAATATCTATTTTAAATATTAATAATCTCGTACACTGTAATGTTGCATAATAAAAAAATTGCCCTTCTTGAGTTTTGTTAATCTAAACTTGAACTCAATTTCAATATTCGTATCGGTATCGGAATCGGTATCGCCGATATTTATTTTTAAGTATCGGAATCGGTATCGGATCGGCAAAACGGCGTATTGGTACATCCCTAGTTTAAATATAGTAAAAAAAACCATTCTCCTGAAAAATTAAATTTTTGTCGCTTACGATCATTTGGCGCTAATGGGTCGATATAATTAATTTTAAAGCTTGCTTACTGTATTTTTAAAAATTACATACCCAATATATATGACTTAAATAAATATAAAAAGGAATTTATATGCTATCATTTTCTTTACAATATTCATTAAATATGAAATAAAAATGTTATGTTAATATATCAACCCCTTTGCGCGAAATGATCGTAAGCGACATTTTGTAAAAAGCTAATTTTTTTATTGAAATCAAAATTTTATGATTTTTTTAGTTTAAAATCGTAAAAATATAAAATTTTTTGATAGCTTTTGAAATACAGGCTATAAAATTGTATCGTAAGGGACAGTTTATGAATATAAATCATGTTTAAATACAATAAAAAACCCTCCTCCTGAAAAATAAAATTTTTGTCGCTTACGATCATTTGGCGCTAAGGGGTCGATATGTTAAACGTTAAAAAGTGATTTTAAATTTTTTTTCCGAATGTATCTTTTTGGGAAAAAATGTATCTTTTTGGAAACTAAATTTCACTGGCAACACTGGTGTGGACAGCAAATGTTAGTGTACGGACACATGTTTGGAAATTGATGTTCAAACACAAGCCAGACCAATTATGTTAGGGCACAATCTGTCAAATTTAGTATGTATGTAGTGGTTTCTGTATAAATTGTTTGTTTTTATAAAAAAGGAGAAAGAAAGCAAATAAACTAAATATTTAAATTGCTCTTTAATTATTTGCACATTATTTATGCTCATATTCATAAAATTTTCATAAATACAAAAATAATAAAGTGAAATATATGGAATATATATAAAACGCCGTTCAAGTTTGCTACACGAATATAAAAAAAATTGTGTCCAAACATCACTACGTTTACCCAACCCTCAACAGAAGTGTGAACACAGACATTTTTTGTGACGTCATTCTGCCGACGTTATTGCTTATGTTCAGAAATAAAAATTGCACGTCTGGTCGCTGTGTAAAGGTGGTTTTATACTATCTGTGTTTTATATCTGACTTGTCAAATTTCCCACTGTAAAAGCTATACATACCGTGTGAACCTTTTGAAACATTGTCATCTGAAATTTATAAGGCTGAAGTCAAGCAACAAAATTTTCAATTAAAGCGTGTTCTATTTTCATCTGACATCAGCTATTTTGAGTTAACAAGTATGTGTTGACGTCACTTAGAGTTTATGTCAGATGTGATTATAGATGTACGTGTGAAGGCTAAAATTAAAAATCGTCTGTAAATGGAAAATTTTGACAGACACGCAAAGTTACATGTGAGTCGCAAAGCTGACAAGTCAAACACAGATAGTCTAAAGCCATCTTAAGTCATAAGTCGCACAATTGTGTATGTCACATTTTTGTTTACTCATACTCATGCAAGCTTGTTTTTAAATAGGGAGTTTACTCATGACCATACGTGATCACGTATGATTTGCAACAATCGCAAGAACACTACTGCCCATCTCTATTAGGAATTTCTAATGTCGAACAAAAAAAGTACATATTTTTGCCACACCTGACTTAAAACTTTTAACATTTGAGTTCTTTTATTGCATAACTTTTTTGTTCGAATAGTCAATGGCAACAGTAATATGAATAGTTTCTATAACCCACAAGGATTTTCTGTGCAGATGAAAAGGTTAAAGGTATTAAAGCCATATTATTTAATAGCTAAATATAGAAATATTTAAGTTAATAGTTTGAAGAGCTCACAAAGGAAATAAATTTGTTAGGAACACCACATACATATTGTTCGAAGTCTAAATCTATTGGAGGGAGAGAAGGAAGAAGAAATTATATACGCTCAGCCTGGTAATTTTTCAATGTTATATTTTGATTTAAAAAATTCTGTATTTAAAAAACAGCCGATATTAACAATTAAACAGTTTTATCGTTTATTTTATTTCCATAAAACTCAATTAGCTAAAAATCTATAGAATTTTTTTTCCAGTTACTCGTGTTTTTTTTCTTTTTTGTTTCGTAAAAGTGTTTGCAAATATCTTGATAGTTTTCAACATTCTTTGATGTCAAAGCGATGGCTAGATGTTCAAGTACTACAACCAACAACTTATCGAAAGTTTCTTTTCAGTACTTAAGTAATGCACCACTAAGCATTTCTTTCTTGTTTAAAGGTTCTTAAAATTGTTTAACAAAAAAAAACTACACAAAGAATAGAAAAAAATAACAGAATAAAAGGAATTAAAAAAGAAATAAATGAAAAAGAATCTACAAGAAAAGATTGGCCGTTGTGTATCTGCCGTATCCTTGAATTTAACAGAAAAAAAATCGTATCTTTGATTGTCATCTATTTTATCCTTAAAAATAGTCGTTAAAATAAAAACAATTTACCTTATACTCAATCAAGTATACCAAAATGTTTACAAGTGGAGTCTCATACACCAAAATATTGAAATACGAGGATAACTTTGTATATTTAGCTAAAAGCGTAGTAAACGAAAATAGAAATCTCAATCTCTTTGAACCATTTTTCAAAGCTGTTCGTCATGCATGCTGGCTAGCTTCATGTTGTTACTAACAGCACATTCTTTTCTGGTATTTGTCTGTATGAGGATGACATTCTAAAAAATTTTACAGGCTTTGAAGTCATTACAAATTGGGACATGCTAAGATCTCATTATTGCTGCACTTGGTAACTTTTCGGCAAAAGTAATTTTCTAATCTAATTTTAGGCAGCACAATTAGCACTTGCATCTTACAAATCCGGAGAATATAAGAAAACCGCAAACTTGATGGTGCAGATTTAACGTTTGTTGCGTGGTGTTTCTATGACACAAAGTATAAAAGTCAACCCTCGTATATATTTTAATTGATTCTTAAACTTTTTCAGTGAACTTTTAAACCAAAGGCACCTCTGATAATGACATTTAAGCTATAATTCGCTAATAGTTAAAATATATTAAAAAACTTAAGCTGCCATTACGCTGTCTGAGTTGTCGCCTGCTTTCAATATGTATGTAAAATTGAAATATCGTTTGTAATACACAATATTTAATTTTTCCTCAACTCAGTTGAAAATAGAACCTATTTTATTTTCATCTATCTAATATACAATTTACATTTTAAATGTTATATTCTTAAAGTTAGCTATTGAAATCAAACAAAAACTCAGGCAATGTAAAGACAAGCTTAGAAATGCAAATGAGACAACTAAGGCCCTTTATACAAATCATTTAAAACTTGATTGTAAAAACAATTACACTACTTTACAAACAAATGGTATAAACATTCTAAAGTATTTTTTTTAGGTAATAGCGATGTGCTAAACATGAGAAAAATAAAAATTTCATTTTGGCCATTGTCGAGATAGCGGCACGTCTGTCCTTTTTGATATATGCTTCCCTTTAAATCGCAATCCAGACCTAGCAAAAAAAATTAATGCGTGCAAGATGAAATAGTGTTTTCATGATATCTGAAGAAGTTGTTTCTTTGAATGCATTCTTAATACCATCGTAAATCTTAATAAAGCTGTAGTTTTTGAAATCAAGAAAAATACACGCGACATTACTAGACAATCATACACAAGGTGGGCCAAAAGAAATCACCCTATTGGAAGATGCTCTTATTTTTGCAAATTGCGGCCAACGTCAAATCTGTTTTGACATTTGTGAACTAGACAGATGTAGAATACAAGTGAACAAGCCATGGAGCGCTACACTTCACAAGAACGCGGAATACTCGTGTCTATTTTTTTGCGTAACAATTAGTCTGTTGTGTTGCCGCAGCGCGAATTCCGTCGCCGATTCCCCGGTCGTCCGGCACCGACTGCGCAAACACTGCGCCGTTTGGCCACCAACCTTGAAGAGTATGGGACCACACGAGACGCTGCCAAGAGTGACCGGCCCCGGAGCGCCCGTTCAGCCGTGAATATGGCCGCTGTTGCCGAGGATGTCGAGCTGTCGCCAAAAACATCGACCAGCTGCTGCCTGTCGATCGCCAAACGCGTGTAGCCTACGCCCAAGCCATCGTCAATCTCGAAGGCGAAGTGGACGATTTTTCGGCCAAAATCATAATGAGCGATGAGGTTCATTTCCGCCTCATGCGGTATCATTAGAACCCATTCTTTAACTTGTTTTTTTCATATAATTTTTTGGCGGCGGAGTCAAACGCTGGTTCGAGTAAAGTAATCTATATATTATTTGAAAGGCTAAAAAATTACGCGTCGAATAGTGAATAATTACATTTGATCGGATAAAAATATGACTGAGTTATGGGGGATAAAAATAAAAATCCATAGTTAAAAATTTTTATTCAATAGTCGATTCGATTTAAAAAATGTTAAGCCAGGCTCCATGAAAAATCGCCCAAAACCAAATCGCCCAAAAATAGAAATGAAAAATCACCCAAAATTTCAAAATGAAAAATCGCCCAAAAAAAAATTAAAAATCGCCCAAAATTTAAAAAAGAAAAATCACAAAAAAAATTAAAAATCGTTAAAAAAAATGAAATATCGCCCAAAATGAAAAAAATATTAAAAATGATAGTAATTAAATTTTTATATTGAAAAAAAAAGAAAACTTACAGAAAAGCATAAATAGTCTTCGTTTCTTACTGAATTGCAATAAAAGTATGAATAAAAGGCAATATTTTCCATCGGCCAAAAATTATAGTATGGCTCTCCAAGGGTAATTAAGATAATTATCATAGATACAACAAAAATTTATAAACATATAATACAGTAATGATCATTTATCGAAGGCCGGAAATTTAAGACGTCAAGGAAACCACAGCTCAAAATTTTACATATCACATAGATTCTAAGGTCCTTCCGTCCGCTAAAAGCGCGTTTCAAATTAAATATTCCAAAGGCAAGTAATCTAAAAAATTGTCGTAAGCGAAGCCGAGATTTGATATACTATAGAGTTGAAAATCCTTCCGCCCGGCCGAAGGCCGGCTACACGGAAAGTCGTCGAAAGCACGTACCAAATTAAGCATTCCGAAGGCTCCTATTATTGAAAATTGTCGTAAGCGAAGTCGAGATTTGACATACCATAGAGCTTAAAATCCTTCCGTCCGGCCGATGGCCGGCTACACGGAAAGTCGTCGAAAGCGTATCTCAAGTTAAACATTCCAAGATTCACTAATATAGAAAATTATCGTAAACGAAGGCGAGGTTTGACATACCATAGAGTTTAAAATCTTCCGTGCAGGTGGAATCAAAAATTGGCTTCGCTTACGACATTTTTTAATATTGGTAGCCTTCGGAATGCTTAATTTAGGACGTGGTTTCGACGACTTGGCGTGTTGCTGGCCTTCGGCCGTGCGGAAGGATTTTAAACTCTATGGTATGTCAAATCTCGGCTTCGCTTATGACAATTTTCAATATTAGTAGACTTTCAGTGTAATTGTCTTAAGCGAAACCCAGACTTGATATACCATAGCGTTTAAAATTCTTCCCGCCGGCCGAAGGCTACTAATATTGAAAATTGTCGTAAGCGAAGCCGAGATTTGACATACCATAGAGTTTAAAATCCTTCCGCCCGGTCAAAGGCCTGCTACACGAAAAGTCGTCGAAAGCACGTACCAAATTAAGCATTCCGAAGGCAACTTATATTGAAAATTGTCGTAAGCGAAGCAAAGACTTGATTCCACCTACACGAAGGATTTTAAACTCTATAGTATGTCATATATCCGCTTCGTTTTTGACAATTTTTTATATTAGTGAACCTTGTAATGTTTAACTTGATAAACGCTTTCGACGATTTTCCGTATAGCCGCCCTTCGGCCGGGCGGAAGAATTTTCCACTCTATGTTATGTTAAATCTCGGGTTCGGTTCCGACAATTTTCAATATTAATAGCATTCGGAATTCTTAATTTGATACGTGCTTTCAACGACTTTACGTGTAGCCGGCCTTTGGCCAGGTGGAAGAATTTTAAACTCTATGGTATGCCAAATATCTGCTTCGCTTACGACAATTTTCTAAACCACTTTTACTGCTATAGAAGCCAAATATGGGTGGAGATGGAACACATTGGAGAAATTTTCAATTATTTTATATAATATAATATTTTAAATTCTATATTCGATTTTGATGATTACCTGAATTTTTGGGTGTAAAATTTTGGGCGATTTTTCATATGAAAAATAACTTAAAATTTGTATGAAAAATTTTTGGGCGATTTTTATTTTTGGGCGATTTAGTTTTGGGCGATTTTTCATGGAAACATTTTTAATATGAAAAATCCCCCAAAATTTCAAAATGAAAAATCACCCAAAATTTGTATGGAAAAATTTTAGGCGATTTTTCATTTTTATTTTTGGGCGATTTGGTTTTGGTCGATTTTTCATGGAGCCGTTAAGCCATAGTAAACCGACATCGGATAAATACTGAAAATGATATAATAAAAAAACCAAAACACTAGCATTGTTTGCACATGAAAGAAGAGAATTGAAATAATTTCAGTAATTTGATTATGTCGAAATTATCAGCTACTTAAGTTTATTAAGTTCTCGCTTTAAAAAAAAAACGAAAAGCTACTGATATCACCCCGATGTTTGAAAATTCAGTTTTCATCAGATCATGATATTTTGAGACCCTAGGAAGCTATTTGCTTGTGAGTGTTGTTGACATTTATACATATGTAAACCTCTCATAACTTTTCAAAGGCCAAACTAAACGCAAAAACTTTTAAGTATTTTAAAGATTTTAGTTTGTCTTAGTTATCATGATTAATTTCGTGACATTGCGAAAATAAGTTTTTGAAAAAAAGTTTCCTCAAAGTTACGAACGAGTCCAATCAGCTCTTAACCACAAAAAACAAAATCGATTACCGAAAATTTCATTACAATCGATTAATCCTTTCAACTAAAATTTATACCTCCAACTGTTAAACAATAAAGGCACGTAGCACTAAAAATGTTTATTGTTCCGCTGTGGTTGATAGGCAGCAATGCTATCCTATTAGTCCAAAGGTCGCCGGTTCGATTCAGGCAAAAACCTTGGGTGCTTACCGCAGACAAGCAAATCGCTTCAACGGTTGTGTTTGTTAAAAAAACGACATAAAAACATACACACGAGACCTAGTATTCGACAGCCAAAGGCCCTCAATTAGTTTGAGGACAAGACTTATGAAATATCAGTTGTTCACAGTTTTGTTTGATATAATTTACACTTCACAACGGTTGTGAAGTGGACTTGAATAGGAATTAACGCCTTTGAGTAATTTTTTAGTGCTTTTAAGGTTATTTTGTAATTTTTATGTCATTAACATCCGAGCCTTGTTGATAATGTTTGAAATTATGCACTAAATCACACCTGTCGGCAAAAATGTGGACAAAAATTAACAGTCACTGTCGGAAGACCATTGTCGGTATGTATTAAAGTATATTGTCACTGTTCGGTGACATTGATAATATATTTATGGGACGTATGAACTATAGATGGGCACCGCTTACGTAGTTTGCGTCACACATTTTTATAAGTAGCTTTTTTTTGAAAAATATATTTATGTGTTGTGGGTTAGTTAACTTATATTCCTCCATTTCGTTGGGTGATAACTCCAACTCAGGGGGTCGATATAATTAATTTTACAGTTTGCTTACTGTATTTTCAAAAATTACACACCTACCCCCATATTCATAGAATTTAAAATGAGTTTGAAACGTATTTTATGTCTTTTATTTTTTATTTTATTTTTTATACAAAATTTTCTTAAAATAGATTTCAAATAAATTTTATTTATTTATGAATATGGGGGCTAATATTTATGACTTAAATAAATATAAAAATGAGTTTATATGATATCATTTTCTTTACAATATTCATTAAATATAAAATAAAAATGTTATGTTAATATATCAACCAACAAATTTTTTTTATTGAAATCAAAATTTTATGATTTTTTTAGTTTAAAGTCGTAAGAATATGAAAATTTTTGATAACTTTTGAAATCCAGGCTATAAAATTTTATCGTAAGCGACAGCTTATGAATGTAAATCATGTTTAAATACAATAAAAAAACCCTCCTCCTGAAAAATAAAATTTTTGTCGCTTACGATCATTTGGCGCTAAGGGGTCGATATGTTAAACGTTAAAAACTGATTTTAAAATTTTTTTCAATATGTATCTTTTTGGGAAAAAATGTATCTTTTTGGAAACTAAAATGTATCTTTCTCGAAATTTCACTGGCAACACTGCATTGGACCCAGTCCATCGCAACTCTATCTTAGCAGACGGATGCAAGATAGTCTCAACATAGTCAGTTCCTTCAAGAGGACTATAAAAACATTGCAGTTATTAAATAAGAATATGAAAAGCAAGGAGATGCGAAGCTAGAAATTGCTAAAATAAGAATTTCCGATCAATTGCAGCAAAACGTGCTGAATGGACATATATTTTTCAGCACATACGAATACAAAAATCGTTACAAAATTTATTTGCTGGAGTTTAAGCATTGTCTATATGCAGCATTTCATTGGTGTTTTACCAAATCGTCAGTAGACTTCAAACACAATTTTTAACAGTTAAAAACCCTTTTTTATTATGTACAGGCTTTCAAAAACCATTTGAGAATTTACAAATATATAAATGATTTTCAAAAATAAGCATAGTAGGCTCTGGAACTTATACCAAATAAAATTATGACAATATTTCAAATAATAAATTTCTTAATCGTTACAAAATTACAAAAATATAATTTTTCAGCAATATTTTTCAGAACTTTGAAATCCTGAAAATACCGAGATTCTGGTTCGGGATTTCGGGACACTAATCCTAGATCCCGAATCTTTGAACTTAGAAAAAACAAAACCTATAGTTTGACAAAAATTTTGCGTGTATGTGAGCTTTCGTGATCGTAACCAACTTTCGTTTACACTTATATGAAATAAAAAACAAGAACGTGACAAGCTGTGACAAAAAGGAATAAGTGCTTAAGTCGACTTAAGAAATTTATTTCTTATGTGTGAACCTTCCTGGTTTAGGTATGATTGTAACCACTGCGACCTTCAACTGATTGCGATAATATCTAAGGGATATATGTTAACAGTGTTAAAGCTAAATTTGCTTAAGTCGACTCAAGCACTTATTCCTTATTGCCACAGATATTTCGATCGTAAGCGTCTATTTTCGTGAATGAGAAGTTACTCACGATACCATCTCTTGTACAAACAAAAGAAGCAGGAAACAAAATAAAATTAAACTATAAAATCATCGTATTAAAACTTCATGTAGTTCCTGTTGTTCTTAATTTGAATATGAAGTGACTGACATGCCATTTTTTCCTTGAGTTTCAATTTCAGACACCTTTTTCAAAATTTGGCCTCTTACTTAAATTAAATTCCTTATACCTACATATATAACACAGCAACAATAAAACAAAGAAAATTAATTTTCAATTTGTTTTTGTTTATTCATTCATTTGCGTTTCTCAAAGAAATCGCAAGAGAAAAACAAGAAATAAAAAATTGAGGTGTGCATATGAATGTTTGTGTTATAAGATGTCCTCAACTTTTATTAGTTTGGCTGGGTGGTGGGTGTTGGTTTTCTATGGCATGTTTCTGCAAGATATAAAAATAGCATAACCATATTAAAATAAATATGCTTATTTATTCAAAAATAAATAATATTTTACTATAAAAAATTCATAAAAATAAACTAAACAAACACTTGTTTAACAACTCAACTTTGAAAATATAATAAAAAATCTTGGCGTGAAATAAATACATATCGTTAAATAAACCGCAAGAAGACTTAACTAACAAAAAAATCTAATCGGGTTTTTAATATATTTCGATGTATTTTTCCAACATGCATCAGATTCTCCCGAACTAAAGTAGCGATAATATTAAAAAAGTCCAGAACATAAAAGGCCTGGCCAAATACATAATGTAGCATATTTATGCTTCTCCTGTAAAATTATGAAATTGTTAGTTAGGGCGTTTAGTGTTTCAGGTAACGATATATATCATTAAAAGCTTTGAAAAGTTCTTAGTTATAAATGTATGTGTGAATAAACACTTTTCAAATTTGGCACAAAGGTTTTTCTTAAATATTATAGTGGTTTTATGACCATTAATTCGTTATACTTATTTTAACTATAAAGACAATGATTTTAATGGCCCTCTAAAATTAAAATATTCCAATTCACGGTCACAGTAATAAAGCTGCTATTACATCGTCTGATTTCAATACGTAAAATTGATATATCGGGTCTAATATACAATTTTTAATTTTTCAACTGACCTCAGTTGAAAATAGAGCTTAAGCATACGATGTATATTGATGGTGTCAAGTAGAAAGGCCCTAACTGGTATTTTTTTTTACGAAATTGAGTATTTCAGTGATTCCAATGTATTTCACGCACACATACACCTATATAAAAGTTTCATTTTGAAAATTACAGTTTCTATTATGTCTTCATCTTGTCCTTTAAAGTTACAATTGAAGGGCTTAGTGCAATAACTCGGTAAGCCACATTAAATCCAAAATTGATTTTATGTGCTCATTCCCTTGCTATGTACCATAGCTTTGCATCGTAGAGAGATTTTTCGATCAATTCTACTATTTTGCTATTAATTATGCTGCGTATTTACAGTAGAAAATTTCAAAAACAATACAATTTTAAATTTTGTTTAAACTCACAAGTCGATTTATTCAATATTTTGATATTGTGGCTTGCAGAGTTATTGCACTAAACTTCTCAATTGTTTGAGTTAGAGCAGGGATGATAAAGTTGGTACAATTGTACTTTTTTTTTGGTACTATTGAAACCAAAAAAGTACGGTGGTACTCCCGGGACTCATTTGGTACTATTTAAAAAATTTCCCCAGCTTGTTGCGTGCTATCCATTGATTATAATTATTGAATAATTATTCAATACGAAATATTTCTGATATTGTGTCCACGGTATGAACATCTTTGATTTTTTAACACTCGGCATATATTTGCCTAAATAACTTTGTGTAAAAAATTCAGACAAAAATAACGTAAGAACGAGATGCTAGCAAGGTTGCATAAAACCGTATATGTCGACATAAATAACATATACTAAGCAAAATTGAACAAAATATTCAAAAAGATTTCAAAATGTGTTTAGATAGTAACATCGTATCTCTGCTTGTGTGTTTAAATAATCCATCACGCAGGAATACTTAAGTCGTTACTGCTAAAAATTTATGGAATCAATATAGAAGTCAGGTTGGTGGGCATGAAAAAAATTTAGACTAATTTATGATATCCCGAAAATTTTTACTCTCATAGAAAGAGCGCTTAAAATAGAGCTATTTCGCATTAATTACTTAAAATCTACGTAAGTCGACTTACGCATTTATTCGAGAAAACCACAGAAATGTTCGATTTAAAATTTTAATAGAAGATATGGCTTGTTTATCCATTGGGAACGAATTGCGAGAACATCAAAGTCTGTACTCACCCCCATTCTTCTTTCCTTTCTCTGCTATATACTCCAGACTTTGCAAAGTAAACTTTGCTAGTGCGAAAGGGCACAAAGCCATATTTGATCTTTGACACAATGAGCACATAAAATCAATCAAAATCGAGTGGCGTACTTGGTTACAACAATTCAAAAAGACTTTTGTACTATTTGAGACGAAAAAGTACTATTTTAGAAGTTCATTGGTACGAAATGAATTTTTTCATTTATCATCCCTGAGTTAGAGCCTTTCTACTTGTGACCAATGATATGTATGTATGAGCATACATACATATGTAGAAACGTTTTAAGACCACCCAGCGATAAAACGAAGCTGTATGGAGGCTTTTTGAATGAACAAGTACATCATGCTCCATTTAATATTCATATCTTTTTTACACACGTTGTCAATTCGGTAAAGACCTTTCCCAACAGACCATTCCATAAGTAACTGAATTGTCGAATAAGTTTATTATAAGAGATTTCCTAAAACTTTTTGTAAGCATACATATTATAAGCTTATTTAAGTACAAAAAGTTAAGAGTTTTTAAAAAGTGTTTAAAAAATGTTTCACGTGACAATAATACTTGCTACACACTTATTTTATATAACAATTTAACAAACATGATTGCAAATACCTTATGCTCGCTATAGCTTTATAAGTGTTCTTGAGAATAATGGCCCGTTACTTTTTAAAGTTTTCAGTTTTAGTGATCTCTTCGAAGAGTGAAGTGCTTTAAAGGTAAACAGTGTAAAATAAAAAAAAAGAATTATTAAAAGTAGTTTTTCCCAAAAACTGCTGGCCCAACTTATTGACAGATGAGCTGAAAAAGCATTTATGCTAGAAGGGCAGGGCAAAGCGTGCAGCTAGCGCTATAAGAAGTAAAGTATTTCTATTGCATTCATTGACATATTCATTTCCTTTTTCAATTTTACATATGCTGCAAAAAGCACAGAATCATTCTTCCAGTTCGGCAAAAATAGGCGCGCAAGAAATACGTTGATAAGAAAATAAATAAATTTATAAATATATTTTATGAAATTGAAAAATAAATAAAATTCTGATGAAAAAATCACTGCCGTAGCTCAGTGTACAAACATATATTATTTGGTTATATTCCTAAGTTTAAAAAAATATTATGAATGTAAGCTTATTATAAGCATGATTAGAAAAAAATTTTTTTGTAAGCTTATTCTATAATTAGACTTCTTAACTTATTGTATATTACATGCAAGCAATATTATCGCAAGTGTTCAGTTTTCATTATTAAACAATTTTTAATAAGCATTTTACAATAGGAATCACAACACTTTTTTAAGCTTAAGGTTTACGTTGGTAAGCTTGTTACAAGTTATTTCTAAATCGTTTTGGTTTGTTGGGATTATATCGCATCGTCTGGAGGCCTAACGAAGACCTTGTAAAAATACCATTTTGAAGGGTTTCTACACAAGGGTTTCTGAACCATTTCCAAATTGTTTCAAGTGTACAGCCAACATACTGGTTATTGATTTTGGAGTAGTAAAAGGCGTGCCCAGCGAAACGATCAAAGTTGAAGCATATTTTTAGATGTATCTTCAGACCACTCACCTACTATTGTAATATATATTCACATAAAACTTAATTGCGCGCTAGTGATATAACGACGTCAGCCACAAGTATTGATTGGCTAAAATATAAAAAATATTTGAGTGCTCATTGCAAAGAAAATATGGAATTGAAAACGCCTGCTGACTTAGATGACTTCTATTAGATTGTTTGAGGCAAACCTTAACCAAGCTGCTCTAGATGCTACTTCTACAAATCTTCAGTTGATATAAAATAAAACCTCTCAGGTGACTTGAGTTTTTATGGCGGCAGAGATAACTCTTTAATTGACTATTGCATATGCTCGCATACCCTTCTAACGTTTATCGATAATTTTGAAATTGCAAATAAGCCATACTCGGACCACATGCCTTTAAAAACCAAAATTAATTTTCCAACAAACAGCATAAACTCGATTACTCATAAATCTATACATATAATATACTGGAACAAACATCATGCTGGTAGATATGCCGAAAAATTAAATGAATTCTGTTGTACGCACTCCTTCAATCATAGCGCGCCCGTGGATGTCTTATTGTTAGATGTCAAAAGAAAAATTTTAGACGCTGCAATTAAAATCGATCCAAAATTTTATTTTGAACCGAGACAAAAGTGGTTTCATTGAAAATGTGCTCGTTTCAGAAAAAAGATGCTAGATATGCCGAAAATCTTTCGAAAAATACGCTCTACTGCCAACAAAGTAAAGTATATGTCAGCTAAAAGAAAATTCTTAACCGTATGCCGTAATAGCAAACTCAAATATTATAATACAAAATTAGTAAATTAAATTCAATTAAATGCAGTAAAAACAGTGGTGGAAATTAGCCAATGATTTAAAAGTTCGTATTCTGTCAACACGATGCAGTCTAAGCGCAGATAATTTCCTTCAACATTTTTACAGTATATTGGAGAATCCTGATCCTATGGTCTCAGTTCAATGGTGTTTGCCTTGCAACATAGATCCGCTTTTGGACTCTCCGTTCGAACTTTACGAATTTGTTACTGTCCTAAAAAGTCTTAAGGATAATAAAGTTCCTGGAAAAGATGGTATTAGATACGAGTTTTTCAAATATGTTCCCTGTAATTTTACAAAAGAGTTACTATATGTCTTAAATGTCATTTTTATTAAAGAATGTATACCATCAAGCTTTAAAGAGGCAACCCCTACTCCATTATTGAAGAAAGGTGATCCTAGCTGCCCCGCTAATTATCGCGGCTTATCGCTAATGGATACAACCTGCAAGATTTTTAACAACATTCTGCTCAATCGTATCTCAGATTGGATAAATATATACAACATTTTAAATTAATTTCAAGCTGGATTCAGAAAACACTATTCGACAATTGACAATATCTTTAAACGACTTCAAAAAGGAAGCAGGTTATCAATTCGTGTTTATGTTGTACTTTTTTATGTTTGTACACGCATAACTCTGTCATTTGTGAACCGACTTTAAAAATAATTTTTTTGTTGGAAAGGGTTTGCCTGCAGTTTGGTGCCATAAATTTTCTTTCGAAAATCGGAGGGGGGAAATTCGCTCCCACCATGCATAACTCTGTCATTTGTGAACCGATTTTTAAAATTCTTGATTTGTTTGAAAGGGTTTGACAAAAATTGGTCCCAAAATTTGTTTTTCGAAAATCAGAGGGGGAAATTTGCTCCCCGCAATCAATAACTCTGCCATTTGTGAATCGATTTTCAAAATTCTTTGTTGTTTAAAAGGGTTTGCTAGCAGTTTGGTTCAATAATTCTTTTTGAAATGGGAGGGGAAAATTTGCCGCCCCACCCTTCCCCTCAATCCATAACTATGTCATTTGTGAACCGATTTTCAAAATTCTTGTTTTGTTTGAAAGGGTTTTACAAAAATTGGTCCCAAAATTTTTTGTCGAAAATCGGAGGGAGAAATTTGCTCTCCCTCCATGCATAACTCTGTCATTTGTGAACCGATTTTCAAAATTCTCGTTCTGTTTGAAAGGGTTTAACAAAAATTGGTCCCAAAAATTTTTTGTCGAAAATCGGAGGGGGAATTCGCTGCCCCCCAATCCATAACTCTGTTATTTTTTAGCCGATTTTCAAAATTCTTTTTTGTTTGAAAGGGTTTGCTAGCAGTTTGGCCCGATAATTCTTTTCGAAAATGGGAGGGGAAAATTTGCTACCCCTCCGCCCCCCCCAAAATCCCTAACTATGTCATTTGTAAACCGATTTTCAAAATTCTTGTGTTGTTTGCAAGGATTTGCTAGTAGATTCCCTCCCCCAAATATTGATTATCGCACAACTACGCCATTTATGTACCGAATTTCAAAATCCTTTTTTGTTCGAAAAGTTTTGCCTGCAGTTTGGTCCCGTATTTTTTTCGAAAATCTGACGGGCCAACGGCCCCCATTCTCACACAAATATTGATTATCGCATAACTCTTCCATTAATGAACCGATTTTTAAAATTATTTTTTTGTTTCAAAAGGTATGCTTGCAGTTTGGTCCCGTAATTTGTTTTTGAAAAACGGTGGGGTGATTTGCCCCCCTCCCCCCAATTATTGATTATTGCATAACTCTGCCATTTATGGACCAATTTTGAAAATTGCTTATATTAAATGGCGTACAAGATGTGGCTCTTTGTATTGAAGTCGGGTTTCTTGTCAGAATTATTTTTATTTTGTTATACTACGAAAGCAATTTTTTATAGAATTTAGAAAACAAAATGTAATTTCGAAAAGTAAAAGTGATAAATACAAAGATAAAAACATAAATAAATAATAATAACATACAAAAATAAATAAATAACCAAAAGAACAATTGCAACATCCGCTTCGAAATTCATGTGCACTTGTTGACGTTTAAGTTTATTGTGAATTGTTCGTCGTTAGTGGAGATTTGGTAAACGAACAAATCACACGCGCAAATCTGTCGTGTGTGGGCTGCTTATGCTAAACAAGTTTTCTAAAGTTTTTAGTATTGGACATCTGCTACTGTATAGCAAATCGAGGTTTCTTATATTTTGTTCTCGTTGTGTTGCATATTGTAGCATATAATCTAACCTTGCGAGATCTGCAAGGTCTGCAATAGAAGTTTCCTACGAAGACTGATTTCCCTTATTAAAACTTTTCACGGCACTGTTTTTGCAGAAATCGTCTATAACATCATTTCTTATGTAAGCGTTTAATTTTGAGTGAAATAAAATAGTTTAATTATATTAATTACACTGGTCTGCAAACACATTTTTTTTAGTCTTTACACAATAATATGTAGAATATACAAACCTCAAACGGATTCTAGTTTATTCAAATCCGTTTGAGGTTTGAGTAAACTCAAATCCTCAGACTGAAAACGGATTTGAGTTTCAGTTTTTTCGATCACGCATAGCATTTTTTAATGGGCATGATTAATATTTCCACTACGTACATCAGTATAACTTACCTCAACTCACGAATGGTTTGTCTAATTAAAATAATCAAACTACTAAAAGATGGGGAATAAAATTATCTTCAAGTTATTCATAAATATTCGGAGTTATTCAGAAATTAGCGGCGAAAAATTCGATTATTCATGCAAACTTAAAATTTTTGTTCGTTTTCAAAAATCAATAAAATAATTAAAAGGACAAGAATTTAACATTTTGTTCATTTATCAGAATGCTATGTTTATTATGGATAAAATAAGCCATGAATCATTAAAAGCGACAGACAAATTTAGATTTTTTTAAGCAATTAAGTGAGGGAACTAAATTGACAAAAATTGCGATTTTCATACAACACACAAATTTTACTGTGGCATGAAAATTGTGATTTTTATCAAGTGATTTCCTTCACTTAATTGCGAATAACATCAACATTTGTCAATCGACCTTCATGGTTTATGGCTTATTTAGTCCCAGTTATCTTAGCTTTCAGAGCAATAATAAAAATATAATAATTTTTATGGGTTAAACTTTTTATGAACTTTTGAAAACAATTATTGTTTTTTTGCAAACTCTTCAAATTTTAAATATTTGAAAATATTTTACATGAAAATTAAAGAACAAAAACATTTATTATACATTGAAATTTCCGCGATGTTAGCAATTTCTTCTGAGATTTTGTTATTCTTTACAATATTAATGATTTCTTCAATATTTTTTCGCCATTTTTGCTATTTGTTTCGAAATTTTGGCATTGCTTACAGTTTTAGCAATCGTTAATCAAAATTATGGCTTGTTTAAAGTTTTGCAATTTTTCGCGAATTTTTCGCTATTTTTTCGATAGGCGAATTTTGTCGAATTTTGTCGGTCGATTTTATTAAAATTTATCTAATTTGAAAGAAGAGTTAAATTATTATTTTAAAAGATCTACGGCTGTATGCAAAAATACTTAAAGTAGCTTTGCCAAGCAATGTTGTATCCTAAAAAAAATAATATATCAAAATTTTAAAGTAGGCACACACGTTTATTTTAATATGGTCATTAAAATCAACAGAGACAATAGTTTCGATTGTCAAGCTTGCATATGGCAAATTCACCAACGTAATACAAATTCGTCATGGTATTATCGTCATCTTCAATTGGATTAAAAACCATAATCATATTCAGGGCTCGGACTTTCATGAAGCTAAAAATTTATTTTAAGCGCTTAACAAATGCACCTAAAAATTAAAATATGCGCAGAAATATGAATTTATCTACGAACAAAGTACCACAACTAAAATAATATGAAAATAATTTTTAATATTTCATTATTAGAAAAAAAAAACAAACATAATTGGGTCTATTATTTAATGTAACCGAACTTAGTTGCGTTGCCGGTCGGCAACCATTAATTTTCAGGCAGTAGATAGCAATTGAAATTGACCGTTCTCAGTTGCCATCAGTAGTATCATTTTCAGCAACTGGCAACCCAACTGAGGCTCGGTTGCCATCAATAATCGACCTATTAAATTTTTTTTAAAAAATTGAGAAATATGCATTACAAATTTTTATAGCTACAAAATATGCATTTATTTCCAAAATATGCAAAAATATGCACTTACCACCAACATATGCAAAAAATTCAACTACAAATCGCTGCCAAAGTACTTAAAAATTTTATGATTCGTATAGATAATTAGCCAACTCCTCTTTATCTATCACCACAAAAAACATGCATTTGCATGAAAGTCCGAACCCTGATCATAATTATATAACCGCTTAGTTAAATATCTGTATCTTTTTGAAGATTTAACTTAAAATACTCTAGGAGCAACAGTTGTAAGTATAACATTTTCTCAAAGGTAATAAATTCATAAATGCATGTCGCATTCGAAATACAATTTATTGCATTCAAAGAAAATTTAAAGGACACAAATTTTGTTTTATTTTAGCAATGTTCATTGGCATTTTATATGGTTATGCATTGTATACCACCGGTTTATCATATGGTAGAAAAAAGAGTTCTCTCTCTGTCGACAAACACGTCGCTCTTCTAAATTCCTTTAACATATTCAAATAAAAGCGTGCCATGCATTTGGAATATTTCATACGGTGGGCCGTTAAGCGGTAATTTTTTTTCACACTGTTTTTTTAAGTCCAAAATATTCTTCAATTAATGCTCAAGCAATTTCAATTAAACCAAAACAATGCAAAACAAATAGCGTAAAATAATTAGATTATTTTCTTGCATGTTTCTATATAATTTCTTTCTTCATAAAATAATAGTTTAAATTAATAAAAATTAAATAATTTATTTTAGCTCTAAAAGTATAAAATCCAGAAATTTAGAAACAAATTTAAAATAATAGGTAACATTATTGTTCTCTGGGTACTACTCTTTAATTTTTATTTATTTGTTTAAAAATTAAAAGAATAGACGTTCCGCGACGAGCCAAATTATCTCATAAAAAGTCCGTGAACCAAAAAAAAGGTAAAAGCTCCTTGTTTAGAAGATACAGACTAATTAGAAATGTTTAAATATATATGTACACATACGTTGCTTTTAGTACACAGAAAAAAAATTGTAAATACAATTAATTTTTTTGTTATATCAATTAAATAATTCATTCATTGATTTTGAACCTACAACGATTTTTGTAAATACAATTACAAAATTGTAAGTTAAAGGAAATTTAGAAAAATTTTTTTTAACAATTTTTATGTTGATTTCAAATTTATTTCAATTAATATTAACTAACATAGTTTAACTATCAAATTTTAACTATCATAGTTGTTGTTCTAACAATATTTTTTTATACATAATCCTCGAAGCGACTTTTTGCTTGTCTGCGAAAAACACTAAATGTCTTTTGGCGGAATCGAACCGGCGACCTCTGGACTAATATACCAACGTTCTTACCTCTCAGCTACAGAGCAATTCGTTATCAAATACGCAAATAATGAATACACACAAAACGTGATTTGCTTTGTTTCATCTACGTGTGTGTGTTCATTTGTTATATCAACAATGGTGATTGTTAATTTTTTTCACAATACTTAACAAAAAATTTGGCTAGTTCAGTTTGTTGGAAAAAATTTCTTGATTTGCTTTGTTTCATTTATATGTGTACATTCATTTGTTATATCAACAATGATGATTGTTAATTTTTTTCACAATACATAACAAAAGATTTGGTTAGTTCAGTTTGTTGAAAAAATTTCTGTTTCTGTTCGTATCAACAACTAAATTTACTGTATCAACAAAATATATGTTTGAATTTAAATTACATATTAACAATTAAAATTGTTAGTTGCAGTTTGATGATATTTTTTTCTGTGTGGGTAGGAAAATCGTACGCTATTTGATGTTTGTATATATATATATATATATATATATATATATATATATATATATATATATATATATATATATATATATATATATATATATATATATATATATATATATATATATATATATATATATATATATATATATATATATATATATATATATATATATATATATATATATATATATATATATATATATATATATATATATATATATATATATATATATATATATATATATATATATATTTGACATTCTTTAAACATTTTTGCATAACTTTCAAAATAAGTATCAATTACATGAATTGGTATAATAAATGCAAACATAAAGGCTAAAATTTGTTAATCTTGTAAGTGCTGTTTATTAGCAGCGAATGAGTGAGCAAGTGGGCTTAAGTGGTGATTATAATTACAAGCACCAGTATGACGACTGACTAAGAATATGATGAAAAAATAATCTTGTAAAAAATCTACAAGTGTGAATGTACGAGAAGATTTCTTATTTTCTTCCCACTTACGTTCATGAGACTGTCAGGTGAGGGTCAAGTGTGTGGTAGTGGGTGCTTTGTGTTCTCAATTAGATTTTTTTGTGATTGCTTATGAACTAAGAATTTTTTATTTTTATTTGTACTGAAGAATATCTGTTATAGTATGAAACAACACGCGTTCATATTTAAAAGTATCTTGATGTGGAAAAAATTTATACATTTTTCTTTTCTCAAGTATGAGGAAAAATTAGATATTTTTGTATATTTTAGTTTTGAAAGTCCATATAAATGATTTTTGAAAAATGTCTTTATTTTAATTATGTGAGATTAGTCAATGATTTTTCCATCACTTTGTTGTGCGTGTGTTAATTATAAATAATTTTTTTTCACATTCTTGTCTATATTTCCGTTCCATGCTGTTGATATGTATTCGAAAAATATATGTTGATGAGGTCAGTTTTAAATAGTTTAAGTATTATATGTACAAATATTTGCATTCAAACATATGTGGCTGATTCTCATTCTAAACGTACATTTTGTGTTTTTTTTTTGTTTACCAATGTAACTAATATCCGCACAAAATCTTAAATGTAAAAATAAGGCCAAGTTTCTATCAAAAAATTTTGGCCGTAAAAAGTAATGAGATCAAAATAAGGATCAAGTTCTTGATAGGTAAAATATCATCACATTTCTAGGCAACCTGTAAGCTTGGCAACCTTTTTCCCATAATTCTTTTCCATATTAGAAAGGCAAAAAAATATATATATCCAAGCTAACAGGATGCCTAGAAATGAGATGTTATTGTACCTATCAAGAACTTGGTCCTTATTTTGATCTCAGTACTTTTTACGGCCGAAATTTTGGGATAGGAACTTGGCCTTATTTTCACATTTATGCTTTTGTGCGGATCTCAGCTCTTTTTTGTAAGCTTTTATTTGGTACAATAAGTGTTCCATACAAATAAGCGGCACCCTAGCCCTCCCCCGCCCTAGATGAGAAATTTCCATTTTCACATTTTTCTTAGTACTTTTCCATCAAGACCTAACTGTGTGCAAAATTTCAGCTTTTTAGCTATACTGAAAGTGCCCCATATAAAGAAGGAGAACCCTACTGCCCCAGGTGAAAAGTGGCCGTTTTCAGATTTTTCTAGTTAATTGCTCACTAGGACCTATTTGTATACCAAATTTCAGATTTCTAGCGATAATGGAAGTGCCCCATACAAACAAGGATAACCCTAGTCCCCGCATATTAAAAGTGTCCGTTTTAATTTTTGTTAATTGCTCATCAGGACCTACCATTGTACCCAATTTCAGCTTTCTAGCTATACTGGAAGTGCCCTATACATAGAAGGGGCACCCTACCCCTCCCAGTTGGAAAGTTCCCTTTTTCTAATTAATTGCTCACCAAGACCTCCCTGGATACCAAATTGCAGCTTTCTAGCTATAGTGGAAGTGCCCAATAATACTGATGAGTCAGTGAGTCAGCCAGTCAGTGAATATGTATGTACTAAAATATGCACTTTTACACCTTCATATCTCGGGAAGCTTTTATAGTAGAACTTTCAAATTTCACCTAGATGCACTACCGTGCTACTTATATATGAGTAATTCCATTTAGCCGGGCGTGACCACTTTACACATATTTTTTGTTATAAATAAATAATATAAAATTTTTTACTTAACAAAAGGTTGCGACTCCAAAGGCCATTAAGTTTAATGTCGTTGGATAACGGATAGACACTGAAGGAAGACGATTCCTACTCAGAATGGTCGTCAGAAAGCTGCGACGGGTGTGTCCTTAAAAATCTTAGTTTTAAAGAATTATGACTTTCAGCATAAATTCTGTAAAATTTTTACTATAACGTACACAATAATTTTGGTATAGCTGTCTGTTCAAAGTGTTTTTAGCTGTATTACGTATTTATTGTTTGACAAAAAACAGTTTTCTAAAAAAAAAACTATTTTTTAAAATGTGACGGGTGTGACCGACGAGTGTGACCTAATACGAAAATTAAACAAATTCGAAGAAATAAAACTTTTTATTGTTTGCATAAGCTGTTTCGTGACCACCAAGTCTACTCATCAGAGTCCTTTACCTACACCACCACTGACACTACACCACGACTCGCCACAAGATGGCGACAGTGTGTTAATTGAGCTTACTAATATTAGTAGGATTTTCGCTACAGTGTTGTTGCCACTGTCAGTGGTAGTGTGGGTAAAGGACTCTGATAAGTAGACTTGGTGGTCACGAAACAGCTGTCAGTTCAACCTTCCGTACAGCCAAATTTTTCTTTGAATGTTCAATATTTATATGCTTTAGAATTTCTTTCTTAAATAAAAAAAATAAAATAAAATAATTTGATCGAAAGATTAAATTAAAAATGAACATAAGCCAATCCAATTGAATAACTTTGGGTAAAAACCATACAGTTCGACTAAAAAATTCATAACTCAATTATTAAAACTCTAAAGGCACTTAGCTAAACATGAATGTGTACTGTTCCAAAAACTTGGGCAAAATAAGCATTCAATAAAATCCCAGCATTGAGAATATCCACGATATTCCACACTGGTAAGACTGAAATGGAAAAAGCTTAAAATAGTTGAACATGCTAAGAAAAGACGGTTAGTGAAGTTCCGAACATTTAGACAAAGTTCAATAATGTGCGACTCGCCACAAGATGGCGACAGTGTGTTAATTGAGCTTACTAATATTAGTAGGATTTTCGCTACAGTGTTGTTGCCACTGTCAGTGGTGGTGTAGGTAAAGGACTCTGACGAGTAGACTTGGTGGTCACGAAACAGCTGTCAGTTCAACCCTCCGTACATCCAAATTTTCTTTGAATGTTCAATATTCACATGCCTTGAATTTCTTTCTTAAATAAAAAATAATTTGATCGAAAGATTAAATTAAAAATGAACTTAAGCCAAACTAATTAAATAACTTTGGATAAACACCCTGACAGTTCAACTAAAAATTCATAACTTTATTTTTTTATTTTTTCTATAATTGTCATGCTCTAAAAAACATTTATTGAGAGATTTTCATTAAAAATAAGAAAACATTTTTTTCCTTGCATAGGGCCGTTTTACGTGGAATCACTCATATGTATATAAGAAAGTAGGATTCATATTATAGTTTTCGCCTCATTCAATGGATCAAAAAAATATTTTTTTTTTTACTTTTTAACATTTTAGTGTCTTGAGCGTTACATTTGCTTTCGCGGTTATTCCAGGAATAATTAGTACCGGGTTTGCAAGCTATTCCCTAAAAACAAAAAAATTATAATAATCGCAGGACGAAATTAAAAGTTATGACTACTTTTTCAATTTTGACTTGGGTTTACATGGAAAAATAAAAAATGTGTCTGTTTTAAAATAGTTCTTTACATAAATTTTAACGAGAAAATTCAAGTAAATGAAGAAAATCATTATCGCTCAGTAATTTCGGAGTTTGAAACACAAAATAAAAATTTTTACACCTACCAATTGAAAAGTGCAAAAGGCCTCCAGGTAGTGATAAAAG
This sequence comes from Panzeria rudis, assembly GCA_956483635.1. Classification (NCBI taxonomy): domain Eukaryota; kingdom Metazoa; phylum Arthropoda; class Insecta; order Diptera; family Tachinidae; genus Panzeria; species Panzeria rudis. The sequence continues at coordinate 46,083,431 of OY101449.1, read as the reverse complement.
GCATCGATTCATACGTGGATCCAGAAGATGTAAAAGCGGGTCTACTAAATAATAATTTTAAAAATAGAGAGCGAGTCCCCCAACCACTATTTCATGTGGAACTGAAACCAGGTGACATGACATTAAAAAAGAATGAAGTACACCCTATTTATTGGTTAAGATATTTGCTGCACCGACGAGTTACCTCAGAAGAACCTCAAAAGCGAGCAGGGCCCATTCAATGCCTGAATTACCAAGAATATGGCCACACCAAAACATATTCCAAGTTGCGCACCGTTTGTGTCGTCTGTGGTGAACTACACAGCACTGCCCATTGCGATAAGCCAAAAGATGATTCCAAAATTAGAAAGTGTTGCAATTGCCATGAAAATCACACTGCAAACTACAGGGGCTGCCCTGTCTATGTACATGCTAAGCAGTCTTTGTCTAACAGACGTAATCACACCTATGCTCAACCTATTACTTTCGATAATAAAAATTATCCGCAGTTGCGCCAACCAGCTACCAGCCGGCCTTCATACGCTAACATTTTCAAGGCTAACCAGCCCATAGCGCAAAACATACCAAACAGCCAGTTCGCATTCGCTAATGCTTTGAAGTCTAACCAGCCTACAGCTCAAAAACGGTCTCTTGCCAACGAAAACACTAATTTTAATTTTGATCGAATTGAAAATTTAATACAAACAGTAAATAATTTTTCAACCAACATGACCTGCATGATGCAGGAAGTGTTGAAAATGCAGTCTACATTATTGCAGACTGCATTAAACAAAGCATGAACTTAAAAATCAGTTTCTGGAACGCAAACGTCATCCGCCAACATAAAAACGAACTAGAAAACTTTATGATGGATACAAAAATTGATGTTATGCTTATCTCTGAGACGCATTTGACGCCTAGAAGCTTTTTTAAAATCAACGGATATACTCTCTACGACACAAAGGACCCCCAAGGTGGTAGAGCTTGTGGTGGCTCGGGTATACTTATAAAATCGCTATTAAAACACTACTTAATAAGTGATCATTGTGAAGACTATTTTCAAGCAACTAACATCTGCATTGAAGCTTTTCATCAAAGCCTGATGATTTCATCTATTTACTCTCCTCCCAGGTACTCTTTTAAAGAAAATCATTATAGTAGATTTTTTAGTTCACTACGCCCACGCTTTTTGGACGCCGGTGATTACAACGCTAAGCACACGTTCCGGGGATCTCGCCTTATCACGTCAAAGGGTCGCGTTTTGTTTGACACGATTTCAAAAATTCGTTTGAATGTTATATCAAGTGGGCAGCCAACTTACTGGCCAATAGATCGCCGAAAAATACCTGATGTTATTGATTTTGGAGTGGTAAAGGGTGTGCTCAGCGAAATTATTCAAATTGAAGCATCTTTAGATTTGTCTTCAGATCACTCACCAATTATTGTCGCTATATATTCACATACAACTTCTTCACCCACTTGTGATTTAACGATGCCAACCACACGTATAAATTGGTTGAAAGACAAAAAATATTTGATTGCTCATTGCGCAGAAAATATTCCATTAAAAACGCCTGCTGACATAGATGACTCTATTAGAATGCTTGAGGCAAACCTTAAGCAAGCTGCTCTAAATGCTATTACTACAAATCTTCAGGTGAGATACAATAAAATTTATTCAGCAGATGTAGAACGGCTTTTATACGAAAAAAAAGAGTTCGTAGAGAATGGCAAGATACTAAACAGCTGAAAACTCCACTAGAATATAAAAAAACCGCTTCTCTTCAAAAATGTCTGAATGGGCTCGACGCAACACCTCAAACAGACTATTCGCTATGGAGAGCAGCCCGAGGCCTCGAAAGACCAGTGATATATAAGCCTCCATTGCGAGCTTCGAATGAAGACTAGGCAAAAACTGACGCTGAAAAAGGTACTCTGTTTGTAAACCACTTGCTGAAAGTATTTACTTCAAATACTTCTAATACTTTAGTTGAGCTGCCACCAGTCCTCGCTACACCAGATGTTACTTTGAGGTTCAATATTCGTGAGATTGAACACTGTATTTCGGGCTTAAATTCGAAAAAAGGCCCAGGTGCTGATAAAATAAGCAATAAAATGCTCTTTGAGCTACCCTATACTGCAAAACGGATAATTCTATTTATTTTTAACAGTATTTTGCGCCTCAAATGCTATTCCGCAGAATGGAAGGTTTCGCTGATTACCATGTTACCTAAGCCATGCAAAGATCATACGAAGTTGGAATCCTATAGGCCTATAAGACTATTGTCTAACATGTCAAAACTATTTGAAAAGCTGCTTAAGAGTAAGCTAACACCCATACTGAATCGTACTAGATGCATTCCAGACCTCCAATTCGGTTTTAGAAGACAACATAGAACTTTTTCAATCGTGTATAGACATAGACTCGTGAACGTGGTTAGAAAAACCTTAAAAGAAAAGAAATATTGTTCTGCGCTCTTCATCGATGTTTTTCAGGCATTTGATAAAGTATGGCACGAAGGTTTAATACATAAACTAAAGCAAAACCTACCCGGCTACTTAACTGAGCGAAAATTTTTTGTTAAAGAAGGTAATTTTCTAAGCCCTCCGCAACCCATCGAAGCCGGTGTTCCTCAACGCAGCATCCTCGGTCCTGTATTATATCTGATATATGCCTCTGACTTGCCGGTAAGTAGTAACATACACATATCAACATTCGCTGATGATACAGCTTTTCTAAGTGTTCACAAAAGCCATCAAGAAGCCACCCGCAATTTGCTAGATTATATACCCCAGTTGGAACAATGGTTAAAACAATGGCGGATAAAAATTAACGAACAAAAATGTCTACACATTACTTTTACATTGTGCAAAGAAATCTGCCCACCTATACAAATAAATAACCAAACTATAACTCAACACACTGAAGTAAAATATCTCGGTGTTCATCGTGATCGTCGTCTTACATGGAAGTCCCACATAAATGTAAAGGTGACCCAAATGAAATTAAAAGCGGCTCAAAAAACCATAGAGTTCGACTAACATTGATACCTTCAATTTAAAATTGTTCTCCATTAAAATGAAACGAAAATCCCGAAATAGCCTTCAAAGCCCAAAGTTGAAACTAATTTGGTGAAGAACACATTATACATAAAATGCTTAAGAACCGACAAAATAGAACAAACTTACAAGACGTTAAGTGAAAAAACAGAACTTTTGATCAAAAATATTCTTTTGACTATAAACTGAATTTTATAAAATATTACTTCGGATTTATTCACTCATTGACTTACAACTTTCTTATGTTTTGTGGGGTCCTAACGATTTTATGTTTCATACGTTAAAGACAAAATTATCTTCAGGCTTAAAGCAATTTATAAAATTTTCGTTTCATAAAAATGAAACGAAAATATCTAGAAATGCACTTTTTTTAGATTTTAAGGCCTGTAACTCAATGAATTTCATAAGAACATATCGTTAGCTGAAATGCAAAATTACATAACTACACTGTTTTTAATTTTATAGGAAAGAAAAAAGACTAAATAAAATACTTTAAGTGACTGAAGTAAAAAATCTCTTCATTTTCGTTTTATAAAGTTTGAAAATTTGTATGGACAAGGGCTTCGATGTAATAATTAATCCCTCTGTTCATAGAATCCAATACGGATTGGTTTGGCATCATTTTCTCTACAAAACCGGCTGATTGTGTTCATGAAAACCGTTTGTGCTTGAATCTGGGAAATTTCCGTTCAGAAACGGAATTAATTGTCCATGAATTAGAGTTCAGGATCCGTTTAATTTATGCATTTAATAGCTAGAGAAAATTTTTCCCATCTTCTAATCACTAAAAATACAACTTTGTAAACGATATGCTGAATTTTGAACTAAAATAACGACTTTTTGAACAAACCAATTTCGTTACGTTTTCATAAAGACATTCACAACTGGAATTGGATTGGAGTTCCGTTTCCAATCCAATTCCGTATCGGATTCTATGAACAGGCTGAATAATTGGAAATGCCACTTTAAATTTTTTGTTAGTTACGTTATTTCACATATCAGCTAACGATGTGGAACTGTATAGTTGCATACATTTAAAAAAAATCATATATTATCATGAGTGTATTTACAACATCCCACTTTCCATGATATTTTATAAAATCCCGCTTTTTTTGGTCATATTTTCTTCAGAATCCCGCTTTTCAACCGTTCTTATCCCGCTCTTGACAATAACCTTCTGTAGTGCAATTCTCAAACTTATTTTAACGCTAAACAAGGCGTTTAAAAAAGTTAACACCAAAATTATTGCTTTTACTATTCGTTAAACGTTTAAGCACTACTAGCTGCGTTAACTAAACGGCAATAATTTTTGTGGTGTTATTGAATAGACAACAGTCAGCTGTTCAGTTAAGGCACGTCGTCTTTTGGCAAAACTCAAATAATTATTCGACAACAATATACACACATATGAAATATTTTATATAGAAATAACAATATTTATATTATTTAAACAATTAATTTAACTTTTATTTCTCAAAATTAAAGAAATTCATGAAAATATGTTCGTATGCAAGCATAAATTAATTTGTTTTTTCTCTATTCCTCTTTATGCTTTTCGTTTATTTTAATAGTGTTGGAAAATGATATAAAATTTTAACAAAGGCCTTAACACGAAGTTAACGAATCAAATAAGCGTTAATTCAAACAGTAATTATTGGAGACAAAATTACCTTTTTTAAGCGTTAAAAGTTAGTGAATTTCACTACTGGTCACGTTAGACATACCTAATACATTCTTTGAATATATAACAACATACAGTGCGAAAGAAGCAAACAAAGAAAACCAGAAATTTGTAAAATAAGAGAAGCAAATGCAAATATTCTAAAACCGTTATAAATTTAATCTCGTTTTTGGAAAAATTCATAGTTTCTTAATGTGGAAAATAAACCACATGTATTACGGACATGCCATTTTGTATGACGAGAGTAAAAAGTATATTTTCGTACTTCGTTTTAAACATATAGGGAACTTTTTTTTTTAATTTTTGCAACATTCCAGTACCCACGATCTATTTCGTCGTTAATTATTTTGTTAATAATTTTTATTTCATATAAAACTTCAGGGTATCTAAATCGTTGCCAGTTTCCTCGCACACTATTCCTTTGCTGTATTAAACTCTTCACGTAAAGGGGTATAGTTTTTTCTGGGGTACGATTGTTCTTTTTTTGGTACAATAACATTTATACCTTCAGTTATAATATTTTTGAAGTGTTCTAGCATAGAGCCAATTTGTTCTTCCAGAACAATATTACTTGCATTCAGCAATGTTAAATATCTGTCAATGGATCTTGAAAAAAATTTCCAGTTTACTTCATTAAAGTTAAACTTCAATATATATAATCTGTTGGCGTTACTCGTTATTACTCGTTGTGACTGGCAATTGGTCAGAGCTTAAGTCATTTATAACGACTGCTGGTGTTATAGTTTCAATTGTGTTTGTTAGGAAAAAGTCAAGTATAGAGGGTTTGCCTATTACGGCAAGCTGGAACGTAAGTGTGGTCGCTTGGATATGGGAAAAGTCCACTTTTCGTAACATAGCGTCAACAAGCAATTAAGATATGTTTAAAAAAAACCCCCAATTTCTTTTTACTTCTTTGTACAATTTCTGTAGGTCGTAAGTAGCTCTACAGACCCACATGGCTCTGAAATACAAGCTTAATTCTAATATGGCGTTACGTTATTTTTCGCTGGAAATGCCCATCTCATATCTCATATCTATTTCATATGGTTCTAACTTTTCTAGTAAGATATTACCTCAACAGTTTGCCCTAGTGCATCCCAAAATTGAAGCCTACTGTTAAAATCTCCACCAAGAATGTACAGGTAAGCCTCCATTTACGCGGTCTGTTGGGACCTAAAAAAAAGTACGTGTATATCAAATCCGCGTAAAATAATGTTCAGGATTGGTACAAAGTATTTCTTTGGGACCAGGAATTTAACATATCGCGTAAATCAAAATACGATATATGTACATACAAAATTTAATTTTGCGACCTAAAAATCGCGTTAAGTCAAGAATAATTACAATTATTAAATTTTTGACTTATTCTATTTGAAGGAGTGCGGGAGTTTTATATTGTGCAAATGTTGCTATATAAACATCCGTTTAGAAACAAAGCTTGTTGTTGTATTTTTAAATTATCAACGCTTTTTGTTTTATTATATTAGTGTTTTGCACAACATGTTTCTTAATAAGGTTTTTTCCAATTTTTCTATTAAATTATCTCTGGCGTAGGAAATGTGTCTTGCTGTATTAGTAGCTCCAACATAAAACAATAGTTCGAATTTTGGTTTATTTTTTTATGGTTCTAACCCAGCAAAAATAAATTTGGTATAAGGATGCACTAAGATTAAAAAGAAGGGCTTCGGAGATGCGTAAAAGCACACAGTGCATCCCCTCTGCCTCACGAGATTGCAATAACGTAAGCGAATGAAGAAACTTAACACACACACGAGAAAGGGGGTCGGATATTTATGTTTTTTCATGTTTTTTAAACCCGAAGATTTTTTCAACTCAAACTCTTTTATAGTGCATCCTCTCTCGCTTACGTGGATACAAATATGGATGCGAGTGTTATTTTTACTTCATAATTATATTTTTTTATTCTGCCATTGAATTGTCTATGAAAATAAATGTGCCTCGGTGGCTCAGTGGTTAGTGTTCTAGCCTACCATGCGGAGATCGTGGGATCGATTCCTGATTCAATACGCGAGCAAAAAATATTTAATAAAAGTAAATTGTAGTGTAATATAGTTTTCAGTTGTGTTTGTACCACTTAATACATAAATAAATATAAAAACAACATAAAATAATTGCAAATAAAAAATTTATGCTAGTGTGGGTGAAATTGTGATATAAAGAGGAACATTTTTTTAATTATATACATATAAAAAAGACATGAGGTTAATGCATCTAAGATGCGCAAAAAGAAGCTCGTGCCTCCAGACCTACCAAGTGGGACATCCCATACAAAAATCATGTAATATCGAAGCAGGTTGGTAAGGGAGAGTATTTAAATCTCTCCCTTACAAACCTGCTTCCGGTAGACGAATAATTTTGCTGGGTATTGTTGACTAATTTCAATCAAGAGATTTTGATAGAGTTGTAGAATTTTCTCCATTTCTCAAGCGATCCAAAATTTTAACTTTATCGTATATGACATTACATTACGTTTGGTAATCATATTTTTGTTTGAGCCATTTTTCAAACATTTTATAAAAACACATAGATCTTTTTAGTTTATTAATTATGTACTAGTAGATTATTTTTTACCACACAGTTGATGGTTACCATAATTTTTTAAGCGTGTTATATTAAATTCGATAAAAAAAATCGCGTAATTGAAAAAATGGTTACGATTATTGATTCGCGTTATATCGAAACCGAGTAAATGAAGTACCGCGTAAATCGAGGCTTACCTGTATTTCTACTTGTTTAGCGTTAAAATCAGTTTGTGAATTGCACCACAGCTAAGCCAGCCGTGAAGTAACATGAGTAAATATCTATACAATCGTTGGTAGTAAATAGTTTTATAATAATATTTTCAATGATGTTAGTGTTAACAATAGGAAGTAATTGATGGTTAGTATTTTTCTTAACCAGAATAGGCATTCCGCCTCCTCTTGTGCGCTCTCTATCGTTTCTGTATACATAGAAATCGTTATGTCTTATAGCAGAATTAGGTTTAAGCCAAGTTTCTGTTACCAGACAAACATTAACAATAATTTGAAGAATTCTTGACATTTATTTCGAATGCCTCTAGCATTCCAAGTGATAATATTTATTCCATTTGCCAAAATGAGAGAAACTGATAAGCAATATTAGTAATTACTTCGAACTGGTCCGCTTTGCTTTTACAGTTACGTAAGTTAGTTATTAGTTCCATAGTTAAATTTTTAATTTCTTGCAGGATAAACAAGGTATTTGAACTATTGTTGTTGTTGTTGTTGCTGACATTATTGGAGTTATTTGTAAGCCATACACCAGAACTGGTTGGGGTCTTTTGGCGTAATAAGTTCCTGACGCAGTTGGGCGCGCTAAAAGAAATTTTATTGTGGGCAGGGCGACGGGGCGTTGCCTGCGCCCGCTACTAAATTAATCGCTAAAGAAAAAAACGCCCATTGAGTTTTTAAAATTTCTTTACAAAATATATTAGATATATCTAATATAATGAAAAATTTTAATATTAAAAATTTAAATTTAAAAAGTAAAAAAACCCTACTGTGTACAAAAAATAAAACAAGTCCAGTGTGCGAAACATACCGACTTTTGCAGTATGGAAGCATTAAAAATCGAATCTTCAAATTTTCGCAATAATGGTACGTGGATGTAAAAGTCGCTATGTTCCGCATACTGGACTTGTTTTTGTCTTTTATTTTTTTACACAGTCGGGTTTTTTTGATTTTTTAAATTTATTTTTTATTAGTTTTCGTACACCGTTTTAGATTTTGTGTTAAAAGTTCAGTTTTAACGCAATTGGGTTTTTTGACTATAAGCCAACCCCAGCAAAATTATCCGTCTACCGGAAGCAGGTTTTTAAGGAAGAGATTTAGGCACTCTCCCTTACCAACCTGCTTCGGTATTACATGATTTTTGTATGGGATGTCCCACTTGGTAGGTCTGGAGGCACGAGCTTCTTTTTGCGCATCTTAGATGCATTAACCTCATGTCTTTTTTGTATGTATATAACTAAAAAAAATTTTCCTCTTTATATCACAATTTCACCCACACTTGGATACATTTTTTATTTGCAATTATTTTATGTTGTTTTTATATTTATTTATGTATTAAGTGGTAAAAACACAATTGAAAACTATATTACACTACAATTTTCTTTTATTACATATTTTTTGCTCGCGTATTGAATCAGTAATCGATATCGCGATCTCCGCATTGTAGGCTAGAACACTAACCACTGAGCTGCCGAGGCACATTTATTTTCATACACAATTCAATGGAAGAATAAAAAAATCAAGTTATGAATTAAAAATAACACTCGCACCCATATTTGTATCCACGTAAGCGAGAGAGGATGCACTATAAAAGAGTTTGAGTTGAAAAAACTTCGGGTTTAAAAAACATGAAAAAAAAAACAAATAGCCGACCACCTTTCTCGTGTGTGCGTTAAGTTTCTTCATTCGCTTACGTTATTGCAACCTCGTAAGGCAGAGGGGATGCACAGTTTGCTTTTGCGCATCTCCGAAGCCCTTCTATTTAATCTTAGTGCATTCTTGTACCAAATTTATTTTTGCTGGGACTTTAAACCGTTACAGATCCTAAATGGTGATTCGAAATGGCCATTAAACAAAAATGTTAGCATATGAATCTCTGAAAACTAGCTGTCATTTTGTATACAACGCGTGAAAGTTGAAGTCTGTATCGCATTAGCGCATTGAATGTGTGCTGTGTACCTTCACCTTAAGGAGTTACTGGTGCAAATTTTTTTGTTTTGTATATTGATTGACCTGGTTTAAATGCGATACAAATATCAAAATTTAAAAGGGGCTTACTATTGGGGCGTGGCATAAAAGTGGGTATACTAAAAGCTAAACATACTAAGCTTTAGAAGAGGTTCCCAGATGGCATAAGTGGCGCCCAGAATTTGATGTCGGATTAAAAAGTCGCAGTGTACAAAAAACTAAAAGGGAGATTTCCAGGGGTTTGACAAAATAAAAAAAAATATTTCTGGAATTTTTCAACTAATCTTTAATCCTAAGTGTGACTGACTCAACTTTTTTTATGTAGACCGAACCACTTTAGTGCCCACGGTAGCAAAACTACACAGAGAAAAATTATGATAGCTTCTTTTTTAAACAAACATATTTTTGAAAGTGATCTAAAATTTTTATTATTATCTCTATTTTATTTGATATATAATTATGTTTGACTTATTAGTTCATTTCATTTCTGCTATCGCCAATGTTGGCAACCTGATAAAATTGTGAAATTATTTGATTTGTCTTTTAAATATCTGTAAAATATTTTTAGATTGAAAATATTTTTTAATTGAAAAAATCAGAATTTTGTTTAAAAAAAAAAATTGCAAAAAATTTTTGCATTTGAATTTTCAAATTCCTTTGTAGGACCTAAATTGAACAACTTTACATTTGAATCAGGGAATTTGGTGTTTGAAGTGAAAAATACATTTTTTCCGTGTAGATGTAAAGAAAATGAAAATAGAAATGGTTAAAAAATGGCTGATGTTTAAATTAAATATTCTTCTAGATGAATGAGATGAAAAATTACTAAATTAAGCAGAGAGTAGCTGAACTGGCAGCACTGATGTCTTCCCTAAATATATTTTGAAAGCATTGTTTTTCTAGTAATATTCCAATTTCCAGTTCAATCAATAGGTTAAACGTTATATACATACATTTTTATTGCAATATTAACAATTTTTTTTTTGCTAATATGGGAACGAATTATGGGAAAAAATGTTGCCAAATTAGCAGGTTGCCTAGATGAGATCGTTCCACCTATCAAGAACTAGGTCCTTATTTTGATGTCAATGCTTTTTACGGCCGAAATTTTTGCATTCGAACTTGGCCTTATTTTCAAATTTATGTTTTTGTGCGGATATTTATTACAATATACTTTCCAGGTGAAACTGCTGTGTATGAAATGTGAAAATTTGTAATTGCCGAAGAAAAATTATTTTTTTATATAAAATCTGGTACTTGTATTAACTTTTTTAATTAATTTTATTATCTTGCAAATTTGAATAGGTATAAAAACTGTCTGAATAATGATATTAAAAAAAACTATTTAATGTTTGACATTTTGAAGTATTATATGGTCATACAGTCAGTTGCTGTCAGTAAAAATGCAAATTTTTATTTCAATTTATATACAAACAGCTGTAAACATTGATATTCTTTCATTTTATGGCTGTGAAAACACCTTTACTTTTTCAATTTTTTAATTTATTTCTTGAAAATCATTTAACCATTTCCCAGGGATAGGATCGTGAGAAACCTTTCACTCACACTCATGCACGCTCACGATAAATTACACTACCAATCCACGCAAATTCTCGGCCTTGTTTTCTTTGGGTCACGCTGATCCGAGTGTAAAGAATAGTTAATAACAATCTCACTATAAACTTACTGAGAAAATTTGTAAAATTAGCATGATAATTTCTTCAATATTGCTACCAAAATTTATCATACCCATATTTTAAAGTATTGCAGCCTATCCCAGCAAAAACTTTGCTTACTGGTTGGCAAAAAAGTATATGACGACTTAAGTCGTAACTACTTACAATCTGACTCGATAACTACTTATTTTTGTTTGAGAAGTCCAAAAAATAAGGGGTACGCCTTACAAATGTATTTACATTGTCAAAGCAATTGACTAGTTATTATTTGGCTTACTTGAAGCTAACAAATAAGTAGTCAAATGAACAAATTAAAATTAAAAAAATGTATACGCATTATGTTTTATTTTTTTACATAAATTTTTTGACCCAGCTAGGATACGAACCTGTGCTCGTTCAGATATGAAGACAAGAACTTTACCCACTCAGCTATTGTTGACTTATAAGTTTAAGCGACAAAACTTGTTTTCATATACAACCACATGTTGACTGAAAAAGTGGTTGTCTATTTATTTTATTAATACATATCATCAACAAATTGTAACTACTTTCAGATAATGATAAAAATACGTACTGATATTATTAAAAACTAAGCAGTAGTTCTAATTTAAAGCATATTAATAAGATAAATAATTACCACTCTTTTTTTGTAAACAATTAATAATGTACTAACGATTACAAAAATGTCAAAAGTTTTTGCTGGGATAATGCAGGATTTTTATTTAAAATGATGAACTGTTTTTCATCAAAGTCAATTAAGACTTCAAAATATGCCAATCACGATACATTACGCAAACTTTTTTTCGGATGCACGCTCACTCATGTCGAACTTTTTTGTACTCACGTTATTGTACGCTTAACTGATTGAAAAATGAAATTATTCACGATTAACAAAAATCAAGTCAGTGGTGGACCATCTCTATTTCATACTTGTTGTTTATATACCGTATTTATGTAATTACAATTTAACAATAAATAGCAACAGAAATAATCACTCGTGCATACATTTTTTTTGGATAAAAAAGCCTTAAACGAAATATTTAATTAAAAAAAGTTCGCCTTGTTGTAAATACGTAATTACACAAATATCCTTACGAGTTGATTATAAGCTCAACTGCTAATTACCACATTAAAATTTGTGAACATTATGCGAACTGAAAAACATTTTTTGTACTTTAACTGCTTCCATTTGGTTATTTAACAGTGATGGAAAAATTGAGTATTATTGTACTATTTTCAGCACTTTTTCATTTTCAAAATACCGCAATACCCTCACGACATTAAAAGTACTTTCTCCAATCTTTAACGTTAAAAAATACTGACTAAAATTATAGTAAAAATCAAATATTGGTTTTCAACATATTCTATTAAAAAGTGTATAAGTATGTTCACAAAACGCTTGATCTCTTCAGTTAAGTTGGGTGATTGGTAAAACTCTTCCCAAAGTGTTGGTTGTATGTAAACTTCTACGTTTTTAAAACCAATATAGTGGGGCATGTTCTGTGTTTCACTCAAAATCAATCAATTAATGTATCCATTTCGCTCTTTTTTTTTTTTTTTTTTGATAATGTCCTTCATTTCGCTTATGTTGCTTTAATGTCTTCTTTGTTGTATCCGCAATTTATTTATCGCTGTCAGAACCGATCGTCCCCAGATCGTTTTCTGCTTCCTTGCTGGCTGAATGATAAAGCACGGAGTCTAATTTGTGATACTTCGTTTCAGAGAGTGGGTCCAATTCAAACATATTTTCGTCTTCGGCTTATATTTTTCTGCTTATTAAGCTCAAAAGTTTTTCATTTGTAATGCTCCAAAGTCAGAAAATATGTATATAGGATTCGTCTAAGACATCTATTAACAAAAACTAATTTTTTTCTGCTACTAAAGAACCTTTCATATTGTAACACAGAAAAAATTATCATAGGTTTTTATTTTCACACACATGTGTTTGAATTTCTTTTTAAATTTTATTATTTTTTTCTTTAGTTTTTAAATATTCCAATACAAAATTTTGATAGAAAAAAATGCAATTTTTTTCTTATTAAATATTTACGACTTTTAGTGTTTAATTTTACGAATTTTGTGATAGATCCCATTTCCGTAAAATAAACCCTACAAGAACAGTGACAGTCATTTGAAAAATCATATGACTGGTAGTGCTGATGGAAATATCCATCATCACGTAGAACAAAGTTTCTATCATTTTCTTAAAACAATTAGAAAAAACTGATGGAAACTTTTGTGTACGTGTGATTTTGCATCCTTCTCTAACGTATGAATTTTGTCGTCCATAGAACATATAACTGAACTGCTCATTCTAATGATTTTTACTAGTCAGTATTGATGTAAATATTAGTCACAGCTGACCAATCAAGCTTGATGGATATATAGGTCATTGCTGACTAATCAAGCATGATGGATATATTGGTCATAGTTGACTAATCAAACCTGATGGATATATTCGTCACTGTTGACGAACATACCAATTGAAATAAAACACGATTTATTCCACAATAAATTCTTCATACTGATTTTATATACATATAAGCATGATCCAATAACACAGGTCTGTGCAGCTGAGAACAAAATGGGCGTCCTGCTGTGATTGTCAAAATAACTCCATATATAAAAAATATTGTTTGTTTTTTTTATATGAAGTTTGACAACCTCGGCATGAAAACAAAGGAACAGCTGATCATCAGTTGATCTCCTGCACAGACCTGTATTATTGGATCATACATATAAGAAACTTATACATAACCAAAACATAGCATTCAGATAACTTAACATTAGGATGCAACACTTTTTAATTCTCAACAAACCACCAGCCTAAAGGGGGACCTAGTTTATTGCCATTGAATATCTATGAAGTAAAATATTTTTCAATGATTATGCAAGTTACACTATTCTAGCCGCAAAATGCAATGACCTACCTTAGAACAAAGGGTGTAGCTAACATACGAGTATAAAGAAACGCTTCTATGCCACTTTGCAAAAATATTGTTGAAGAAAGGTAAGCAAATCGTTTGCTTTTGTATCGGCCGTCATAACCAAACACTATGCCACGTTCATATTCCTCTGGAGTGTATTGCTATTTGATATACTTGCATAATCCCTGATTCGGACAGTAACAAAATCATTCATGGAATCAAAACCAGCCCGCATGCGGCCACAAAACCAACCGTGCCAAAAGCCAAGCAATACAAACATTGATTTTAAATTTAGAGAAATTTAATTTTTCACGTCAAAAAAATTCAAAAATGCAACTGTAAAATACATTCGTCAACGAAGATGAATATCTCCATCATCAATGACAAAATTCATGCATATGTATTAGTAAAAAAATTGTTTGGGTATTAGTTTCAGTCAGCAATTTCTTGTAGGGAAATATATGAATTTATGAATTTTGTAATAGAAAACGAATTATAGTTTTTTTCTGTGTAATACAAGCTTTCAGATTTTTATTAGATTTTGTAAGACGAAAATCAAATCAAAATCAGTCTGGCTGTTAAAAAATCTTAAAGAAAATATTCTCATTACATTTTGTTTCTACACTATTACATTACAAATAAAACGTAACATAAATAATTTGCAATAAAGCAAATTTTTTCGCTCTTTTTCTTCATTTATGGCGGCAAACAAATACATAACTGTTTTTGTTAATCCTATGCTTGTTTTTGCAAAAGACAGCCCTGATATAATGAAAAATATGATTGTTTAGAAAATTTCCTAAAAATAACGAATACCATAATACTGTCAAATTTCTATACGTATTATTTGACAGATCATAGCAATTTGTTTTCACACTGTTGGATTTTTACTTAAGATTTTACTTTTTGACAAGTGTTAATAATAAATCTAATAGTCTGAAGGGCGCTTAACCATGTCTCTACAAATGCACATTTTTGTTAGTGTGCTGTATTCTTTTGAGGACCATGCTCTGTTGAGACCAGTGTTCGAAAATAAACCGAACGTTATTTTGTGTACTGTATACTCAAGCAGAAACGATATCTATTTTTTTAGTGTTTGTTTATATTTACATAATCCGAACACAACACAACGATTTTTAATGCAAGTAACAAACATTATGTAGCGTTTTGTTTTTTGTCAAAAAACAGTACAATTGTAGTTGTTGCGTACTACATACATTATATTTTTGCGTTTTATAGTGTTCTTTTTTCATCATATACAACTACGCACTCAAGTATACATGCACGAGAGCCAAACGAATACTCCCACTAAACCTGAGATTCGAAATAAAAGAAGGTTCGCTAAAACGAAGAATTTTCAAAACAAATTTGTTCGATAAATGCTCGTGAATCTAAAAATAAATCTAATGTTTGCAAATGCGAGCTTTTGTCGATAATGTTGCGACAATAAGCTCAATTGCCAAATTTCATAAAATGTGAATGTTCGCAGCATCGAAATATGTCTCGATAACAAGAGCAATTGCCAAATTTCATAAAATGTGAATGTTCGCAGCATTGAACTATTTTCGATAATTTATCGAATGTGTAATTTACATTCATGTGTGCAATAATTGAATAGAAAAAAATTTGCCACGATAGCCTAGTGGATGTGTGCTAATCTGTTAGCTTGGCGGTACCGTGTTCGAATCTGATTGACTGCAGTCTAAGTTACAATTCTAAATAAATAAATATTCCATTTACATTAAAATAGATAAATTAAAAAAATAAAGATAACAATCTTGAAAAATTACTTTTGCCTGCATTTTTGTGGTATCGATATTTCTTCGATATTGGTTCGCTACTGATTTGTCAGCGAAACATCGAAATCGAAAGATTTGCTGCCACAAACTGAGCGACGAGTGGACTCTAGCAGCTTTATCTCTTCCCGACTTCGATAGCCGTTCTCGAGTGTTTTGTCCGAGAAATGTGTTCGCAACATTCGAATGCGATATTATTTTCAAATGTTATGGTTTGCTGGGCTAATGCTAAATACACAAAATATACATTAGGAATAATGTTCTGTGCCGTACACAACGAAGTGTACTGTTTTTCAACGAAAAAAGTTTGTTAAAAACAGGGGCCGAATTACCGCATTCGTTATCGAGTAGGCTTTCGTATCGAATAAAATTTCGGAACGTATCGAATGGATGGATTACCGCATTCGATAGCTAACGTATGGAAATGTTTAAAAAGTATACCAAGTTTATATTATACCGGTTGTTGAATCGACTAAGAATTTGTAACACATTAAAGAAAAATTTTGTGTTTCTAGCAGCTATTACAACAACCAAGTGGATTGGCCAACTGTAATAAGGTTTATAGGTAATGTTCCATGGTTTTTTGCAAAACAAAAAAATATTGTATTCGATTTCTCTAGTGCTAAAGCCCTTATGACACTACATTTTTCTTGCATTGTTTTGCTATAGGATTGAAAGAAAGAAATAGCAAATGATAGAAAGAAACAACTGTACAAAATGTAAACGAAACGTAATGGCTCCTTTAAGTGCAGCCTACTTTTTATTTATAATAAAACGACAAAAGAAAAAAAAGTTGAAAAAAGAGGCGCTAAATCGCTGAGTTCGTGAATAAACCGCTAACTTGGCAATACTTTAATGTTTCAAGCTTGAAATGTCAATTTTAAGTTGAACATTTTTACATTTTTTTTTTCGACAGGCCCCCATTTTTTTATCGATAACATTAGTAAACGCTTTGACAATTTGGTATTTATCTTAATATAGCTGAACTCTTTGCACCTGGCAAAATTGTCTATTATATTCTATTTGCACTGTTGTCCAAAACTTGAAAAATGAAGAAAAAATGTAGTGTCATAAGGGCTTAACGAGTGGAATTGAAACATCAGCTACTGGATTATCGTATGTCGTAATCCCAAAAAGAAAATTTTCGAACAATTTTACTCGATCACGTATGCGGTAATTCCGCCCCAGTATTTTCGTTGGGTACATGATCACTAACAGAAATACCGTTCTTCTTTTTTTATGTATTTCCTACACAACCACTATTTGCGTTTGTGTGTTACAATATTCTACCGTACAGAACATTAAAGTGCATTATATAAGGCAAATTTTCGAACACTGGTTGAGACTAAGCTCAGTTTCAACAGCTGCCATTACATATGGACAAACCCAAGTACATAATATAAAAATAAAAACAAAAATATATTCACATATCAAGAATGGTTTTTTGTATGATAATTAAAAATACCTGAGGTTGATTTTTTTAATAGTACTTTTTAAGACAAAAAATTTCTATTTAAGTTACAGTTCAGTACCATTTAAAAATGTGTATTTTCCATCACTGTTAATTAATGTAAATTTTTTTCGGGAAAAATACTATGTAGGAAAAATCAAGATGAAAAGATTGCCAGGAGCATGCGATTACGCCATGGCAATCAGTCATACACATAAAAGTAGTTACAATTGGGGGATTCAAAAGGTAGTCACAAAGTCATATGTTTTAAAATAATAACACGAAAAAATATATGACTGCTGTGAGCAACCCCTCATAAGTTAGTGTGCTATTTCAAATTTATGTCAGCTGATAAAAAAGCAAAAACTTGAAATCAGAATGCCAAGAACAAGTGAAAAAATTAAAATAATAGCCAGTTTGTTTCTAAATTATACAACTTGTTAATACAGTAAGCAAAATTCAGCTAAATATCTTTTTTTTTAATAAAAGTAAAAACAAATTTCCACGCACACCGAAAATTAAATTGTTCCAATACATAAACATAAACGAAACCAGCTGTTGCCGGTGACTGAGCCGACTAAATTTCCACGCGGCTGCTAGCGGAAAACGTTAGTTGGCTGCGAGCCAGCTAAAGTATACGAACAAAATTTTCTCACTTGCATATTTTTAAATCTTTAGATTTTTTTCTTTTTATTTGTTACACAGCTATAAAAATGTAATCAAATGTGAAGTTATAAAACTGTGAACAATTTTAGGTCATACTTTACTGCTTATTACTTACGTTAATTTATATCAATGGCGGCGGATTGTAAATATTATCAACGGCTCGACTAAATAGTTTCGCCCGTTCGGCTCAGATTTTTACTGTGAGTTATGACAAAACAATAAACACAGCACAAAAAGTCTTATTATTTTAGGACTTTTTTATTTGAAGCACAACAACAATGTTTTTAAGCTATCTTAAAATATTAGCACTTTATGACATTATGCCATGATAAGACACCTTGTGAATGCCCCAAATGTTACGTACACTACACTTCTATAAATAAAGAAAGGACAATGTTTTAAAATTTAAATACATTTTAAAATGCAGTTAGGCACAAAATTGTTCACAAGATTATCGAAAACGGATCAATCTTGGAAAATCCGTTATGGACATACCTTTTAAGCTATATGCCGTGAATTTATAAACATTTTTATAAATTCACATTTACATAGGTATCATCTGTATAAGTTTTTTTTAATAAGTAAAAAGCCTTTGTATAACTGTGTTTTAGAAATTCCGTCAATATATTTAAGAACTTATTCATATTCGGTATTGTTTTGAGACGGCGAAAAATAAGCCTAACTTTTGTAATTTTTTAACAAAAAAAAAAAAAGATTTGTTTTAATAAGTCAAGGAGTTCGATGGCGTTTAAATCTTGTAAATATGGCAAAAAATGCAACAGCATGATACCGATTTCTTGTTGATATCGCCATATTAATAGGAGTACTTTTGTTTGCTACCCAGGCATTCACATATACCGTTTTTTATATTAAATTCTTTTTAATTTCCCGCAATAAAAAAATGCGAGGTTACTGATATCACACCGATCTTCGAAAATCAATCTTTCATCAGTTTTCGACTTTTTGAGGACCTAGGAAGCTATTCTGAATATTTTTACGATGATGTCCGTATGGCTGTATGTATGTACATAAGGGTGGATGGAGCATGAGAGTTTTTTTTTGCTAATTTCAATTTCGAATAACACTAAAACGTTGCATTTTATTTTTAGATACATGGGAAAAATAATGAAAAAGTATTGGGGCCTATTTTTAGCCCCTTACAACAGCATTAAGATTTTGAAAATTAATTGAAATCGTTCAATTTGTGAAATATCACACGATCCAACATTTATAGATTCTTTATAGCTGTTATAACTAGGGACCGAAAGTAATGATTATTGCACAAATTTTTGACAAAAAAATCATAATGGTGCCATAATATTAGTAACATGCTGTTGAACAATAAAATTACTATTTTTTGACATGCTTTCGATTTATGCAATAAACTTTTATTTTAAATTTTTACTAAAAAAACTCAATTAATAATAACTATAATTGAGTTTTATTTTTTGGTCGTAAAATAGGTCTTATTTTTGAGTTTTATTTTTAGCTCAGAAAGAACGTTTATTTTCAATTTTTATTTTTTTTTGCTCGAAAGTAATGATTATTTCTTGATTTTAATTTTTTTTCTCGAAAATAATCATTATTTTAGGTTTTAATTATTACTTTGTTGATGTATTTATTAGTCATATGCAACAAGCCATTTGAATTTCAATTAACAGTTATTCATAACTACTTTTTTAAATATTGCCTGGAAGATACTTAGGTTATGCTTCTCAAGGACTTAGCCGAGACACCTTCACTAAGCAAGAACACCACCATTAAATAGAAAACCGGTCTAAAAGTTCCCCAAAATTGGGACAAAAATCTCCCCAAAATCCCAGGAGTTCACCGGACTCAAAACGTTTACAAAAATCTCCCCAAAATCCTAGAAGTTCTCTGGATTTCCAAAAACTTAAAAAATCTCCTTAAAATCCCATAAGCTGCCCGAAAAACAAGGGCAACACTAAAATCCGCGAAAATACCTAAACGGCAACACTCAGTAAAGGTGTCTAACAATTTCAGACAAATGGGTCATATTACGAGAATTAAAAACCTACAGTAATCGTTATTTGTAAGCCAAAAATAAAAATCAAGAAATAATCGTTACTTTCGAGCAAAAAAATAAAAATTTAAAATAATCGTTATTTTTGAGCTAAAAAATAAAACTCAAAAATAAGAATTTTTTTACGATCAAAAAATAAAACCCAATTATAACTCTTATTTATTTTTTTAGTAAAAATTGAAAACAACAATTATTCATAATTGTTACGATCCCTGGTTATATCTCATTACACTCAAAATATCCACTAGAGGGCTGCAAAGTGTACTCAAATGTATTCGTAGAATGTACTCGTATGAATTTCGTGTGTGCATAGATGTATGTTCTTATTTATATTCTTATGTACACATGCATGTTTATTAGCCACGACCAAATATACATATAAACATACATATATACATACATATACAGAAAAATCATGCATGCATACACACACAAACATACATACAAGTACTTGAGAGTATATTCGTGCAGCCCTCTATTATCCACTATTTTTATACATACAAGGACAGATTTCAGACAAACTTAAGATGAAATAATGAAGCAAATTTTCTTCATTTTCTTCACTCAACGAATCTGCTGTTCGGCATACCCATAGTAAAAAATTCTTAAGCTCGCCTGTGCGCCTGCAAGACAGAAAATCGTTACTCAGTGAAGTCACTATTTATTTGATATAATCAGAGGTTGAAAAACCCTTGTAGCCAGAGAACAAAAACCTAAAGCCCAACCTAAGGTCGGCTATGAAAATAATCTTTACTCTGCAAAATTAATTTTTTTTTAATATTTTAGAAAAAAAATTTTTCTTTCCAAATATGATTTTTTGCAAAAAACGATTTTGCGCGAATAAAAATTACAGTACAAATTTGTTTTATGTAAATTTATAAGACTTAAAATGATTAAAACTCAAAATTTTTAAAGCTTACATTTTACTAAAATTTGTACGAAAAAGTACACAGAGAAAACTATAATTCGTATTCTATTATTAAATTCATAAATTCAAATATTTTTTTTTACGGAAATAGGACCTACCACAAAATTCGTAAAATTAAGAACTAAAATTCGTAACTATTTGATTAGAAAAAAATCTAATTTTTTCTATTAAAATATTGTATTGGAACAAATCAAAAACTTGGTAATGAGTTTGTTTTCAACCACAAACTACATACCGCTTGAATTACTTTACACTAGTTGAGCAATTACTTCTTAGTAATTATACAAGCCCTTTATTCTGTTATTGACAGAGTATTAGTGTATCTGCTTATCATGCAGAGGGTAAACAGGGAAGCATAATTGATATTTTTTAATTAAGGCTGAACCCACACCGAATACGACAACAGAACATTAGTTCTTATGAGACGACACACACCAATTTATTTTTATGTGCGTTATAATCATACGACTGTGTTTGACGTATAAGACAAAAAGGTTTTGTCCTATTTGGTGTGTTTTCAGGCTTAATGTTTGTGAAAACAAGTTTTAAGCCCGTAAAAAAAATAGTTGTGCAGTAGCCTAGTAAGTAAAACACTTGGCATAAAATAACACAACAACTGAAAACGGCATGAGTTCAATGCTTAGCAGAGACATTTAATTTTTATTGTGTTTTGTGTATTCAATGCCTCCTGAATATTGAAATTTATAACTTGTTATTTGTAATCAATTGTGGTAAGTATACTCTAAAATACTTTTGTTGAAAACTAGGTCGATAACAGTCGGCAACACTTTACAGATTATTATCGACCTAAAATTACACACGCATTATTTTTGAACAAAATGTTTTTACTTGAAAAAGCAATTGCCTGCGTTGAGGTTTGAACCGCGACCTCCTGACTGATAGTCTGACGTATCTATCATCCAGCCATAGCCGTATTATACTTTATGTTAAATTTTTTCTACTTGGACTAAATATGCTTAATTTGAAAGGTTTTTTCTTTAATAAAATAACTAAAAAATCGATGTAATTTTACACAAGGAAAAATTTTCACCACAAATTTAGACAATATATGATCGTAAATTTGAAGTAATGTTTTAGAGTATACTTGCCTCCAATAACATCGCCATGAAAGTAATTGGTTAAAATGCTAAAGTAGAAGTAGTGAACGGTATGTTTATTAGCATTCTAACTCATTACTTTCCCATCAAAAATTTTCCTGGGAATATTTAAAAATAAAAAAAAATAATAAAATAAAAAAAAAATAAAATTCAAACATTTGTGTTAAAATAGAAACGGTAGCCGATGGCCCTGGTAGCTAGTGCTTTCACTTCTATCAATTGACATATTGTCATAATTTTATTTTTAATGAAATTTATTTGCTGGAGTTTGAGCAATTGTCTATATGCAGCATTTCGTTGGTGCTTTACCAACTCATTAGTAAACTTCAAACACAATTTTGAACAGTTACAAGCCCTTTATCTTATGTACAAACTTTTAAAAACCATTTGAGAATTTAAAAACATATAAATGATTTTTGGTGCTATAAGCGATAAATGCATATAAAAACTCGCTTATATAAAAAAACCCGTTTTAGTGGTACATGTATAAAAAAAAAGCTACAAAAAAACCTCGTACGCAGTTCCGCCTAAATTTAAGGTTCAAAATTTTTCATTTACTTCTACTAGATATGAGATCCCTGTATTAGACAAAAATGTTACTGATTTTTCACTTAAACTGCGTACTACCAAACGGAAAATACCCTGAAAATGTTTCAGAAATTAATAACAGCTTGTTATCTGAATAAGACTGATCTAAATAAGATTTTGCATACCAATATTTCACGTACCTGTGTGCTATGTTTCGTTTTTAGTTTTTCCAATTTCGCTGCAATTTTGGAATTATCTTGGGTCAAATTTCGATTTTTTAGCAAAAATTAATAAAAAAAAATAATATAAAGAAATAAAATATGTATGAAAAGCTTAAGTCGTAAGGTTTCAACACTAATACAAAAGTATTGCAAAAATGCAAAAATAAAATAAATTTGCATATGTCTCAAAAAACGAATCTTTAATTATTTTTAACAATATGTCTGTTGGTAGGGTATAGTATTATGCATAACATATCCAAAATTTGGAGTAGGAACTCCAAGGATTAAAAAAACAAACATACTTTACTAAGAGATTCTCATATTATTTTCGAAGAAAAATTTATTTTAAATTTTGACAGACTTACAAGTTGCTACTTTTCTAATTAGTTTGAAGCGCTAAAATATTGCGCGTCTTCCGTTTTTTTCTACTACTTACAGATTTTTTACGGGCATAGCTAATATTTCCACTGGGTACACCAGTATATTTCACTCCAGTTCGAGAACAGTATGTCCGCTTTCCACCAACAAAACAGCAACAGATGCATGATAAAATTGACTTCAAACTATCTTAATACAGTTACGTAAAGAAATCAGTGGTTTCTTAGTTATTACCAAATTAGTATCGAAAAATATTGGTTTTTATGAAAAATTAGAAGAAAAACCTTTTTCTAAAAACTTTAATCAAATTTAATACTACAGCAACTTAAAGTTTTAAATAATTTTCTTAAGAACTGATTTGTTACGAACAAAATAAGCAATAAATCATGAAGATAGATTAACTAATGTCGATTTTATTCACAATTAAGTGAAGGAGCTCAATTGATAAAAATAATAATTTCCATACAACACACAGTCACACCCGCACAAATTAAAGTTTTACTCTTGAATTAAATTGTGATTTTTTTCAATTGAAACCTTACGACTTAAGCTTTTTTTTAAACATATGCTGCTTGTTCAAATATCATTATCGGTTGTAAAGCTATATTTATTTCAATATGAGGTATTTTATTAAATTTTTCTAAAAAAAAAATAGAACTTTGACCCACGATAATTCGAAAACTGCTAAGAAATTGTGAAAACTAAAAGCGACAAATAGCACGCAGGTACGTAAAATATTGGTCTAAAAGTCTTATTCAGATCCGTTGACATGAATGTGAGAATCGGATCAAAAAATTTTTGGAATTAGTCACGTACTTCTCATTAAATTGGGAAAGAACTTTTTGTTTGAGGTTGAAAAATTGATGCATGTACCATGCATATATGAGTATTTTTCTTAAATACATTTTGAAAAGATTTACATATATTTATATATAAGCGAAATGCAAATACAAAAACTATTTATGGTTTTTTTTAATTCGAATAGAAAATTGCTCATGTTACGATGCATATAAACGTTAAATGCAAATAACCGACGTGCATATAAGCGATAAATACTGTATCCCGAATTATATAAAGCTACTTAGCTTCCCTGTCGGAAAATCACTAGTAGGCTGCAAAAATAATCAAATTATAGTTAACTGGAAGCTAGCTACAATGTAATCCAGGATGAAATCCAGAAAATCAATTCTTAAGTTGAGTACACAGGAAAAAATAGACAAGAATTATATTCAATAAGACCATGTTATTAAAAAAAATATGAATTTCAATAACATTTATCTTTAACATAATAAAATATTTCGTTGTAAGTATTTCTTTTCCATGCCGGTTATTTCTTTTCTTTTTATACATAAGTACTTAAAACAAGTTGTATCCCATAAAAAAATAAATGGGATATGGCTCAGCTAGAGAGTGTATGCTTTACGTCCGGAAAGCCCGGGTTCGTATTCCAGCCATGTCAACATTTTTTAAATTTATATATATATATATTTATTTTGAAATAATTCTGTTATCAATATAGGGGAATTCTTTATCACAGGAAATTTGAAAAAAAAATTATTGAATACCGGGATTTTTGTTATCAAAAACGAAACTTATTTTTTTCTGTGTACATAATCGGATTTGGTAAGAGTCAACAACTTTACTCGCAGCTATTTTGAAACTCATTTCAAGCTTATATTAACTTTTTGCTGTTATTATCTTAAATGGTACCTTATGCTGACTTTAGACGACATGTATTTTACATCTGACTTGTCAAATTTCCCACTGCAAAAGTGATGCATACCGTGTGAAACATATGAAACATTGTCAGATGACATTTACAGAAGCAAAGTCAGATGAAAAATTTTCAATTAGAGCGTGTTCTATTTTCATCTGACAAGGCATCTGACATCAAAAGTGTGGTTTGGCTGAAAAAACATTAAAAAGCAAAGAGCGATTTATATATTTACGAAAATTGTGCAAAAACTCAGCTGTTGTGGACACTTAGAGGTTATGTCAGATGTAATTGCACATGTACGTGTAAAAGCAAATATTATAAACCGTATGTAAATTGACAATTTGGACAAACATGCGAAGTTACATATGTCTCACACACCTAACAAGCCATATGTAAAAAACATGTCGTCTAAAGTCAGCATTAGCTGGGTGATCAGCACGTTGACTATAAAACGAACCCCAGCAATATCTTCTTGTAAATATACTAACTACCAGGTGACTTAAATAAAGTCAACTTTAAGTTAGTTGAAAAGTAGTGCAGAGTGGGAAAATTGACTACGCCTAGGACATCGCAATGTTAAAATATTTAGTAAGTTCTTTCCATTGGAAAGTAATCCAAGTGTCAGTCAAAACTAGTTGCGAAGTAGTTAGCTTAAAGTTAACTACGTTTCCGACAGAGTTTACCCAGTAAAAAAGTTGCTTCCAATAAAGCAGGTTTCTACTATTATGGAATAAAAGTAGCGCTGACAAACCTGCTGATATCGCTGCTGATTTTTGTATAGTGAGTTCCCGGATTGGAGTACTACATTTTTGCTCACAAAAGCGCTTTTGAAGCGCTGAAAATCATCAACATTTTCAGCACTAGAACCGAAAATATATGAAAAATATGGTTCGATGTAGATTGGCGTCGTTGACGCCATTTTGAATTTGTCTTATTTCGTTTCTTTATATATTTTTATTAATTTCATATTTTTGCTCAATGTTTGTTATTTTAACTTCAACTAGTATCGAACTAATAACCTTCAGGTTTGAAGTCCAACGTACCAATCACTCGACCAAAAACACCGTTGCAAAACGGCACCAATAAACTCAAATAAACTTACTCTTCATTCTCGCTTAAAAACCTGCTTTCGATCAGCACTATAAAATCAGCTTTTTTGTATAGCTTGTGCTCGAAGCTTTTGTATAAGTAAAAGGCAAATATTTTTCTCGCTTCACAACCTGCATTGTTGTGACGCTATGAAATAGCTTCTGAATAAGCTCATACTTTAAAGCGAATTATAAAGAGTTTTATATCTTTAGTGCTTCGAAAAACATGAAATTTTTTTACTGGGTATATAATTCAGGATTTAAGTAGACGCAATGTACTTAAGCGCCAGAAAAGAACGTTTTCGAATATTTACTCAAAAGCGTTTAAAAATTGTTGCTTAAAATGCAATTAATATTCGTTACAAACTTAAATAAAAAAAATATAATAAAATTATAACGAGCAATTGGGTAGACGAAAATAACAGAAAAATAAATAGCTGGAGGCCGTACTGGCAAAAAAAGTAGCACCTTTAAATTCTGGAAACCATTTCTGTTGCTTTCGTTTAAGGGTGAAAAACTCTTAATTAAATGAACTTTATTATTGCGTTATTATTTTTTTTTGCGGAACAACATTTGAAGTGGAATGTGTTGCATGGATGAATAAATGAGCGAATAACAGAGACAAGGAAAACATAGGAATTACGTTTCAGCCGTTACAAATATTCACCAAAAGAATTTTAAATTGTTCATGTATTGTAAATTTGCTTTGTTGTTTTATGTTTTGCGCTCCAGTTAATGACGTTGCACATCCTGTACAGTCCAGTAGGCATTTATTAAGGTATCTTTACATGGTAACCAATGTGGCCATAACCAAAAATATTTTGCACCTAAATCGGATCAAAAATTATGCTTAAAAATGCTAAAACAAATTTTAAAATGCTAAAAAATAATGCTATGATTTTAAAAGTTATTTTTTAACTAGGATTTCTTCATTATGCGTTTATTTTTCATGTTTTACTCCTTTTTTCTGGCAAATATTTGATTTTATTCGAGCAAAACAAGAAATCAATAAAACAGAACTGATTTATTAGAGGCCTGTTCTGTATTCCATGCGAAAGTAAAATGTTCGGAGTTATCAAAGCATTGTTGTTATTTAACATTTGCGTTGTTGCAATGGTATGACAATTCCAAACATTTTCATTACGCATGGAATACAGAACAGGCCTGCATATAATAGAATGCTATTGGGTAATTTTAAACACATAAATTCAAGTTTACATTTGTTTGCATTTTTACTTTAGTGAAATTTGGAGTATATCGGCCATGTCACAGAGTTCAGTTCCGTTCGGAAACGGAATTCAATCAACCCACACCATAATAGCGCCGCCAACAGTCTGCACATACCTGTTAAATTTGCGTATTTTAGTTTTCTTTTTTAGACACCAGCTGCTACAAAAATGGGGTAGGTTGAATTCCGTTTCCGAACGTAAGTGAACTCTGTGACATGACCGTATAATCTATTCTTAGTATCTTATGGAGTACACACAGAAAAAAAGGAATGTAAAATCCACATGCCGCAATTTTGATTGCAAATCATATTAAATTTACGAGAAATAATTTGTCGTTTGAGTGTTTACTTGCTTTGTTCATTGCTACAATTCACTGTTATGCTTAGTTGTGTGACTTGTTGTTGTTTATTCTTACATGTGTCGTCTAAGTATACGACAAAAAACGAATTACCAGCGAATATTTACTGCTGCTGGTTTAAAATTACCATTGTTTCATATTAATTTTAAACGGAAAATAATTAATCTAACCTTAAATCACCGTTAAAACAATTTTGTTATAAACGTTAAGTTTCATTTTCAATCGACATGACTATAACTTTAATTTCAAATAAGTTTTATGTTAAATAATCATTTAAATCATGTTGAATTACAATGAAATTCATTTTACATACGATGGTATTTATTTAGTGTATAAGTAAAGAAAAGTTTGAAGCTGTTGTGGCTGCAGTGGTTAGCGCGTGGACTATCATGCAGGTGGCACGAGTTCAAATCTTGGTTGGGGCAGTCAGCTACAACTAAAAGTTTTCTGATGACTATCACGTAAGTAAAATAATTAATAAAATAGCTACATTAAAGTCATGTTGTTTCAGCTTGATATAACTTTAATACAACATGATTCTTCGTGTTGTTCCAATATCAAATTCACGTTGTTTCAACTCGAAATTACTTTGATTCAATATGATTTTTCGTATTATTTCCGTATGAACTTCATTTTGATTTAACTGTACTGGAATATTAAATCAACATGAAATATAGTTAATTCAAAAGGAAACATTTTCTTTCAAGATTATTGTAAATCATATTGATTTAACATGAAACACCTATGAAGCAAAATCATTACCGAAAAATTTTAAGTTAACCTGGTTTTCGACGATTTTACATGGAAATTTTTCTGTGTGTACGAATCAGTATAATACTATTTTGTAACTGTCTAAATTTCTGTATCTCTACCATTTTTGTAAACAATTATTCATTATATTCATAGGTTTCCTCTTCGCAAATATATATCTAATATCATATATGTATTTTTCTATTGTAATGAATAAAAAAATATCCTTTATTCTCAAGGTCCCTCAAAATGTTCAAAATTATAATTGAATATCTGGAGGCGAATTACGGCATTCAATATCGATCGAAATTTCAATACAATTTAAATGTAAGCTTCGATCGATATCGAATGCCGTAATTTGCCCCCCGTAAAAGTTATGGACGTTTTGTAATGATAACTAACGAATTATTTGATATGAAAAACTTATAAACTACAATGAAACAGCCATAACTATTGAGCCTTTTAAAATACCAATTTTTAAATAACAGAGAGTAAATATGCACGATGAAATTTTCAATGATTTGTTTTTTTAAGTCCCTTTCAAATTTGCAATTCAATACGACAGCTGTATAATACAAAAATGACAACGTTTGAAATGTGTATAAAAATTACATGAAATTGAAGTAATGTCATTTATCATTTTTCCGTTTGCCCGTCTATAGAATCTGGAAGCATACCCGTTCATATGTAATAAAATTTTTCCACATCGATCTGTAGATGGCGCATTTATAAGTGAACAAACAAACGTATAAAAAATACAAAGGAATTGATAACCTCCTCCGTTTTTTTGAAGTAAAACACACATAAAGCAACAACCAATTTTTTAAAAGTGTTGTAGTTTTGTGGGTATTTTCGTTGTAGGTTTGTAAATTGTGTTTTTGAGAAATAGGGTCCAGGGGTTCTTTTCTCAAAGAACAGGTAAACTACATACATATCTACAAAACAACAACACTTTTACAAAATTTATTAATGTTTTGTGGGTATTTTACTTGTAGATTTGTAACTTATAGTATTGAGAAATGGGTCCCAGGACTCAGTAGTTGAGTTCTGGTTATACAAGCATAAGAACTTAGTTTTTGCCATTTAAATTGAGTATTTTTTCTACGACATTTTCATATAAACGGAAATTATTATTATTCGGCTTAAGTTCAATAAAAAATTAAAGTTCGCAGCCCACATTAAATAATTCTGTGTATTTGCACATTGAAGCAGATAAGTACATCTAAGCTAACAGCATTTTTGACTTATCTACACACAAAAAATCATATTCTATTTCGTCACAAAAAATTTGGTTAAATAGCTGATGTTTCCTTAATGCTAATATCCACGATCAAACGTGGTAAAAGTTGGCACTAGTCCGATCTGCTAGTCGGATTAGGTATTCTAATATTCCACTCAAGTATTGAACTTGAGCCGAATAATAATTTCCGACTTAAAAACCTATTTCAGTTCGAATAATAGTTACGTACAAATTTTCATATAATTTGATATATATTTAAAAAAAAATGCTAGAAAATGCCAAATAAATAATTAAAAAATTCTAAAAATAATACCAACTGCTAAATGGAAAATTTGCAGCTACATCAAAATAAAAAATGCTAAATTTAGCTGCAAAAATGGCCTCACTGATGGTAACACAAAGTATTAAGACTTTGCTTAAAGGTACGTTCACACTTATCAAATATTTGACGAAAAAACGTGACCAACAGACAAACTAAAATTGTATATCCTTTAATTCCAATTTTTTTAAATATTGGTTCGCATTTATAGAATAATATAAAAATAGCTTTTTGCAACATAATTAACTTTATTTTGTGATATAAAAACCAAGTTAAATCACACTAACCCTTAGCAAAAGTAGTGGTTGCGTGTTTTTGGGCAAATATTTGCCAAGTATGAACGTACCTTAAGAACAGAGAACAAAAGTCTGTTGTAAATGTTTCTCATGTTTACACGGATGGTATAAGTAAAATCAAAGCAAAAAGAATAAACAGAATACATAAGACTCGAACGCTTGTCAAATTTTGTATCGGTATTCTCTCTTACTCAATACATTTTACTTTTACATGATAAGATTTTTTTTCATTCTAACGTATTTTTTGAAATGTCGTAATACATAAATTTATTACCATGTAAAGATACCTTTACTGAACAAAACGAAATACTTACACACACACACATACAACTATATTGTACAACCTGTCGAGTTTATTTTTTTTTCATTTCGTAAAGAAACATTATGTGAACATTCCAAGGGCTTCTCTGTGCGATTTCATTTCCGTTCTGAATTTATGGTAATCTGTCTCTGTGGCATGATAGCTAACAACTGCCAAAATATGCTATACTCAGGCACATAAACCCACAAATACTATAAATCAATGAATGTTTGGTTAAAGTCACATACAATTGTAAGTCATGTTCACTTCCTTATACAGTGTTTGACAAAAATAGATTATCAGAGTGCAATCGTCATTTTAGCGCTTGAAAAAAAAATCGATCGAAAATATTAAAGGTATCTTAATAAAGTAAACTGTATTTTCTTTTATCTGTTCATAAACTTTATAACAAGTTTAAATTAATTGAAATTGGATAATATTTTCAAAAGTTATGAGTCCGACAAGATTTTGCATGTCGTAGGTAATCAACTTTGACACCTTGTAGCTCAACGTGTGTTTCAACAGGGTGGTCCAAATTTCAACAGTCTTAAAGCTTGAGGTTGACCCAAACATAAATCGTTTTGTAATCGGATCGCAAGTTTCAAAGATACAGATTTATTACACATTTTTTCCAACTGGATCTACTGTGCAACGTTGCTTTCGGAAGCCGCAACAAATTTTCCTGATTTCTTAAGAATAAAACACTAAGAGTATCGAATAGAAAACTGTTGAATATTTTAAAGCAGTAGCGCTGGCAAGCACTACTGCATGGGCCCCTTTCACTATTAAGGAGACGTTCTTGTAAAAAAAATATCTGAACTTGCGTTACATGCCTTTTTTCACATCTCCATTATATAATATCAATCCCACCGTGGAAATAGTCGTAAACACATTTAACAGTAGTCAGTAGAAAAGTGTTTTTCAATTCCACTTTGAAATTTAAAAGTGGTTTGATTACGAAGAAAATTTTCGTTTTTCGTTTTCTGAAGAATCAACTTACGGAATTGAAACCATTTCCGATCGGAATGGTATTCTGTGACAAGAAGAACAAAAAAAGGTAATGAATTATTAATTTTTGCTAATCAAAGTAATTTGAGTCGCTCTGCTTTGGAATTAGAGGTTTACGGCCGTATTCGTAAATACTTAAAACAGGGCAATAAACTACTTTTAACCAAAATTTCATAAAACTGCATTCAAAAACGTATATTCCATGCAAATTTAAAATATGTATGTTTATAGATGGTATCCACCTAATATAAGTCTTCAATAAATTTATATCATCGAAATATCCATTTTATCTTCAAATATCTTTGCAAACTTAGCGCACAGGAATACATGCTGTACTTTAAATTAAAGCTGAAGTCTTTGCTACAAACGTTTAAGTATGTTGTTTTTAATTCGATGGAAAATGCAAATAATATATTTAAGTTAAACACAATTCGGAACAAAATTAGCAAAAAAACATTATCAAAACAAATAGAAGCAAAATGAAATGTTAGTGATGTACAAGCAATCAACACAAATGACAATAGACTGATTATTCGAGTACATTTTTCATACATGATATAAAGAGTCGTTTGAACTCTTTTGTAATCATTTCACATTTTTGTTTTTAATAGAAAACTTGTATTAAATGAATTGAAAAAATATATATTAGCCATGTCACAGAATACCATTCCGATCGGAAGTCATTTCAATTCCGTAATTTGCTTCTTCAGAAAACGAAAAACGAAAATGTTTTTCGTAATCAAACCAGTTTTAAGTTTCAAAGTGGAATTGAAAAACACTTTTCTACAGACTTCATTTGCAGTAAATACTACAAAACGTGCGTACTTTTAGGAGCGTCAAATAAATATTTGGTCATGAGCTTTCCATGTTAATAAAAAAGCTCAATGTGAGCTTGGCATCTAAAACAAGAGTAAATAAACGCCTCAAGGTATAAAAACTTTATTATTGTAAAAACGAAATACAAAATAAACGGAATCTAAAGCACCAAAAATTTACTTTTTCGGAATGAAAACTATGGAATCAAAACCAATCCGAAAGAAATCACAGAACCTGCTGAATATCTATAGTAGTGCTTATGAATACAGTGTTATATCAAACAAATTTTAGCCTGATACTGTTCAATAACAATTTTGAATTTTAAACCTAAAAATTTTTTTATGAATGTGGCTGTTAGTTTTTATAACTGAAATAATAAATTAAAATCAAATCGTAAAAATAAGTAAATTATGTTTATTAGGTATACTAATATATCCCTACCCCCAATGATTCTATTACTTCTATTGCATCCCCACTCCAAAATGCTTAAGCTAGATCCACGTATGGTAATATAAGTATGTACCCAGTAAAAAATAAATGAACGCGTGCAAGATAAAATAATGTTTTCATGATTTCGTAAGAACTTGATGCTCTGAATGCATTCTTAATGCCATTGCAAATCCTAATAAAGCTGTAGTTTTTGAACTCATGAAAAAGGCATGTGACATTGCTAGACAATCATATATAAAATGTTGCATTAATTATCTAGCAAAAAAGGCATGCAAGAATGAGTTAAATCATCACATTGACGTATTTTCTAGGGGTAAGTACTTTAAAACAAGCTTTATCTTACTAAAATATAACTGGGATATGGCTCAGCTGCAGAGCGTATGCTTTACGTCCGAAGAGCCCGGATTCCTATCCCAGCCGTGTTAACATTTTTTCTAACTTATATATTTGATTTTAACCCGCTTTTTCGAGTTTTCATCGGTCAAAAGCACTCATTTGAATGACGAGCAGTATACTTAAATGTGAATGCATGACCTCCAAAAATTCGCTAATGTTGAAATCATGTGTTTTTCACCCGAATTTTAACGCATGCAGTATCATTAGAACCCATGCTTTATATAACTCGTTTTTTTTGCATGCCTTTTTTTTGCTGGGTATGTATATTGTATATGACTTCACATTTTAATTTCACAAAAAAGAGCTTTACTTGTTGGTTTGTTTGTCTGTAACGTTTTCAAACTGTGTTTATAAATGCAAATTTCTATTGTTAACTAGAAAAAAAGGTGGAAAGGAAAAGTCTGAAGAGGGTGTAATAGAAAAAAAAACAATTGAAAATTTAAAGAAAGTTTGCGACCTATAGTACTTTTGCCGCCAATTTGTGCTGTCAGAGATAAATTTAATGTTCTTTTTCTCAAACATTTTCGTTATGAATGAAGACTTTAACGTACACAGGCCGTATTTCATGTACATATGTCTAATACACACATATCGACCTCTGTGCGCGAGATTATCGTATGTCACATTTTTTTCGAAATTTGCGCTTTCTTTTTCTATATTTCGTTTTCTATTATTTTGTAAAGCAGTTTTTAGACTATTATACAAGCTGTTCGACTGCTGTACAAAATGCAGCCCTGATATAATGTGTTGTTATTGTTTTTTACAACTTTCCATAAACTCATTAAGCTAAGTACTCTGTTCAAATTTGCGAAAAATGTTGATCAACTTTAGTTTTTTCATACGAAAAATATGACAAGTAGCCAATTATAATAGCGCTTGAAAGTATGCTACAATTGTGTACGTTAAAAAATCCAATGTGCTTGTTGTAAATTCCACACGAAAAAAGTGGTGCTTAGATGGGGCTCACACTGGGCAATTTTTGTTGCGCAACTTTTAATTGAGCCGCGAGAAAGACAGAGAAAGCAACACAGTTTTTCTCTGTCTTTTTCGCGGCTCAATTAAAAGTTGTGCAACAAAAATTGTCCTGTGTGAACCCCGTCTTATTATATTGTTTTGCATGAAGACTCAAAATGTTGCAGATATATTTCATATGTTTTTCTCAAAATAAACAGAGTACTACTTCTGCAACAGTTTTTCCATGAGAAATTCGTGACGATTTTTTTATATGAACTTTTGACAACAGTTCGCACGAAATGATAAACACAGTACCATGCTATAATTTTCAAAGTGGTGATATTTCTAGTTTTCGAGCTACAGATTAAAATACACAAACACTAAAGAAGGAAAAAAATTTGTATGTGTCAAAATTTTAATAAGTAATTTTTATTTTTTACGGACTAAATACACAGAAAAAACTATAATTCGTATTCTATTACTAAAATCATAAATTCAAGTCTTTTATTTACGGAAATGGGACCTGTCATAAACTCCGTAAAATTAAAAACTAAAATTCGTATATATTTAATAAGAAAAAAATCGAATTTTTTTTCTATTAAAATTTTATATTGGAATATTTAAAAATCATACAAAATTATAATAAAATTTAAAAACAAATTCAAACACATGCGTGTTAAAATAAAAAGCTATGATGATTTTTTCTGTGTAAGTATTAAAAAATAATCATGTATTACCAATTTTTCATACAAACATACAAAGCGCGGAAAACAATTTTAAAAAATTTAAGACGCGGTATTTCTAAATTTTGATTATGTTGATTATGTTTGAAAATTGTTTTGCAATTATTTCTGTTTTTGAAAATGGAATAAATGAATCGAGTGCTTTAGTTACGGAAATAGCAAGCGACTTATTAAACCTATTTTCTAATTTATCCTCTTGTTTTATGTACTCATCCTTTGAGCAAACTGAAACATTAATTTTCGGTAATGATTTTGCGAAGTTAAACAAGTCCATTGCATTTACAATTTGGTTTACCAAAGGCCGCTGTAAGCTTGCTTTCGCTGCAGCTCTTTTCAATGCCCCTCCAACTCCATCGCATGGACTTTTTCCATGTGATATTTCCAAGATATTCTCCAACTTGTTGATTAGCTTTTGCTTCCTCCAGAAACTTATTTTGTTCCCTTGCAATAAAACTTTGTACTATTAATTTTTTTAGTTGATTCGCAAGAACATCTACATACAAATTCTTCTACATCAATGATCTGTGTTACTAGATTTGACCGATCAACTTGCACCCACTTCGTTTTGTAAATACGCTGAATGTAAAATCTGTTTAAGAGGCTACTACTTCTGCAACAATTTTTCATGAGAAATTCGTGACAATTTTTGTATATAAACTTTTGACAGCAGTTCGCACGACTAGGGACTAGGGTGCCCGCTTTTTGTATGAGGCACTTCCACTATAGCTAGAGAGCTGAAATTTGGTATGCAGGTAGGTCTTGGCGAGCCATTAACCAGAAAAAGTTCAAAAGGGGGCTTTTCACCCGGGAGGGACTAGGGTGCCCGCTATTTGTATGGGGCACTTCCAGTATAGGTAGAAAGCTGAAATTAGGTATAAAGGTAGGCCCTGATGAGCAATTAACGAAAAAAAATTGAAAAGGGGAGTAGGGTTCCCCTTCTTCGTATGGGTCACTTCTAGTACAGCTAGAAAGCTGAAATTTGGTGAGCAATTAACTAGAAAAATCTGAAAACGGGCAATTTTCACCTGGGGGAGTAGGATTCCCCTTTTTTGCACGGGGCACTTCCAGTATATCAATAAAGCTGAAATTTGGTATACGGGTAGGCCTTGATAAGCCATTAACGAAAACAACTTGAAAATTGGCACTTTTCATCTGGGGGGATTAGGGGTTTGCTTCTTTGTATGGGGCACTTCCAGTAAATATAGCTGGAAAGCTGAAATTTGGTACACAGGTAGGTCTTGATAAGCAATTAACGAAAACAATTTTAAAACGGGCACTGGTAATCTGGAGGGACTAGGACGCGCTTTTTTTTTAAGGGGAACTTCCAGTATAGCTACAAAGCTAAAATTTGGTACACAGGAATGCATTGTTGAGCAAACAACCAGAAAAATCTTAAAACAGACAATTTTTATCCGGGGGGGTCAAGGGCGCCCATTATTTGTATGGGACACTTCCACTATAGCCAGAAAGCTGAAATTTGGTATACAGGTAGGTCTTGATGAGAAAGTACAAAGAAGGATAGGATAACGGAAATTTGTCATCTAGAAATTATTGTATGGGTACTTATTTTATCAAATAAAAGCTTAGAAATAAATTAAGTAAAGTGCGACTTTGGCTCGCACACGAAGGGTTCCGTACGAATACACATATGTATATCCGTTTTTGTTTTTGCCCCGTTTGTCATTTTTGAAGTTTTTTCGTTGCGGTTTCTTGTGTTGTTTTCGTTGTTTTTTTTTGGGTTTTTTTTTTGTTTTGGCGCTTTTTGTGATTTTTTTTTAATTTTTTTCTGACGATTTTTCGTTTTTTGCAACTTTTTTTGTTTTTTACCGATTTGTTTAGTTTTGGCGATTTTTTGGTTATGGCATTTATTTAACGTTTTCGCTTTCTGACGATATTTTAAGTTTTAGCGATTTATTTTAGTTGTGGCGATTTTTTCAGTTTTGGCGGTTTTTTAGTTTTTGGAGTTTTTTTCGGTTTTTTGTGGTTTTTTATTTTTAGCGATTTTTGTTTGTTTTGACACTTATTTCGTTTTGGCGATTTGTTTGGTTTTTGGCGTTTTTTTAGTTTTGGCGCTTTTTTGGTTCTTGCGTTTTTTTTGGTTTTTGTGATTTTTTTTCATTTTTTTGGAGATTTTTTCATTTTTTGATGATTTATTTAGTTTTAGCGATTTTTCGTTTTGAAGACTTCTTCGATTTTAGAAGTTTTTTTAGTTTTTTTTTTGAGATCTTTTCAATTATGGTGATATATTGCGTTTTAGCGTTTTTTTAATTTTGGCGCTTTTTTCCTTTAAGTGCTTTTTTCATTTTAGCGTTTTTTTCGTTTTGAAATTTTTTTAATTCTGGATTTTTTTGGTTTTAGCGTTGTTTTCAATTTCAATATTTTACCTCTTACAGCTTCCAAGATACAGCAAATTGTTTAAATTACGTAGTCAAAATTACATTAACTGATAGAATACCCTTTAATTGTTATTGTTTTAAATATCGGTGTTAATTGGTGTAGTCTATTCTACAGACTACACCAATTAACACTAAATTTGAAAATTTAAAGCGTCTATATATAAGTGTCTGCATATTACATTAGTATTTCAAGCTTTAATTTTTAGCTGCCATATATCTATTGTTGTAGCGGTCAAAGGCTTACATATCCTGTGAAAATTTCAGGTCCGTAGCTCTTACGGTTCCCGAAAAACAGCCTGTGACAGACAGACGGACAGATTGACGGACAGCGTAGCGAAAACAATAGGGTTCCTTTACACTTTTGGTGTAACGGAACCCTAAAAAGAACTGAGATCCGCACAAAAACATAAATGTGAAAATAAGGCCAAGTTCCTATCAAAAACTTTCGGCGTAAAAGTACTAATATGGGAAAAGATTATGGGAAAAATGTTGACAAGCTTACAGGTTGCCTAGAAAACAGATGGTATTGTACCTATGAAGAACTTGGTCCTTATTTTGATCTCAGTACTTTTTACGGCTGAAATTTTTGGATAGGAACTTGGCCTTATTTTCACATTTATGGTTTTGTGCGGATATAATTTACAGCTGCCATTACACTGTCTGAATTTTCGTTTGATTTCAATACGTAAAAGTGAAAAATCGAGTCTAGTATACAATTTAGAATTTTTCGTCCGACCTCAGTTGAAAATAGAACCTATTATATTTCCATCTAATATACAATATGAGTTTTAAATGTCATATTCTTAAAGTTAGATTTTAAAATCATACGTAAACTCAGAGAGTGTAAAGACGGCATAAGCGACTGACATGGTATTTTTGATGAAGTGACTTATGCCATTTTAAAAATAAGCTGCCAATATGTATATATGTATGTTTGTATATATGCATGTGTGTAGGTGCTATTGTTGGTCGATAGGTCAAATAAACTTGTCTATCCCTCCTCCAATTAAGCCTTAGAATTTTTCGACACAATTTCCAAAATTAGAAGTTTTTTTTGAGCAAACTTTAAGCTTGGTGTCGAGCTCTAAGTATTTAGGGAAGAATTTAATTTAAATGACGACGTATTTATGTCTCAAGTGCACAATGGCTAGCACAGGCGAGGGAAGTTATTTGGCTTGTCTGTGGAAATACCTAGGGGCTTTGGCATTAATCGAGCTCGCGACCTTTTGTGTGATAGGCAAGCATGGCTTTCCAAAGGAGAAGGATACTCTATCGATGCAATCGTATGAACTAATTACATGGAATAATAAGAAAAACAAATTAGCGCTATTTTTATGACAAAATAAAAAGAAAATAATGTCGATGGGCTTATGTCAGGCGAACGTTTGCCATTATATGCAGTTTGTAAAAAGGTATAGTTTTTAATATTTTTGTATTTTATACTAAGAAAACATTAAAAAAAGTTTTAAGCTATTTTAAAGGTTTTTTTATAGTCTAATAAAACCGGGCATATCCAGCCATCAGTATTGTGATATCCCATAAAAACCCTTATATTTTAGAAATTTCAGGGAACATAACATAGCTGATGTTATTATAGGACACGGTTTATAAACAACTGGACCAGATTTCAAAACACCTTTCAAATTATATCCAAAAGTATGCAAAAAATTAAAGTTTTTTTTTAGATATGGACCAGCAAATCTCACATAATAAATTTTTTTCAATGAAAAAATCAGCAAAATGCAAATAAATCTGCAGATCTGGTGGCACTGGGTATAACTTTGCGATTTTTAATTATGTCCGGGTTTTTAACATAAATAATCGTATGTGCGCGGAACTGATTTGAACAAAATATAGAATGTGCACATCTGTCAACAAATATCTTTAAAATGGTATAAGTTTTGCCAAAATCGGCTGTATAATGTGAGCATAAGCTGCAACAAAAAGAATGGTCTTGCCTATCAATTATATATGTACATTTAAAAAATTCTTTAAAGGTCCGTTTCTAAATAGAATATTTACTAATTCATTGAATTTCCGTACAGAAAATTAAAGCCATTTTTTCTGTGCCCTGGCAGCACAACTTCTTGTCCGGAAAATATTAAAATGAGTTTGTTTAAAAACAGCTAAGACAGCGCCAATGATATTGTTATAACATAAATTAAGGAAATTGACATTTGCTAATCATATTTTATCATTGAAAAGAAACTTTACGTTAAAACACCCTTTAGTATATGGACAGTAAAAAACATTGTCTGTTGTATTCATTATGCTACTGACATACATAAATAAAAAATATAATCTTCTATCTGAAGATTTATCCAAAAGTAGGCTAAATTTTATATGTGAGTGATTCTCATTCTATACGTACATTTTGTATTTTGTATTTTTTTTTTCTTTATCAATGTAGCTAAATAAAATATGAGAAGGTAAGATTCATATTATAGTTTTCGCCTCATTCAATGGATCCTGAAATAAAATTGTATTTTTCAATTTTTTTTTTTAATTTTTGTGAAAACAATGCACCACGAAAAATGAGTATAGAGTAATTCTGAGTGAGTTCAACAAATAGGTATGCTGCATAGCTTTTAAATTTAATAAAAAAAATTACGGCAATCTTGTAGGTACTAGAAACACATAACCGCTGTTTTCTCGGGAACCGTAAGAGATACGGACCTGAAATTTTCACAGAATATGCCAGTTAAAAAGTAAAGGGTGTTCTAAAGTGAGCAATAAAAATATTGAAATACTAATATAATATATAGAGACTTATAATATAATACATAGAGATATAGAGAATATAATATATAGAGACTTCCAAAGTAAGTGTTAATTGGTGTATTCTGTAGAAAAGACTTCACCAAATAACACCGATATTTAAGACCGACTTCAAAAATGAAGGAGGTTATCAATTCGTGTGTATGTTCTTTTTTTACTATTTTTTTACATTTGTACTCGCATAACTCTGTCATTTGTGAACGGATTTTTAAAATTATTTTTTTTTGTTGGAAAGGGTTTGCCTGCAGTTTGGTCCCATAATTTTTTTTTCGTAAATCGGAGGGGGAAATTTGCTCCCCGCATGCATAACTCTGTCATTTGTGAACCGATTTTCAAAATTCTTGTTTTATTTGAAAGGGTTTGACAAAAATTGGTCCCAAAATTTTTTGTCAAAAATCGGAGGGAAAAATTTGCTCCCTCCATGCATAAATCTGTCATTTGTGAACCGATTTTCTAAATTCTTGTTTTGTTTGAAAGGGTTTGACAAAAATTGGTACCAAAATTTATTTGTCGAAAACCGGAGGGGGAAATTTGCCCCCCCCCCTTCCAATCCATAACTCTGTCATTTGTGAGCTGATTTTCAAAATTATTTTTTGTTTTGCTAGCAGTTTGGCTCAATAATTCTTCTTGAAAATAGGAGGGGAGATTTTGCGCAAACCCTTTCAAACAAAAAAGAATTTTAGAAATCGGTTAAAATATAACAGAGTTATGGATTGGGGGGAGCAAATCTCGCACTCCGATTTCGACAAAAAAATGTTGGGACCAATTTTTGTCAAACCCTTTCAAACAAAACAAGAATTTTGAAAATCGGCTCACAAATGACATAGTTATTGATTTGGGGGGGTGTGGGGGAGCGCAAAATCTCCCCTCCTATTTTCAAGAAGAATTATTGAGCCAAACTGCTAGCAAAACAAAAAATAATTTTGAAAATCAGCTAACAAATGACAGTGTTATGGATTGGAAGGGGGAGGGAGGGGAGGCAAATTTCCCCCTCCGGGTTTCGACAAATAAATTTTGGGACCAATTTTTGTCAAACCCTTTCAAACAAAACAAGAATTTAGAAAATCGGTTCACAAATGACAGATTTATGCATGGAGGGAGCAAATTTTTCCCTCCGATTTTTGACAAAAAAATTTTGGGACCAATTTTTGTCAAACCCTTTCAAATAAAACAAGAATTTTGAAAATCGGCTCACAAATGACAGAGTTATGCATGCGGGGAGCAAATTTCCCCCTCCGATTTTCGAAAAAAAAAATATGGGACGAAACTGCAGGCAAACCCTTTCCAACAAAAAAAAATAATTTAAAAAATCGGTTCACAAATGACAGAGTTATGCGTGTACAAATGTAAAAAAATAGTAAAAAAAAGAACATACACACGAATTGATAACCTCCTTCATTTTTGAAGTCGGTTAAAAAGTACCAAAATTAAAAAAAAAATCGTTAAAACGCTTAGAATCACCATAACTAAAAAGATCGCCAAAAACTAAAAGAACGCAAAAAACGAAAAAAGCTGTCGAAACGAAAAAAAATCACTAAAACCTAAAAAACCGCTAAAACTAAAAATATCGTCAAGAAACGAAAAAAATTGCCAAAAATGGATAAAAATCACCAAAACGAAAAAAAGCGCAAAAACAAATAAGGGCCAAAACTAAAAAAAAATCGGTAAAAACCAAAAAAATTGCCCAAACGAAAAAAGTGTCAAAACGAAAAAAAAGTTGCTAAACTGAAAAATCACCAAAGACCGAAAAAAGCGCCAAAACTGTCAAAAAGCGCCATAACTAAAATAAATCGGTAAAACTAAATATATCGACAAAAAGCGAAAAAATGTTTAAACAAAAAATACGCCAAAAAGAAAAAAATCACCACCAGACTAAAAAAATCCTCAAAAAAAATTTTAAAACAAACAAAATATTGCAAAAAAATAACACCAAAATGAAAAAAGCGACAAAACCAAAAAAAAAATCGCTAAATCAAAAAAAAACTTCAAAAATAAAAAAACTATAACGAAAATAATTTAACGAAAAAGCAAAATGAAAAAATTGCCAAAATGAAATAAGGGCCAAAACGAATAGGAATATATTTGTATTCGCACGGAGCCCTTCGTGTGCGAGCTAAAGTCGCACTTTACTTAATTTTTATTTGTTATTGTATATATCAGTGATGCTATTAGGATACGAAAGATACATTTTTCGTATCTTTTGATGACTTTAGGTACAATGTATAATCCTGACATTTTTCGTATCTTTTGAATCTGTACGCAAAATGTACAGAAATAAAATATTAAACTTTCCGTCTCTGATAAAGTTTTTTAAAGTTATCATTTCGTTATGAATACTAAAAAACGCCTTTACTAGTATATTGATTTTTACAAAAATGAATTTGTTTTGACAACATCCAAAGATAGTTACATATAATTAATTTTCAAGTTTGCTACAGTATTTTTAAAAATTACATACCTAATATTTATGACTTAAATAAATACAAAAATGAACTTATATGATATCATTTTCTTTACAATATTCATTAAATATGAAATCAAAATGTTATGTTATGTTTGCGCGAAGTGATCGTAAGCGACATTTTGTAAAAAACAATTTTTTTTTATTGAAATCAAAATAGCAAAATTTTTGATAACTTTTGAAATCTATACAATTTTATCGTAAGCGACAGTTTATGAATATAAATCATGTTTAAATACAATAAAAAACCCTCCTCCTGAAAATTTCATTTTTGTCGCTTACGATCATTTGGCGCTAACGGATTTTCGAATTTTTTTCAAAATAAATCTTTTTGGGAAAAAAATTTATCTTTTTGGAAACTAAAATGTATCTTTCTCGAAATTTCACTGGCAACACTGGTATATATTCTCATTATTGGCCACCCGAAGTAAATTTTTTTTTTTAACAATTTCATACATTTTTATAATTGCTCTAGCTTTTTAAGTAGAAAAGATATTGAAACGATTATTGCTTTGTTTTATAGGGCATTAATTATCATTTAATATTGCAATGCAAAGCTGAGCTGTAATAATTATATGACCGAAAAGTGGCCACTTGAAAATTAAACAGTTTTTTCTTATTTTATTGATTTTTCAATTGAACCCTGTGTGAGCAATGTTGAACATAAAAAGTATAGATTTTTTTTTGTGACTCAGCCTTAAGAATTATGAAACTGAGACCACCTTATTGAAACACACGGTAAACTATAGGGTGTCAAAGTTGTCTATATCGGGCATGATCAACTTTGTTGGCCTCATAACTTTTACAAATATTATCCGATTTCAATGAATTTGGACATATTGTAAAGGTTATTAAGAAACAAAGAATATATGTACAATTTGTTTTATTAATATTCCTAATATATTCAGAGATATTTTAAAAATTTAGTTTTTTGGTCGTAACTTTGTTCCTGATTTCGTAAATATCTCCGTTAATAGCATAGCCAAAATTCTCTAAAAAATATCTTATGATTTTAAACAAAATCTTTGATAATACGCGGAAGAAATTTTTAAGTTATTTCAATTCATGTGGTCGTGAATTCTTTACTATTTATTAAACAAAACATGGCAATACTCTTATATTTAAACAAAATTTAACGATATATTGAAAGGGAATTTTTTACAAATTTTAATTCCAAAAAAACGTGACGAAAATGCGAATTTCCCATTTTTAGAGCGAAGCTGTAGACGCATGAGTAATATGATAGAACATACCATCATATTACTCATATATCTCATGCGTCGGCCAAAGAAAAAAAACAGGAAATTCGTATTTTCTTCACGGTTTTTTTAATTCAATGCCTGTTCCGCAATGCCGCCAAGTCGATATTGAAAACAAAAACAAATTAAAATTTTTTATTATTGTTTTCAATATAAATATGCCGACATCGTGGAACAGGCAGTAAAAATTCGTAAAAAATGCCGGTTCAATATATGGTTGAAATTGTTTAAATATAAGAGTATCGCTATGTTTTTAGCCCCCGACCAAAAAAGAGGGGTGTTTCATATAAGTTTGTAGTGTGTGTCTGTGTATCTGTATGTTTGTACACGTCATCGTACAGCCTAAACGGCTGGGCCAATTTTGATTTAGTTTTCTATGTTTAAAAGGTGACTTAATCGCTCTTAGCTGTGTTTGAAGAAAATCGGTCCAGCCGTTTAGAGTATATCACATATTTTCTAGATCAATCCTCTTGAATCTGCTACCAAATCGCTACCAAACTGCCAGATCGATTTTCATTTAGTAAATTTTGTTTGAAAGGTGACTTGATCCAAATTCTTCTAAACTATGGTTGGTCCAGCCGTCTTAAAGTTATCATCTATTTCCTTTAAGGGTTTTTAACATTTTTAATTTAATTTTATTAATAAATAGTACAGAAATAAAAATAAAAAAAAATTGAGCTCGGTACGGTCTCTTT
This sequence comes from Panzeria rudis, assembly GCA_956483635.1. NCBI lineage: Eukaryota > Metazoa > Arthropoda > Insecta > Diptera > Tachinidae > Panzeria > Panzeria rudis. The sequence goes on along the minus strand of OY101449.1, from coordinate 46,038,986 downwards.
GCATGCAGGCAAAAAAAATAGTATTCTGAAAATTTGACTAATTTTAGCAAATCTGCTCTCATGGCCACATTTTTAGCCAGATAAATTATATAAAATGTATCTAATAGAATTTGTAAAGAAATTTGAAAAACTCGATGGATTTTTTTTCTTAAGTGATTAATTTAGAATTTCGTAGAAAAATTCGCTATATTCGTCCAGCGGTACATACATAGTGCATGCCTTAATCGATTTAAAATTTCAACTGCAGTAATTTTTTAATCTGTTCTTTTGAAATATTGAAAAGAAAAAATTTATATTTTTCGAAAAATTTTGAGAAGGAACGTCCAACAATTACTCTCTATTTTTGTAAAAATTTTGCAATTTTTCACCCTCATTTCCTACTTTTAAAACAATCTTAAAACAACAAATCAATGGAATGATTTTATTATATACTGAATGCGCTGATCTGTGTGTTCAGCAATAAATGCTCTTAAGTCGGATATCGCGAACAAATGTGATGCAATACGTAAGCAGGCTTGTAAGCTATACCAACAAAACTCTCCTTTACAAACCTGCTTATGACGAAGCAGTAGTTTTTGCCGGTCGTCCCAGGACGTAAAATGTATCAGAAAAATTTTCAAATTTCAATAATTTCTTTAGAATATCCCCAGGAAATTTTTTTCAGAGGTGGTACAAAATTCTGTCAGACATTTTGACAAAGATTTTAGAAATTCCTCAGCCAAAGAGGTGCGCTTGTTTGTCAACCACTTGGGCATATTTTCTGACCGACCCCCGAATTCGGCAAAAAAAGAAAAGTTTTCTGGGTGCATACGTATTAAATCAATCAGTGATGAGTAAATAAAAATATCGATATATCATTTTTATTATCGATGTTTTTTAACGTCGATATTTATCGTAGATTAGATTCTATTACAAATCAATCCGAAAAGTCCTATATATCAACAACAGAGACGTTTTCGAAATCAAGGAAAAAAAGTTAATATGAGTGAATATATTAGACAAATATTTACAAGCAACCCAATCAGCAAAATGGAGGTGGAATCTGCAATACAATCACTGCGGAATAAAAAAGCATGTGGCCCCGATGAAATCCCGTCCGAAATTTTGAAACTAATAGATGACGAAAATATCCAACTTTTTCTAGAGGTGTTTAACCATATTTACGATTCGGGCCAATACCCTCAAGACTGGCTGCAATCGACATTCATCACCATTCCAAAGAAAAGCCAACCAAAACAGTGCAGTGATTATAGACTTATAAGTCTAATGAGTGACGCCATAAAAATATTCCCTGGAATAATTCACTCTCGAATTTATAAAGAATTCGCAGAGGTAATGGGAAACTTGGAATTTGGATTTAGAGAAGGCATGGGTACAAGGGAAGTACTGTTTTCTATACAAGTATTAATACAGAAATGCAGAAACGTACAAAAAGATGTTTTTCTATGTTTCGTTGATTACGAAAAGGGCTTCGACACTGTACAGCATAATAAAATGATAGTAATCCTTATGTCTATCGGCATAAGCGGCAAAGAAATACAATGTATTAAGAACTTATATTGGAATCAAACTGCACAAGTCGATAGGAGAACTAACCGATATTATCATCATATCCAGAGGGGTCAGACAGGGTTGTATACCATCACCATTATTATTCAACATCTATTCCGCAAAAATATTTCAAGAATCTCTTTCTAATGTTAGTAAAGGTATATACATAAGTGGTACGTTCGTTAACAACGTCAGATATGCCGATGATACCACTTTAATGGTTGATAGTATGTCTGGACTGCAAGATCTTCTGAACAGACTAACTACATGTAGCGAAAAATAGGAATTAAAAATTAATATTAAAAAAACTAAATAAGTGGTCGTAAGTAAAACAAATAATAACACTACAGCCACATTACAAATAAATAATGCAAACGTCGACAGAGTACAAAATTTCAAATATCTCGGGGTCACAATTAACGAAAACTGGGACAATTCAAAGGAAATACAATGCCGAATTGAAATATTGAGAGAAGCATTTTTCAGATATCAGAAAGTACTCTGCAGCCATGACATCAATATTGAGATGAAGTTCCGCTTCATTACAACACATGTATGGTCAGTTCTGCTATATGCTTCAGAGGTATGGGCAATAAAAGTCGTAGATGTAAAGAGACTGGAAGCTTTTGAAATGTGGATTTATCGCCGTATCCTAAAAATTTTCTGGACACACTTCATACCTAATTTAACAGCTTTGACAAGGATAAAACGAGAAAGAGAGCTTGTACGAACAATAAAGAGAAGAAAAACATGATACTTGGGTCATATCATGAGAAATCCGAAAAACAAACTTCTTCCAAGCATAATTCGAGGAAACGTTAAAGGAAGACTCTCCAGAGGAAGAAAAGAAACAACATGGCTTGATAGCATACAAATGTGGACTGGTATCCGAGATGTGGGAAATCTTTTGAGCAAGGCCAGAAATAGAGATTCTTTTACAGAAATTATATTTATATATTATATTAGAATTTAATACAACACAAACCTCGAGCTAGAAGAAATTAGGCAAGATATTAATATATAAAGGTCGAAAAACTTAGGAATAATTTTTATATCAATTATGAAACATATTTAAAATTATCGCTAACATTCGGAAAACGAATATGCAAATAAAGAAGAGGATTTATCGTAGAAACACCGATATTTTCAAACATCGATATTTTTAAGAACGATGTTGCATCCCTAACCATGACATAAGGTTCATTGTGCTAAAATAATATCTTCTGCAAAAAAAGGTGCGAAAATTTATATATATTAAAAAATGCTCTAATTTGAGCCCAAGAAAGTCATGTGGGGATAAAGATAACAATCTCATATTTTCAGATAATATAAGCCAGTACTTTGTTATTATGTCCATTTACTGCCGTTTGATATGTTCACTCTATTAAAAAATGAAGGGGCGAAAAGCAAAGGAATCAACACTTAGTACCAATATCTAAACTCTACAAAAAATCAGGCCTGTACGATGGCCTGAAGAGGTGGTATGTAGTAGAAACCAGAAATATTATGTATGTATGAAAATACATGGGAACAAAAAACTTTGAAACTTAATTACTCAGAATTTTCTTTTTTGCTTTTAGCTTCCTCACACAGAAAAATTTCCATGTAAAATCGTCGAAAACCAGGGCTCAAATCGTCACATCCGTGAACGTACAACTCGTCACGTAAAAACTCAATTTTCGGATTATGACATACGTGAACGTACTGTAATCCCATACAGCTTATACGATTGACGTATAACGTAATTCATTTTAGTACGATTGCCGATACGATCACGGATGTGACGATTTGAGCCCAGGTTAATTTAACGTTTTTCGGTAGTGATTTTGCTTCATAGGTGTTTTATGTTAAATCAACATGATTTACAATAATCTTGAAAGAAAATTTTTCCTTTTGAATTAACTATATTTCATGTTGATTCAATATTCCAGTACAGTTAAATCAAAACGAAGTTGATACTGAAATAATACGAAAAATCATATTGAATCAAAATAATTTCGAGTTGAATCAACGTGAATTTGATGTTGGAATAACACAAAGAATCAAAGTTATTTCAAGCTGAAACAACGTGAATTTGATATTGAAACAACACGAAGAATCATGTTGAATTAAAGTTATATCAAGCTGAAACAACATGATTTTAATGTAGCTATTTTATTAATTATTTTACTTACGTGATAGTCATCAGAAAATTTTGCGTTGTAGCTGACTGCCCCAGCCAAGATTTGAAGTCGTGCCACCTGCATGATAGTCCACGCGCTAACAACTGCAGCCACAACAGCTTCAAACTTTTCTTTACTTATACACTAAATAAATACCATCGTATGTAAAATGCATTTCATTTTAATTCAACATGATTTAAATGATTATTTAACATAAAACTTATTTGAAATTAAAGTTATAGTCATGTCGATTGAAAATGAAACTTAACGTTTATAACAAAATTGTTTTAACGCTGATTTAAGGTTAGATTAATTATTTTCCGTTTAAAATTAATATGAAACAATGGTAATTTTAAATCAGCAGCAGTACATTTTCGCTGGTAATTCGTTTTTTGTCGTCTACATAGACGACACATGTAAGAATAAACAACAACAAGTCACACAACTAAGCAGAACAGTGAATTGTAGCAATGAACAAAGCAAATAAACACTAACATACTCAAACGATAAATTATTTCTAGTAAATTTAATACGATTTCCAATCAAAATTGCGGCATGTGGAGTTTACATTCCTTTATTTCTGTGTGCTCAAATATGATTTTTTTAAAGTGCTATTTTTATGAAAAATAACGGTCCCAAAACAGATGTGGGGATACAGACTAAAATCTGAAATTTTTGGAATATATTGCTTATACTTTGTCCGTAATGTCCACTTAGTAGATAATAATCTGTTATTTTCATTTGTTCACGAAATATAATTTTTTAAGTGCTGCTCTTGGGAAAACGTGAAAGCCAAATATGAGGCAAATAAAAAGGGCTCAAAAATACATATTTTTTTAGTTTATTTTCACTTAAAAAATCATATCTTGTAAACAAATTAAAATAGCACATTGTCACTTAGTGCACATAATGGACAAAGTATAGGCTATATATACCATTTTTACCTGTATCCCCACATTGGTTTTTGGGCCTGTTGTTTTTCATAAAATTTGCACTTTTAAGAAAATCATATTTCGTAATAGAGTTAAATTATCAAAGCGGCACTAAATGGACATAATAACAAAGTACTGGCCTATATTTTCAGAAAATATCAGATTTTTATCTGTACCCCACATGGCAAAATACATAAGAGCACTGTTGATGGAAGTATAGCGGCTTCCGAAAGTAGCGCTGCTATGTTCTACTGTGTTGCTATCCAAAAATTTTGGGTGTTAACGGTAAGTACTGAGATCGAAATGAGGACCAAGTTCCTGATAGGTAAAATATCATCTCATTTCTATGTAACGTGCTAACTTGGCAGCACTTTCCCCATAATTCTTCCCAATATTGGAAAGGTAAATAATAGTGCCAAGCTAACAGGTTGCCGAGAAATGATATGGTATTGTACCTATCAAGAACTTGATTCTCATTTTGATCTCAGTACTTTAAACGGCTGAAATTTTTTGGTAGGAACTTCCCCTTATATACCTAACCATCGCTAAAATATCCTACAATTTCTTAATTCCCAATTATAGTGCCCCTTATATGCGGCATGCCTCACCGTTACGTGATTAGCACAATGCTTTTTCTTTTACTAAAACGAGCAGTTCCAGGAGGTTTTACAATGAAAATGCGAAAAAAAATTTAGGTCACATAAATTAGGGAAACCCCAGTGCACAGATTTACAAATATTCTTCTTCTTGTTTATTTCTTGAAATTCACACAACTGAAGAGCCAAATAGAATACGCAAGCGGCTTGTCAAATATGAAAGAAATTAATATTTGTACAATCCTGTTGTGTAATCTATGACAGTGTTTTCGTGTTTGGTAAGCGGCTTAGCAAGCTGTTTGAGGAAAAATCAAATAAATTTGATATTTGATGAATTTGTGGCAAGATGATTATGTGTGGCAAGATGATTGTGTACACTCATAGAAAAGGGTATCATTGCATTGATAACGCCATATAAGAATTCTGACATCAGTGATATGACAAATGTCATCAATACAACGAAAACTAACATCAATGTGATGGCGAACGTCGTTATAGAATTTTGTCATAGCTTAAGTGTCATCAATGCTATGATTGGAATGGCATTAATACGAAGTCACTTATTATATATTATTAAATTGTAAAATATGTATAAGAGAAATAAGTAAACAATGTTATAATGTTTGTAGTTTGTATTTTAAAATAAATGTTATGATCTTAGTTTTTACTTTTGTATTTAAACGAATTTTTAAAAAGTTAAACAACATGACATTGCATTGATGTACACGTATCATCATTACTATGACAGATAAAATACGCAAGACCTTTTTAAAACTAAGCCAGTACAGCATACATACACAAGAAAAACGTGGAAACAAGCGATAGTATGACACCTTTTCATCATATTGATGTGACATAGTCATCACATGTGTCATCAATATCAAATAAAATGAGCGCGAAGAGAGTAAAGTGCGGAAAAACAACAAAAACATACTCTTGAAACAAATGAAATAAAATAAGTTGTGGCAGACAACTATTCTGTTTATTTTTTCTAGATCAGTTGCGTTTTTAAAGTTAATTAACTAGTACTGCGTGGTAATCTTGTGAGTGAAATTTATAAGTATAAATATATACATACATATTTTTAATTATTAAGTTAATTTGATTACACTTTTTTCTTTTTGTTTGTTTTTAAAGTTACTTTGTATATTCATTTTTGTTGTTATTTCCTACTACTTGTGGAGAAAAAGAAAAAAAAGTGTAATTATATTAACTTAATAAATAGCAAAGCAAAAGTGTGACAGGTGATGTAAAAGTTGACATCACAATGATGTAAAGTGCCATTGGGTCAAAAATGAAGACACTTGACATAGTATTGAGGTCAAATTACATCAGCGTTATGACGGGGTTTCTATCAGCGACATCATATTGATGACATTTTGACATACAATTGATGTCAATACGTCCTTTCTCGGATGTCGGTGTGACATTGCATTGATGATAGATTTGTCATCATTGGTATTGATGACCACCTGATGTAAAGGTTAACATCACCATGATGTTAAGTGCCATTGGGTCAAAAATGAAGACACTTGACATAGCATTGATGGCAGATTACATCAGGGTTATGACGCTTTTTCTATCAGTGTAGTGTTTGTGAAATTGGTTCATTTGCAACAAAATTTCCTCAGAGTGAGTTCGTCGTGGAAAATTAAAATTTATATTAGTGATTTTAGTGAAAAATCTATGCATGTGCGAACTAGTTATGTGTAGTGTGCAAATGAGAAAATATGGCAAACCGCTTGCGTCGCTTATTTTACCCTTAACATATACCAATACAAAAACAACAAGAATTTGTTGTCGACGATGGATGTCAAACTCCATATAAAATATGAAGTTCATTCTACATCACAAGGCCAATATAATTCGACCATGCTACCACCTTATGAAATTAATTCGCCTTAATTGCATGTTTCAGTAAATGTTGTTGAAAAAATCAACAATAAAAGCTCGTCTAAGTTTTAATATAGTAAAAACTAATAAAATATACAAATCGAAGAGTATTCGACTAGGCCATTTTTTAATTAAAAAAACCAAGACTATTCAACATTCGAAAAATCAACATTTAAAAAAACCGACAACCGATTTGCGGAAAAAACAGTTTACAAACCGGTTTAAAATCCGAGTCGGTAACTCTAGCACGTATGCACATTGAAAAAATTAAGTTGATCTTAACTTTTCCTTTGTTCCTTGGAATATTAATCACGCCCAATTATTTCTGAATATAACGTTACGAAACTTACCCTAATAATCAATTTGGATTCCTGTCAAAAGTAATTTCAAATAACTTTTTGTAGCAAAATACTACCTACCTAATACACCTAATACAATTTTCGAAAATATAACAACTCACAGAAGCAAACTTTTTCCAAAGAAACCCAGAAATTTGTAAACAGATATATAATGCTCTTTTTATCGTTTCTACCCTTCAGCTGCTCTTAACTTTTTTAACTTCCTAAAATGTATACATAAATTATATACAAAGAATTTTTTACGTAAAGCTAAGTACACAGAAAAAATTATAATCGGTTTTTTTTCAATTAAATCTATTGTTTGGTATAGTCTGGAAATTTAATTATGTTGTTAATTGATTCAATTAATTTTTCAATTAAGAAAGTAAAATAAACTAAAAAAATACTATTAATTATTAATTGATTTTTAATTAATATTTTATTAGTATATTAATTAGTCCAATCAATTATTTGATTGATTCAATCACTTGATTGAATATTTGCTGCTAACAGGTATATACTGAAAAAAAAATAGCAGCTAAAATTTTTCTAAACACAGTGAAGTTCGCTTATAACATTCACCGGCGATGGCGAATATTTTTGTTTGCATAGAAGTTATTACCCTAAAAGCAAACTTGGGAGAGTGTATGCTTCTCCTGTATCAGACATGTTACATTATTTTCAATTATGTAAGATAATTCATTTAATTAATATATTAATATTTAGTCAATTCATTTTTTTGATTAATTTAATTAAAGAATTGTTTAATATTCTGTATTTTATTAATTATTTATTTAGTCAAATCTACAATTACCATTAATTAGAAAAAAAATCTTTTTTTGCAATACCGATAATTGGTATCATCATTTTAGTGATAGGTGCAAAATTAAACAATTTTTTGTTTGTTTTAACAATTTTAGTAATTGAAACCATTTTTTAATTTTTTCTGTGTACTCTGTTCAAATTTGCGAAAAATGTTGGCCTACATTAGTTTTTTCATACGAAAAATATGACAAGTAACCAATTATAATAGCCCTTGAAAGTATGCTGCAATTGTATATGCTCCCAATGTGTTTGTTGCAAATTCCACACGAAAAAAGTGGTGCTTATATTATTTCGCATGAAGACTCAAAATGTTGTAGATACATTTCACATGTTTTTAAAAAAAATAAACAAGAGTACTACTTCTGGAACAAATTTTCATGAGTAATTCGTGGCAATTTTTTATATGAACTTTTGACAGCAGTTCGCACGAAATGATGAACACAGTACCATGCTTAACGCTTAATACACTATTATACCAATGCAATTTTTAATTCCGGCACAATGCATTGCAAGAGTAGGGGCCATCCCCCAAGCGCTGGTCTTATATAAAAAAACATATATATATTTTCAGAACACCAAAGACTTTATTTTGAATTCAATACAATTCAGATGTATAATCTTCGATGTATTTGAACATAACCTCCTTAGGTATTCACTAAAAGTTTTTATTATATTAAAAAAATATGGATAACACTCAATACGTTCTTTTTTTGGGATACAAACGATGATTGATTGTTGAATCGTTTTGCAGTACAATACTATATTTAGCAAAGTTCATAGAACTTTTATTGTATGTTGTTAATGGAGTTTCAATAATTAAACTCAGTAATGAAGCGTACTAAAAAAGCGCAACGCTCAATACAGACTGTGGACAAGAACAGTTTAAAAAACATTATTATTTCAACTATTTTTTAAAAAGTTTGATGTGTAAAATGAGAGAAGCAAATGCAAATATTCTTAAACCGTCATAAATTTAATTACGTTTTTGGAAAAATTTGTAGTTTCTTAATGTGGAAAATCAACAGCAGCTCTTTTTTACGATATGACAAAAGTATGCACGGTGTTGTCATATCGCAGTGTTCTCATATCGTAAAAACCTTACGATATGGCAACACAGTATGTCATATCGAGAGCTAAAAATGCCATCGCTGGTCATCAGCATGCATTACGGACATGCACTTTTTTATGAAGATAATAAAATCATTATTTTCGTTTTTAGCACATAATGACAGTCTTACACAAAAACCAAACTTGTTAACATTTATTTATAATCCATTAAGTCATGCTACGCAGTTTTCATTTTAAAATGTATGCCTTTATTCTATGAAATATTTTACTTAACTTTCAACAGACACGAACAAAACATTTGAAATGAGAATCAGCCATGTGCTATGTATTTAAATTTTAATAGACATTTTTTTCGAAAAAGTAGAGTAAAACTTATTTGCATAAAATAATTGTGAGACTTCGATAAGTAGAGTTTGTATTTTATTACTTGTTTTAGTTTTTCCTCATTTCATAGTCTGTCAATATTTGATTTAAAAAAATACATTGCATTCATTCAACAGCAGCCAGCAATTTGGCTCAACTTTTATTATAGGAATATTCTTTTATGAGTATAAGGCATATAAATATGATAATTTAATTTTTTTTATACCACAGATTAAAGATGTAAATGGAAGTTGTTGTTTTTAGCATGTATAAAGCAGCATTGCTTTAACAAATCCTTGGTCGAACAATAATTTAATGTTTACTTTTATACCCTGGATTTACTACTATTATTATTATTTTTTCAATTTTATTAATTACATGTCAATGTGAAAAAAGCGACCAAAAGTCACGAATCTTATAAACAAAAATAAAGAACCGTGTTGTCTCAAGCTGTAATAAAAGTAATGGTTTTCGATGGATAAGAACATTAACGGCTGTCAAGCTGTTTGCTATTGTCATTACAGGCCACTCTATTGTGAATATATAACCGCAACAAATAAATCTTTAATCCTAACCCTCAACAAATAAATCTTTATCTATACATCTAAATAAAATTGTAAAAGAGGCGTTCCTTTACATGAAATATTTTTTGAAAATTTTATGGTGTTTTAAACAGTAATCGATGTGGAACGCAAAATACCAACTTTTGGAATTTATGTGTATCTGACTTTCTGTCTGTCCGTCTGCCCGAATACGCATCCCGCAAAAACCACTAAAGGGATTTTTATGAAATTTGTTATGGAGGTACTTTAGAGTTCTGGTTCAAACTTAACGTACTTTTTACCGTGATAAAATATCTCATTTCGAAGTTAAATTAGAAAAAAAAACAAAAATACAAAAAACTTAATTTTACTAATCGGTATAAATGTTGCTGGTAATTAGAAAAAAATGTTGTTTTAGTTGGTAGAACTGTTTTTTTTTTTTTTTTTTTTTTTTTTGATTACGGGAAACTTAAATCAATCTAATAAACTTTACATAATATTTTACGGACTTAAGCAAAATTTAAGCGCGCGAAACGGGCGGGATCATCTAGTTTAAAAAAATTGGGAGATTATCTCAAATCATAAATTTAATAAATGCTTTAATATAGATTTAAGCTTTTAATATGCCATATAAATGATTTTATTGTCACCCATTAATTGTATTAAGGTGTAGAAAAATAAAATAAAATAGATCATATGGAATATAAATTGTTTGTTGGGGTTTGTATAACTTTCTAAGCCTACTATGCTTATTTTATTCTTTTGTGATATTCAAAAATTATTATTTGTAAATTCTCAAATGGTTATTGAAAGTCTGTGAGAGGTTCGAAACTTTTCAAAAGTATCGTTAAAGTCTACTGATGATTTTGTACAGCACCAATGAATTGCATTGCTTAACTATCAACAAATAAATCTTGATTTTAAAAAAATTTGAGAGAATATATCAAATAATATATTATTTATATTATATTGTATATTATAAAATATTAAAGGTGTTGCTTATTTTTCTTTATTCGTAATTAAATAGTTTTTAATGTCGGGTCTTTTACCATTATGCATAGAGGATAGCCACCTGTTTGTGGAAAATAGCAAGATTTTATTAATGTTACAGTAGTGCTGCTAACTCTTGGAAGGACAAAACACACTATAAACAGCTAAAATCCAAATGAAGTTCAAAAATAACAAATAAAATTGTAAAAATACTTGCAAGGAAATTTCTGTGTATATATCAAAAGTTACGAAATGGAAAAACGGTGAAGAGTGATTAAATTCAGTAAAAAGGAATTTATAATATTTTACTTCTTTCTTGATTATAGAGTGATCAAACATTTTATCGATCTAAAACACAATTTCAAATTTGACTTATTAGGCTGAAAGGACCTCTAAATCCGGAAAATAAGTTTTGTCCTTAAATATAAAAAAAAAATAATTTCACTCACAGTGGGGCAGAATCGAAATATTTGTAACATAACTCAGGCGTGGTGGGTGGTCCATGTATAAGAAATTTCAACCTGTATCTTCCTTGCAAGTTACACAGGTGCTTTCTAGGTTCACTCAGGCGCGGTGGGGAATGCCCAATCTTACATGGTGTTGAGAGCTCCATCATCTTAGACACTTCTGTGAGTCATCATCACACGTCACCTATCTACTTGAGCAATAAAATTGGTTTGAAAAAAAATTGTTTTTCGACCCCTTAAATAAAAATATGAGGAATATAAAGAGTTTAATGTGCTAAATTAAAATCCGTTTTCAGTTTTTTCTATCACGTACAGATTTTTCTTAATGGGCATGACTAATATTGCCAATAGGTACATCAGTATATTCTGATCGACAAAAAGCCCAAAAATACACAGAGAAAAAACTAAATTTCATTTTCAGCAAAGAAATTCAATGAATTAGTAAATATTTTGTCTAGAAATTTATAAATACAGACAAAAATATCTCAACAATTTCATTGAAAAAAACCTTTTTTTTTCAGTTAACAAATTGTCCAAATCTATAAAACAATTTGTATAAAAATATTCTAAGCAAAATATATACTGAATAAAACAAAAATATTTTCTATAAATTTTCTGTAAATTGTTTTAATATTTTTATGTTTTAATAATAGCATCATCATCCATTAAGCATATATATATATATATGCAATTTCACTTTGTTAAATGTGTTCAACTTCGCATGTTTATCTAAAGACTTTAAAAAAATTAATGAGAATTAACGCAAAAACATTAACGAATTGATCCACTGTTGTTGTTATTTATGTGTATGGGGCTATTCACATATAACGTAACGCTATTTTCTGCTTTTTTACAACCCCCTCCCCCCTCGTACCGCAATATATACAATTTGCAATATAATTTATTTAATCCGTAATAAATCCTTAACGCCCTCCCCACCCGCACAATATGCGAATAGACCCTATGTCGTCATCCGGGTTGTTTTTACGACACAGAAAACTAGTTTTTGGTGTTGTTTTAGGTGTTTGAATTCTAAATAAAAGTCAAACAAAAAATTCACTGATTTAGTAAAGAACACTGGCTGAAATTAAATTTTATTTTAGACAAACTTTTGTTTGAAAATGTTTTGTTGACAATTTTTTCTCTGCATGACAAAATTACCTTCAAACTTTCTTGAAACAAACTTTTGTTTGAAAATGTTTTGTTGACAATTTTTTCTCTGCATGACAAAATTACCTTCAAACTTTCTTGATTTGAGGGGCTTAGTGCAATAACTGGGTACGCCACAAAAACAAAATATTGAATAAATCGACTTTTAAGTTTAAAAAATTTATAATTATATAGTTTTTGGAATTTTCTACTTCCAAAAATATTTTCAAAATAATAGAATTTATTGAAAAATTTCTCTAGGAAATGAGCACATAAAACCAATTTTTGATTTCATTTGGCCTACTGTTAGCTGGAGTTTTCGAAAAAGTTATTTTTACAGATGATTGTAAATTCAATTTGTTTGGAAGTCAAGGTCGTACAAAAGTCTGCCGGAAACGGAATAATGCCCGTAAAAATAAAATGATTTCAACTATGAGTCATGGGTGTAGCACTCATTAATGTAGCCACAAATTATAACCAAAAAAATGTAAAACAAAATGTGGCTAACATAAAATTTAATTTTCAATAAATGTTCTTCACTACATCAGTTATTTTTTGTCTGACTATTATTAAGAACGTAAACACCAAAACCTACAACAAAACCCCCTTTTCTGTGTCGTAAAAAACAGCCACCATGCCGACATACACATAAATAACAACAACAACAATGATAACAAAAGGAATGCGAGGTCGAAATTCATATAATTAGTATATATCAAACGTAAATTGTAACAAGTTTGTTTACTGAAGATGTCTGGGCGAATCAATTCATTATTTGTTATTGCATTAATTCTTATTAACTTTTTAGAGTCTTTAGATAAACATACCGAGTTGGACATATTTAACAAAGTGAAATTTTATAGCTTTCATGGATGAAGATATAATTATTTAAAACTTAAAAATATTAAAAAAAGTTTTTATTGACTCAGACAAAAAGTTTGTTTGATATGCTACAAAAAACCCAGTAAATATTTTTGTTTAACTCAGTAAACTATTTTGTTTAGAATATTTGTGTATTTTTGAAAAAAATGTTATAAATGCAGACAATTAATTTAATATATTACTGAAAATGCAGTAAATATTTTTGTTTGATTCAGTTAATTATTTTGTTCAGAATTTTTAAATATTTTTAGACAATTTGTTTTATCGATTTGGAGAATTTCTTACTGGAAACCTAATTTTTTTCAATGAAATTATTGAGACATTTTCGTCTGCATTTAAAAATTTTATTGTAGTTCCGTTTCTAGACAAAATATTTACTAACTTATTGATTGTCTTTACTGAAAATGATATAAAATTTTTTCTGTATAAAGCCAAAATAAGTGTAATATTTTGAGTTTTCGAGGGTCGCTAGAGCGATTCCGTGGTTGGCATAGCGCATATCTACGGCGAGGGTGCCAACGTAATCGTTTGGAGAGAAATAGGAGCAGCTGGTGTTACGAATTTAGCTTTTATTTATAGTACATATAATGAATCCATATCATTACAAGAGTATATTGGATCATAATTTACAAGCTTCGGTAGACTGGTTGGGCCTTGGACGTCATGGATCTTACAACAAGATAACGATCCGAAGCATACCGCAACTTCGGTGAAAGAGTGGTAGATTTATTATGTTCCCTGGCAGCTTTATAATCCTCCCCAATACCCAAACTTAAATCCTATAGAGCATGTTTGGGATATATTGAAGCGTTAATTAAGAAAGGAAGCCATTACTAGCAACGAATAGCTGAAACATGTTCATTTAAAAGTCTGGTCATAAATAACGCATTCTGAAACAAAAAACTTGGTGCTATCAATGGCACGTCGCTTGTTTATTAGTTTTTTTAAGAAATGTTATTTCATTATATAGTATTTCAAATGCGGTTTTCACTCTTGATGATAAAGTACCCTTGTAGATCTTGTTAATGTAGTAGATGTAGTTAAAGTATTAGTATTTACTACAGGCAACAACAAAAAGTATCGAACTTTACTTTACCGCGCTTAGGTTAAAAACCAACACAAAAAGCTGTAGTAAACACGCATGTTAAATTTACAAGGCCAAAACATTTAGGGAACTCACTCACAATGTGTATGTTAAAATTTCGAAATAGCAATATAGTTACACATTAAAATTTCATTGTGAGCAACAACACAAAGCACAGCATATTAAAGTAATAAAAGTAACGACGAAGTTTGCCGAATATTTCTCACTATTTACATGTATAGAACACGAACTCAAAGTGCACAACAAACAAAACAACAACACAAGCACGATAGCGCTTGGTACATATCAACATGCCAAAGAAAAACCAATACACTTAAACCACACACAAATTCTCTATTTAAAATATTGCCGCATTGAAAAAAAATTCTTCTTGGACGTTTAAACTTGCCATCTGGTAGTAAATTTCATTTACACACAAAACAAAAACAACAAACTTGCCAACCCATAGCAAAATACTAAAATTGAAATGTCGTTATATTAAGACACATTTTAGAACGCTGTTGTGAATTCCCTAATTGACGAAAAACCAAACAAAAAACAGCTGACCCATTAATTGTTGCTGCAAACGAAAAATATACTCTCGCTTTCTAGTGATAAATCTTAGTAAATATAGCTGAGTTATAAACTTAACACAAAGAGTGAAAACCGCTAATATGTATTTAAAATTTTGTTCAGTTAACTTTATCGTGTTTGTAAGAATTGCCGTTGTTTGCACTGAAATCAATATATTTGGTTATCAATCCAGTGCAATTAAACTGCGTATTTTCGGAGAAACGAAGTGTATTTCAACAAATGCCCGGCAAAGAGAAAACTAAATAAATGGGAGATAATTTGTTGTTTAAGTGTGTTTGTACAACCCACTGGTGTGCCATTTTTGATGTTTATTTTGATTTTTCGTGTTGTATAAATGTAATTAGCCGACAAACGTCGTGGCCCATGACCAAAAATTTCATGCCTCTGATTTAAAGTTAAGTTTCTGACTGCATATGATTTTAAATCTGTTTCATTTTTAATAGAAACTAATACTCATATAGGACGATCTTTTTTTAGACGTATACATCTTTGAATTGGTAGCACTTCTTCGATTAATAACCGATTTAACAGTTCACAGCGGCATGGCAAGCACAGTTTGACATTTTATAATGAATAGACTCACGGCAGAGAAGGGCTTTCAAATTTTTAAAATTTAAATAATTTATATAAAAGAATTGAAAAAAGTTAATGAGTAACATTAATTACCGGAAATTTAAACCTTGCAATTTTTTTATGAAAATTTCAGGAACGCCTTATAATACCAATTTTAACATTTTCTGAAAAAAATTTTTTTTTGACTGGTAGTTTTTCTGAAATTTGACGAGTGTTAGAACACACACGAATGATTTTACGTAATTTTTTTGTTAATTTGCCACCAAGATCGTGTGATTTATCATCATTGGATTATTAATAAAGTCACACGTCTACGCCTAAAAACCAAATACAATTGAACACGTTGGAAATCAACATTCGCCGACTTATTGGCAAAATACAGCCGCATATGCTGCGAAAAGTGTGTGAAAATTGGAGTTCCAGATTTCGCTATTTACGCACCAGCCGTGGGGGCCACATACCTCAAATTGTATTTAAACATTAATGTCATTTAATTTTCTATCCCCTAAAGCCATTTAGTTGATATTAAAAATATGTTTCTTCGCTTTATTTTAATTTAAAGTTCTATACCTCTAATAAAAAAACACTTTACACGCAAATATTGTTCAAAAATTGTTAACAAACGAAAAGAAATAAATAAAAAGAAAATTTAAAGTATCTTTAATAATTTCACATACCTTAAGGCGCCACTTTAAACTTTTTTAAACAAAAAAAAAAGATAACACATATATTTACTCTCTCCAAAATATGCCTAAAAATTCATTTAATATTTCGATAAAGTGTTTATTAGGTAATGTACTGTTTATGAATACGATTGTTTAGCAAAGTGTTTTAAAGTGTTTGGTACATAATTTGTACTTTAAATTGAAATTTAGATTTCTTACGAATATGGCCATGGCCGTAAGTATTTTTCTCTATTACACCATCCAAAGCATAATTGTATTTAATATTAAAAATGAGCATTACTTTATTACTCAGTGACTATAAAAAATATTTAATATATTTTTTATTCTTTTCAATTTCAGAAAATAAAGCAGAAGGTATCATAAAAATAGAAGTATAAAAAATACAGTGCGAGTGACTTTGTTGGCTAAACTGAAAAATGTATGACGTATTTCGTTTAAGGTGGCGGCTCTGTTGCTGATTTGGCAAACCATTCGGATTTGTTGAAGTAAGCTTCAGAGTAGATAAATGGCAAATTGCCGCCATACAACCATAGTTTGTAATATGCTTAATTACAAAGGCCTTCACGCTAAGACAGCTAAAAGTTACTGCAGATAAAAGGAGTAAGAAATAAATCAACCAATTAACTAAATGCTAATAAATCAATCAATCTAACAAAACTCATTGCTATAAACTGTTCCAAAGCAACTAAATTAATCAACTACAAGCATTACATCTTCCATATCTCTTCCAAAAACTGTAAACTTATTTATGCATGTATATGGCTTGATTTACAATCAAACAATGCCAACAAAACATATTTATTGCGCATCTTTAAGTGGGAGTGTAAATTAATCAGCTTTCCAAAAATGTGTTCAGAACCTTTTTGCTGCTCCTGCCTAAGTCAATGCATGAGTTAGTGTATGTGCCTAAGAGAGAGAGAGAGATCATTCATGTGCGAGGAGAGCGGAATTTATATACAAATAATTATCTATAAGAGTTGAAGATTCCAGCCATTTATCTAATAAGTCATTACAAATTTCAATGCACGCAAACGTGACATCTGATAAAGGAGGAGGTGGTGGATCATGGCGTCTGCCTCCAGACGAAACATTACAAGTACAAGACTCAAAAATCAAAGATCCAGACTTAGACCTCGATGAGGGTCATAATTGGCGATCCATAATATTTTCGCTCTTAGTGATAAGTTTTGTTATAGCTGGCATTATAACGGCCATTTATTTATTAGGGTAAGTCAGCTCCTCACATGAATGATAAGCATAATTTTATAGTATCATCTTGCTTATTTGCAGTTATGTAGATGAATTACTTTATTGGTCGGGACGACGTATGATACTTGATGAGTATTTGCAGGGAGATCTAACGCCTTCCCGATTGCAGCCCTCTTGGGTTACGACTAAAAAGTATGTTTTCCAAACGGACGATGGCGCCCTGTCCGTTTTAGATACTGCCACTAATACGGTGAGTACTTTGGCCACAAATCACACGCTACGACAACTAAATGTGCATGGCTATCAGTGCTCCCACGATCTGCGATACGTGCTATTCAGACATAACGTTAAAAAGGTATACTTTCCACTTACTCAAATACTCGTATAATTAGGAAACTAATTTAACGTTTTTTCAATTTCAGATATTCAAAAAATCATTTACGGCGTTTTACACAATATACGATGTTGAAAACGACCATCATATGCCTGTGAAACTGAAAGACTCACCCAAGGTACAGAGAACACGGTTGCAATTCGCCTCTTGGCTGGGCAACACTACCTCACTGGTAATTGTAGCCGATAATGATATTTACCTAAGACAATCACCAGCCGATGAGGAAGATTTACGAGTAACAAATTCCGGCTATCAAAACTTAATTTATAACGGCGTGCCCGACTGGTTATATCAGGGTATGTTTTTGGTTATTTCCAATAAAAAATATGTGTCTTATCTAATCTAATATACTTTCAGAGGAAATTTTCGAAGAACCAGAGGCTATTTGGTCATCACCAGATGGCTCACACTTTATGTATGCCTCGTTCAATGACAGCAACGTTGGCATGATGACTTATCCCTGGTTGGCGTCTGGTGCCGTTTTGACTGGCACTGGTATGTCAGCTGGCAGCTCATTTCCTGAAACCAAAAATGTACGTTATCCAACACCGGGTACAACAAATCCAGAAGTGCAATTATGGATAGTTGATATATCAAATTCCTCAAAAATTCATCATATCCTCCTAAAACCACCACCTTCCCTAGATGGACAGTAAGTATACGAATGCTAGGTTCGACTTTTTTTATTTTACTCTTTAAAACTATTCCAGGGATTATTATCTGACATCAGCCGGTTGGGTAACAGATGGTAATCGCCAAGTATCGGTCGTCTACATGATGAGATCCCAAAATTATAGTATAATCGCAACTTGTTTTGCCGAAGCAAATTGGGAGTGCTCAGAGGTAAGATTCAGAAAGCAAAAGCAACAGCTGTTTATCCCTTAGTAAAGTTACATTTTTTTTTTGATAAATTTATTCTATCCTCAATATTACACCGGGTCTTCACGAGACATTAACTTTGATATAACATGAGAGAGAACGTCGGCAGAACAAGAAAACTATAATGTCGAAATTTCTCTTCATGTCATACAACAGGACAACGTATTTTTAATTTTGTTAAGAGATTTCATTTGCTACAAATACTCATTGGGTTAAAATTCAATATTTTTGCGTAATTAGTAGTTTTATTTATGATTTTTCAAACAAATTTTAATTAAAAACTCAATTAAACAATTTTAGATACACAAATTCACAGAAACTTTATTAAAAATTTTGATTTTAATTTATTTCAATAAACACAAACACACAATTTATTTACATATTTTCATATTTTTTGACATTTCATATCATAAGATTGTTGTGATAATATTTATTATAACAACGCTCTCATAATAATTATTATAACATTGTGATAACACCAATTTGAAGTCTACACGTAACAGAATTCTTTCTGCGATTGAATTTGACGCTTGCTAACAGAAAAATATTTGATATTATGTCTCGTAAAGACGCTGTGTTATGAATTTACACGATGAAATATTTCGTGATAGTTTCATCATGAAACTTTTTTTATTTGCTTATTGCAAGCGCGGGAAAGCAAATGAAAGCAAATTGTTTTTTCTTTAATTCACTTTCGGACTCCTTTTACTTTTTTATTTTTATTTTAAATTGGCTGGCATGATTTTTTTGTCAGTGGCTGAAAGAGGCAGATTGTTTAGCAAGAACACCAACCCAAGATGGCGAGCCCTAGCCGGAGCAAATGCCATCATGCCAGCGCCGCCAACAATCTGGCCACATCAACACATTTGTGTTCTTTTTCCAACACCAGCTATTACAAAATTAGCTTTCATTTATAATCTAAGCTTTCATGCCATACTAGAGAAACGTAATTGAAAAGCTCAGAATAACATATATTTTTTCAATGGCTTTTCCAAGGACATATACGTACATACTAATCTTTGTTATCAGTCGATTGATCTGAATCCAAATTGGCTTACATAATTTAAATCGTAAAAGTATTTATTTATTTTGATGCTAATTTCATTTAATTCATTTTAGATCCATTCTGAAAGAGCGCCGGAAGACGAGTGGCTCGATATACTGCCACATCCGGTGTTTTCTCCGGACGGCAATAGTTTTTTAATATTAGCTAGTGTACAAGAATCCGGCACGGAACATTTTACCCATATAAAACATGTAACCATATCACAACAAAGAATATCTGTTATATCTCATGGCAGATACGAGGTCAGTCGAATTTAGCATTAAAAACTAAAACTCATAAAATCAATATTTTTAAATATTTTAGGTCTTAAAAATTCTTTGTTGGGATACTGCGAATCATTTAGTCTATTACTTGGGTACTAAGGATAAAAAGCCGGGACAAAGACATCTTTACACTGTAAGAGATCCAGTTAATGATGATAATAGAAAGTAAGTGTGCACTTAGTAAAACATATTCTTGAAGTAAATGTTTTAAATGGTAAAATAGCTCACTCGCACTATTTATAAAAAAAAAATTATATTTAAAAAACATTAGAGATTTCAGCTTTGCTTGCAGCATTGAAATATATAATATCGTTATTACATATTCCCCGCTTCAGCTTCTGGCCAAACGCTTTTCATCCTAACCCAGATTTATGTTTAAAGTTTTTTCATTTTTAGAACTGAGCCGACTTGCATAACATGCGATTTAGGCGAAGCTCTGTGGAGTAGTCGCTACTATTATCTTAACTGTTCCCATTTTGATGCCTTCATAATGCCAACGTCTTCCATTTCTACCCCACATGGAATTTCCTTTTATATACTAGAGTGCCAGGGTCCCGGATTGCCCGTATCGGGTGTTCATTTACATAAAACACATAGTCTGGAAAGAATACTTTACGATAAACGTCCATTTTATGTTGAGCGATTACAAAAGCTGGCCTTGCCCACACAACGATCGTTCGAAATACCATTGCCTCATGGCAGTAGAGCACAAGTGCAATTATTGCTTCCGCCCAGTTGGCGGGAGGAGTTGAGAGATGCAGCATTTCCTGTTATAGTAGAAGTGTAAGTAAACTGTTTTCCTTTAATAGAAAATATTAATTTATGTATATATTGTTTTCGTGTTTTAAGAAATGGCCGTCCTGGTTCTGAGTCGGTATCAGAAAAATTTCATGTAGACTGGGGCACTTATATGTCATCACGCAATGATGTTATTTATATACGTCTAGATGTTAGAGGAGCCAAGGGCCAGAGTAAACGGTCTCTATATCGGCACCTCGGGGGTGTTGAAGTTCAAGATCAAATTTCTGTGTTACGGTTAGTAATACCTCATTATGGACTTTTGTGAAAAGGAACACTTTATAAATTCATTGAATTAATCTATCTTTCAGTTATCTACTAGATACCATAGGTTTTTTAGATGAAACTCGTGTTGGTATTTGGGGCTGGGGTTATGGTGGCTATGTCACTTCGATGGTCCTGGGCACCCAACAAGATGTCTTCAAATGTGGTATAGCTGTGTCACCTATAGCCGATTGGCTTTATTATAGTAATTTATGCCATTTTTCATGCTATTATATTTTTATTGCTACTATTTTCTATTACATTTTAGACTCAGCATTCACAGAGCGTATTATGGGTCTTCCAGCTGAAAATTACAAGGGTTATGTTGAAGCAGACGCAACTCAAAGAGCACGTCTGATCAAATCACATGCATTTTTTCTAATACACGGCTTAGCCGATTCAACAGCACCTTATATACATGGCGTCCAGTTGGCAAAATCTTTAACTGACGCCAATGTCTTATATCGATATCAGGTAAAAATAACACCGCGTGACAAATTTTAATTTTTTCTATTTGGCAGAAACACTACTACATATTCATTAATCAAATGAAAAAATATAGTCAAACTGCGTGCTTCTTTTAAATAATTTTTTTTTTTTAATATTAGTATCTAATATTTTTAGCGAACTCGGTGCAGACAAGCTAATCGCTTTGCGGGTTGTATTTGTTTAAAAAAAATAAATAAATAAAAAGAAGGCTCTAAAAAATTTTATAAAAATATTTACTTCAGTTCACCTAAACAAAAATATAAAAAAATGTCCTCTTAAATATATATCCTTCCATATGCTGAAAAGGTTTCACTTAAAAATAACTATATAAGACTTCGAAATTTTATGACTTTATCTCTCTTAGTACAAAAACATTTTTTTTTAGGTTATATTTATTTATTGTATCTTCAATAAAATTGAACTAACAATAAATAATCAAATCTTAACTCTAAAATTTAAATTTTTAAGTCCAGCCAATGCCAGACAAAAATATTTGTTGGTTCTTCGGTTGTCTACGTCTCTCGTGTTCGGCTGAGAGCAAGAATGTCCCTCCTTCTCAGCCGAGTGCGGGTTCTAAAGTTAATAATGTTTCGGGCTAGGGGATTTGGCTGCAACTCAAGTTTTTTTATGTATCTTGTCACGTATTTAGAAAACACTGTCTTAACCAGCGGCACATCTAAATCTTTATGAATTCGCTATTTTTTAACATACCATGGGTCTGCTGTAATCGTACGGAGTATTTTATTTTGTTGCCTTTGAATACCATATTGGTCTTAGAATGGTGTTGTATAGAAGAGAAGTTTACAATCTAGGCTTTGAGTAGAGTTCCTTCCAATAAGCCAATTCATTTGAGCTGCTTTTAATTTCATTTGGGTGACCTTTGCATTTATGTGGGACTTCGATGTTAGACGACGATCAAGATGAACACCGAGGTATTTTACTTCAGTGTGTTGATGTATAGTTTGGTTATTTGTTTGTATACAGTCTTCGGCACAATTATTTTGACAAGAAAACAAAATCACTTATTTATTTTTAACTTTAAAAATGCTATATTGAAAATACGGAAATATTTTTATTACTAACATATTGATAATTCGAATTAAAAAAACAAAACAATAAACATTTTCCATATTAACTTAAAAGGTTGTGAATAAAATTAAATTTTGTACATTGGCATAAGTATTTTGACAAAGGAAAATTGTGAAAAAACAAGACAATGTTGAAAAAAAGTAGTGAAGTTGATTACGATTTAGTAGAAAGTAAAGCCCCCTTTGACTTGAACGACGTTTTGAAGCCGCCGTAGTACTGAATCTACCAAAGATTGAAGAACTTCAGTAGGGACCTCGTGCCAAAGAGTGGTGACTTCAGAAATGGTTTTTTTCTGGTTTTTTCAATGAAATATTTCTCTTACGTTTAATATATGCCCACACGTTCTCTATGACGTTCAAGTCCGGACTTTGAGGTGGCCAATCCAATATATTGAGTCCAATATTTCTAACGAAGTTCTTGATTAATTTACTCGTGTGACATGGAGCATTATCTTGTTGCAATACACATGATTCTCCTATCAGTTTGTCACCCAAGGGGAAAGCGTAATCATTTAAAACTTTTAAATATTGATTTTGGTTCATGGAACCAGTGATCGGTACCAAATCACAAAAGCCACTGTGTGCAATGCATCCCCAGAACATAACAGAGCCCCCACCATGGCTAACATTTTCACAAACTGGCGCAGTTTGTTTTTCTTTGAAATTGTGGAAGTCTTACATAAATCTTCTTTTTCGATGAATTGTATTGGAATGATCTTTCATCAGTCCAAAGAACTTTTCTCCAAAACTCTACTGGCTTTGGGATATATGCATTAGCAAAAGCTAAACGCTTGAGCCTGTTTTGTTTTGATATGTATGGAATATCTCTTGCTATGTAAGTCTTAAAACATGCTTCTCTCAAGCGGCGCCGAATCGTCCTCTCACTAATTGAAGTACTGGAAGACTTATTCCATTCATCTGCGGCATCTTTAGGTTTTATCTGAACGTGTGTTTTAAATTTTCGCAAGATGATTCAGTCTTCACTTAGAGTTGTTTTGCGTTTCGCGCCGGATCGCGGTAAATTTTGTAAATCGTTTTTGTTGTTAAATTTGTTTATTTGATAATAAACAGTTTACGGGATAAATTGAATTTGTTAGCTATGTCTATTACCTTGAGACCGGCATTGAACTTTGCTACTATTGAGGCTCTAACAGTATTGTTAACTCAGCCGTTTTCGCCATGTTTTCAAATCACTGATAAATCAAAATTATAAGTAAAGACACAAAAATTAATTAGAACAATTTTAGTTGACCTTCAATTGCAAAGAACACACAAGAAAACTGATATGCAGTGCATGTCAAAATACTTATGCCGAAGCGAAAGTCACTGCCTATTATGATTATTATCAGCAGTTTGAAAGTGCATAAAACAATGGACAAAATATTTTACATAAGTGTTGTTGCTGATGTGAACTTTGTTTTGAGCAAAGCTGAGGTAACGGTATCTTACGCACTTGAACGAAAAATACGCCAATAGACAAGAGAACAATTTGTCAAAATAATTGTGCCGACGACTGTAGGTGGGCAGGATTCTCTGCACAATGTAAAAGTAATGTGTAGACATTTTTGTGTGTTAATTTTTATCTACCATTGTTTTAGCCATATTTTTAACTCGGGTATATACTCTTGCAATTTTCGGGAAGCTTCTTGATGGCTTTTGTGAACACTTAGCGAATGTTGATGTGTATGTTACTGTTTACCGACAAGTCAGAGGTACCCAGTGGTAAATGAAACGAAGTACCTAGACAATAATCGATGATGTCAGGATGACGTTCTAAGCAAGCAATCTAAGTACTTCGATTGTAATGTACGCGTAATCTAATATGCCAGAATTTCGTTGTATTTCATAGAAGTTATCCCTTACATGTACAAAGTAAAAAATCGTGGCCTACTTTTGGGCTTTATTTCAATAACAAGCTCGCTTACAGTTCCAGCTATATCACACAGTAGTGACACGTACTGACATCATAGCTTACTTTTTAAGCGAGAGCGCACCGATTAAACAGCCTATGACACGGTTATGTTAAATCTAAATATGAAAATAAGCCAAAGCGTCATCACTAGCCGCTACTACATATTGCTTACATCAGCCATTACGTAATGGTTATTTTTACCACTGGGTGTATATCAGATATAGTACATGACCGATAATGCTGCATTGAGGCACTCCGGCTTCAATCGGTTACGGATGGCTCAGAAAATTACCTTCTTTAACAACAAATTTTCGCTCAGTTAAGTAGCTTTCTAAAAGCTTAAAGGTGTTTTCGGGTAGGTTTTGCTTTAGTTTATGTATTAAACCTTCGGGCCACACTTTATCAAATGCCAGAGAAACATTGATAAAGACCGCAGAACAATATTTCTTTTCCTCGTATGTTTTTCTAACCACATTCTCGATTCTATGTGTTTGTTTAATCGTGCTGTCTTGTCTACTAAAACCGAATTTGTGGTCTGAAATGCATCCAGTACCATTCAGTATGAGTGCTAGCTTACTCATAACTAGCTTTTCAAATAGTTTTGACATGTTAGCCAATAGGCTTATAGGACTATAGCATTGGTTTCCAACCGGTAGGTCGCGGCGACCTTTCTCGGCGTTCGCGAGCTGATCTAAATTAAATAGATTAAGGGTTTTTATGAAAGCGGAAGAAATGGCCTTTTGTGCAATTGCGAAAACTTGCGAGGCGTGTTTCATGAAGCCCCTTTTGAAACTGTTGTGCAACTTTTAACAGCCAACGTCAGTTTACTCCTCCAGCCGCCTTATTCCGTAATTCGCTAAAGCTAAAGCTAAATCTCGATCGCTAAAATGCTGAACAAATATAAAATTAAACATTTTTGGCGATGAGATAAAGCACTAACATTTTGGTGGATTAAATTTTTAAGGCATTCCATAATTTAGCAATACACGTTTCTAAATTGTATTCGTAGCCAAAAATTGATAAATCGACTTTATAGATTTTTAGCGATAGAGATTCAGCTTTAGAGAGTTACAGAATAGGGAGGCAGCTACTTCTTGAACTTGCCTCTGCATCACAACAACAACAATGAGTTATATGAATTTTTTTTATCACTTTGTCCTTTTTTTTCTCTATTTTCTTATATTTTCACATAAATTATTAAAAAAATATTTGTAAATTAAAATTTTTATTTGTATTTTTATGACGTTTATTTTTATTTTTCAAATGCACAAATACTCTGCAAGTTTACGAGCCTGAGCTGTATTGAAACGAATTTTCAAACATTTTTTGACAATGTTTTTACGACAGTGGACACATGCACACTTTGCAAAGGTTTTAAACGTTTTCATGAGGACCATTTTTGTTTTTTTTTAATATTTACTTTTTTTAATTCAAAAAGATAAAAAAATTTAAATTCAAAAACATAAAAGTACAACTTATATCAATGCGAACGCTGGGCTTGCTTATTTTTAATGAAATGCGAAAAATGTGGTTGCAATTGTGACACGCAAACAATCAAATCATTTTCTAAATTTAGTTTATTCCTTTTTTTGTTTTAATGATCACCATTTGTGAAAAAGTCATTTCGAACAGATAAGATGTTGAAAATTGAAGTAATATTTTAAGTGGTTTTTTAGCTAGCTCAGGGTATTCTGCCTTCCGCTTTAGCCAAAATGTAGAATTATTTTGAGATAAATATTCCACTTTGAGCATACTGTCCGCTGCCAGCTCACATAAATTTTCTTTCAAATTATTGGAAAGATCGGCGAACTCAACGCAGTTAGTTATGAATGGATTTAATACCCAGCAGTCACCATTATTTTCTTGCAGTTCTTTTGGAAAATAGTGGTATAGTTCCTTTTTTTAATTTTGCAGGCTTTCTATCATGGTAGGAGTAAAATCGCTCACCAATTCATCGGATGAAATTTCCATTGCAATACTTTCAAAGCTAGTGAAAGAATCAAATTGTAGAAGTGAAGAATCAAACTTTGAGAGCAAACACGTTGGGGGTTCGCCAGTTTTTTTTTTGAAAATCATTTTGGGGTCGCGGCTTCAAAAAGGTTGAAAACCACTGGCCTATATTCGGATGATCTTTGCCTGGCTTAGGTATCATGGTAATCAGCGAAACCTTCTATTCTGCGGGATAGTATTTGAGGCGCAAAATACCGTTGAATATAAATAGAATTGTCCTTTTTGCAGTATAGGGTAGCTCTAAGAGCATTTTATTGCTTATTTTATCAGCGCCTGTAGCTTTTTTTGGAATTTAAGCTTAGTGTTCAATCTCACGAATATTGAACCTCAAGGTAACATGTGGTATAGCGAGGACTGGTGGCAGCTCAACTATAGTATCAGACGTATTTGGAGTAAATACTTTCTGCAAGTGGTTTACAAACAGAGTACCTTTTTCAGCGTCAGTTCTTGCCCAGTCTCCATTCGAAGCTCGCAATGGAGGCTTATATATCACTGGTCTTTTGAGCTATCGGACTGCTCTCCATAGCGAATAGTCTGTTTGAGGTGTTGCGTCGACCCCATTCAGAAATTTTTGAAGAGAAGCGGTTCTTTGATACTCTAGTAGAGTTTGAAGCTGTTTAGTATATTCCTTCAGCCTTGATTTAAGCTTAGGGGATCTGTAGCGTTGCCATTCTCTAGGAACTTTTCTTCAAATAAAAGCCGTTCTACAACTGCTGAATAAATTTTATTATATCTCACCTGAAGATTTGTAGTAGTAGCATTTAGAGTCATCTATGTCAGCAGGTGTTTTTAATGGAATATTTTCTGTGCAATGAGCACTCAAATATTTTTTGTATTTCAGCCGATTAGGTTTTATACAAATTCATAACTCAATTGTTTTATAAAAATTTTATGTAGATAATTTATATATAAAAAACAACAAATAATTTTAAGACTAGAGCGATAAAAACGTAAAATGTATGTGCATTTTAGAGTTTATTTAATGTTAATATATATTTTTAAATATATTGCAAAACAATATATTAATGATTTTGAAGAAAATATTAGAAACATTGTTTCCAAGGACATCTTCTAAATTTTTGTTAAATATTTCTTCAACTTTTCTTCCATATCCTTGGCATAAAAACCAGTATATATCAATTAATCTAGAGACTAAACATAAGCGAACGGGTACTTCGGTTTTCATATCCTCATCTTTTGTTCGTTTTTAAGGACTTTAAATTTTTTGAGACTGTTTATTTCAATACTTTTATCATATTAATATGTAAATTTTTTTAGCACAATGTAGTGGTAAAATAATCCTTCAGAATGTATAAGACAGACAAAATCATAAAATTTTTAGGTCGCATAGAACATATTAAGTCTACAACATGTAATTTTTAAAAGGCTTTTTGATGAAAATTTTTAAGGATATAGAAGGATTTGTTTAAGGCACTTTTTTTGTTCAAAGCAAATGAAGGAAATATTTTTATAAAATTCTACAGAGCCTTCCCTTTTATTTGGTATTAATATTGATAAAAAATTTACATATTAATATGAAAATTAAAATTAAAATAAGCATTCTCCAAAATTAATAAGGCCCTTAAAAAGGACAAGAGATGAGGAAATGAAAAAACAAGCTCGCAGTTTATCTATGTTTAGCCTCGAGATTAATTGATATATAGTAGTGTTTCTGCCAAGAATATGGAAGAATAGTTGTAGATCAACCAAACAAACATCTAAAATATATCTTTGGAAACACTTTTTCAAATATTTCCTTCAAAATCTTTATTTGATATTTGCAAAATATATAAAAATATATATTAACTTAAAATAAACTCTAAAGTGCACACACACATTTTAAGATTTTATCGCTCTCGGCTCAAAATTAATGGTGGTACTTTATAAATTAATTTTCTTTATGCAATTTTTATAGAAATTAATTTTGTGCCGCAAAAAAAACAGTCACAGCTTTTGAACTACGAGAGATAAAATCATAGAATTTCGAAGTCTTATAGAGTTAATTAAAGGATGCAACATATATTTAAAAAAAAATTTATGAAAACTTTTAAGGATATGGAAGGATATAGTTTTAAAATTACTTCGTTTTTAATTTTTTTTCAGAGGAACTGAAGTAAATATTTTTATAAAATTCGTATAATAATAAAGTTTGCTAAAACAATATTAGGTGCTAGTATTAAAAGAAAATTATTTAAAATAAGCATTTATGAAATATGTTAAGTCTTTTAAAAAGAACAAAAGATGAGGAAAGGAAAAATTAAGTACGCAGTTTGACTATGTTTTGTCTCTAGATTAATGGATATATATATTGGCGATTCTGTCAAAAATGCTGTCACGCAGTGTAATCATGCAATATTTATGGAAAAATTTACGAAAATGTTCTTTTATAAAAGATCCTTTTGTAAATTTTATTAAAATATTTCTTCTCAAATTTATTTGTAAAGGTACCTTATTTAAAGTGTAATTATTAAACAAACAAAAATGTACAAAAAAAGTACAAATAAAAGTACATTTGTGCACTGTTTTGGGTGTTGTGCATAACACAGTACAATAAAAAACCAGTACATGTACTGCTAAATACAGTACGTCTGGCACCCCTATTTATAACTAAGTTCCTATTCGCAGACTTCAGAACCGGAACAATTGTAGTAAGCTTCCACTTTTGAATAAAGAAAGCTTCCCTTAATGAAAGATTGAAAATAATTTTTAATGGTAGTAAGAAAGAAAAAAATATTTTTTTTAAAAGAAAGGCACAAATACCATCAATATCGGACTTATAGAAATTAGAAAGTTTTGAGATACCAGTACGAACATTTTCTTCCGTGATCTGTGAAGAACCAAAATCAAAAAAAAGGTGCAACACTATCAAGATTATAACCAATGTGATAATGTTCACTACTAAAATTGCTTTGAAAATATTTTGCAAATAAATCAAGAGAACCTTTTAGGGTAGGTTCCAAAAGCATTTGGTATTAAGTTTAATGGAATTATTTATACGCAAAATATATTGATTATATAAAAACTCATTTAAAAAATTTAATTCTTGTTTATAGTGTAGACAATTTTGTTTGTCCGAAGCACTATTGAGTTTTCGAAATTTCTTATAAAACTTATTTCTACGATTTTTCAACTTTTTTTTTAAACTTTGGTGTACTAAAATAGTTTATAAATTTTGAGCTTAGATAATAGGATATTTGCACGAAAAATACTAAAGATATTACTTAAGAACTTTTCTTAACAAATTGAAACAACGGAATTATCTAGGAGGATAGAGCGTTTCTGGGGGTGGCATAAACCCCCTCCCCCTCAGAAGGGCTTAGCTATGCCAGTTTTCGATTTCGTCGCCGATTTCGTTGCCTGCGGAAACGCACCTTAAGCTGCCAAAGTCAAATAATTTTTACTTTTTTACAAAAAGTGATCAAATTTAATAGCTTAATACTTAAAACGTTACACTTTTAAGATGCAACCTTTAACTTCAGGTATTTAAGCATACAATAATGAGATTCTGCTAAAAAAAATACGTGTGGAAATATTTTTAAGATTTTTTTATAAAAATCCAAAATTAGGCTATTTTTCATATTTGATGTAACAGAACACATACCGAATAAGACAAAACTGTTTTTTTTACTAATATGACAACAGAACATTAGTTCCCAGCGGTAAAACTTACGAGGCATTCATTAAACAGGCCTTTTCACAGGCCTTCCAAGACCTGAATTTAAGATCCAAAAGTAGTTCTTTTCTGCCTTCTCAGGAAGGCCTCTACACTGGCTTCTTTTGGAAGGAGTATTCTATTTTTAGATTTTTCGTTTTGTTTAATAAAAATGTTCTTAAGAACTAACAAACATTCTCGTATTCTTTTTTCACAAATAATTTGTATATAACACTAAAATTTACGTACAAGAGGCATCATACATGCTGCTATTATGGCGTTTATGTTGTAGCTACTACATCATGTTCATTCAGTTCGTTCCAAATAAATACATGATATTTAGCCTCCCTCATATGGTAAAAAAATTACTTTGGATGAAAAGGAGTTCGAAATAAATAAAACATCACGATAATCAAAAATATAGAAGCTGCTATAAAAATACCCAGATTAAAAAATGTGCCTCCATTTCATTTTTAACAGACCTTACTAGACCCATTACTCAGCAGGCCTTCTATCAGGCCTGCTGAGTAATGAGTTGAGGAAGGCCTTGGTCCGCAATGACATCGCGTGTAAAAAAGAAAGGAGTATGGAATGGGAGTGGAAGTAGTACAGACTGCCTCTTTATAGAAGGCCTCTTTACTCCTTCCATTTACCGCTGGGGTCTTATGAGACAACACACATGAAATTTTTTTTGGTGTGCGTTATAATTGGGAATATAACGATACGCCTTTTTGTCGATCCGATACCGATACTCAAAAAGAAATATCGGCGATACCGATTCCGATACGCATTTTGAATTTGAGTTCAAGTTTAAATTAACAAATCTCAATTAGGGTAATACATTTTCATTGCTTCCATAGAAACTATATTAAAAATATGCAGATTATTAGTAGAAACACAACTAATATTTTATTTAATTCATAAAAAAGTGTATAATTCCTGTATAATTTTTAAGAATACTTGCCATGCTTTTTAAAAAAACCGATTTTTAAATGATATTTCTGTAGTTTTCTTGAATAAGCGCGTATGTATAAAAACCAAATTTTCAGGAGAGCCGAAATACTTTATTTTTAATACTAAGGACTCTGTATGATTTTTATCACTTTTTTGACAGTAATGTAAACAGTAAGAAGTTTGTGTAAAAATTTCAGGGAAAAATTCCATGAGAGTAAGATCCTAGAGAATAATAAAAAAAATTTGCCAAAGTGTGTGCAGAAAAAACATCTTATGTCGATAACAGTTTTTTACATTGAACTAATTCAAGCACATAAGATTTTTTAGCTGAAAACTTGCCCACAAGTCACTATAAGTTTTTATTAACTGAACAATAACCAAAAAGTATTTCGGAAATGTGTTTTTTCAACGGCAATAAATTGCCAGCATGCAATTGTAAGTCGATTTAATTCATTAAAGCTGAAAAATATTTGAATGAAGTAAGAAGTTATGTTGTTTTTTGGAAAAACAATTTTTGAATGGGTCCGTGTTATTGCCGAAATTTTTGGTTCGTGTAAAAGAGCACATAAAATAATATAATTTGGCATCAATAACTTAAAATCGACAAAAATAGATGTCTGCGCTTATTCAAGAAATCCACAGATTTATCAACTAATAATCTTCTAAATAACTTAATAGCTTAATTGTTAAAATTCTTTTAGAAGCTTATATTTATTCACTTAAATTTACATGAAAATACAGTTTTGCGTTTAAATTCGCATAAAAAGGAAACAAGTTGCAAAAACGAATAATTTTTCATGCTTTTTCCTTGAGGAAAAATCATTATACAACGCCGAAAAAGAAATTTTTTCTTAACATCGCTTCCAATTCGGTGATTGGTAATCGGAAAAGAGAACTTTTGCAATGACAAGCATATGTAAAACTAATTAGAAATTATCCAATTGAGTTCATGGTAAAATTAAATTGTTTGTTAAAAAAAAAATCTGAAAAAAATTTCAAAAGAATCGTCGTATCGACAATAAAATATCGCGGATATATCGGTATCGGTATTGGAGTCGGTTACATCCCTTGTTATAATCATACGAGTGTGTTTGACTTAAAAGACAAAATTGTTTTGTCTTATTTGCTGTGTTCTCAGGCTTAGTTATGAAGTAAAGGTTTTTATAAAGTGTGGAGCTTCTACTCGAAATTCCAAGAAGAAGTTTGGAAATTTATTGCGAATTAGCCTTTGACTCTATATGGCGCTTTAAAGACAAGTATACATCAAAAAACACGAATGTACCCTTATCTGGACAGTGGCCGAAATGAAAAAAAATTTATATTCATGGTGCTCAGCACAAAACAAAAAAAATAAAAAGCAGTGTAACAGTATTTATTTAATAAACTTAAATCCAACTTTAGGCCATCTTTTGCTCTATAACTCCCATACTAGAAGCGGGACCAGCTTGAAACTTTCCAACTGAATAGAAAAGAGCTTTATAACTTACTTGTATTTTTTAAGATATTAAAAAAAAATATTTTTGCGCTTTGAGCCCAAGACCTCTACAAATGTCCTTTGAAGTTCTCGCTGAAAAAAGCCGCAATGTACAACATATCAAATTATGTTAACCTGCAAAATAACATAAAATAAAACTTTTCACTTTTATAGTTTAGAAGTTATAGTGGCTTTTTTATGGCCACTATAGTAAAATGTTTAAAATTTTTCCAAATTTTCATGTAGAGAACTTCATCGAAATCGGAGTTGGTGTTTCCGAAAATTTTGTTTTTTGTCTATTTGACATGGCCTCAAGCAGTTGTAAGAAAAAACAGTACAACACCGAACTATTTTTAAAATTAAAATATTTTTGCCTGTCTTTTCGTTTAATACATACTATAGTTTTGAATATTGTCTTGAAACGAAAACTCAGTCTAAATTTCCTATAAGTTAACAATTTTGCACTAATTTTTATTGGAATGAAAACCTTTATATAATATTTATCATATGTATTTGGAAATTTCTTTTATAAATAAAAATTAGAAACTACACACTTACTTAGCCCATATTTTACTCCTGCTTTTATTTTTTCTAGACTTATGCCGACGAAGGTCACGAGCTTAGTGGAGTCTTAGAACATGTATATTCTTCCATGGAACATTATTTTTCGGAATGCTTAAGTTTAGATCCTGACGATACCAAGCCAAACTTGGATCAAACTATAGTGCCAGCCGAATAGGTATTTAAATAGGAAAAAAGTTACTTACAAATATTTAAATCAAACTTTAAGCCTTGTTAATGAATTAATTACTTTTATTTTTGTTATGCAATAAGTTTTCAAGTTTAACATTAAAAATAAGAAACAAAAAATACATAATACATAGTCACAATTTCAACTTATAATGAATGCAGCATGCAAAACTTAAAGAAATCTAGACTATTGCTCAAATTAAATTATTAAATTAATAATACTTGTACTTAACAAAAAAAAATACTAAACTGAGAGACAGAAAGAAAGTTGTATTATAGTAGTATAGAAATGATCATAATCAAATAATGTATAATGATGTTGAAAATATACTCATATATTTTCATCAAAAAGTCAACGTATATCCAATCAATCAGTCAATCAAAACGATGCAATATTAATTTTTAAAATTTACTGTTTAAAACAAAAATAGTATACATAAGTAATAAAACCGTACTAAGTCTTATATTTAATTAACATACACTCAAAAAGAGGAACTTTTTTTACATATTTTAATATACCTTTCTTCCGGCATTAAATTTACCATACAAAAACTAAGACGTGTTAAGATTTACGTTGGTAATTGACTCAAGCTCAATATGTCCAACATCTCCCCTGGTTGCTTTTCGACAATCAATTATATAGCACATTTTAGATTTCCGAAATGCTATCTGGAAGCATTACAACTAAAGATTGTTTTTGAAAGCTGAATTTGCAAGATTTTTCAGACAGAATTTGGTTAAGGAAATAAAATTGCTTCCAAATTGCAAACAATTTTGGACGAGAGATAGTGTAAAATAACAACACTCTAGGAACTGGCTCTTGTATGCAGGTAAAGCCTTACATACATCATATCGCTCCATTATTGCAACGTAGTCATATCTCAAAAATAAAAAAAATTAACTTAGCAAAACGCGTTTAAAGTTTTTAGAATGTTAGCAAGTACATGGACGCCATTAGCTTTCTAGTGCTCATAACGTCGGTATAGATTACAACATGTTTCTGAAAATTTATTTACATATAAAGAAGGGATTAAGGAACACTTTTTCTTCAATAACTTAAAATTTTGTCTTTTTTTGAGATATGACTAAGTTGCAACAAAAGAGCGATAGATATGCTTCGGAAAACACACTACTGAATTGTTCTTGCAGCTTATTTTCTATCATATTTTGAGTGTATAGTGTATACTAATCATAAAAAATTTTATTAATCTTAATAATTTAAGATCACTTAACTATTTAAGTCCACTAGATCTAAGAATTGTTTTAATTTTCGACACAATCTATACAACGCTAAACCAGACAACAGAATTAAAACAAAGAAAATTTAATGATATTCTTACAAAGAAATACAACGCATTTTTACAATGATTTTTAATTTATACCATTAAATACAATTGCTACTAATATCAATATAAAACAATGATATCATATCTATAAATACCAAATTAATTGCCCAGTGGAAAATTAATGCTGTCGCCTACAAATGGGCTTGTACCAGAAAAAATTTTATTTCGTTGTATTAACACTAGTCTTATAAATTGTTACATACATACATATATCGCGGCGACCTCAGTCTTGTTTTGTTTGGCCCACCGACCATTTAAAAAAAATTTAGTTAAGTACAGGGTATATATATATTTTGAATACCCTCTTTCAGAATCCAAAAATTGTTTCACGAAATTGTTCCCGCTTTCTGAGATATCAAGCATTCATTGTGCTCGATATCATACATTTTGATGAATTTTTTGTAAGAAATATTTTTAAATAAAAAAAATAAAATTCAGAAATCAAGTAAAATACCAAGTTTCATCAATATTATCTTTTTATTCCATGTAAATATCTTTTCTAATAACATTTATACGCTTATTTTCAATAAAAAGTAGAAAATTTCATCTTAATAACAACCCTGCGGAAAGTTTGGTAACAATTGGTCCAAAAGTACTCGTCCTATGACTTGAGAAAATGAGACTGGTACAAAAAATAAGGAGTAGTGAATGGTGAAAAAAGACTTATTGTGTAAATGGTCACATACTAACCATTTTCAGTCAATTTAGTTGGTACTCCGGCTAGTATTGTAGTAAACGGCACTGAACAAATTCGATGCACCTGGATCTTAGGCCTATCACATAGTATCTATATAATATTAATTGTCTCCCTTCAATGAGACTGCCATGCCACTCAGGAACCTGTTCCGTAATTATATTCAGATATTAACTCCAGCTTAACTAGTATTTATAACATTGAAATATTAGTTCCCCTGTGGTGGAGTGGGTAGTGTACTAGCCTGTCATGCCGGAGGTTGTCGGTTTGAATCCTATCAAAAACACAGCTTAAAAATAAAATACGATTTCTACTTGGATATGTAACAATAAAAACATAAATTAATCGATAATTACAGCTGAATTTTGGAATAATATTTATATATAACTTATATTATTCTACACCGATGAGGACTCCATAAGATAGTTCAGAGACAAGTTACAAGGTGCATACAAAGTATCAATTAACCCCATCCTAGCCCATACCCATATAAAAGTGGCTGGTCCGCTTCATAGGAAGTGTTAGAACTCGGAGTGGTCCCTATCACCTCGGGATCGGTCACGTGACTTGTTTTGTGTCAGTTCCATTTACCGTAGGGAAGTTACTCAATACACAACAGTTAGTATACACATGGAGCAACAGAAGCTACTTTTTACAAATAAAATAAAAAAAGTGGCTACTGGAGCACAAATTTCTAAGCGGATCATATGAAAGTTCACAAAAATTTGCATTTTGCTTCCAAACATATGCCGCAAGTAGTGGTGAGAATACATAAAAAATCTTATGGGATATATTTTGAGAAAACCTTATGTAAATCTTCTATGTTGTTTTTCTCCATTCCGAGTTTTTGACATATGGGCTAAACCAATAATGAGGTCGCGATATGTAGCTGATTTTTATGTTTTGTTAGCCAGCTTTTGTCTAAAAATAAACGTAGCTATACATATGTACATACATACACGTATCCATACGGACATAATCGTAAAGGGTGACAGGTAAATAGGTCAATGGAAATAAAGTCAATTGTTTCCCATCATGATGGGAAACAAAGTCAATTTCCCTATTTCCCTATTCAAATGGAAATAACGTTTACAATGCTTAAAGTATGTCGGGCGTAAGGTTATTTAATCTCTGTATATCGAAAAGCGGCTTTGCATAAAAACATTTACAGCACCAGAAATAAACAAGACATAAATTTAAAAAATCAAAAAACCCGAGTGCGTAAAAAGATAAAAGGAAACAAATTTAAGCCGTCACAGATCCGAAATGGTCATTCGAAATTAAAAATCATAAGAGAAACCTAATAGATGATTTTCAAATACCTGTCGATTGATACCCATTTTGCTATAGCTCGCCGACTTTATATTTTTTTCGTATAAACAAAATGGCGCCTGATTTTTTCGTACTTAATGTATCGTTAATATAAACTCAGGCCTTTTTTCGCTTAATATCTCATAAATTTCTTATTTTTCGTCGGATATAAACATTTTTATTCTGCATTTGCTCGTCATGAAGTCTTTCAGATGCAAACTTAAAAGGTATTAATAAATTAAAATAATTATCATCTTAATTGAGCTAAAACATTGATAAATGCATTTTTTTTTCAAATTGCAACGTTTGTACCTCAATAGATTTTGGTCCCATCAATAGCATACTTATCTTTTTTTAAAAGAGCAGATAAATTGCTTTAATATATACTTTTCACAATGCAGATTAGCCGTTCTTGAAATGTTTGCCAATAACTGACAAAAGTTGCAAAAAAGACTTTTTTTGCGGATATGTATATCGAAATCTGGTTGTACGTAAAAAAATCATTTCATTTTGGTATACAGCGTATCCAAATTAAGTTTCTTGAGCCCCGACCCCGAAAACTAAAATTTAAGTTCATTATCATACGCATAACTAAACACGAAATAACTGAAATGCAAAGTTTGCCCTTTCTTGTACAATCTCATCCCAGCAAAAACTTTTGGCATTTTTGTAATCGGTAGTACTCCTATAATGGGTTGCACTGCACGATGGGCCAGGATCCAAGAATTGTGGCCATTAATAGAATATTGATTTAGTGTTTTTATAAAATACTGCATTGGGGTTTCTTAGTGCCACTGATTTCAAATATGAAATTTAAATTTTAAAATTCAAATAAATTTTTTTATTTTTTTTGAAAAAGTCAAGGAAAAATCTGGGGTCTCGTGGAAAATAGTATTTAAACACATGCTTGAAATTCAAAATGGTGAAATCAATATGGCGGCTATAATACTCATACTTTTTTAAGAGATCATCATTATTCTCTAATTACTTTAAGGGCCATTATTACAATTTGGCATTAGTTAAAGGTAGGATTTTGTCGGACGGATAAACAGTTTATCATTATTACGTCTTTACTTTAACCTAATAGGCAGAATGCTCTTGCTTTAACTTATCGCTGACTTAAGGTTAAAGTAAAGTTTTAGTGACGATGTGTATCCGTCCGACAAAATCC
The DNA here is from genome assembly GCA_956483635.1 of Panzeria rudis. Lineage (NCBI taxonomy): Eukaryota > Metazoa > Arthropoda > Insecta > Diptera > Tachinidae > Panzeria > Panzeria rudis. Next base: position 46,000,567 of record OY101449.1, on the reverse strand, counting down.
TACGTTTAACTAACGCCAAGTTGCAATAATGGCCCTAAGACTAGAAGTGACAGAGGTTAGAGATTAGCTATATGGAGGTGTTTAGAGTCGCGGAATACGTATTGGAAATTTGAATTTAAAAATTCAAGATGGCGGATCCAATATGGCGTTCAACATTTTAAAAAAATTTAATTTAAAATGGTGAAATCAATATGGAGGCTATAATATTGATTCTTTTTTAAGAGATTATCATTTTCTAATTACTTTAAGACTAGGAGCGATAGAGGTTAGAGATCAGCCAAATGGAGGTCTTTAGAGTCGCTGTTTACGAATCTGAAATTTAAAAATTCAAGATGGCGGTAAAAATTAAAAAAAAAAATCCACATTTTAATTTTTTTTATATACAAAGGAAACTATAGCAGTTTGTGATAGGTATTTTACAAACAGAACATTGATTTTGAAGGATATAAATTATCCGAGCACACCTTTCTAATGTCAATCTTTAAATTTTTTAATATATATTTAACGCTAACGTCAAACGGCAAGTTCGCATCCAATCAAAAAAAGCTCCATTTTGAGCATATCTGAAGAGTTTTATCTAATTTTTGTGATATATTTTTAGTTTTTTGCATTGGCCGTGCTAGAATTCCTAGTTAGTAATTAATAAAAGTAATATGTATCTGTCTCATTACGTTAAAGTAGTTATAATATGTTGTTATCTTTTAATAAAATAAGTAGACAAACACTTTTAAACTTAACATGTGTTTTTATATGAAAATTAATTTTTGACTGGGTCAAAACAAAAATAAAGTGAGCAATAATATAAATAAAATAGTTTGGAAATTTCAAAAGTGGACGCCTGTTAATCTCATTTAGACCGTGAAATTAAATAGGCTTCTATTCCTAATTATACTGAAGCGTAAAAAATAAAGGACTCGATTAGTGAAGTCATTCGGTCGTTATCGTGACCACATACAGGATCCGTACATACAGACAAACGGACGTCCAAGACAGAAATTTTTTAACCCGTTTTTTAATTAGTTTAAATAATAAAAATTACATTAAAAATGTCATGAGTGTTAAAAATAGTATTTTCTCTTAATATGTGTGTGTATATATTTCTTACAAGTGCAATATATGATAATAATAGAGCCATTTTAAGCTTGAAAAATCAGTAGTTTCGCGTGAAGTGAGAGTAGTACACACCTCAACGCTTCGCTTATGAGGCATGTAATATAGTATGTATAAACAATTTGTTTATTTGCGTACTTTTTTTTTAGCCTCAAGTAAGTCAAATAATAACTAGTTAATTGCTGTAACAATTCACAGTGCGGACTTTTGCAAAATAAATGCAAATACATATGGAACTTCTAAACTGCTAGTTGAATTTATCTGAAACTTCGACCTCTTAGAGAAGGAGTCAGGCTTTATAGCGCCTGCCGTAGTGGCCTTCTGGTTTAAACTTCAGAGACTTGTAACTGTTTTAAATGTTATCCGACTTTAATTGCAAATAAAACCGGCATTTGTTCATCGCTTTTAATGATTTTTGGCTTCTTTTCCTTATATAAATGACTTTCTAATAAATAATAAAAATTAAAAATGTTTGTTCCATTAATTTTTTTTTTGACTATCTCAGAAACAGTTGCAAACATAAAAAAGTGTATATAATGGCTTAAACTAATTTTATTGCGCATATTCTCGTGGTTTATGTATGCAATTGGACGAACCGTTTGCGAGTTATGATGAAATATATTAGCGTGACCACCAGTGTTATTATTACTAAGTAATCTCACATGAAAAACAGATTGTATAATTGAATCGTTTATTTCAAAAACCAGTCAAGCGAACAATTTTTGATTTTGAGTAAATCAAAAAAAAACTTCCTAGCAATCTTAAAATTATTTTTTCATAACTGATTTTTTTTCCTATGAAAGTTATTAATTTCTGCAACTATTTGATAACCATAAAACTTTTTTTTATTTATATTGACATATATATAAATAATAATATAAAGGACCTACTATCAAGTCTTCCATTATCACACAAATGCATTAAGAATCTAACAACAGTGTGATTTTTATTTTGTCCTGATGGACCATCACTGTACAGTACTAATTTTCTCACTGTATCCGGCACCTCTGTGTTTAGCAACGGTAAATAGTAAAAATTATAATTTACAACATCCTTTAGGTCTGGATTGACATCAATGAACATTTGATGCATTTTAGTAATATTCAAGCGGGCATCTAAATATTGTTTCGGTATCTCTCCATAATGTGTCTCTTTCACCTCAAACTTAGATATATGGTTATGGGCTCCGATGCAAATATTTCCAGGTTCCCACTGCTATTTTGGCCACGTCTATCTTCTGGTGGCTTATTTTCTAGTAGTAACTTGCAAATTCACTCTAACCTATTCTGTGTAATGTCATGAATCTTCATAAAAACATTTTTACATTATATTTTTCTTTCTCCCCCAATCCTTAAGCTATATTTATAGCAACGATTTCATTTAAAACTGCCTTCAACAACGTTTTCCTCGCTATTTGCTTCTTCTGGATTTTTTTTATAGTTCTGCGTTTGACTTCATTCATTTCAATCAATGTTTGAATAAATGTGTCCTGACAATTTTTATTTTCAAGGGAATAAAAATAATTCCAAGTATCATCTATTATTTGACGATTAGTTTGCTTAGAGCATTTAGCATTACACTTACAGACTAAACTGTCTAAGCTATGCTTGGCTTTTTCCGCTACTTGCTGACCAGAGTGCGAAACATAACCTTGTCCTTTGACCCTAGCATTTCGAACAATATTACGTTTGTAGGTCTCTTTATTGACAACTCTCTTCGCTTCGAAAAAGGTTCTTCATCAGAACTAGACATAATTATTAATACAATGTAATCAACACATTGAGCATTAACAAAACTAAGAAACACACCAAACGACTACTGAAAAATGCAAGACAGACACAGCTGTGGAATCCAGCCTGGAATTCAGACACAACTGTGAATTCCAGACACGGTTGCCAAATTATTGATCAAGCGCGACAACAAAAAGTCCGCCGTTTTGAGCAGAAACCAGTCAAACGCCGTCACTTGACTTCTTTCTGCATTAAACAAGGATTTCTCGACTTTGCTTCACCATCAGATAAAGACAGTATTTGATTTTTTTGCATTAAACGATGTATTTACCTTTATAGAGCAGTAATCCCCAAATAACTCAATTTTTGATTTTTTGTTGCTTGACTTTCGAGTAATTTTTTCAGGCAAAATGGCGTGTCCGTAATTCATGGTTTCAAAAACGAAATTAAATTTATAACGGTCTTAGAATATATGCATTTGCTTCTCTTATTTCATACATCGAATTTTTGAAAAATATTAGAAATTATAACTTAAAGAAAAAATTGTTGGTATCTGCAGTCATGTGTATTGAGCGTTACGAGTTTTCATTACGCTTCATTGCTCAGTTTAATTATTAAAATTGTTTTAAGAACATACACTAAAATAACAGCGTCGGCTTGTACTTCTTAATATTTAAAACTTTTGTGAACTTTGTTAAATAGTATTATATCGCAAAATGTTTCATCAATCAATCATAGTTTGTATCACAAAAAAAAGTGTATTGAGTGTTATCTATATTCTTTTAATATTATTGGAATTTTTAGTGAATACCTAAGGAAGACTATACATCTGCATTTTATTGAATTCAAAATAAAGTATGTATTCTGAAAAATATTGAATTCGTATAAAAATGTATTGAGCGTTACGTAAAACATTTTTTTAAATATAATTTATCTATAAATTTTAAGACCTTAAGAAAAGTCAACAGCAGCTAAAGGGTATTTATATATTATATACAAACACATGTGATAAGATAAGTGTTTGTCAGATAATGTAATAAATGCGTACTTATTTTGTTAATTACTAAGTAGTAGTTCTAAGGTAAATAAATGCCACTCGTTACTTTGCAACCCATTAAAAAAATACTACCGATTACAAAAATGTCAAAAGTTTTTGCTGGGTTCTTATTAACATATTACTTTTTCGTGCAGATGAAGCTGATTGAAAAAGTTTTTGTAATTTAAAAATTAACATTTTCGTTTTTTGTCGAATTAACACTACTATCGATTGGAATGTTATTCTGTGAGTTGTGTGTATATATGAGTTTTTGAACACGAAAAATTTCATTATTTATGAGTATCCTGACATAAAGGGACCTTATCTTACGGAGGGCTAAATAGCTTTAGTTATATTTCTTAATGCTAATTCTAAAAATTTACCGAGATATGAGTTTTTTAATATTGTAAATGTAAAAATATATGTAGACTTAAAGTTGTATTGTTGAAGAAAAAGGTAGAGGTGGGGAAATATATATCTTTATGCAATTTCTATGAGGAATATAAGGATAGTTTCACTTGTAAAGTGGATTCTGAGCTATGAACATTTACACAAACATATATTTTTGGCTTTACTGAATATTCTTGCTAGGAAGATGAGGACCCTACCCATTCATCAGGACCATCACATTTTATAAAATTTTTATTATCAATGAAGTTATCATGGTGTATTTACTTACTTATTATTTCAAAAACATACAGAAAAAATTCTTGTAGGGTCCTTTCTGCTGCTCTAATACTAGGGATGTAACGAATACCGATACCGATACCGATATATCGGCGATACTTCAGATTTTCCGATACATCGGTATCGGCGATATTTTACTGTCGATACGACGATACTTTGAAAATTTTTTTCAGAGTTTTTTTTAACAAATAATTTATTTTTGTTCAATTTTACCATGAATTAAATTCACTTCGTTATTTTTTAAATCTTATTAATATCAATTTTAAAAATTAATAATATTTTATGCTGTTATTTTGTAAAAAAATTATTTACTTTTTTGTTAATTTTACCATGAATTCAAATTCAAGTCGTTGTTTTTTAAATCTTATTCCAGCAAAAAGACAATCCAAAGAAGTCATAAAAATGTAGAATTCGCGATCCGGAAGTACATATTGCAAATTTGGATAATTTCTAATTAGTTTTACATATCCTTGCCATTGCAAGAAGTTCTGTTTTTCGATTACCAATCACCGAATTGGAAGCGATGCTAGGACAAATTACCAATTTTCACAATTTTTTTTATGCGAATTTAAACTCAAAACTTTATTTTCATGTAAATTTAAGTGAATAAAAATAAAGTTTTAGAAGACTTTTAATAATTAAGCTATTAAGTTATTTAGAAGAATATTAGTTGATAAATGTTCTTTAAAAAATCGATTTTTTGAAAAGCATGGCGAGTATTTTTTAAAATTACAAAGGAATTAAAAATTTTTTCTTGCTTTTCTACTAATTATCGGCATATTTTTAATATAGATTTTTTGGAAGCAAAGAAAATGTAGCTCCTTAAAAATTACTTCCAATTTTTTTATACTGGGTTAAAATCAATTTTAAATATTCTCTCTTACAATGTAATTTTGTATAATAAAAAAATTGCACTTGAGTTTTGTTGATCTAAACTTGAACTCAATTTCAATATTCGTATCGGTATCGGAATCGGTATCGGCGATATTTATTTTTAAATATCGGTATTCGTATCGGATCGGCAAAACGGCGTATCGTTACATCCCTATCTAATACCTTGTCTTTCTTGATAGAAACCATAAATTTAAATTTTTAGCCAGTCTCGAAATTGATGTTTTATAGTTCCAGCAAAAACAACAAAATTCTTACTAACATATTCAGAGTAATCCAGAGCCAGGCAAAGAAAAATCTAAATAAATTAGAAAAAATTTGTTGTTTAAGTGTGTTGGTGGTTAATTGCATTGTTGATAGGTACAAATGACTATTGTGCTCTTGTTGTTGTTTATTTTGATTGTTTGTGTTGTGTACATGTAAATTGTCGTCTGTGGACATGTAAAATTTAAAAATAGCCGAAAAGAAGTTGGCTAGCGTCGTTGCTTACGTTTGCACATCGCCTGCGCCTGGAGTAATCTATGAAGAAAACTCTTTCAGTGTACATATTATGTACTCTATTTATGTATATGTATGTTCTACATTAAAATAAAAAGGCAAATTAAAAATTTAACAGCTTAATTTGTTGACTAGATTTTTTTTTATGAAATAACTTTCCTTAGTTTCAGCGTTGCCAGTTTAGCCTTTTCGAGGTCAAATTTAGGCTATTTTTTCGTCTTTTAGCCTCGAAATTTATGTTTTAACTTATTGGCCTTTTTTAGCCTTTTTTAAATGTTTTATTTAGCCTCAAAAGGCTAAATTTAGTTATTGCATCTGTCATTTTTCCAACTTTACAATATTTCATAATAATAATTGCTAATATATAATAAATTGTAACTAATGTCGAACGTGAGCATTATTTTAATATATTGATGGGTTCGTCTAATAGATCGATTAAATTGGAAAAATCGAATTGACCTTAAGATGGACTAATAGAATTATGGATTGAAGTTTGATTTTAATTAAAAACTGCAGCAACGAAGTCCTATAAAGCATTAAAACTCTCTAGGTCAATCAGCAGCTTAACGCAATTTATTTCAGCTGTAAATACTTTAAAATCTCTTCAAGCAGCGATTTTTTCTTAGTAGTTACAGCATGCGAAACTGGCAATTATTGAATATGTTTAAAGCGAGGTGCTTGAAAATAAAATATTTTATACAATCTGGGCGAAACAAAACTTTCTTCGCTGTGTGGTTAAGGAAATTTTATGGGTTTCCAGGGGAATGTTTCAAAATGTTCACATATGAACGAGAGTATTAGTGATCAGAAGTGTTATATTCGTGAGAGTGCTTGATCAAATATTTTAGAGACCTTAAAAGGAAGCATTCTAAGGGCCGAATCGAAAAAATAGTTTAAATCGGTCTAGCCATTTTGCAATCAATTAATTTAGCGCACAAAAAGGGGCGAATTTTCTATATTGCAATGCAGAGCAGATTAAGAACCTATTCTGATTGAAGAAGATTAAATCAAAAACATATACATACATGCATTTGCATGTGAGATTAGCATTAGTTTGTTTTCCAAATTTGGTAGAAAAATTGCATGTTGCAAAATTTTAAAATTATAATTATTAAAAATTCAAATTTAATATAAAACATTTTTGGTCTTTTTTTAGCTACTTATCTAGCTTTTTTTCCAGCATTTTTTAAAAACCGAATTATCCTCTTTTTTTCTCCAGCTCCTGGCAACACTGCTTACTTTGATTGATTATAGATCTAGAGATTTTCGATGAGTTTATTAAAGAAAATTTTATGGCATGCTTTTTAAGTACAGACATTTGAAAAATTTTTTTACGTTGATCTTGACAATTCAATGTGCAACAAAAATTTCTTATTCTTGTCTGAGAAATTCTTAAAGCTGAAATTATAAAACATTTTTTTATAAAGACAAAGTTCGTAATGCTACTCACATGAGTAATTCGAAAGATCATTCATAAAATTAAAAATTCGAAATATTGGGGCAAAATCAAAAAATGTTTCAAATAATTTATTCGTTTCCAAGTTTCTTAAAAAGTTTTGCTAAGTCCCCCAACCAATAGGCATTTGAGATCTAAAAGTAGGGAGTTACTGACATATTACTTTTTTGCATATGGAATTTCATATCAATCCGTCTATATGCTCAGGTACTCCTTAACTATGTGTTTCACCACCTGCAAAATACCTGCCGACTTTTACAGTAAAGGCTAGTGCTGGAATACAAAAATGTTGAGGCAAAGGTGATATATTTATAGCCCAGCAAAAATTTTGGTTACAGGTAGGCAAAAAAATATATGAGTATTTAAGTCGTAACTACTTACAATTTGACTCGATAACTACTTATTTTTGTTCGAGAAGCCCAAAAAATAAGGGGTACTCCTTACAAATATATTTACATTGTCACAGCAATTAACTACAGTGTAATTCGTTTATAAGCCACACCGCTTATAGTAGAATTTGCGATCTATTCCAAAATGTTAATTTTTCTGTCATCTGTAAGTAAAATACCTGCAAAATATTTTTTATATAGTCCATTAGCTCTATAGTCCATTTTCGCTTATACGCTACCAAGATGTGGTTTGAAATATCTTAAATATATGCAAGTTATGGAAGATATAATCCAAAATGCAAAAGTCAAACATAATAGATTTTTTAATGATAATTTTATTTACATTGAAGTAGAAATTATTTTTATTTTAGCAATCTTAATTGCAATCTTTATGAATTGAGTTGATAAGGAAGTAGCTTCTGAGCGTTAGTTTTATTTTTCTATTGTTAAAAGAAATAATTATATGGAGATTCGCATATTAGGCAAAAAGTGGCTTATATAAAATTCAAGATATAGTCCAATTCACGTTATAGTCCACAAATAGCGTGCAAATGAGGCAGTGGACTATAAGAGAATCTTACGTAGTTATTATTTGGCTTCCTTGAAGCCAGGAATGATAAAGTTGGTACAATTGTACTTTTTTTAGTACTATTGAAACCAAAAAAGTACGATGGTACCCCCGTGTCTCATTTGGTACTATTTGAAAATTTTTCCGATTTGCTGGGTGGTATCCATTGATTATTCAATAATAATATATCTCTATTTTGGCCCTTAACTTATTTCTCTCTTGAGCCTACTTAGGCGGTTATTTCGTGAGGGGATTTATGCACTTATTTAAGGAGAATACGTAACAGGTGGTCTTGAGAACACAGGTTATAATATTTGCTTATTAGTGTTGAAGGCCAAATATCAACAGCGATGTTGATGGAGCAGCTTAAAGTAAAACTCCATATTCTATGAACAAATCATTGGTTTTATTGAATAAAGGCGTGTCTTAAAACGGATTTTTTCAGTAGAGGCAAAACAAAATATATCTGAAATTGTGTCCACGGTGTGATCATATTTGATATTTTTTAACATTTTCGGCATATATTTGCCAAAATAACTTTGTGTAATAATTTCAGACAAAAATAACGCATATGTCGATATAAATAACATATCCTAAGTAAAATAGAATAAAATATTTATAAGGATTTCAAAATGTGTTTAGATAATAACATCGTATCTCTGCTTGTGTTTTTAAATAATCCATCACACAGGAATACCTAAGTCGGTAATGCTGAAAATTTATGGAATCAATATAGAAGTCAGGTTGTTGTGCATGAAAAAAATGTCGATACTAGTCCATATAATTCCGAAAATTTTTACTCTCATGGAAAAATCGCTTAAAATAGAGCTATTTCGCTTTAATAACTCAAAATCTACGTAAGTCGACTTACGCATTTATTGAAAAGACCACAGAAATATCGGATTTAAAATTTTAATAGAAAAAATGTCTTGTGTTATGGCTTGTTTATCCATTGTGAACGAATTTTAAATTTTTTAGCAAACCAAGTTTATAAGAATAAAGAAATTAGTAAGTAGGTTTCTTGTTATATGGTAGAAGTGAAGTTTCATTAAATTTAAATTATTTGACTTTAACCACCATTATTTGAAAAAGAATTTATTAAAAATATTTTTAGAAAACAAAGCCATATTTGATGTTTGACACAATGAGCACATAAAATCAGTCAACATCGTGTGGTTTACTTGGTTACAGCAATACAAAAAGATTTTAGTACTATTTGAGCCGAAAAAGTAATATTTTAGAAGCTCATTGGTACGAAATGAATTTTTTCATTTATCCCTGCTTGAAGCTAAAAAATAAGTAGCCAAATAAATAAACTAAAATTAAAAATAAATTTATACACATTATATATTATTTATATTTTTAAAATTTTTTGAACCTGCTGGGATACGAACCAGAGCTCGTACAGATTTGAAGACAAGTACTTTACCTCTCAGCTGTTGTTGGCTTCCAAGTTTAAGCGACAAAAATTAGTTTTCATATACAAACACATGTTGACTTAAAAAGTGGTTGTCTACTTATTTTATTAATACATAACAACAAATTATAAGTATTTTCAAATATTGAGAAAACTACGTACTAGTTTTATCAAAAACTAGTAAATAGGATAAATAAGTACCACTCATTACTTTGTAATCCATTAATAAAGTGTTACCGATTAAAAAAATGAGTACAGTTTTTGCTGGGTAGGTTATAGGAATGAATTTTATGCTCAAGAATATTAGATATGCAATCAAATCATCAAAGCAATACAGTATCAACAACATATTTTTCATACTTGTATGTACAAAGATTTAAATGATACAAAATTAAATTACATATTAAGATTTTTATACAGCGAAAAATCCCTTTATCATTTAACCGCTAAACTTAAGAACACAACAGACGATTTGTTACAAAATAACTTACACATTTAACTAACTAACTAGTTAAACTTTATTATAAAAGTTGTATTCATTGTTTTATTAATATGTCTTTCTGAAGTAGAGTTTATTTCACATTGGCGTAGCTCCATATTCTTAGGGGAGGTAAAAATTTGATTTTGCCAACCCAGAAAATATAACACTCAAGTCTGCAATGAAAATTGCTATTGAAAACGAAACGATTTAGAACTCATATTTCCATTTGGAGTATATTTTATAATACATTTAAAAATTCATCTACATATATTGTTTATATTTTATTTTCATTTTGAAAGGCAATAATTTGAGCTAGATGCAAAAATTACTCTCACAATCGTCCCAAATTCATCACACCTTCCTAAAACGATTGTTTTTAAATCTATAGATTTTCATCACATACTTTAGTTTAATTTTTGGGTGTGGCTAAAGTGGGGACTAATCGGCGCTTTCGATATCGAGCTGATTCAATAGAGTTTTCTTAGTTTAAGATTATGGCATTCGCTATTTAACAATATAAACACATTGTTCGATATCGAATGTCATAATCTCAAATTAAGAAAACCCAATCGAATCAGCTCGATCGAAAGCGACGATTAGACCCCTGTACTATCTACGCCTATGGTTGGATGAATGATATAGCCTATTTGCAAAAAAAAAAAACGCTCAGTGTGTTTTATTTAATTATATGATAATGTAAAAATTCTTATTGTTACAAAACTTTTTTTTTAAGTTACCAAATATTTACAGAATATTTAAATAATTGCGCTTCAAATGCAAAATGTATAGATATTTTTAAGGTTAAGTTCTAAATGTAATACTACATATATTATATAATTATAGTTAGTATTGAACGTATTTTTATAGCAGTCTAGAAATCAACTAATATATGGGCGATTCTCATTTCAAATATTTTTTTCGTGTCCGTTTAAAGTATAGTAAAATAGTTCATAATATAAACTCATAAATTTTAAAATGAAAACTGCTTTATATTATACATAAATGTACAAAAGTTTTGTTTTGTGTAAGACTGTCCATTATGCGTTAAAAACTAGGAACAAAAAAATACTGTTTTTACCCTCTTCATACAAAATGACGTGTCCGAAATGCATGCTGTCGATTTTTCACATTAAGAAAGCATGAATTTTTTCAAAAACGAAATTAAATTTATAACGGTCTTAGAATTTTTCAAATATAATAAAAATTTCATATAATTGTTTTTAAATTGTTGTTGTCCGCAGCTTTTTTGTATTGAGCGTTACGCTTTTTTTAGTACGTTTCATTACTCAGTTTGATTATTGAAATTGCATTAGTAACATACACTAAAATAACAGAGTAGGTTTGCACTTCTAAATATTTAACAATTTTGTGAACTTAATTAAATAGTATTAAATTGCAAAACGTTTCATCAATCAATCAAGGTGTGTATCAAAAAAAATTTTTTATTTAATTCAAGTTGTTTAGTGAATCATTAAAGAGTTTATGTTAAAACTCATCGAAGATTATACATGTGGGGCCGAATTACCGTATTTGTTATCGAGTAGATTTTCGTATCGAATAAAATTTCGTCACGTATCGAATGGATGGATTACCGCATTCGATAGCTAACGTATCAAAATATTTAAAAGGTGTACCAAGTTTATTTTAAATCGGTTGTTGAGTCTACTAAGAATTTGTAATACAATAAAGAATAGTTTTGTATATCTTTAAGCTAATACTACAACGAAGTCGATTGGCCAACTGTAATAAGGTTTCTTGGTAATGTTCCATGCTTTTTGCAAAACAAACACAATAAAAGAAAATATTGTATTCGATCGCTCTAGTACTAACGAGGGGAATTTAATCAGGTATGCAGTAACTCGGCCCCTGAATTGTTTAAAATTCAACATATAATGTGTGTTCTAAAAAAATATTGAGTTCGTAAGAAAATGTATTGCGCGTTACGGTTAAAATATTCTTATATATAATTTATCTATAAGTTTTAACACAGTAACGGAAGGGTAGAAGCGATATAGAGAACATTATCCGTTTAGAAATTTCTTATTTGCTTTCAAAAACATTTGCATCTACTGCAATGTGGGTTGTTATATTTTCGAAGAATGTATTAGTTAGGTCGTATTTTGGTACGAATGATTATTTGATATTGACATAACTTTTAGCATTGTTGGCTGATTTTATTACAAGTGGTCTTATTTTAAAGAAGAGTTAGCTTGCTTTGCGCATAAATAAATTTTTGTATATAACTATTTTAAAAGCTACAGATTTTTAATTTTTCCATATGAACCCAGATCAAAATTAAAAAAGTGGTCGTAACTTTCAATTGCGTCCTGCGATTAGTATGATTTGTTGTTTTTAGAAAGTAGATGTACAGTGCTTTCAAACCTTATACCAAATTTTTTGCGGTATTTTTTCCTCAAAAATCATACCCAGAACAACAGCAAAAGCAAGTGTAACGCTCAACACACAATTTTTTAAAATCGAAAAATATAACTTTTGCAGGATCCATTGAATGAAATGAAAACTATAATATAAATCCTACTTTCTCATATTTCTATTAGTTACATTGTAAACAAAAAAACACTAAGGCTGAGGCCACACGTTCGTTTTTAAAATGCGGCATTTCTGCTTTTTATATTCAATTTTAAGGTTCTCAATTTTTTAAAACTTCAAATTTAATATAAAAACAGAAACGCTGCGTTTCAAAAACGCCCGTGTGGCGTCACCCTTAACGTACATTTAAAATGAGAATCACTCATATTATATTTCATTGTATTTCAAAAAGTAAGGCAACTGATTGGAATCTAGATCTAATTTGTTTTATATGCTTTTCTCTTTAACATGAACCCTTGTCAGATCGATTTATAGAACGACTTGATCCAAATTATAAAAAATTTTTTGGAGTTTTATCGAATTTTATACAAAATAACAAAGGTAATACTTTTAATTATATATATATATATATATATATATATATATATATATATATATATATATACGTACATACATAAGAACACACATATACGCACACACGAAACTCGTACGAGTAGATTCTACGAGTACATTTGAGTACTATTTGCAGCCCTCTAGTATTTATAATCAAATAATTTAGGTTTTAAAAAGAAGTATAACATATGAGAAAAAAAAACGTTTAGCATTATTACTTTGACAAGGGCGCCATGTGACTTTCGTGCTAATGAATGGCAAATCTCCAAAGTCACTCTTATTTTTCGTTCTCTTAGAATAAAAAAAGACAAAAATTAAAAAAAAACACTTTAATTGAAATTAAAATAAAGAGCTTTTTTCAAAGACAGGAATTGACTTGATTGTTTTTTGCCAATAGATAATCAAATATTATTTATTAAAAAATAAAAAATTTAATTAAAGATTTAATGAAAAATATTTGTATATAAGTTATTTATTAATATAAAAATTAAATGTATTTGTAAATAGTAAATGTATAGTTATAAATAATATGAAATATTTATTCTTTAGAAACTCCATTCGTCTTCTAATTTTTGCAAATCACTTTTTCAAAATACATTGTACAAACGAAAATTAATAATTAAATAATATTTATTTTCAAGTTAAAAGAAAATATTAGTTTGTTTTAAAAATTTAAACATGACTAGACAAAAAATTATGTAATATGTATTGTAATTAGCAAAAATGTAAAATAATTAAAGCCATATGGTTGTGAAATTCGCAATTAGAGCTTAGGTTTAAATTAAACTTAATTGAAATAATAATAATAATAAAGTTATGCAATTACACAAAAGAAAAAACAAATAAACTTTTAGAAATTAAAATCAAAAGCAGAAAAAACGTACATACTCCTAAATATCATAAAACTCATTGCTGACGTCATCAACAACATCTCTTTATTATCTATCTATTAGTATTGTCATTCGAATAAGAATTATTCGCATATTTGAAGAACAATTTTTCGTTTTTGTTCAAATGAACAAAAATTTTCAATTTATGGCGTTTTCTTTTATACAAAAGTGTGTTGCACTATTTGCCCTTTTTAATGAAAATTTGCAATATAATCATGTTTCGAAGAAGTGCATTTATTAGAAATTATTGTATCATCCCTTACGAAGGCAAATTTTTCCTTTAAAGGAATGTTAAATTGCAATTTTTTTAATAAAAATTAAAAAAATTTCACATTTTTTTGTAGAATAGAAAACGCCATCAGAATAAAATATTATTCGCACATTTTTGTCGAATATTCGAATAACTTTTTATAGCTATGCTATTTATGGTGGACAACGACTCGTACGTAGTCTACGAGCTAAGCAGAGACCACACTTGCAAACTAGAGTGACAGTCAAAAATTTATAATTTTTGAAGGATACTTTTGACTGTTCAGACTATCGATCATGTTCGACACTCCAACCAATATTCAAGAAAAAAATTTACACGCAAACATAGAAAATAACAAAACTGGATGCGCTTTATTGATAAAAAAAAATTTTTATAATGAATTTTTTAAATTCAATTATCTAATTTCTTATTATTTAACAACTTCTCGTACGATTTTGTCTTAACATCTCACACAGCCAACATTGCATTTCATAAAAATATATGAATTCTTCGAAAAATAATTTTCCGCGTCCAAGTCAAGAAGTTTAAGCTTAGTACTCTGTTCAAATTTGCGAAAAATGTTGATCAACATTGGGGTTTTCATACGAAAAATATGACAAGTAACTAATCATAACTAGCCCTGGAAAGTATGCTGCAATTGTGTACGTTTTTAAAAAAATACAATGTGTTTGTTGTAAATTCCACACGAGAAAAGTGGTGCTCATATTATTTCGCATGAAGACTCAAAATGTTGCAAATACATTTCATATGTTTTTCACAAAATAAACAGAGTACTACTTCGGCAACAAGTTTTCGTGAGCAATACGTGTAAATTTTTTTATATGGACTTATGACAGCACTTCGCACGAAATGATGAACAGAGTACCATGCTTTATGCTACAAAAAATAACTCTTGACTGACACTTTCTAGTTCACACTATTAGTCAAAAACCATTATGGACGCTGACTGCCACTCAACCGCAAAAATTTTTGTGGTTGAATGTTGAATGATGAAATTTGCGTCTACACTATCAAGCAAGCCAAAATTTGAGCAAAACTATCACGCAAGTTTTCAAGTGTGTCCTGTACTTTAGAAATTTTTTTCGTAGCAAATATAATCAACACTATTACAGTTATACATTTCCTTTTGTTTTGATTTGTTTGTACTTAAAACCCGAACATAAATATGATTTGTTTCTGTTTATTGCCATCAAAACACGAGACGAAAGTATTTATTTTTGTTTTAATTTTTCGTTTCATCTGTAATTGTTGTTGTTTGCTAGAAACGGTTAGTTACTTTGTTGTTGTTTTTAGTTTTCAATGTTCGTATTCGTATAAAAATTCGAAGCATACTTTAGGGAGGTTAATTTTTTCAATTCCCAAAAAATAGCACAATTAGAAATTTGGTCATAATTAAAAGAAATTTCAGAACATACTTTACGGACTTTCGTTCTATTTTAATTGATAAAATGAAACAACTTATTTGATTTGTTGGAGCTGAAGCCCTATGTTGCTATTCTTCTTATCCTTTTAATTTATCTTATAATTTAATTTATTAACTAAATAAATCAATAAATATTTGATTTGTTGTTTGTTTAAGTTAATTTGTTTAGATTATTGAAATGCAAACTTTTCTGCATGTACCCAGCAAAAACTTTCTTTATTACTGGTAAGCAAAAAAGAATATGAGGATTTAAGTCGTAACTACTTACAATTTGACTCGATAACTATTGATTTTTGTTTGAGAAGTCTAAAAAATAAGGGATACCCGTTAAAAATGTATTTACATTGTCACAGTAATTAACTAGTTACTATTTGGCTTACTTGAAGCTAAAAAATAAGTAGTCAAATAAAAAAATTTAAATTAAAAAAATATTTATACACATTATATTTTACTTATATACTTAATTTTTTCACCCAGCTTGGATACGAACCTGTGTTCGTGCAGACAAGTGCTTTACCCACTCAGCTATTGTTGACTTATAATTTTAAGCGACAAAAACTAGTTTTCATATTCTTACACACAAATATTGACTTAAAAGGTGGTTGTCTACTTATTTTATTAATATACATACAGTATATATACAAAGTGTAACTACTTTCAGATAATGACAAAAATACGTATTAATTTTATTAAAAGCTAGATAGTAGTTCTAATTTGAAGCATAGTAATAAGATAATTAAGTACCCCTCATTACTTAGTAACCGATTAATAAAATACTACCGTTTACAAAAATGACAAAAGTTTTTGCTGGGTATTTAAATCACCATGCCTTAATCTAACGCGCTCGACTTTTCGAACGATTTTATTTTTTTCTTAATTATATGTCATTCTGACGCGCTTAAGTAAATCGAAAAATCCGGCTTGGGCTCCCCTACTGTGTACATTACAGCGTGTCGATTTGTTTAAGACAAAAAAAGAACGACAAAATCGTATATCAGATATATGAGGCCATCAGCGCAAAAGTGGTGTAATCCACATTTTTTGTGGGTTACACCACTTTTGCGCTGATGGCCTGATATAATCAACGGACAATTCTAAGAAACTTTCGGTAATAAGCCATAGGTCGTAAATGAGTTCGAAACCGACATGAAGTTTTATATATCGATGGTCATACGTTGACAACACATAATTGATTTTATATTATTTTTCAAAAAAAAAACGCAGAAAACGTTATATAAATCGCTAAGAAACATTCCTATCCTCAAAATAAAAACCCAAAATTAGTTAAGAGTATCTACTGAATAATTTTTAGTTATTTTATTTCGTGACTAGTTACGCTTTCAGCCTAAAGGTAATATATGTAATTTAGTTTCTTCAACTAAAAATTTGTTTGATATGGGCTAAAACAAGCAAAATCAACAACTCAAATTTTGTTCAACCTTCCGATTTTTATAAAATGAAGTGCAATTTTACTGGCTTTAGGTCTCTAAAGTTTGACCTCAGGAGATTGCTAAATAAAATCACAGCATTTATCATTTGAAAGTCCGTTTTGCGCCCTTTAATATGACACCTCATTGGAACATCTAAGGTAAGTAATTATATTTATATACATAATTTTATAAAGTCGGTTTAGTAAATTTTTGTTGAATATTCCCATTTTAAAGTCGCTACATTTCGCAAACTACAAAGGAAGTAGGCAAAGATTTTGCATTAATACTCTACTTTTTTTATAATGTTTTCATAAATCCAATGAAATTTTCTAGCGAAACTTTGAAATCTAATGAAAGATTTCCAATGAAACTCTTTCATAACATTTGTGAATTTTCGTTAGAATTGTGAATTATTTCATTAGAACTTCATTTCTATTAGAATTGAGAAAAAATCCAACGAAATTTTTTCATTGGATTTATTAACGGAAATTTAATTGCAATTATGCTAGAAATATCACTCGTACCCAATTGTATAAAAAGGGTTAAGGAGAACTAGCTTCCCAGTAAAAAATTTTCATGTTTTTTGAAGCACTAAAGAAATAAAGCGCTTTATAATTCGCTTTAAAATATGAGTTTGTTCAGAAGCTGATTTCATAGCTTCACAACAATGCAGCTTGTGAAGCGAGAAAAATATTTGCCTTTTACTTATACAAAAGCTTCGAACACAAGCTATACAAAAAAGCTGATTTTATAGTGCTGATCCAAAGCAGGTTTTTGAGCGCGAATGAAGAGTAAGTTTATTTGAGTTTCTTGGTGCCGTTTTGCAACAGTGTTTTTGGTCGAGTGATTGGTACGTTAGACTTCATACCTGAAGGTTCTTAGTTCGATACTAAATAGTTGAAGTTAAAATAACAAACAGTGAGTACAAATTTGATATTAATAAAAATAAATAAAGAAACGAAATAAGAAAAATTCAATAGGGCGTTAACGACGCCAATCCACATCGAACAATTTTTTTCATATATTTTCAGTTCTAGTGCTGAAAATATTGTTGATTTTCAGCGCTTCAAAAGCGTTTTTGTGAGCAAAAATGTAGTACTCCAATCTGGGAACTCGCCATACAAAAATCAGCAGCGATATCAGCAGGTTTGTCAGCGCTACTTTCATTCCATAATAGTAGAAACTTGCTTTATTGGAAGCAACTTTTTTACTGGGTTCTTGGTTTTATATATTTTAACACTTGCATATACATATAAGTCTTCATGTTGATTTGCGCATTCTCTTTGTTGAGTTTTGAACAAAATATGTTTAATACAAAAAAAATAAAATGAAAACAATTGCGAAGCGATTGGCTATATACAGCTTCGAACTGGGACCTCCTGGCTGATAGTCTATCGTAGCTACTTTATGTTAAATACTTTTCACTTGGACTAAATATATTTAATTTGAAAAGTTTTTTCCTTAATAAAAATGTATGAAGTACATTTTCTTAATTCATTACATTTATTAAAACAAGAAAAGCCTTAGAATTTTGTTTAAAAGTTAACAATATTTACTTACCAATACACTCAAAATAAAAAATTGGTAAATCTAACCAATTTCATAGTTTAGAATTGAACCAACGCTTAAGCAGTAAGTGTGTTTCTTAAAAAAAAAATCTTTTGTTAGTTTGTAATTTTTTGGGCTTGAACTTACCCTGCGGAAAATTTGGTGACAAATGATCCAAAAGTACTTGTCCTATGACTTCAGGAAATGAGACTGGTACAAAAAATAAGGAGTAGTGAATGGTGAAAAAAGACATATTGTGTAAATGGTCACATATTAACCATTTTCAGTCAATTTAGTTAGTACTCCGGCTAGTATTGTAGTAAACGGCACTGAACAAATTCGATGCACCTGGATCTAAGGCCTATCACATAGTATCCATATAATGTTAATTGTCTCCATTCAATGAGACTGCCATGACTCTCAGGAACCTGTGCCGTAACTATATTCAGATATTAACTCCAGCTTAACTTGTACTTATAACATTGAAATATAAGTTCCCCTGTGATGGAGTGGGTAGTGTACTAGCCTGTCATGCCGGAGGTTGTCGGTTCGAATCCTATCAAAGAGATCGCTTAAAAATAAAATGCAATTTCTACTTGGATTTGTAACAATAAAAAAATAAATTCATCGATAATTACAGCTGAATTTTGAAATAATATTTATATATAATCTATATTATTCTACACCGATTAGGACTCCATAAGATAGTTCAGAGACAAGTTACAAGGTGCATACAAAGTATCAATTAACCCCATGCTAGGTCATCCCCGTGTAAAAGTGGCTGGTCCCCTTCATAGGAAGTGTTAGAACTCGGACTGGTCCGTACCACCTGGGGACCGGTCACGTGACTTGTTTTGTGTCAGTTCCATTTACCGCAGAGTAGGTTCTCATGATTATAAACCGGACGCCTTTACCATCACACCTAACTCATCTTTTTAAGTAAGGATAGCACAAAGTATACATAGGCATGTGGTGACTTCTTTGACTTAAATACAGTAATTTTGTAATAAAATTGGTAATTTTAACCACAAAAATTCTTAAAAATTAAATTAATAACATCAAAAATAATTTATTTTTAAAACGTCGTTTTTCCCAAATTTATATTTTACAATTCAGTAAAATGTAATATTTCGGTCTTGAACTTAGGTTCTCATGTTTAATAACGATAGCACAAAGTAAACATAGACATGAAATGATTTACAACTTTAAAAAGTAATTTTAACCAATGAAAATTATTATTTCATAAAAATTGCAACAACAATTTACATTAACAGTAGGTTTAATATTAATATTAATAAGATTTACCTATCATTTTATTTAGAGTGTACTCACAAAATGTATATTTAAAAACCTTTAAATACCAAAAATTAAACTTTGATGACCGAAGAAAAATATGGCGTGCTTCTATTGTTTAAACATTTTGCTGTTATTTTTTTAGACAGATTGCATAATATTCAAAATTTTAATGTTATTTAGACATACGTTATTCAACAATAAACACTTTTAACAGCATATTTGTATTTTTGCGAAAAATTAGACAAATTGTGTTTTTTGTTACAAATAACTACAAAGTCGATGCAATTTTAGACAACCAGTTCTTATCGGAATTGGATTTGAAACCGACAAAAAAAATACTTTGGTGTCATGGAATCCAATGTTATCGATTTTTTGTTCAAACTTGAATTAGTGTCAGAAATTAATGTTATCGGTTTTGTTATTGGAAATAAAGCAATCAGCTTACATCTGTCGTTTTGTTTTTGGAAGTAAATAAAACAAGCTAAAGGCTCTATTTTTTCATTTTATTTTTCAAGAGTTTATTTAATAGTTAAACAATAATTTTTTTTTATATTTTTAATAACAAGGACGAAGGCCAATTCTTAGTACTTTATTATTGATTTGTAAATTTATTTACTTTTAAAAAATAAAATTAATATTTTCAATAAATTCGTTTATATTTTCACAAAACAATAAAATTACACAAAATGTAAAAACAAATGTTAATAATACAACGATAGAATGTATTTCCCACTTCTTATTTTCTTTTCTATAACTTTTTTTTATTATTAAAAACACAAGTGTTAACAAAATTTTAGCACAAATACCATAATATACCAAATTTTCAACAGAAAAAAATTGCATTAAAAGAAACAAATAAGCAAGGTAGATCTACATCAGGTATGGGCAAGAGAATTTGCCGTGAAGAATTTATATTTGGTCTGTCAAAAAAGCTGATACTGGTATTAGTTCGCCTTGCAAATGAGCAAATTTGCATTCGAAAATAACAAAACTGACTTTTTTTCATGACACCCAATGAAACCAATATCGATTTGCAAAACCCCCAATCAGCAAAACCGACTTTGATTCTATGACACCACTGTATATACACTCTAAAATATTACTACAAATTTACGATCATATATTGTCTAAATTTGTGTTGAAAACTTCTCCTTGTCTAAAATTACATCGATTTTGTAGTTATTTTATTAAAGAAAAAAACTTTTAAATTAAACGTATTTAGTCCAATTGGAAAAAATTTAACATAAAGTTTAATACGGCTATGGATGAATAGTAGGTACGTCAGACCATCAGTCAGGAAATTGCAGTTCAAACCTGCACGCAGCCAATCGCTCTTTTTGTAGTAAATACATTTTTTTTCAAAAATAATGCGTGTGTAATATTAGGTCGATAATCATCTGTAAAGTGTTGCCGACTATTATCGACCTAATTTTCAACAAAAGTGTTTTAGAGTGTATGATACTACGTCTTAAGTAATGATTTAGGGTGTATATTCAGCTCAGTTTCAAACAATTTCTTGATGTTAGCAAGTTCTTGCAAGTTTTTGGCATTATTTACAATTTTAGTGATATACATATAATCAATATTAGAACTTCTTTTCAATTTTGCACCTTTTTCGATAATTTAGCGTTTTTTAGCGATATGTAGAAGAGATTTTTCAGTTTTACACATTTTTATCAATGTCAAGAAATTTTTGCGAATTTCGATAATAGCCGCGACTTCCTCCGAATTTTTGGCATTCTTTACAATTTAAGGATGGGCCACCAATTTTAGGTTTATTTAGAATTTTAAAAATTTTTCGCGATATTTAGCTATTTTCCAGATAACAGTCATGTTTTGCTACTTTTGACAACTCTTGTCTCGTTTCTGTGAGCTTAAACCAATTTATTAAGAGATTATTTTGATTCTTAAATCGTCATTTTGGCAATTTAAAATTTTTAAATATAACTGCACAGAAAAAAATAAGTTTCGTTTTTGATAACAAAAATCCCGGTATTCAATAATTTTTTTTTCAAATTTCCTGTGATAAAGAATTCCCCTATATTGATAACAAAATTATTTCAAAATAAAAATATATATATAAATAAAAAAAAATGTTGACATGGCTGGAATACGAACCCGGGCTTTCCGGACGTAAAGCATACTCTCTATAGCTGAGCCATATCCCATTTATTTTTTTATGGGATACAACTTGTTTTAAGTACTTATGTATAAAAAGAAAAGAAATAACCGGCATGGAAAAGAAATACTTACAACGAACATTTTATTATGTTAAAGATAAATGTTATTGAAATTCATATTTTTTTTAATAACATGGTTTTATTGAATATAATTCTTGTCTATTTTTTTCTGTGTGATTATAAGAGACCTTCATTTTGAAAGTGCATCAACTCCTTTCATCAAAAATATAAAGTCATCATTTAGGTTAATGAATTTTTTAAGCTGACATTTTATTTTGAGGTAAAATATTGAAGAAATATGAAATATACGAGTATATTTTATAATATCGACCCCTTAGCACTAAATGATCTAATCGTAAACGACATTTTGTAAAAAACATTTTATGATTGCAATTAAAATTTTATGGTCAAAATTGTTGATAACTTTGAATATGTATGGTGTTCGATTTGATCGTAATGTTTACAATTTTTGGTGAAAGATTTTGATCGTCAGCGACACACAGTGCTTCTAATTAGAAAAAAAGAGTAATATGTATATATGTATCTCTGAAACTTGCGTTCCGAGTGCGAAACAATGTATGTAAAAATCATAGAGGATGCCCTAAGCTTTAAGAATATTGAAATTCAGACTTTCCTGTTGAAACACACGGTGAGCTACAGGGTCTCAAAGTTGACTACGTAGGGAATGAAAAACTTTGTTGATCTCATAACTTTCACAAATGTTATCCGATTTAAATGAATTTAATTTTATTGTAAAGTTTTGTTGCCCTCATAACTTTCACAAAGTTATCCGATTTAAATGAATTTAATTTTATAGTAAAGCTTATGAATAGATCAAGATAACACAGTTTATTCTTTATTTTCATTAGGATACCTTGAATATTTTCAAAGATATTTGGCTTTGAATTTGAGAATTTTGTTTTTTGGCCTCGACTTTGTTCCCTATTTTGTAAATATCGCCGGTAATAGTATAGCCAACATTAAAACAAAAATATTTTATGAGTTTTAACCCAATCCAGAATCACATGTAGTCTAAATTTGTGTTGAAAATTTCTCGTTGTCTAAAATTGCATCGATTTTGTAGGTATTTGCAATAAAAAACATAATTCGTCAACTGACTTTGTTGACTTTACAAATTAAACATACGTATTTAGTTCAAGTGGATAAAATGGTAGAAAAAGTAAAATATGCTTGTGGCTGATGGGTAGATACGCCAGACTACCAGCCAAGAGGTCGCGGTTCGATGCTGCAGGCAGCCAACCACTTCGTCGCTAATTTTTTATTTGTTTAAGTAAACATATTTTGTTCAATAATCAACAAAAAGAATGTGTGTATAATTTTAGGTCGATAATAATGAGTAAAGTGTTGCCTACTATTATCGACCTAATTTTCAACAAAAGTGTTTTAGAGTGTATGTATGTATATCAATTCATTTAGTTGTGAAAACAAATCAAAGTCAAGACTTTGACGTCAGAGTGAAAAATGGCAAGATTTTGACAATAATAGAGCTTCATTGTTCGACGTTTTTTCAAACATTTTTAAAACTAAAATGTTTTCCTTTCAATACTTCAAACATGATTGCAGTTGAAATTTTAAATCGATTAAGCATGCACGCCACATACAGAATTGGACCATAATAGTAAATTTCTCCAAACAAATTCTAAATTCATCGCTTAAGAAAAAAACTCCCATCGAGTTTTTCAAATTTCTTTACAAATTATATTAGATATAATTAATATAATTAATCTGGCTTTTAATTGTTACTCGACCGCTCAAAAATGTGCCCAGGAGAGCAGATTTTATAGAAATAATAAAATTTTGAGAAACATTTTATTTACCTGTATAAAAACTGTACCAAACTTAATTTTTTTATTTCTTTACTGTTTATTAAATAAAATGAGTAAAAAAAATTTTAAGTTGAATGGTTTTATTGTAATGAAACATAATAATGGCGTATATCATGTACTAAAAACAAAAAAATAATTACGTAGAACCTGGTTCCAGTCTCCATACCACTCTCCTCACTAATGTAGTGCATTGATCAGACTATAATAAAATCGTGGGCCATTTTGGACTATAGATAACAGAGATTCGACGCTATCCAATGGTTTATTTTAGTCTGATCAATGCCCTATAATGGTGAGGAGAGTGGTGTGGAGACTGGTACCTGGTAGTACCTAATTATATTTTTTACTTTTAGTACATTATCTGCATCATTATTATGTTTCAGTATAATAACATAATATAAGGAAAATAAAAATCCAACAATTTACCACTTCCCAGCAAAAAATATAGAGATATTTTTTATAAATAAAAATATGACAATTCATTGCATTTATTTCATATGCTTTATAATCAAGAAATATCGGAAGTATTTGTGAAAATTTCAAATGAGCCTATATTTCGTGCAAGTAAAAAACTTTTTAATTAATTAGCAGGATATTGTGAATAATCACTTCCTGAGAAGTCGAAAATACAAACGTATTGATACTTTTTAAATAGAGCGTTCATGGTAAAATTAACAAAAAATAAATAATTTGTCAGAAAAAAACTCTGAAAAATTGTTTAAAAGTATCGTCGTATCGACAGTAAAATATCGCCGATACCAATGTATCGGAAAATCTGAAGTATCGCCGATATATCGGTATCGGTATTCGTTACGTCCCTAATATTTACACGAAACCATTCGAGCAGTTTTTACCCCCCTCATAACTTTGCTCTACTTAATTATAAAATAATGAAACTTAAAACGTAAGGTCTCCCTACAAAAGTAGCCTCATAGGTGAAATTTTACAGTTCTATCATAAAAGCTTCCCGAGATAGGAAGATGTAAATAGTGCATATTTTAGTACATATTCAGTGACTGACTGACTCATCAATATTATTGGGCACTTCCACTGTAGTTAGAAAGCTGAAATTCGGTGCACAGCTAGATCATGGTGAGCAATTAAAGAAACAAATTTGAAAACGGACACTTTTTATCTCTGGGGGACTAGGGTACCACTTCCTTGTATTGGCCACTTCCAGTATAGCTAGAAAGCTGAAATTTGCCACACAGGTAGGTCTTGATGGAAAAGTGCTGAGAAAGATGTGAAAACTGAAATTTGTCATCTGTGAAGGAGAAGGGAGGGCTAGCTAGGGTGACCCTTATTTGTATGGGGAATTTATTGTACCAAATAAAAGCTGAGAAAAAAGAACTGAGATCCGCACAAAAACATAAATGTGAAAATAAGGCCAAATTCCTATCCAAATATTTTGCCCGTAAAAAGTACCGAGATCAAAATAAGAACCAAGTTCTTGATAGGTACAATACCATCTCAATTCTAGGCAACCTGTTAGCTTGGCAAAAAAAAAATTTTTGCCTTTCTAATATAGAAAAGAATTATTGGAAAAATTTGTACAAATGCATTAGCAATTGCAAGTAATTTGTAATTGTAACTGGTGATAAGGCAATTAAAATTAAATTAATTGTATTTGTTACTAGTTCAATTACAATTGAAAATAATGCCAAGTGTACCAAGGCGATTAAAAATTACTAGTATTTAATTGGAGAAAAGATTTAGTCATTACTCCTCAAGCCTGTCTGTAGGTTGTGAAATCAACTATCCCTCATTTTTCCCTTAATACTTGGAATTGTCTCATGTCGAATACTTTCTGGCTAAAAGTGTTACGAACAATCACTTTGGAAAAAATATTAGTAGTCTTTGCTATTTTTCTTGTTAGATAAAGATAGAGTAAGACGCCGTAGCCTCCAGACATACGTCATTTTAGTAAAGCTGACATTTTGAAGGGTTGTAGTCTTCTATATAGTTCAGCAGGTATGGACACTTTCCACCTTGAAACCGCCGCCGTTTTTGTGGTGGGAGGTACACAAAGTACAAAAACAAAGACAAACTACGTAATTTTAACAAAGCGGATTTTTAAATACATACATATATTATATAAAATATTGCTAAAAATAGACATTCAATATTTCCAGTCCCGTTCGGCGGCACAAAACTTCCCCAAACATTTCAGTGATATAGGAGGGGGAGAATAGTACCGCCAATAAAAAGTAGTTTGTAATTTCCCTATATCTGCACCACTACAATAGTGACACGCTTAAATTTGATGTGGGTTGTTTTAGGTTAAAGTGGACTTTCAATCCAACTCTTAAAAGTATAGAAGGGGTGACGTGTATCCCTCACCCAAAATAATTTTTAGTTTACCTATATCTGCACAACTACAATAGCGAGACTGTCTAAATTTGATGTGTATTGCTCTTTCCGTTCTGGCTCTTCCTATACAATCAATATATTGCTTTGAAATGCAATTTATTCCCAGCGGAATCCACATCAAATTAAGAGGGCTTCACTATTATCTTTGTGTACATAAAGGAAAATTTTTATGTAATTACTTTGTATGAGGGGTACTTTACCTCTAAGATTTAGTGGATACTGTGCACTTTATTGTAACAACCCACATGCTATTTTACAAAGTAGTCTATAAGTAATATAGAGATTCGCGCATAAATAAACCCTTCTGATACTATCAACAATAAAGCATTTATCGTGTCTGTGTCGCTGGCTTTACGTTCCTCCGAATGGGTCTGGTAACTTAAAAAGGCGTCTTGAAATGGTACCTTAAACAATACATATAAGAATTTTGTTTGTTACTATGACGTACTTTACCTTATTTTTGAGGGCTCTTTAAAGGGTGCGGCGGAAGTTTTGGCCCGCCGAACAGATCTGGCAATAATGAACGTCTATTTTTAACAATATTATATACAATATATTTAAAAATCAGCTTTTCTAAAATGACGAATATCTAGCAGTTCTGCACTGTTGGGACTATGATATTTTCATAAACGAATTAAAAGCCTATTGCTTGGGCAGACATTTTTGATGTTGGCGCACACTTGTGGCACCAATCAAATGTTTTACTATAAAATTATATATGTGTGTATTATGTTTTTTAAGTTTTCATAGTTCAGGAAACCTCAATTAGGGGATACATTTTATTCTACTTTTAGTTTGTTCATGTATTGACCTTTTTAGGTTAGTAAAATTTGAACAAATCGGGCATTTAGATATTTTTAATAAATAATTTTTTTTCCAGTTGTGGCAAAATTTTAGAAAAAAGTTGTTAAAGATTTTTTCCTCCATCACGTGAGTATAAAAAATAATGGTGACTTAAATATATTTTTTTAATATAGCGCTTTCTTAGCTTCTTCTCGATACAAATTATTATACCTTATCGTACTGAATGATGAATTTGTGGGATATAGTTGGAAATTTTCAATATATAAGAGGAAAATCTTGAAATTTTTATTAAAATTTCTGAAATCAACGGCTGTATGCATAACGAAAACTTGGCATGAAGTTAGCAAAATTTACGAAATTTAACCGGAGCTTAACAAGTTTTTTTTTTATAAAATTTAATATACTCGTATACTCATGAGTCATGACTACATACATTCTACAGTGATTTCTCATTTCAAAATATATGGAAAAACTCAGTATAATCAAGTTCAATTTCGTCAGTTATGTTAACTTCATAACAAGTTTTTGTTATGTATATGTCCCCAGATTTGTAGTTTAGGAGCTGCGCCGCAACACCTTTGCCCGTTTTTGAATCACCTTCCTCATGAAAGTACATTTTCATTAGTGGAGAGTTAATCACGACTGCATCTCTAGTAAATACACATTAAATTACACACTGTGCATTGAAATAATGTACAAGTCTCTTTATTTCTTTATGCATTACATTACTTTTTTTTATAGAAAATGTGTTTTCATTACATGGAAGTTTTTTTTAGAAATTAAATTTACTATTAAAAAATATACATGTACGTAAATAAAAGCATGAAATGATATTAACTGATATTATTTATTAAAAATATACATACATATGTACATTATATGTCAAAAACATATATTTATAAACTATTTAAAAATAATGAAAAAACATATATAATGCTTAAATGTTGAAAAAATTTGCTTATTTACAATTACAAATAGTTTTAATTAAAGCAAAACTAAAATGTATTAAAATAAAATAAATCGAAAATGAGACATTTTATATCAATCAAATATTGCCTTGATAGTTAGTTTATAAGGTATAACACAGATTTAAGAAATTATTGACATTAAAAAATAAAATAATGTCAAATACAATTAAAAATTGTAAACTAACATTTGCAGATCATAAATTTTATGTAGTTTTGTCATACATTTAACTATTTTAAATTTAATTGAATTAAAAACTCTAAGATTAATATATTCAATTATTAAATATTTTATGGTTTGCATATTTTTAACTGTGCTTCCATTAAAAACAAAATAATTTAAATATTTTCTCAAACAAAGAAAATTTAATCTTAATAAAATGTAATTTTTTAATCTTCTTCCATTTTTATCAAAATATTTACGAATCGAAATATATATAAAGAGTCTTATGTAAAAAATCAGACCTAGACATAGTTCAACAAATGATAATGCAGAAAAAACTCATGTAGTTTAATTACAAGTTCTAGAAGTCAGTACCAGGGTTGTCAGATATGGCGATTTCTCGCAAAACGTGGCGATTTTCAACTTGTTTGGCATCTAAATTTTTGATTTGGCTACATGGCGATTTTTCTAGCGATAAATAAATTTGTTGGCGATTTTTATGGCTATTTTTTTATACAAAATTGAACATCAAAATTATTCTAATTCAGGAAAATTAGTTCGTTGAAGGAGTATTTTCAAAAATAAATCCCACCAAAATTCGTCTGCAAGAAATTAACACAATGTGATTTTGATAATTTTTCTTATGTCAAATCAAGTAAGAGTTAGACACGACCCCTTTCAATTTTGATGAAATTTGGTCAGATGTTGTCATTCATCCTATAACGAATTTATGTTAAAGGAAAAATATTAAACATGTTTATTTCAAAAGTTATGACACATTCAAAATGTCATTATCTCGCCAAATTTACAGAATGTGTTGAGCTTAGTTTTTAATTATCTCTAAAACTATTAAATGTACAAGGATGCTTTGTATGCCATTTTAGAACAAAAATTTGTTTTGGAAAAATGAATAATCTGTAAAGTTTTGACAATTTCAAAACTGATTAAATCAAAAACCTATATATTTTTTCGTCTGAATTTTTTTATATAATACCTCTAAACGTCCTTAATAAATCGTGAAAATTTGGAGGAGGTGTTTTTTTTCTTTTTGGAGATATGACTTTTTTCTTTCGCAACCTTCAACAATATAGTATCAAAAATAATTTATATTTGTAATTTTGAGCATATTAAATTTAATTTAATTTAAAGTTTTTGAAGGGGAAAAAGTAATAACATTGACAAATTTGTGCATTTGTTTTTTCGGTGGAATTTTATGTTGGAAATTTTGTGTTAAAAATGTATATTTTTTGTCATATCTCAAAAAAAACACCTCCTTAAAAATTTCAGGATTTTTTAAGGACGTTTAGAGATATTATATAAAAAAAATTCAGCGGAAAAATATATATGTTTTTGATTTAATCAATTTTGAAAATTTCAAAACTTTGCAGATAAGTCATTTTTCCAAAAAAAAATTTATGCTCTATACATTTTTTGTAGCTCCAAATATTCTGCTTAAAATGGCATACAAACCATTCTTGTATCTAAAATAGTTTTCGAGATATTTAAAAACTAAATTCAACACTTTCGGCAAATTTGGCGAAATAACAATATTTTGGATATGTCATAACTTCTGAAATAAACATATTTCATTTTTTTCCTTTAACATAAATTCGTTATAGGATGAATGACAACATCTGACCAAATTTCATCAAAATCGAAAGGGGTCGTGTCTAACTATTAGTTGATTTGACATGGAATAACCCTAATATTATTCGGCCATGTTCTGAAAACCATTTATTTTTGAAATCGCAAAATCTCAAAAACGAAAAACAGTGTTCTTTTAATCGGACAGTTTAGTGCATTCGTAGCTTATTTCGGATGGAATATCTGAAACATCAGAATCATAAAAATTAACTGAAAAGCTGCAATAAGAAAGATTTTTAGTTGAATTCTTTCCTTAAAGTTCCGATGTCAAAACGAAATGGTTTTCAGAACATGCTCGATTAATGGCTTTTGAATTTGGATGAGAAAAATTTACAAATATTAATTTTTGGAAATTTTATTTCTACTTTTGGCGATTTTCTGCAAAATTTTTTTACAATATTGGTATTCAGTGTTTGGTGGTCTTACGAAAGAGCAAATGCATAATGTCGAATTTTTTTGTAAGATCCAAGAGCAAAATACACGGAGTTTCCCTTAGATTTCATAAAAAAAGCTACGATAATTTACATTTGCTGTTTCGGAAGACTATTTACAACAAACACTGAATACCGCCAATGACTTTATAAAAATTTATATTAAAAAAAGTATAGTATAAAAACAGATTTATTATCAAATATATATTAAGAAAAGCTACGATTTTTAAAATCAATTTGGCAAAATAGGTGGGAAAAAATCTGACAACGCTGGCCAGTACTTGTTCTAATTTTTGTGACAAGTTTCCACCCTTGGATTTAAATCGAAGAAAAATTTTGTAATCAGCATATTCAGTGGCTCACGGTTTATTTTATGCAGTGCATAATTATTTTTTTCAAGACTCCATAATATCGAAACTAAAAGGGTATAAAAATAATTTTGGTGCCATTTTATAGAGAAGAGAACACAGTTTAACAATAAGTATTAATTTATTGCAAAAGTTTATATTAAAATACTTTAAAAATAAGAATATTAGAAATATGTACTACGTTTTTTTATTTCAATGTTTATTTTATGCAGTTGATTTTTGGTGTAGCGGAACCCCAACATTACATTTCCCTCCGATTTTGATTGTTGTTATATTTTATTCTGCGTATAGCAGTGCCTTGTATTGAATTTATGACTGATTTTGTTACTGTAACTATCGGTTTAGGGCAAATATGCAATAAGTCTGCCTAAGGCCCTAGAATGGCGTGCCTCAAATTTTCGAAAATGATTTTATAAAGCAAAAATTTATTTAAATAGCTGATACAATACTTCTACAGTTCAAAGCAGAGTTCGTATTAGCAGAGGCGTATTACAAATGCGCATAAGCGCAAGGAGCGGAACGAATAAAAGGAGCAATTGGTTAGCGCAGCGCAAGCGCATTCGATTTATTAGCGCCGCTCTTTGCGCAATACGCATTTATTTTTTTTTTGTCTAGTGCTTTGTGCTGCGCATTGCGCATATTGAGCGGCTTTTTTTATGGCAACAGTGGTTAGTTTGAGTTTATTCAGTGCTACATACATCTTTCGTAGTGACGTAATTTAAGACTTTTGGACTTGTAGCATAATATCGTTCTTCTTTAGTTTTTTATTCTTGATCCCATAGAAATATGATGCCGCTAGACGGGTCAAACTTCCGGACCGGAACCGGAAATATGAAACACACTACCAACTTCCGGTCCAGACCGGACCCGGAAATTTGACAGCACTATCGACCCAATGTCCGGTCCAGTTCCTAAGCCGGAAGTGTGAACTGCACTACCGACCAACGGCCATACGGTGATTTAAAAAAAACTACGGTGGCATGCATTAACATCCATGGAAATAACGCCCATTGCTTTTTTTTTAATTTTTTACTACCGTAAATGCCCTATGCGCATTTCATGCTCATTTGGCTCTGTTTGCACATTGCGCAAACAAAAAGCGCAGCACAAGTAAAGCGCAAAGGAAAATGCTGCTTGGTCCTTTTATGCGCAGCGCAAAAACATTGGCGCGGGGCAAGCGCAAAATAAGTTGGCTCCGCTATTTGCGTAAGGCGTAAAGCAAAGAGAGCGACGCTGCGCTGCGTTTTTTCGTACTCTGGTTCAAAGAGACTATCAAGCGCATCTTTCACTAATATTGGTTGAAAAATAAAGGCAATAAATCACCAAAATAAACTTTCAACATACGTGGCGAGCTACGAAATTTAGAGGAAATATAGGTTACCAGTGATCCAACATTTCAAAACTGACTGCCGAAGTAGGAGCCGGCCAGCGTTGCCACTGGAAAAAAATTTTCATACCAAATTTTCCACAAAAAGCTACCAAAACCATTTAAAACCTACCACTTTTTTAAATTTATTGATTTTGTTCGGAGTGCAAAGGTAGCACTAACCTTTACAATCTGCAGCATATTGTTAAGAAACTACACTCAATTAATTCAAAGATAGGCATATTGCTTTATTCTCCTTAAAAGAAAAATAAATATCTAAATCTAGAATCGGAAATTTCCTCAGATTTACAAACTGATTTTGAAAAATGTAATATATCAATAAAATAGTGCATCAGATGATCATTAAGGAATAGAAAAAATTCGTTAAGAAAAAGCCAAAAAACTTTAAAAAATATTTAATCCAGACTATGGACTGATTGGTAGCAATGCTGCCACTCAGTCCAAAGGTGTCGGGTTCGATTCTCCATATAAACCCTGGGTGGTTTTGCAGACAAGCTACATAAATCGCTTCGCGGGTTATGTTTATGAATTTAAAAATAAATAAAATAAAAAGAGTTTTGAAAATTTTAATTGTAATTATTATTTGCTCCTTCTCTTGTACAGAAAACTCTACATTTTTTACCCTTTTCAGTAAAAATTTACAATAAATGAATTTTTTAAATACTGAATTTATTACAAGTTATATCAACACATACCAAGGTAAATTTTTATCTGAAAATAATGCTAATTCGCAATTAAAGACAGATTTATTACATATTCTGCAATATCAACGAAACGTTTGTTGATTTAACTGTCTACATTTTCAAAAAAAAAGCATAGTAGGCTTTGAAATTTATACAAAACCCAGCAAATAATTTTTT
Source organism: Panzeria rudis (assembly GCA_956483635.1). Lineage (NCBI taxonomy): Eukaryota > Metazoa > Arthropoda > Insecta > Diptera > Tachinidae > Panzeria > Panzeria rudis. Next base: position 45,967,484 of record OY101449.1, on the reverse strand, counting down.
ATTCGATATGAATCTATTTTATTTGTCTACACCTTCACACAATTAAAAAATTTCTTAATAAATTTCTTAAATAAATGTCTACATTTTTTTATAAGCAGCATTGAAACCATTTTTTAATAATTATGCATAAATATATTCTCAAACATAACAAAAAAAGATTTAGCCTACCATACTACCAAAGGAAAAAACTTCTACCAAATTTGGTAGGAGCATACCAACAATGGCAACGCTGGAGCCGACCTCAACAATAAATATTGTATCGTTTATAGAAATGCCTTTAAAAAGACCAGTACACTGAATTATCTGTCTGCAAGAGATTCCACTGTCATCTTGTACCTCATTTTAAGCTAACATTTGACAATGTCGGTACTAGTTACACGAAATTTACATTATGCCTTTCTCGCCTAGCTTTAAAGGCAGGCTTTTTTAGTTTGTGAGAGAGAGGAGGTGAGAAGCTAGAGGGGTAAGAAAAATGCACGAATTGAAATTTGAGGGGTTTTTTCGTATTTCTCAGCATTAAGCTGTGTATAATCGTCAAAAAAGTCATGGAGAAAAGTTCTGTAATGTAAATGTCCGTGACTTTTCGTAGGGGTTTAAAAGAAAATTGTCAAAAAAGACAAGCTAAATAGGCATAGTGTGAAAAGGCACTTAGAAGGACCGACGAAAACAGTTCTTTAGGTGCACCAAAAAGTAGGCAATATGTGTTTAAAGCGATTTAAAGTTAAGCAAGTTAATGCCTGAGCTACCCACAGAAAAAATTATCACCAAAAAATTTTCAAACAAAAGTTTGTCTAAAAATAAATTTAATTTTCAGTAAATGTTCTGTCCATAATCTATGAATTGTTTGTTTGACTTTTATTTAGAACGCAAAACACCAAAAACAACAATAAAAACTGTGTCATAAAAACCACCCCGATGACGACATACATACATACAAATAACAACAACAACAATCATAGCAAGAGGAGTGCAATTGTACCAAGTTTGTTTACAAAAGATTTTTGAGTGAATCGATTAGTTAATGTCGTTGCTATAATTCTCATTCAGTTTTTTAGAGTATTTAGATAAAAATACAGACTTGAACACATTTAACAAAGTGAAATCTGATAAATGATTAATGGATGATGATGACGACACAGACAAAAATTTTGTTTGTATATTTGTTTTATTAAGTAAACTATTTTGCTTAATAACTGTTAACATTCTTAGACTAATTGTTTATTAAATTCAGACAGAAATATTGTGTGATACTTTTCAGAAAATCCAGTAAATATTTTTGTTTGATTTAGTAAATTGTTTTGTCTACAATTTGTAAATATTTTTAGACAAATTGTTTTATAGATTTAAAGAATTTGTTCACTGAAAAAAACACGTTTTTTTCAATGAAATTGTTGAGGTATTTTTGTCTATATTTACAAATTCGTTTGTACGCCCGTTCATAGACAAAATATTTACTATTTCATTGAATTCCTTTATAGAAAATTAAATTTAGTTTTTTCTGTGCGTAATAGAACACTGATTAGAAAATTCTCAAATAAACAAGCACTGTTTTACCAGAAGCTGCAATGACCAGGGCACAGTGACTTTTTGTATTTTAGGTGGCCAGAAGTAAAAAAAAATGGACGATCTTGTTGATTTTTTGATATCTTATAGACAGGAGTACAGGTGATACAAAACTATGCTGATAAGAAGAAGAAAAGGAATGGTAATGAATATAACGATTATCAAGTATTCAGTATCAAGAGAAGCTAAAAAGCAGGCTTTTTAAATTAGCAATATTAGTAATTTTAATATTGTTGTAAAAGTTTATGTAAAATTTATATTATTATTTTTCCTAAAATGGAGTTCATTTTAAATAGTAATGGTTGGTTTTTGAGTAATATAATATCTAATTTAGCCAAAAACTCATTGAAGTAAAAATCCACTAAAAGGAAGGAAGCAAGATATTTATATAAAATTTTTAAGGGAGTAGAACTAAATTCTTTCACCGAGTTCAGCTCTCATATTAAGTAGAGTCTCTAATTCAAAAATAACAACAAATTGGGTGCTATAAAGTGCAATCTTTTTTAAAACATTATTAGCTTCACTCGTAATAAATTAATAATGTAATCAAATCTGTCAACGTACTTTTTACAAATTTTAAGACGTTCGATAAGTTCGAAACTTTGCGCACACATTCGGTTCTCCTGATAGTACAATTTGATGATTATAAAAGTGGGCAGTGAAACGGAACGCCTGTCCTATGTAAATATTATTTTTTAGCTACTTTTACTAAACCAATTCCTACGAAAGTTTGCACACACACATTTAGCTCCCCTGATAGTACAATTTAATGATTAAAAAGTGGGCAGTGGCACGCCTCTGCAATATAAATACCGTTTCTCAACTCTTTATACTTAACCGATTCTTACGAAACTTGAAACTTTCGAGAATATCTATTATCCACCATATATTCTTCAAAAAATATATGTTGGCTTTTATTCTACAATGAATTTAAGTTATTGGCAAGGGTAAAATAGATAGGTATTTACTACTGCAAATCAGTTTGATTATTTTATAATTTTAAGAGCGCAATAAAAGCGTATATTTTTGTTTTTTTTTTCATTTTGTATAAATAGTGCAGACATGAACATTGTTCAATGAACATAGCATTTAATACTTACGAGTACATTTTAATTATATCCAACAGTTAGAATTTTTGCTAATTAAAGCTTGATAAGTTCTTCTTAAACTGTAATAAAACTATAAAAAATAGATCAGAAAAGAAAAACCACCCTAACAGTCTCAAAGTTGTGTATTAATAAGGCTCCATGAAAAAAGGTCCAAAACCAAAAATGAATAATATTGAATCCTACAACACGAACTTTAGGGCCATTTTTTATATTTTTCAGGTTTGAGTTGAAAAAAAACTTCGGGCTTAAAAAACATGAAAAAAACATAAATAGCCGACCACCTTCCCCGTGTGTGCGTTAAATTTCTTCATTCGCTTACGTTATTGCAACCTCGTAAGGCAGAGGGGATGCACTGTGTGCTTTTGCCCTTATATCTAGGCCCAGTTCCGGTTTAATCTTACTGCATCCTTGTACCAAATTTATTTTTTCTGGTATATGACAATAAGTTTATAGGCTTATAAGATTCCACTTTAGTATGCGCCACAAGCTCCTTTGTGTCGTACAGAGTATATCCGTCGATTGTAGAAAAGCTTCTAGCCGTCAAATGTGTCTCAGAGATAAGCATAACATCAATTTGTTTATGCATCATGAAGTATTCTAGTTTGTTTTTATATTGGCGGATGCCGTTTGCGTTCCAGAAACAGATTTTTGAGTTCATGGTTTGTTTAATGCCGCCTGCAATAATGTAGACTGCATTTTCAACATTTACTTTTTGAATTAAAATATCTATGGAAGCTCCAATTCAATAAAAATTTAAACCAGTGTTATTGTTGGAAAGAGGCCGTTTTCGAATTGTGGGCTAGTTAGACTTCAACGCGCTTGCGTATGAGAATTGGCTGTTAGGTATGTTTTGCGCTGTGTCCTGGTTAGCCTTAAAAACGTTGGCGTATGAAGGACGGCTGGTAGCTGGTTGGCGCAACTGGGGATAATTGGTGTTGTCAAAAGTAATAGGTTAAGATTAGGTACGATTACGTCTTTTTGACAAAGACTGCTTGACAGGTACATAGACATGGCAGCCCCTGTAGTTGGCAATCTCTTGTTTAATAGTTTTACACCAGCGCAGAGAGGGGCTTTTTGCGAGAAGGCGGATAAAAGTCTTTGAACAAAAATTTTTTGCCATGTCACCGATTTTAAATTTTATTTTTCTAAACAAAAGTAAACACTTGAGAACATCGAAAGTCAAAAGTTTTTAATTTCTATTTTAATTTTTTCCCCTACAAACTGTGTGATACAAAATGGTATTTTTTTAATTGGCTTAATTTCCATCTTTTGTACAAAATTTTTAACTTTAATACCTTAATTCATAAAAAAAATTTTCTGACTTATAACAGACTAAAAAAACAAATTTTCATACAAAAATTCGTTTTATAAGTCTCTTATTAATCAAAAAAATTTATGTGAATTACTGTGCATAACTTTTTTGTTTTTAAATATTTTTTGATGAAATTTTTTTTATTAAATATATATGCTTCTTAGCTATAAACTAATAGGAAAAAAATTACACTTGAGACTTTTGAAATTTCAGGCCTAGAGATGTTAAAAAAGGTCTGAAATACATCCTAAATTAAATATGATTGGAGTACAATTTAAATTACTTATTTATCAATTAGAATTACAATATAGAATAAGATTTAAGTGAATTGTTTGAAAATACAAAATAAATACAATTTAAAAACATGTCATAATATATAGTAAAGTAATATATAATGTGAAGTACATAATTTATTTACATATATATAATGAATAATTTGTATGTATATATATATATATATATATTTCTTCTCTTTATCTACGAAATATTATACATTAAATAGTTTATGTATATGTATGTATGTATTTATGTATAGAGCTAATTTAGTATAAATTATGTAATAATATTAATTACAGCAATGCGTTTTGAGTTATGATTTAATTGTAAATGTTACATTTTAACAAAATTTAAGTGGAATTGTAAACTTAGGGGAAAAAGAAAAAAAACTGTTAAGAGCTGTTTAAAAAAGCAAAAAGGAACTGCTTAAAAACACTCATAATTATATAATAACACCAATTAGTTTTAAGCATTTAATTTAAAATAATTTAAAAGGTTAATGTAAAAAAATAAATTTTAACAAATAAAAAATTCAGTTAACAAATAAAAATAGTTTTAAGCATTTAATTTAAAATAATTTAAAAGGTTAATGTAAAAAAATAAATTTTAACAAATAAAAAATTCAGTTAACAAATAAAAATAGTTTTCTCTTTTTAAATTCGGATTCAATAGATTTCTATTAAACATTTTACTGTAGGTGGAAATGTTATAGTATAACTGCAATTTCACAGTTAGTTAGAAATTTTAGTATTACTTACATACTAGGGTATTCATTCGGTTAACCGTTAATTGGTTAACCGGTTAATTACTACCCGATTAACTGATCGGTTAATTTAAAATTGAATATTTTCGATTTAACCGGCTAATGTCATTTTTAATCGACTTAACAAAATTGTTCACTTTTTGTACCATTATAAGATATATTTTTTTGTATTTAATTATTTGTTTCGTCTCATATGCAAAAGGTATGTGTTTAGAAAAGGGCCTGATACTGTAATTAAGATTAAATAAAGTTTCTGATACTGTAATTGAGCTTGGGGAACTATTAAGTTCTTATTTAATAATACTGTTGCCAACGATTTAATTAAAAATCTAAGGATTAAATTAGATGAGAGACGAATTCAATTATTTTATACCTTCACTCAGGAATATTTCGTTCTAGCAACAGTGTTTTAAATTATAGAATAAAAACGGAAACTAAGGAACTCAGAATGTTCAATGCTGAGCTCTGCCAGTACGAGTCAGACAACAGAAGAACCTATCGATAGTAATACAAGACATTTTTTAAAAGAATTAACTGAAACAATTCGAAGTGTTAAGAATTTGCAAATATTAAAATGGACTCTAATGGCATAATGGTAAATTTTAATGTGTTGTTTCCACAACGCAAGCAAGCACTGATTGTCTAAAATTTATATTAAAAGCACTCAATTTTTTTAGTGATTTCCATAGAAATTTTTTACTCAAGTCGCTTGTTTGCATTGTGGAAACACCACATTATGTATTATATAGAAATCGAGGAAAAGGACTGACAAACTAGATATTCTGTCTACATCTATGATAAGTGAAAGGATATTTCCAAGTTTTGTCCTAATTAAAGAAAAGAATCGCTTAACTCCTAAACATTTAAACTAAATTATTTTTCTGAAACATTGTCTAAGATAGGGTTGCCATTTCCGTTTTGAGAAATAGAGGACGTCAACCACAAAAAAGGAGGACATTTGGCACAAAAAAGAGGACAATATTTTTATAAACAAATTAATTAAACAAAAAGCTTTCGGCAATCGAAATAAGTGATGCCATAGCATTTGAAATAACAATGGCAATGCAGCGCTCCCAACAATTCAAAAATTTCGATGTAAGACGGAATTAACACGATGTAATATTTCATGAAATTAATTCCATTTTTTATATTTTTATTTTTTTATTAATTTTTTTATTTATTTTTTTTTTTTTTTGGTAAGAGCAGCGTTTCCTATTAAAGGGATTTTTCCCAAAACTGGGGATCTATTTTTGTGATTGGGAATTAAAATTTGGGTTGAGGATCATGGGAGTTTTTATTGATATATATTACATTTCTTATGTTCCGGATGCCGAAATGGAGTTAGCTACATTTTCTTAAGCTAGAAAAAATGGAATTTTTACCGCGAAATTCCAAAAATTTGTCGAGATATGAATTTTAGAATATTATAAATGTAAAAATAGAGCTTTGTGTTAATGAGCTTTAAATTTTAGCAAAATAGTGTAAGAAGAAGGTATATGTTGGGAAAAATCTCTTTTTAAGCCATTTCGGAGGTGAATATAGCGATAATTCCCCTTATAAAGTGGGGAACATGTCTGAGCAGTTATATCAACCATAATGTCTAAAGCAAAAAATTTACACAAGCAGCTATTTTGACTCTACTGAAAATTCTTGCTGGGAAGATAAGGTACCCTATTCATCCGGATTATCACTCCAAAAAACTAATCATGTCTAAGGATCGTTTAAATATTATGTACCAGAATGTTCGTAGCTTGAATACTAAACTGTCTACTGTACTTCTAAATAGTTATGATTTTATCTATGATGTAATTATCTTTACTGAAACCTGGCTTAGTAATGACGTTTTTAATGCAGAAGTTCTTTGCAATAAATATCAAATATTTAGATATAATCGCCCTGCACGAAGAGGCGGTGGAGTTATGATTGCTGTTTCCTGGTTATACCATTCTGAAGTCATTATAAATGATCCTTCTGATATTGAATTTGTCGCTGTTGTTGTTAAACTGAAAAATAATAAAACGTACTTGACTTGTTCCTATGTTCCTCCGGACTCTGATTCTTCTGTTTACTCTAAACATGTTCAAGCAATTGAGTCTGTTGCTTTACACGTTGATACAAATGACTCTATTTTTGTCGTTGGTGATTTCAATCTACCATCAATTTTGTGGAAATATACGCCTGATGCACCTTATTTAATTCCTGTGAAGAATAAAAACTGCCATGATGAGTTCTTAAATGATATTTTTGGATTACACCCTTTATCAAATGAATACTGTATGTAATGATTTTGGGAAAATACTTGATTTAGTGTTTGGTAATGATGTTATTCGTTCGGAGCCTATTACACTGCCTGAAGATCGATATCATCCCACGATCAATATCAGCTCTTCTATTCCAGCCTGCCGAATCCAGTCAAGTTTTTTGTTCCAAACGAACTGACTACTGTTTATTAAATGATTTAATAAGAAATACTTGCTGGAATGACGTGTTTAACAACCCGATAAATAACAATTCGGATATTGATGCGATTATTACCATATTTTACGAAAAAATCTACTATTTTTTTTAAACTTGTATACCTAAACAATTTGTTCGCACTTCAGTTGGGCCACCATGGAATACGAGGCAGCTGTCACGTTTGAAAAATATTGAGAACAAAAATTATAAAAAATATAAAAGGTCTGGTTCGTTTGTTGACTACAGAAAGTACTCAGTTAGTCGTTCTGAATATAACCTGCTCAATCACGCTTTGTATAAGGATTATTTAATCAAAGTGAAAAGCAATTTTGTTCGTGACCCAAAATCTTTCTATTCATTTGTTAACTCTAAAAGAAAATACCCATCAGTTATGAAGCTTCATAATCAAGAATCCAGCAACGTTGATGTTGTATGTGATTTGTTTGCTGATTTTTCACGAGTACTTATTCAGATGCTGTTTACGATGACGAAAATGGGTATCCCTACGCGCTTGCATCGAATCAAGTGATATCTTTTCCTGCACTCAATTGCAGTAATATTTTGTTTAACTTGAAAAAACTTAAAATGTCCTTTAATTATGGTCCTGATGGAGTTCCAAGTTGTATCTTAAAACGATGTGCAGAATCATTCGCCACACCATTAACTTTATTGTTTAATGCTTCGCTAAAAGGGAGGTATTTTCCTGTGTTTTGGAAAGATTAGTATATAATACCTCTATATAAATCTGGTAGTAAGTCTGATATTACGAATTACAGAGGTATTGCTAAATTAAGTGCCATTCCAAAGCTGTTTGAAAAACTTCTTGCCGATTTCTTATGCCATCACACTGCATCGTTAATGTCACCTTACCAACATGTTTTTAGAAAAGAGTGCTCAACTATGACTAATGTTCTTCATTTAACATCTTTAGTTAATTATGGATTTACACAGAAGAAAAAAACTGACGCCATTTATACTGACTTCAGTAAAGCATTTGATAAAGTTAACCATCAACTTCTTCTTACTAAACTGGATCTTTTCGGTGTAACTCGTAACAGTGTAAGCTGGTTAAGATTATATTTAACGGGTAGAAAGCAAACCAATCGATTTAACAACAGTTCTTCTAAGTATATACATGTCTCATCTGGTGTTCCCCAAGGCAGCCATCTTGGGCCGATTCTTTTTTCGCTGTTTATAAACGATCTTCCTAACGTTAATAACTTCGCCAATATACTGATGTACGCTGATAATGTGAAAATTTTTCATTCTTTTAATCATTATATAGATCACGTATATCTTCAGAGTGATCTTAACAAATTTTTTGCATGGTGCAAACACAACATGATGGAGCTGAATTTAAAGAAATGTAAATGCATGCGCTTTTCGAGAAATAATGTTATTGCAGTTAACTACTCTTTAGGAGGTCATCAGTTGGAGTGGGTTGATTCATTTCTTGATCTTGGAATTTTACTGGCTCCTAAGTTAACTTTTCTTTCGCACATTACTTTGGCTGTAAATAAAGCTAGAGGTGTGCTTGCCTTTATAAAGCGGTGGGCTAAAGAGTTTTCTAACCCTTACATTACGAAGCAGCTGTACGTGTCTCTAGTGAGACCTATTTTATAATACGGATCAATCTTATGGGATCTTATGGGATACTACAACATACATAATATTTGTATTGAATCTGAGCAAAAACAATTCTTGTTATTCTGTTTACGTGGCCTTCGATGGAATTCCTCAACAATTTTGCCTTCCAATACTAGTAGATTAGCATTAATAAAACTGCCTACTCTCAAAAGTTATCATACAATGTTAAATGTGTCTTTTATGATAAGCCTTGTCATTAACTTTTGTAGATCTAATTATGCTATGGCTGATCCTTTCACAAGGTTATGCCATCAGTATAACTATTTGTCTACATTTGTTGACTCTTCTTTAAATTCTAATGTTATAAAGCAAAAAATCATTATTTTTCTAAAGTCGCAAAATTCTATATAATTATAAGTATCTTGTTATTAATAAATAAATCACATATTCTAATAAGCGTCAACCTCTACATGCATATGAAAACGATTACAAAATATTGCAGGCCTTCTCGTTATAACGTTGTGGATATATATGATGATATAATTGATAACAAATATCTATTTTTTATGAAATAGGAAACATGCAAATAATTTTTAATAGAAACAAGTTTTCTTGCAAAAAATTTTCGTTTAAAAGCCACTGATATATAAATTGTTTTATGTTTGCGTGTTTCAAATTACTATTTTTCTTCATATGTTTTAAAAATTACAAAGGACATCCGATCTTTATAAATGAATCAAATCTTAGGGAGTTTTTGGGATGGAAAATCGAAAATACTACAAAATAAAACTAGGAATCATGGGCAAGAGGTGTAGAAAAACCAAAGGGGTAGGAAAACTGAACGACTTCAATTTATTAAAATTTTTGTATACATATCAATCGTTGGCAATTTTGTATTGAATAATTGTAAAAAAAATTTGCATGGAAATTTCAACGTACATATATATGTAAACATAAACAGACCAGGAAATACGTAGCATCTCTCAAAGAGAAATAAAAAAATTTTCATGAAAAAAATTCATCGTGTAAATTCAGTTTAACAAAAAAATATCTGGAGAACGTTGTAAAAAGTAGGACAACCACAGACACTTGCTAAAAAAGAAGTAGGACTGCCCCGGACGCCCTAAAAAAGAGGACAGTGTTCGGTGAAAAGAGGACGGATGGCAACCCTAGTTTTAGAAGACCTTCTTAAACCGAAATAACTAATTAAATAATCTCACAAACTTGCAAATTTTTTAATTAATACATACTAGGGTATTCATTCGGTTATCCATTAATCGGGTAACCGGTTAATTACTACCCGATTATATGACCGGTTAAATTAAAATTGTTTTTTTTCGATTAACGGTTAAACCGGTTAATTTCAATCGTTTAACCGATTAACCGACGCAAATTTTTTTTCGTATTTTGTAGTATTATAACGTATTTTTTGTGTGTTTAATTACCTGTTTCGTCTCATATACAAAATGTATGTGTTTAGAAATTACTTTTCATACAAACAAATAATTTTGTTCAGTGATTTTAACTTAAGTAAAACATTAAAATATATGGACGTGGCTATAAAAGAATTTAGTAAAGACTCTGCTACTTTAATTGAACTTGAGGGAATTATGTATTAAGTTTTTGTTTAATAGTTTTAAAAAAATCTGATAATACTGTTGCCAATGATTTAATTTAAAAATCTAAGTATAAGATTTAATGAGAGACAAATTCAATTATTTTATACCTCCACTCAGGAATATTTCCTTCTAGCAACAGTGTTTTAAAATACGGTACAAAAACGGAAACTAAGGAATTCGGGAATAAACTTTTTTTTCGCTGAGCTCTGTCAGCATGAATTAGATGATTACCTTACAACAGAAGAAACTATCGATAGCAATACAAGAAATGTTTTAACAGAATTAACAGAATTAATTCGGTTGAAACAATTAGAAGTGCTAAGAATTTGAAAATATTAAAACAGGACTCTAATGGCATAATGGAAAGTTTTATAAGTTTAGAGAAATCCAGGAAAAGGACTGAGAAACTAGATGTTCTGTATTATGGATTGCCTTCGATTTCTTCGACATCTACACACAGAAAAAAAGGAATGTAAATTCCACATGCCGCAATTTTGATTGCAAATCATATTAAATTTGCAAGAAATAATTTGTCGTTTGAGTGTGTTAATGTTTACTTGCTTTGTTCATTGCTACAATTCACTGTTCTGCTTAGTTGTGTGACTTTTTGTTGTTTATTCTTACATGTGTTGTCTATGTATACGACAAAAAACGAATTACCAGCGAATATTAACTGCTGCTTGTTTAAAATTACCATTGTTTCATATTAATTTAAACGGAAAATAATTAATCTAACCTTAAATCACCGTTAAAACAATTTTGTTATAAACGTTAAGTTTCATTTTCAATCGACATGACTATAACTTTAATTTCAAATAAGTTTTATGTTAAATAATCATTTAAATCATGTTGAATTAAAATGAAATGCATTTTACATATGATGGTATTTATTTAGTGTATAAGTAAAGAAAAGTTTGAAGCTGTTGTGGCTGCAGTGGTTAGTGCGTGGACTATCATGCAGGTGGCACGAGTTCAAATCTTGGCTGGGGCAGTCAGCTACAACGAAAACTTTTCTGATGAATATCACGTAAGTAAAATAAATAATAAAATAGCTACATTAAAGTCATGTTGTTTCAGCTTGATATAACTTTAATTCAACATTATTCTTCGTGTTGTTCCAATATCAAATTCACGTTGTTTTAACTTGAAATAACTTTGATTCAACGTGATTCTTCGTGTTATTCCAATATCAAATTCACGTTATTTCAACTCGAAATTACTTTGATTCAATATGATTTTTCGTATTATTTCAGTATCAACTTAATTTTGATTTAACTGTACTGGAATATTAAATCAATATGAAATATAGTTAATTCAAAAGGAAAATTTTTCTTTCAAGACTATTGTAAATCATGTTGATTTAACATGAAACTCCTATGAAGCAAAATCAGTACCGAAAAATGTTAAGTTAGCCTGGTTTTCGACGATTTTACATGGAAAATTTTCTGTGTGTACGATAAATGAAAGGATTTTTTCAAACCAAGTTTTATCAAAACTAAAGAAATTATTTTTCTGAAAGATTGTTTTAGAAGATCTTCTTAAACTATTGAAATAACTAATATAATGATCTCACAAACTGGTTAATTTTTTAATGAATACATATTTATTATTATTTTTTTTTTGCTTGATTAAGTTCAGAATTGTTATGTTACACTGTTATTGTTTATTTTACTAATAAATTCAAAATAATAGATAATTTATGCAATTTTATTTGCTAAAATTACTTGATTTATGAAAAAACTTCATTAATCAGTTAACCGGTTAATACCGCAATTAACCGATTATTAACCGGTCCAGTTAAATAGCTTCCCTGAAGAAAGCCAGGGGTCAAGTGTATCCAAGTCACCACTTTTATCGACAAGTTTGGCGACTTTTCGGTGACGTTGTCAACGAATCGTCTACACTTTTTATTTTAGCTTTAATGAGAAGAGAAGTTTTTAACAGCTAGAAAACGATTTCTTATGGACTTATTTTGATGTGTTGAAAATATATGCGGCTGATCGGAAAACTAAAAATTTTCATAAAAAATGTAATTTATTTGTCTTAGCTGGTAAAAAGTTTCATATGTGTTGACTAGAATCATTAAAATGCACTAGTGAATCTCTGGTATCAGTGTCTCCATATGGTCCCATAAGATCCACCTAGTCCATAGTAAGTCAACAGTTCCGAGGTAAGTAGTGGAATCTCAATGACAAGCACATGTTAAATGTCTATAGCACAGATCATTGTTTGGGTATAATTAGTCAGTAGTACTGGTGACAAAGTCAATAGAGAATCAGTACAATTTTACTATCGGCATTTCCTGCAGGGTTTCTAATAGCTTGTGAGTGTTAGAGGGTAAATTTTGTTTTAGTTTTTGGATTAATCCTTCATACCATACTTTATCAAAAGCCTCAGAAACATCAATGAAGAGAGCAGAGAAATATTTCTTTTCTTGGAACGTTTTTCTAACCACATTCACAAGCCTATGCGTTTGTTTCCTGAAACCAAACTGATGATCTGGTGCATCCACTCTCATTTAATATGGTGGTCAACTTATACATAAGCAGTTTCTTAAATATTATTGACATATTTGGCAATAGGCTTATAGGTACGGTGACAACCGTACACTATTACAGTGAACACTACACTATTTTAACCTCTTGTCCACTATTTTCTTTTGTGTACGCTATTTGTACAATTTTTTTAATACATGCCCCTTATGTACATTATTTTTTCTCACAAATGTTCACTTTTTTCATTACTTCCAACATATTTAGCAAACAATTTGAAATCAGCTTATATTACATAAAAACTTTAGCTGGAAACCCAAAGCGTATGATATTATTACATTCAAGAGCGCCACCTGACAAGCGGTGACAAGCAAAATACACATGAGCACTGACGATGGAAGTGTAGCGGTTTCCGAAAGTGGCACTACTCTGTTCTGCTGTGTACGTTGAAAAATTAATTTGATGTTAATTTTTCCCTTGTTCCTTGGAATATTATTCATGCCCAATTATTTATGAATATAACGTTACGAACCTTAGCCTAATAATCAATTAATTTTGTCATGTTTTTTAATCCATAAAATGTGTACACTATTTTCCCATAGAATTAATGGTCACCGTACTTATAGGCCTATAAGATTCCACTTTAGTATGGTCTTTTTCGGGCTTAGGTATCATAGTGATCAAAGACATTTTCCATTCCGCAGGATAGTATTCTATTCGTAAAACAGCATTAAAAATATCTTCGAATTTAAGTCAGCGATAGCATTTTCAATTTCTCGAATGTTAGATCTCGAAGGAACGACAGCTTCAGCGACAACTGGTGGCAGCTCAACTATATTAGAAGGTGTCTTTGGAGTAAATACCTTTTTCAAGTGGTTAACGAACAGCGTACCATTTTCAGCATCAGTTCTTACCCAGTCCCCCTTCGAAATTCGTAATAGAGGTTTACACATCACCGGTCTTTTAAGTCCTTTGGATGCTCTCCATATCGAATAATCCATGTGTGGTGTTGCGTCGAATTCGTGCAGGAATTTTTGCAAATATGCAGTTTTTGGAGTTCTTATAATTTTTTAAGCAGCTTCTTCTTTTTTCAGGCAATAGCCGTTCCACATCTTCAGAATAAATTTTGTTAAATCTCACCTGTCGGATAGTAAAAGTAGCATTTCCAGCAGCTTGCTTAATGTTAGCCTCTAACTGTTTAATAGAGAAGTCTATGTCTTCAGGCGTCCTTAATGGCAAATTTTCCTTAAATATTTTTTATATTTTAGCCAATTAATTGGTGCGTGCAGTAAATTGTGGTTGAGGTCGTTAAGAGTGAGTATATGGCAATAATAGTGGGTGAATGCTCTGAAGATAAATCTAAGGAAGTTTCAACCTTAATTAATTCGCTGGGAGCTACTTTTACTACTCCGAAGTCAATAACATCAGGAATTTTTTTATCCATCTGTTGGCCAATAAGTTGGCTGACCACTTGTAATAACATTCAAGCCCCTTTAGTAATTGTGTCGCACAAAACGCGAGCTTTATGGATGATTAGCCGCCATCCCCAAAACATATGCTTAGCGCTGTAGTCACCGGCCACCAAAGAGCGTAGGCCTAATGAATTAAAAAATCTACTATATTACTATTCTGTAATAGAAAACCTGGGAGGAGAGTAAATTGATGAAATCACCAGGATTAGATGAGCATTTTCAATGCAGATGTTAGTTGCTTAAAGATAGTTTGCACAATGATCATACATTAAGTAGTCTTTTAATAGCGATTTTATTAGTATAACCGTTCTACCACAAGCTCTGCCTTGGGGTCCTTTGTGTCGCATAGAGTATATCCGTGTTCTTAAAAAAGCTCCTAGCCAGCAAATGCGTCGCAGAGATAGTATCAATTTGTTTATCCATCATGAAGTATTCGAGATCGTTTTTATGTTGGCGGATGCCGTTTATGTTCCCGAAACAGATTTTTAAGTTCATGGTTTGTTTAATGCAGCGTGCAGTAATGAAGACTGCATTTTTGCATCATGCAGCTCAAGGTTTTTGTAAAAAATTTTACTGTTTGAAATAAATGATCTATTGAAGCCTCAATTCGATAAAAATTGATACCAGTGTTATCGTTAGCAAGAGGCCGTTTTTGAATTGTGGACTGATTAGATTTCAACGCGTTTGCGTATGAGAATTGGCTGTTAGGTATGTTTTGTGCTGTAGCCTGGTTAGCCTTAAAAACGTTGGCGTATGAAGGACGGCCGGTAGTTACTTGGCGTAACTGGGGATAATTGGTGTTGTCATAAGTAATAGATTGAGCTTAGGTACGATTACGTCTTTTTGGCAAAGACTGCTTGATATGTACATAGACAGGACAGCCCCTGTAGTTGGCTGTATTGTTTTCATATCAATTGCTAACTTTTTATTTTTGAATCGTCTTTTGGTTTATCATAATTGGCAGTGCTCTGTAGTTCTCTACACCGGTCACAAACGGTGCGCAACCCCACGTACCAACCCCGGCAGTTGTTTTATTATATTTATATCTTGTCTTCAAATTAACTCGTCGCTAATTTTAAGACTCTTATTATCATAGCTTTTCAAATAGCACGTAATTACTATGTATGGATACTACCCCATCCCTCGCAGCTACCCCGTTATGTTTATACAGATATCTTCGTATCATGTCTTAAAATTGACTCATAACAAATTTTAAGAGTCTTACTATCATAGCTTTCGAGATAGAACGTAATTACAAATTACTTTGTGCGGGGAGTACCCCTTCCCCCGTACCAACCCCGCTGGTGTTCAAATATCTCCGTATCCTGCCTTCAAACTAACTCACACCAAATTGGAAGGCTCTTGCTATCATAGCTTTCCAGATAGCACATAATTACTAATTACTTTGTATGCGGAGTACCCCTTCCCCGTATCTACCCTGTTAGTGCTTTACTTATCTTCTTATCTTGTCCTTAAATTAACTTATGTCAAATTTGAAGACTATTATACCGTTACTAAATACTTTTGTGTGCAATTATCCCACTAGTATTTAAGCTATCCTCGAACACTCTTACTATCATAACTTTCCAGATAGCTCGTAATTGCTAATTAGTTTATGTGGGGAGTACTCCTTGCCTCGAACCTACCAGCCACCCCCCCCCCCCCGGTTTCTTATGTATACTTGTCGCTTGTTTCCAAATTAGCTCACACCAAATTTGAATGCTCTTACTATCATAATTTTCCAGATAGCAAATAATAATTAATTTGTATGGGGAGTACTCCTTCCCTCGCACCTGGGCTGCCAGTTTTTCACTTATCTTCCTATATTGCTCTCAAATTAACATATATCGGAATTGAAGACTCTTGCTATTATACCTTTCCAGATAACACATAGTTACTAGTTACTTTGTATGGGGAGTACCCTTTCGCTCGCACCTATCATACTAGTTTTTATCCTATCCTCGTATCTTGTCTTAAAATTAACTAATATTAAATTTGAACACTTACAATGATAGCTCTCCAGATAGCACGTAATAATTACTAATTACTTTATATGGGGGTAACCTTTTCCTCAAACCTATCCCGCCAGTTTCTCACTTATCCTCGTGCATTTTCTTCTAATTAGCTCATAAAAAAATTTTAAGATATCAGATTATTATTAACTACTTTGTATGGGGAATAGCCCTTCCGCCGGTCCTATTCTACCAAAATCATGACATAATTCGCATCTTGCTCTCAAAATAGTCCATACCACATATGAGTACTATGACTGCTATAGCTTTCAAGATATAAGATATTTTTTTCGTATAGGCGTGACAAAGCCCACTTTTATATTCATCAGATTATATTGTCATCGGAACCTAATGCGTATGCAAAGTTTCAAGTTGATCGGACATCTTGAAGTTGGTGAACATTAAGTTGAAAAGCTTTCGTTACATTCATACATATATAGATTCATACGTACACACATACATGTAAAGCTAATAAAAGCGTGCTAAAAAGAACTTAAAGAAGGTTTATTTAAACAGAAAAGTATTCATATTGATTTTATCTTACAGAATACTTGAATAAATATGTAATTCAAGCATTCGCTTACTCGTCGAGTAAGCTAATCACCTCATACGATATGAATCGAATCGTAATTTTCTAGCAAACTGTAATAGATTTACGAACATATGATTTCCTGTAACCAAATGAAAAAATACTACACAAACAACTTAAACCGTAATCGGGTGCGAAAAAATTTGTTTTTAAATAAAATTAAAGTGTTTTAAAGATGAATCATTAATTTTTGTTTATTTATCTTCATCAAAAAAGGAAGAACATTGTGTGATACGCATTAGAAAGGAAATAAGAGAAAAAAATGACTATTTGTCTTCGCCGGCAACAGCCGTTTTAAGTTATACGTTTAGTCGAACTGTATGGGTTTATATCCAAAGAAATTTAATTATTGTGGCTTGAGTTCGGTTTTAATTAAATTTTTCAATTAAATTATATTTTTATTTAGAGATAAATGTGGAGCATGCAGACAAAGAAAATTTTTGACTGCACGGAGGGTTGAACTGACGTTTCGATAGCTCTCGCTAATCTCATCAGAGTTGGTTACCGCTTAGACCGCTCGACCAAAGTCGGTGGTTTGCAGTCAAGAGCTGAATATCATCTACTTTTAATCAATTCATACTGTCACTCTTACCCTGCGTTGCATGCAAGTTCTGTGTACGTATTATCAACGAAAATTTCGAAAAAATGCCCAACTGTCTTGCACGCTGCTTGAATGTTTACACGGGCAGGTGAAAGTTCATTTTGAAAATGTCGGCGAGAGCAGAACTAAAAAAAATTTCTTTATTATTGATATAATTTGCTGTTCATATCCCATAAAATGGGATAGGAACAGTACAAACTTATTAACTTTATAATATTTTCTTGACTTAATTTAAGCTCCATTTTTTATTTTGTTTACTTTTTAATGCAGAGTTGCCAATAATACAAAAATATTTCATTTTTAGGAAACCAGATAACATTGAATTTTATTCGTATTTTTCTACGATATTTAAGTTTTAAAACTTCATTAACTGCTTGACTTATGTATATTTAACGAAAATAATATTAAATTAACTTTTAAATTTATTTAAAATCAGTAAAAATACAATAACATTATATTGCAATCCAGTTAATGTGTACTAAATTGTAGATAGGGTAACACTGTTATTTAACTTGTCATTTTACTTGTTGCAAGTGTCTTGTAAAATCCCTTGCAAGTGAGCTGCAAGTTGGCTGCAAGTGCGAAAAGTGTAAGTGTATTAGTAAAAAAGTAGGACCGTATTGAGTTTTTCGAACTTGCACCTGCACGTGTAAACGCTAAGTTAGAGTTGTATTTCATTTTATAGTTATTGATATTCAGTTTTTCCTTTGCCTTGTGTTAAGCTTCTTTTTATTATTTCTCTATTCTAGTATGAATTATCATTGATAATTACAAGTACTAGTGTGTGTGAATATTTGTTTGTTCAGTTTTATTTGAACATGTACATCCTTTTGCTAGGTGCCTTTAGAGTTTAACAATTAAGTTATGAGTTCAGTCGAACTGTATGGGTTTATGTCCAAAGAAATTTAATTATTTTGGCTTGAGTTCGGTTTTAACAAAATTTTTCAATTAAATTATATTTTTATTTAGAGATAAATGTGAAGCATGAAGACAAAGAAAGCGGGCCCCAGGGGTCAAATCACCGCATAGGATATCGAGCAGAATTGATCGAAAATTTTCATTTTGGCATCATGGCATTCGATATCGAATAAAAAGTATCGTAATTTGAGATGATCGGCCCTATTCTGTAAATCACGAGATGTCAAATCACGGTGATTTCCAAAAATTAATAAAGGAAAAATTTTTGCTTTGGTAATTTGCTTGATTTATAGCGTTGGAAATTCGATTAAAATGTTCTATTGTAAATGACAAAAACTTAAAATACAATAAAAACCCGCTAGCAAATCAGCTATGAACAGTTTACCTTTGAAATCATGTGATTTGACATCACCGTCATATTCAGAACATGCCCGGATAGCATTCGACATCGACTAATCAAATATCTACATCTATCGAGTTGTCATTCGGTAGTTAAGAGTCTATCGTATACACAGTACTCTAATATTTAGAGACAAAAATATCTAAGAATTTCTAGATCGCTAGTTAATTTAAAAAAAAAAAGGGAAGAAGTATACAATTTTAATTAATATATGATATGTAAAATAACATGAATAATAAATATTTCTACAATACAATGCGAAAAGAAGCTAATGGCAAAATTTATGACCCAACATCCAAAGTTGGTAAACATTATTTTAACAAATTGTGTTTTGTCGAAAATTTAGTTTGCAAGTGATCCTTTATTAGTCTAAATCTTATTTAAAATCTTCAAGCGAACCATAATATGGAAAAAATTGCGGCTGCTGGCGGCAAAGACAAATAATAGTCACTTTTATCTCTTATTTCCTTCCTAATACGTAACACATTTCTTGTTTGATGAAGATAAATAAACAAAAATGAATGATTCAGTTTTAAAACACTGATTTTAATTAAAAGATATTTTTTGGCAAACAATTTTTCTTTAACTTGTTTGTTTCTTTTCATTTGTTTACATTTGGAAACATATGCTCGTAACTCTATTACAATTTGCTAGAGAATTACGATTCGATTAATGTCATATGCGGTGATTTGCTTAATCGACACCATGGTGAAATAACTATACAGGTGACAGCATAACGCCAGCTAATTATTTTTTGCTCTACTAGTTTTGTGCATAAGCTACATCTAGCACATATGTATATGTTTTTGACAAGCATCATCTAGTTTTTTGTTGTATTTGTTTCCCTTATGCGGCCACCTGTGTACTTATTATACCATGCTCGACACGTACCGATATATTATTCGATACGATAGTGTACTCGATATCGAATGCCGTGATTAGACTCCAGGCTACTGACTACAAAATATCAAAAATAGAATACATGTGTATATACGAAAATTATTATTTTCATGGCTACACGACTACAAGTTGTTGTCCATGCTACTTTTGTCGCGTAGTTAAATTAAACTAATTTCTATTTTTGTTGGCTATCCCTGCAAAAAACGCAACTAGTCCATATATGCGTGTAAAGACTACTCCATAAAGGACCACGACTAGTCCCAAACTAGTCCAGACGTGGTACATTTAACATTGCTATGTCCTAAGACTGGACCACGTGGTCCAGCTTTGCATTACATCGGACTAACCCAAAAACTAGTCCATATAACTACTCCATGGAGCACCTACAGGGGCTAGTTTTGAAACTACTCTATGTTACTACTACATGGATCACAAGCTGAAAACTAATTTTCATTTCGTAGTCTACGTAAATGATTTTCTCTCTCGGCTTTATTAAGTATTCTTTTATGACGTGGAGTACACTGCATTTTTAATTTTTGTTTTAAACAAAACTCACTTTTATTTATCTTTTCACTTTTACCAAAAGAACATTCATTATAACCACAAGTGAACTTTTGTGGCATCATAGCTACCACGCTGCTGGTAATTGATGGTATTTTATCAAATAACATATTTGGCAACACTACATTTCGTGCTAATACATGCACATTTGCTTGAACTTGGTCCATAGCTGCATTACATAGGACCATTTTGTAACTAGTCCATATCAACTAAAATGGTCCACGTAGACCAATAATTTTTGCAGGGATAAAACAAAAACAATGTTGACAATATAAAAAATATGTAAAGCAAATTAGTGCTCAAAAATAGCCGGACTTCGGCCGGGATTAAGGGTTTTTTTTTATCTCAATATATCGTCAAGCGGGCTCGATGAGTACAGAGTTTTAAATAGCCGACCTTTAGCTTAAGGATTTTCTACTCTCAGATTTTTGCATAAGGTTTACTCGTCTTGGTGTATCGAATAGCGGCTTCACTGAGCCAAGATTGTTTGCTTAATCAGGAGAAATCCTTAAGCCGTGCCAAAGGCCGTCTATGCAAAAAACTTTACTGAGAAGGCCAGCTTTTCGATATACCGAGAGGAAAAAGCCCTTAAGCCTGGCCCAAGGCCAGCTATGCAGAGAATCTTTAGAATCAAAATGTCCATGGTCACCATAACACATCAAAAAAATATAGTAGTACTCCTTAACATTTTTATTGTTGTATAGCTTTTTTAATCAATAATTGTAGTTAAATATCGGAATTTTATTTATACATAATCCATATTATTATACACCGATCATGTCTCCATAAGATAGTTCAGTGACAAGTCACAAGGAGCATGCAAAGTATCAATTAACCTCGTCCTATGCCATACCCATGTAAAAGTGACTGGTCCGCTTCATAGGGAGTGTTAGAACTCGGACTGTTCCCTACCACCCGTGGACCGGCCAAGTGACTTGTTTTGTGTCAGTTACATTTACCGTAGGTATGATTCAGTAAGCAATGATATATAAAGTAAAAGAATTTATGTCCGTGCAAATTAAATTAAGGAAAACTTATTTTCATCAGACATTAATTTAAGCATGGTAAGGACTTCTTACGAAAATTCACATTTGGAAATTTACATTTATTTCTACACGAAAATATAATCGTGTAGAGAATAATGTTTGCATACACATAAATTCTTTATTTTTTTAATTTACAATACACAAAAACACTAAAAATTATTTACAACTTGCGAAAAATAAGAAATGTAAAAATTCCGTGACCAAACAATTGTATGAACATTAATTTTTGTTTCAGTTTACGGAAAAAAGTCTCCACTTAATGATGAAACTGAACAGGGGCTAGACGAGTTTTTCCATACAAATTCAAATTAATCATACGCCGTAAAAAGCTGTCATGGGATAGAATCTATTTGAATGATGAAACAGAACTGGGGCTAGATGAGTTTTTTCATACAAATTCACATTAATCCTACGCCGTAAAAAGCTGTCATGAGATAGAATCTATTTTATTTTGAGAACGATTTTTCTCATGCTCTCAATTTTAGCCACCCATTCTCTCAACAATGTTGACGTATTTGAATAAAGTTTCATATATTTTTCATACGAAAAATAAAAACAAAAGAAAATAAACAATAATATGAGAGCATTTTGAAGCTACTGCCATCGATTTAGTTTTGGGCCTGTTTATTTGGGGCAGCGGTTTTTTCCTGAAGTTGAAGACTAAATGATGAAACAGAACTAAGTCTGCTACTTCAGGCAAAAACGCTGCCAAATAAACAGGCCCAAAACTAAATCGACGGCAGTAGCTTCAAAACTCTCTCATACTAATGTTTATTTTCTTTTGTTCTTATATTTCGTATGAAAAATGTATGAAACTTTATTAAAACACGGCCACATTGTTGAGAGAATGAGTGGCTAAAACTGAGAGCATGAGAAAAAAAACCATCTCAAAATAAAATAGATTCTATCACATGACTGTTTTTTACGGCGTATGATTAATGACAATTTGTATGGAAAAACTCGTCTAGCCCCAGTTCTGTTTCATCATTTATTCTGTTTCATCATTTATAGTTGTAACATCCTTGTAATAGACAATAACGGCTAAAAATTCCGTGCACTTTTCTTTCGGAGCTCCGTACTTCCTTAAGGAATTTACCAACGTGAATTTCCGTAAGTTTTATTTGCACAAAGTTCTTATGGGAATGTGAATTTCCTTAAGAACTTCGTACGACGCTTTAGCCAAAAACACTTCTCCAACTTTACAACTATTGTGAAAATAAAAACACTATCGGCCCTGTTCTGTAAACCGAATCCGAGTAAATGTTCTAGTTTTCCAAAAATAAAGAATAATAATAATAATAATTATGTGTTGTACATCATATTTAATAAATAAATTTCAGTTATGATATTTTAAGTTTTAAAAATAGAAAACTACAAAAATACCTGAAAAATTTTGCTAATAGTGAATTTAGTTTTTTTAAATTGATCGTTTCTAAATCGACTCGATTTACAGAACAGACAGGTTTATTTTACAAGTATTAAATTGTTGAAAATTATATTTAGTAAAAAATTAAAATACGACTATTTGTGTCTACAGAAGAAAAAAGTTTCAATTAGTCGCTTAGAAATCTCATTTAAGGTGTAAAGTCTGCGAATGGAATACCACGGGCAGCTAGTTGTTCTGATATCCAGGGACGCAAATATGGTATATTGGCATACACACCAGGAACATTCTCTTCAGCACATCCAACACCCCAGGCGACAATACCGGCTTGATAGTAACGACCCTTAACACCAGGAATAGGACAAACCAGTGGTGAACCACCATCACCTTTGCAAGTATCTTTATCCTTTTCACCACCAGCGCACAAGAAACTTTCGTGCAAATTATAGTACAGTCCCAAACGAGTTTGACGCAATTGCTGCTGACAGGTATCTCGTGGAATAACAGGCAAATCGATTTTCTTCAAAATCACTTGATATTTACCTTCACGGCCGAATTTATCTTTACCCCAACCAGTAGCAAAACACCGGCTATGATCAAAGTTGGTATTGGGTTCGGGCAAGCAAATAGGTCGAATATTTTCTTGCCAAACAAAAGGTTGTATTAGAATCAAAAGAGCCACGTCATTGTAAAGAGCACCTTTGTTGTATTTTTCATGAGTAATAATCTCCTTTACTGGTTTATCGACATGACCTAAAATCTCATTCGTATTTTGGGTGTCCCATTCACCTCCACGCACAACAAGCTGATGGGCCACACGATTTTTGACACAATGTGCAGCTGTCAAAACTACATTTGGAGCAATAAATGAACCGCCGCAATCGTATAAATGAATTAATTCACCACCAGCATCTTCGGTACGTAGAATCGCAACCATCCAAGGGAATTCACCAAACTGAGCTTCGTTATCAATGTCACCAGTAATTTTAAAACCAACACCATCGTCGTTACGCCAGCCGCAACCGTCATGGAGTTCTTTGGGTACGGGATTAATGACAGGTTGATCTCTCTAAAAATAAAAAGAAATCAAAACTTTATTACAGTGCTAATAATGATTCAAATAATTCAAACACATACAAACTGAAAAGAAATTATAGAATTTTAATGTTTTAGTTGTCCTTTTTTGTAACCGAATTCAGAACAGCCATTCTAAACCAATTCAAAATACGAGAAGATAGTTTGTACCAATTGTTAGTGAATTTAAATGCGAACGTTTATTTTTCATTATTTATTAGAGTATACATTTTAATCAACTTTGCAATTGGTCGATTAATCAATTAAACGAAATTGAGTTTTTAAAATTAGTCGAACAATCGAGTCCGGTTTGATTTAAATAATTGATGTGTTTGTTTTTATTTTCGGTTTGAGAAATTTTATGTTAACTTTTTTATTGTGCTTTTCTTTGGCTGCAGTACACTGCTGTCTGGCACACCACATTTCTTGACCAACATTCCAATTTGGTGACATTCTGTTTTTTCTTTTTGTGTTTTTATTCTGATAGTAAACACTTCAAACCAACAAAAAAAATATTTTGTTTTTGTAAATATATAATCCGCACAAAAACATATATGTGAAAATAAGGCCAAGTTCCTATAGTACTGAGTTAAAAATAAGGACCAAGTTCTTCATAGGTACAATATCATCTGTTTTATAGGCCGCTGTATTCTATCCCATGTCATCAGTTTGATTAATTTATATTTTTTCTTTTGAAATAATTTTTTTATCAATATAGCGAAATTCTTTATCACAGGAAATTGGAAAACAAAATTATTGACTACCGGGATTTTAGTTATCAAAAACGAAACTTATTTCTTTTTTCTCTAGGTACACCAGTAATATTTCACCTTTACTCGAGAACAGTAGGTCCGATTTCGACCAACACAGCATCATAAAATTATCTTCAAATTATCTTAATTCAATTAGGTAAATAAATCATTGGTTTCTTAGTTAATCATCGAAAAATAGTAATTTTTTATTAATAATTAAAAAAAATTTTCGAAAAGTTTTTGTACATGCTAATTCGTTCGAAATATAATATTAACCCTTATGTGCGCACCTAGGTACCCGGGTAACTTTGGTGTGTTCAACCAAAATTTTTTAATTGAAATTAATAATCTGCATATCTGAAACTTTTTGAGAACTTCTAACTTTCAAAAAAGTTTGTATTTTTGCAGCCGTATAGTTAAAAAAAATTTTGTAATTTACGTGAGAGACCAATTTACTCTTAACACCCTTAAATACGCACCAAGGTACCCGGGTACCTGTACGTGTTTTATATGGGAATGAGGCCATTGTAAGTACATATATTTGTTGTTAGTTATTAGTAGCTCTGCATAAATAAATAAAAGTCTATATAAACGTGGTAGACGTAGAAATTTCTAATCAAATTAAGCATCATTTATGTGCACGACAAAAAACACCTTCTATTGCGCCGCAAGGTACCCGGGTACCTATATAAAAGTTACGTTGAAAAGAAGCACTTTCGCACTAAATATCAAGTTGAAACGTAGTAAAATATATATGAGATTGGCTACAGATATATATTGTCAATCCCATATTTATTTTATAAATACATACTTAGTGCGAAAATATTTATTTTCTACGTAACTTTTATATAGGTACCCGGGTACCTTGCAGCGCATTATAAGGTGTTTTTTTGCCGCGCACATAAGGGTTAATAAACAATTACATAGCTACTAACTTGAGCTTTTCAAATGTTTACATGTTCATCTATATATATATAAAAAGAAGTGTACACTTTGATGTCACCACTAACTGCGAGAACGGGTCGAGCGATTTCAACCAAAATTTCAGGATACGTTATGGATGGTCTGTAGATGGCTTACGAAATCGGCGCAGTGGTTCCGGAGATATCGCATTTAGATTTTCCTATATATTCTCATTCAAATATCAACAAAATGACCTCCATAAAATCGGTAACTTTATATCTTCGAACATAAAACATAAAATTCCAAAAGCATTATAATAAGATAAAATAATAAGCGGACAGGTGTTTGGTACTTTTATGAAATTTGTACATTTAGGGGCCGAAAAAGGGTAAAAATATAATTTTGGTACTTTTTTGTTACCCGTTTATCTCCTAAACTAATGAAGATAGACATTGAATTTGAAATGCATTCTTCTCTGCTTACGAAGCCCTCTCAAACACATTTTGCACTTTTTTGAAATTCGAATACATAAAGGGTAAAATTGGTAGCTCTTTTTGGTACATTTTTCCATTCAATTCTTTTTTATGTACATTGATATACATACTGAATGCATATGATTGTATATATTCACTAAGAAGAGATTTTTGAAAACTTAAATTCTAAGGGGATTAAAAGGGATAAAAACGGGTAAAATCGGTAACTTTGTATCTCTGAATCTAAGTAAGGTAGACATAAAATTCCAAAAGCATCATGGAAAGATAGAAAAATGTGCGGACCGATGTTTGGTAGTTTTTAAAATTTGTATATTTATGGGCCGAAAAGGGTAAAAATATAGTTTTGGTACTTTTTTTGTTAACCTTTTATCTTCCAAAGTAATCAAGATATACATTAAATTTGAAATGCATTATTCTCTCCTTACGAAGCCCCCAAACACATTTTTGGTACTTTTTTGATATACGAATATATAACGGGTAAAATTTGCAGCCCTTTTTGGTATTTTTTTCCATACAAGTATTTTCTATTCACATTGATATATATATATATACATACTGAATGAATATATTTGTATATATGCACTAAGAGATTTTTGAAAACTTAAATTTTGGTAATTTTTTGTTAAGCCGTTTATCTCCTAATATAACAAGGATAGAAATTAAATTTAAATTGTTTTCTTCTCTCCTTTAGAAGCCATCAAATGCACTTGGTAATTTTTTTATGTTTGGATATATAAAACGTCAAATTAGGAGCTCTTTTTGCTACTTTTTTTCTGCACAACTATTTGTTATGTACTTTGAATGATTATGTTTAGGTTTCTTTTCGATGCACGGATCCACTAAAAAGGCATTTTAAGAAATTCAAAAGCAAAAAACAAGCGGACATGTTTTTGCTACTTTTTTTGAAATTTGTATATTTAGTGGCCGAAAAAGGGTAAAAATGACTAAAAAACTACAAAATTCGTCCGAAAAAATCCTGAAACGAAAACATTAAAAAATGCCCTAAAAATAAACGAAAATCGCCAAAAGGCAAAAAGGGATATATTTATAAAGTATTCGTACGGAAGCCTTTGTGTACGAGTCCAAATCGCACTTAACTGAATTTCTTTCTATAATAAAACGTGTTTTAAATGTGATGAAATATTTTTAGCATATCATAATCAATTGGAAATGAAACACGAGTGTTTGGTGTATAAATATTCTTCAAAAAAATATATAAAAATATGTAAGCATCCACCTCATATGCATTCGCCGCTGTCTCATTGAATACTAAATGAAAAGAAGGTAAGAATACGTGTGAATGCACATTTGGAAACATTTGCATACATAAATGCATAAATCGAAGTTTATGCTCTATATTTATCAGCACTTCAAATATCATTTAAAATAGTTCTGTCGTTAATACTTACAAAAATGGTTTATAGCAAAAGAATTAGTTAAAAAGTAGTTCTTCATCATCTGAGAACCCAAAAATAGTTAAAGTTCAACCGGTTACACATCAAATATTTCTAAATTTAGGACTACCGGAAAGGGATGGCCGAGTGAAAAAAATATATATATATATATATATATATATATATATATATATATATATATATATATATATATATATATATATATATATATATATATATATATATATATATATATATATATATATATATATATATATATATATATATATATATATATATATATATATATATATATATATATATATATATATATATATATATATATATATATATAACGAGTGATTTTTTTGCTATTATCTTTTTGGCAACACTAGTTTTGACAGCTCACGCACGTTTTGTATCTTGTGTCACTGTCAAACATCTTCAGTTTGGTCCATAATTTAATCATGAATCGTCTTACAAACGAACAACGCTTGCAAATTATTGAATTTTATTACCAAAATGCGTGCTCTGTTAAGAAAGTTCATCGCGCGCTTCTTCCATTTTATGGTCAGTTTAATCGACCTACTGAGGCTTCTATTCGGGCTATTGTAAAAAAATTTCGCACCAAATTTACATTGTTGGACATTAAACCACCAACACGTTTACGTAGAGTGCGAACTGAAGAAAATATCGCAGCAGTATCGGCCAGTGTTGGTGATGACCGTGAATTATCGATTCGGCGCCGTTCGCAGCAATTGGGCCTCTGTTACTCCACTACGTGGAAAATTTTGCGGAAGGATTTGGGTGTGAAGCCTTATAAGATACAGCTGGTGCAAGAATTGAAGCCAAACGACCTACTACAACGCCAAATTTTTGGTGAATGGGCTCTTGAAAAGTTAGATGAAGATCCACTTTTTTATCGAAGAATTGTGTTCAGCGACGAGGCTCATTTCTGGTTGAATGGATACGTGAACAAGCAAAACTGCCGTATTTGGAGTGAAGAGCTAATGTCTATAGCGACAAGCCCGCTTCGATTGACGCACTGGAAGCCAACATTGCCAACATTATTCGTGAGATACCGGCCGAAATGTTGGAAAGAGTATGCCAAAATTGGACTAAGCGGATGGACCATTTGAGGCGCAGCCGCGGCCAACATTTGCATGAAATAATCTTCAAACATTAAATTATATCGACCCAACTATCGATCCAAATAAATATTTCATGCATTTTTCTGAATTTTATGTGTTTTTTTTTTACTTTCCGATAGTTCTTATAAAATCACCCATTATATGTATATATATATATATATATATATATATATATATATATATATATATATATATATATATATATATATATATATATATATATATATATATATATATATATATATATATATATATATATATATATATATATATATATATATATATATATATATATATATATATATATATATATATATATATATATATATATATATATATATATATATATATATATATATATATATATATATATATATATATATATATATATATATATATATATATATATATATATATATATATATATATATATCGATATATTTTTAAATATCAATCGGCATCGATATATATATCGAATAAAAATATCGAAATATCGATATTTTTTCAATAATTATAATTCATAGGTAGTCTCCAATTTTTTTTTAAATAAAACAAAAAAGTACCTTTCTTATAAATAATTAAGCTGGAAACAGTTACTTTCCATGATCCTTACTCTTCCACCAATATTTCATGTATCATACATGAACAAAATTACACTCAAAGAATGCTCATTTTTCGAATAGCCAAAATATTATTAATAAAACAAAAGATTTTGTTAGTAATATTCTATTTGATGAAGACTGGGCCGAAACGTTTTTAAAAATTGCACGAAAAACAAAACGAAAGCTAAAAAAATATAGAATATGATACGTCGATATATTAGGAAAAATATCGATATATCGAAAATAAAAATATCTACGATATATATCGATATATTTTTAAGAAACTATCGATATATCGATATTTTTGTCCATCCCTGCTGCCGACTTTAAATAAACTTTCATTGTTCGGTTAAAATGTCTTATATGTTAATAAAATAAAGATTTTGAATTCTTGCTTATAGCTATGTATATTATTTTGGGCCTTTTTACTCAACACCATCGATACGTCTTAGAATAACATACCACATTCCCCATGGATTGTATTATTTCCCGTCTGTGTCCGGGAAAAGGAGGACAGTGTCCGGGAAAATCTTGGTGGTATAGGAGGAGGGGAGACAAAGCAATTTGTAATTAGCATAGCCTCACCCGATGTGCTTTTTACCCCGTGTTCTCTCTCCAATTCCACCAGGAAATTACAATCGAAATTTATTCTCAGTGTAACCAGAATCAAATTAATAGTTTCGTTATCTCAGTTTTTTTATTAGTTATTTTGAGTACACGAAGAAGGAACTGCGTTTTTTTCAATGCACATTTCTTTAATTTATTTCGTTGGGATGGGTGTGGCGAAGCTCACCGGGTCTTCTAGTATAAGTATAAAATCAAACCAAAAAAGTTTGTCTTGAGTAGACAAGAAATCTGAAAATGGAAATGAAGAAAAATAAACCTATGGCAACACTGGGAAAGTGCTGTTTAATATCAACTTAAAAGTGATTTAATTCTCGTATCAAATTTTCACGAACAAGTTTTATATATAAGTATTGAAATCACATTCAACAGAGCCATCTGACAAGTGGTGATAAACAAAATACACGTGAGAACTGACGATGGAAGTGTAGCGGCTTCCGAAAGTGGCACTACTCTGTTCTGCTGTGTATGTTGAAAAATTAAATTAATTTTTCGTTTGTTCCTTGGAATATTAATCACGCCCAATTCCTTCTGAATTAAACGATACGACGCTTAGCCTAATAATCAATTTGGATTCACAAGCAAAAGTACGTTCGAAATAATAATATTAATAAAATATTTTACCTTATTTGGAATATCACAGCATATTTGATTATAACTACAGATATCATCATTAATGCGAATATCAATGAAATTTTCGCCGGTTGTACTGATGGCACCATCTACACACAAATGTCTGGGGACACATTCTTTTTCCAGCCCACATGATTTGTATCCTGTTTCGCCGCTACGTGGTGGATTCAAAACTGTTGTTTGTGTTGGATTTGGTCTAAACACTTGAGTAGTAGCCTCTACCATTGGAGTTTTGTTATGGAAAACTTGTCCAATTAGATCGTCCAAAGAGAATTGCCCATAACAGTGTGCAATTAATAAACTGAATACTATCAGTGATACTTTCGGCGCCATTGTTTGGCTTGCACTGGAAAAGTAAAGAAATTGAAGGAGAAATTAAGTACTTTTTTTTTTAATATAATCAATAAATTATAATAATATTGTTAAATAGGCAATTTCAAGTTAATAAGTACTGCATAAGTTCATAAAATACGAATTTTTTATTTTATTTGTATAAGAACGCCTTAAAGTTCAATAGGGGTTATCACCGTAGACAGTATTTTTTGTATTTTAATATTTATTTATATCAATAACATATGTATGTGTTCTAGATGTTAAAAAATTTAACTGAAATGAAGAAGTTAATATTATGCAGTGTCCATGATCTATAACAAATGTGATAACTTTTCAATGCGACTAAATTGTTATGATCCTGTAGAACACAGGGTGAGTAACAAAAAACTTAAATTTTCTTTGTTTATTTTAATATATCCAGTTTAATTATTTTATAAATCATCCTGCAAACTACGCAATTTACTCTTGAGGTAAATAGACGCGTCTTGATTTTCGGTCGGCCAATGAAGAAATATACATATATAACAATATACAAATATATAATATAAAAAAAGAGACAAATATTCGCAAAAACAAATATTAACAGTACCGTTTGTTAATATATTATACTTTTTTTTCGTTTGCTTTGTAAAGTAAATCATAAACCTATAGACAAGTAGATACACAAATCAAAAACTCAAAATGTGCACTCATATACATACATATGCATATTATTACCCACAATCCAACGGTTTCTACTTTTTCTGAAGTCTGAATTGTCGTAAAGGAGGCCACAGACGTGCGACCGTTGGTACAACTTGAGTAGGTTGTATACGAAACTGCAACGTTTGTGGGATCGTTGTATTAAGTTGTGTCTTGGTTGTACGAAAGATCAAAAAGTTTTGATTTTTTGCCATGTTGTACAACACTGTCGAAACGTTTGTGTGCCTGTCGTATACTATTTTATGTATTATACGTGTTTATTCTTGTTGTCACTACCTTGCAGTAAACATTGAATGTGAGATTATTTGCGGACAACATAAAATGAGAGATATTTACTTGCTTAAAAGTTGATTGCAAAATGAAGTTGTGCATGAGATCGCAAACCTAATTGTATCGTTTGTGCGACAAGCATACAACTTTATTAGAAGAGGCGTTTTACGTCATCCCGATAAAAAGGCATTGATTCATACGTGGATCCAGAAGAGGTAAAAGCGGGTCTGCTAAATAGTGATTTTAAAGTGAGAAATGTTACTAACATTAAAAATAGAGAGCGAGTCCCCCAACCACTATTTCGTGTGGAACTGGAACCAGGTGACATGAAATAAAAAAAAAAATTAAGTACACCCCATTTATAGCTTAAGATATTTGCTGCACCGACGAATTACTGTAGAGGAACCACACAAGCGAGCAGGGCCCACTCAATGCCTGAATTGCCAAGAATATGGCCACATCAAAACATATTGCAAGTTGCGCACCGTTTGTGTCGCCTGGGGTGAACTTCATAGCAATGCCAATTGTGATAAGCCGAAAGATGATTCCAAAATTAGCAAGACATAAATTTAACAAATCAAAATACCCGACTGCGTAAAAAAACTAAAAAAACAAGTCCAGTGTGCGGAACACAGTCACTTTTACATCCGGTAACCATTATTGCGAAGACTTGAAGATTCGATTTTTAATGCTTCCCGTCTGTAAAAGTCGCTGTGTTACGCACACTGGACTTGTTGTTTTCTTTTATTTTTTTACGCAGTCGGGTTTTTTGATTTATTAAATTTATGTCTTGTTTGTTTAATATTCTCTTTTTACCTACGTAATCGGGTTTATTTTTAGCTGCGATTTAAACCGTTAAAGATCCTAACCGGTCATTTGAAATTAAAAATCATAAGAAAAACCTAACGATGATTTTTAAATACCTGTCGAACGATACCCATTTTGATATAGTTCGCCGACTTTTTATAGTTTTCATATTGAATTTTGGCTACTGTCATATCTTTACTGACACTCCCGGACCGCCTTACGTCCTGGTTTTAAAGGATTGTCCTGGTTTTAGACAAATTGTCCTGGTGTCCTGGCCCACTCTTAAATTGTCCTGGTTTTTTGATACAGGTTAATGCAGACAAACATTTAACTTCTGCTGATTTTTGTTATGAACAGAGGTTAAGTTTTCTGTTATAACGCTGTTTACATGAAGTAATTTTACCAGCATTTGTTGCTTGGGGCTTATGTCGTTCAACTACTAGATGAAATAAATACAGGTGGCCTCGCCAGCCCATTTCTTTATTTTCGCCCCTTGTAATTTTATATGAATGTATAATTTTTGTTTATTGTTTTTTATGTATAAATTACACGTTAAGTTTTGTATCTATTGTTTAATTGTTGGACTTAAATTTGAAATATATGGTTGATACATGTATCAAAATAAAAATTTGTTGGGGTTCCTTTTTATATGATTAGTTCTGGAATATATCTGTGGTCACAACCCTTAACCGCTTCAGTCGAGTTAGGACAAAATTAAATTTTTGGTGTGATCGAGTACATTCGTGTCTAAATCAGCTCGTTGCCAATTTTTTCAGTTTGTAAATTTTTTAAGATGACAATGATCTATAAATAAGTTAAGGAAAAACAAACTGACGACTGGCTGGCTGCGAGTTTTGGACACTTTAAACAGCTCTCCCGAAATGTTTTGAAAACGACTTACGCGGTTAAGGCTTACGGTTTTGTTGTACGTTCGTTTGTGATATGTATTATAAATGTCCTGGTCGACGGGTTTAGACTTCTGACAGCCCTAACATACCTACATACACACATAGACTGATAAACACAATACCCTTCTTTGCGTCGCGCAGTCGGGTAAAAAGTGTAGCAATTGCCATAGAAACCACATTGCAAACTACAGGCGCTGCCCTGTCTATGTGCATGTTAAGCCGTCTTTGTCTTAAAAACATAATCACACCTATGCTCAACTTATTACTTACGACTAGACATGACCTGCATGATGCAGGAAATGTTGAAAATGCAGTCTACATTATTGCAGGCTGCATTAAACAAACGGCACCCGCTAACATAAAAATGAACTCGAATACTTCATGATGGATAAACAAATTAATGTTATGATCATCTCTGCGATGCATTTGACGGCTAGAAGCTTTTTTTAAAATAAACGGATATACTCTCTACGACACAAAGGACCCCAAGGTAAAGCTTGTAGTTGCTCGGGTATACTAACAAAATCGCGATTAAAACACTATTTAATGGGTGATCATTGTGAAGACTATCTTCAAGCAACTAACATCTGCATTGAAGCTGTTCATCAAAACCTGGTGATTTCATCAATTTACTCTCCTCCCAGGTACTTTATTACAGAAAAACAATATAGTCAATTTTTTAATTCACTAGGCCTACGCTTTTTGGCTGCCGGTGACTATCACGTTAAGCACGCGTTCTTGGGATCTCGCCTCATCACACCAAAGGGTCGCGTTTTGTTTGACCCGATTTCCAAAATGCGTTTGAATGTTATATCAAGTGGGCAGCCAACTTACTGGCCAACCGATCGCCGCCATATACCTGATGCTATTGATTTTGGAGTGGTAAAGGGTGTGCTCAGCGAAATTATTCAAATTGAAGCATCTTTAGATTTGTCTTCAGATTACTCACCAACTATTGTCGCTATATATTCACATACAACTTCTTCACACACTTGTGATTTAACGATGACAACCACACGTAAAATTTGGTTGAAATACAAAAAATATTTTATTGCTCATTGCACTGAAAATATTCCATTAAAAACACCTGCTGACATAGATGACTCTATTAGAATGTTTGAGGCAAACCTTAAGAAAGCTGCTCTAAATGCTACTACTACAAATCTACAGGTGAGATATAATAAAATTTATTCAGCAGTTGTAGAACGGCTTTTATTTGAAAAAAGAAAAGTTCCTAGATAATGGCCATGCTACAGATCCCCTAAGCTAAAATCAAGACTGAAGGAATATACTAAACAGCTTAAAACTCTACTAGAGTATCAAAGAACCGCTTCTCTTCAAAAATTTCTGAATGGGCTTGACGCAACACCTCAAACACTATATTCGCTATGGAGAGCAGCCCGAGATCTCAAAAGACCAGTGATACTTAAAACTAGGGAAGTAACGATACGCCTTTTTGCCGATACGATAACGATACCGAGTCTCAAAAAGAAATATCGGCGTTACCGATTCCGATACCGATAGGCATATTGAAGTTGAATTCAAGTTAAAATTAGCAAAACTCAAGTAAAGTAATTATTTTTATTATACAAAATTACAGCGTATAAGATTATTAATATTTGAAGTTGATATATTAATCCATTTAAAAAATATTTTTAAGGAACTACATTTTCATTGTTTCCAAAGAAGATATATTAAAAGTAGGCATATAGTTAGTAGAAAAGCAAGTAAAAGTTTATTTAAGTTATACAAAAATTTGTAATTCATAATTTTATAAAAATGTTTACCATGCTGTCTAAAAAATTGATTTTTTAGAGGACATTTATGAACTAATATTCTTCTAACAGCCCTTTTCACCATGTATGATTAAAAGCTAACATCGACTTTAACGGCAAGTTTTGTATGCCGAACTTCCCGTTAAGGCCCACGTTAACTCTTAATCGTAGATTGTGAAAAGGGCCGTAAAAGTTTATATTTATTCACTTAAATTTACGTGAAAACACTATTTTGCGTTTAAATTAGCATAAAAAGAAAGAAGTTGCGATAATGAGTAATTTTTCATCCTTTCTCCTAGAGGAAAATATCATTATAGAAAGCCAAAAAAGAAATTTTTGAATCCAAACTGATTATTAGGCTATGGTTCGTAACATTTAATTCGGAAAGAATTGGACATGATTAACATTCCAAGGAACAAGGGAACAATTAATATTAACTTGATTTTTCAACGTACACAGCAGAACTGTTGGATGCGAGAACTTTTTTGACAATAGCATACAAATAAAATGGCGCTTCGTTATATTTTTTATGGTAATTTTGGCTAGGGCAAAAATGCTAAAAAAGGGAAACCCTACTGTCCAGTATGTCCCCCGGGGGGGGGTTACACATCTTGGCAATAATAGTAACCTTGATGCTGTGCTTTCTGTGGAAAAGGGTAATTGGCTCTTGCTGACATTACCATTAGCCAATTACCCATATAACTTATGTGTTACTACCCTATCTCTGGAAATAGAGCATCGGGCGTGCATGTAAGTATTTTAAGGAAGTAGGCTTGCCCACGCTAACCAGTAAGGAGGTGAAAGGGCACCTATGGTCTCATCCAAGACCATACTAAAGTCAATAGAAAGTTAACCTCTTGGAGTTTTCTTTCGAGGCTTTACCAGTAGCGTAAACTGGCGCCACGGGAACCAGTAGCCCCACAGATGACCTACCTTCCAGAGGGTTAAAGAGTTAGACGACATCATCTTTGATGATGTTCGTGGCCGACTTCGTCTTACCCTCGAGAGGAAGGATGATTCTGTGGCCGGTTGTTGGTGAGGTCTCCTTCGGGAGGTCACGTGGTGTCTGTGGTTGCTACAAAAATCGCTGGGAGAGGACTGATGCTTGACTAGTGCTAGTGGCTGATCGGACTTCGGGTCACCAACGGTAAGCCTCTTTGTGGTTTTGGTAAACCAGCAGTGGCTGCATCGGTAGTACTTTGTGGACGGGTGATGGGGAATGCTTTGCATAGCGGTGCCTACACGTTTGTTGTAGACCACCTGGCTCGCTTCTTATTCCCCGGCTACCTTGTGTACATCTCATAAGCTGCTGATGTAGTAGAGACTAGATAGCTCAAACACTCTAACAAGGTGTTTATATATGGTAGGCGGCCATGCATGAGAAGTTGCTACCTGTGTGTGCCTTGCAAGGCACACAGGAGTGCCTTCGGGGTGACTCGGGGCTGGTAGTGAACACTCAACTTCACACGGTTTTATGAGGACACGTTAATCATGAACACATCTCTGTCGATTATGTGTTAAGAACGAAGAACGAAAATGCTGTTTTTATTCTCTTCATACAAAATGGCGGGTCCGTAATGAATGCTGTTGATTTTCCACATTAAGACAATAAATTTTTCCAAAAATGAGATTAAGTTTTTAACGTTTCTAGAATATTTGCACTTATTTTACACATTGATTTTTTGAAAAATATTAGAAACTATATGTTGTTTTATTGTAGTTGTCCGCATGAATTGAGCGTTACGCTTTTTTAATATGTACGCTTCATTACTCAGTTCAATTATTATAATTGCATTACTTCTAAATATTTTATTATATTGCAAAACGTTTCATCAATCAATCATCGTTTGTATCCAAAAAAAAAAAGTATTGAGTGTTATCCATAAGATTATACATCTGAATTGTATTGCATTCAAAATAAAGTGTGTCTTCTGAATAAAATATTGAATCCGTATAAAAATGTATTGAGCGTTACGTAAAAATATTTTTTAAATACAATTTATATATAAATTTTAGGGCGTTAAAAAAAGTTAACACAACCTAAAGGGTAGGAACGATATAAAGAAAATTTTCTGTTTACAAATTTCTAATTTTCTTTGAAAAAATGTTGCTTTAACGGCACTGTGGGTTGTTATATTTTCGAAGAATGTATTAGGTAGGTCGTATTTTTCTACGAAAAATTATTTTAAACTGACATAACTTTTGACATTGACGGTCGATTTAATTAAAATTAGTCTTATTTGAAAAAAGAGTTAGCCAACTTTTTGCTTCTGTATAAATATTTGTAAAGAATTATTTTAAAATATAAAAATTTTGTATTTTTCAATGTGAACCATGTATAGTGCTTTCAAACTCTGTACTCATTTTTTGCGGTGTATTTTTGTACAAAAATCATGCTTGGAACAACCGCGAAAGCAAATGTAATGCTCAGTACAGGATCTATTGAAGGAGGCGAAAACTATAATTTGAATCCTACCTTCTCATGTCACCTTTAAGCAGAGCATACACTACTCCAGTATACTGGCACAAACAAGTGATATTGAATCGTGCTCGAAACACATACCATACAAGCATACTGGTGCAATATTAATTTCTTTAAAAATTCTGTACGGATAAGTTGTTGTACCTAGTGCGCACCGCACTTATTTTTAAAACAAAAATTAAGGAAAACGCGGGTTTTTTTATTAAAAAATTATTAGGAATGATATGTTTTTTTTTTCAGAAATACTTTACAATACATATTTTGTTCCTTTTTTCTTAATTTATTAGTAATTTATTA
The DNA here is from genome assembly GCA_956483635.1 of Panzeria rudis. Classification (NCBI taxonomy): domain Eukaryota; kingdom Metazoa; phylum Arthropoda; class Insecta; order Diptera; family Tachinidae; genus Panzeria; species Panzeria rudis. The sequence continues at coordinate 45,929,222 of OY101449.1, read as the reverse complement.
AAGTAAATGTGTGTTACCCCGATGTTTACTCTTTGACAACTTTTCTCAACTGAGCTAAATTCACCATACACAATACCACAAACTGATACCATCAGCAACATATCAAAGTCTGTTTGACATCGCTACACAAATCATACAATCACACCACATGCCCATACACGACCCAACCACTGGCGCCAACACGTCATTGCGCATGCATACTGGTGTAGTGTATGGGGCCCTTTAGTTACATTAGTAAACAAAGCAAAAACACAAAATATACGTTTAGAATGAGAATCAGCCACATACATATGTACATTAGGGTGGACCGCCGATGTATGAAGGCGGAAACAATCATCCAATCGAATGAAAGAAGTTTAAAATCGAGGAGATCTGACAAAATATAAGAAAGTTATAAGCCATTAAGTGAAAAAGCTGATTTTATTTATTATACAAAATTATTTTCAATCAAAAAAATTTTAATACAAACTGATTTAAATAAATTTTGTATGAAGAATAATCAAAAAATAATAAAGCTGTTTTCGCTTAAGGGCTAATAATTTTCTTAATTTTTATCATGTTATCGTCACAAAATTATCTTTGAAATACAGCCGGGAAAAAATATACTCAGTATATTTTTCAGTATATTTTTTCATCTTAATGGAGCAATTTAAAATGATAGTTTTTGGGAAAAGGTCTAAAAATATCATTTTTTTAATTTTTAAGGCCTTTTTGTCTTTTTACCCGATCGGCACAATCAGTGTATTGATGAAACAATACAGAGATATCTATACAACAGTGTACAATTTATTTTATTCAGATAAGCGGTTCTCGGAATTTTTGCCTACAAACGAAAAACTAAAAGAATGAAAAAACTTGTTTTCTGCAAATATCGCGACAACGCTCATTCAGAAAAATAAATTAATATAATTTTCGTGTTCAGCGACCTCAAGTTTTAGGTTTTTTTTTCCAGATATGACAAAGACTTAGAAATTCGAAAATGTTCTTCTTCATCTTAAGTTTCTCTGAAATCTGCCCGTGTATGTATAAAATTAGTATATATTTTGAGTGTAATGAGCTATAACATCTATAAGGGATCTATAATGTTGCTTCGTATGATGTTTCACAAATTGCTTGATTTGATATAATATTGAAAATCTTCATGCTGTGGTAGAGGGAGTGCTAAAAGTAGGTGCCAATATTTTTTTCATTATTTTTCCCATGTATCTACAAATAAAATGTAACGTTTTAGTGCTGTGCGAAATTGAAATTAGCAAACAAATTCTCATGCTCCACCCTAATGTACATATATAAAATGTATAGCATATATGTATATACCATAACTGCATACAAATAATTTTATTTTATATAATAAAAATAAATTCTTCCGGCAAGTTTTATAAATTGCATTTGGGAGGGACCTTTTTTTACAAAATAGCATAAAAAACGATTTTTATTATCAGTACAAACAACATTGCCCATAGCGTGATGCGCTAAAAGAGTGATGATTTTTTTTCCAATAAAATACGCATTCACTAGTGATGGCATAATGTCGATACTATCGATAGATTAGAAATATCGATAGCAAAGTAAACTATCGATAACGATAGTATAAAACAAGAATTAAAAAAATGTGTGAACAATGGAATCGTGGCTACGCTTGTTGATCCGCATTAAAAAAGCATATTGAACGACGGAAATGCCAATAATGCACAGAAACATTTAACTGAAGAAGTCTCTGCATACAACCTCCGTCAACCGCATAAGCCAGAGGAAGAGGAGCCTGCAGAAAAGCGAATGTGTTTTGGGATTGTGGGATTGTTATCTTTTATACAACTTCAACAGGCACCTATTATTATCACATTGGAAGGCCGATTAACAAACAAGTCTCTTTTTTTTGGTTTTAGGAATAATTGTCAACCTTAAGCCAAAGACTATAAATATATATTTATAGTCTTTGCTTAAGCCCTATCAAAAGTGCAACTAAGATATCTCACAATTCTTGATACTTCAAATGTTTTTATTTTTCATTAATTTATTGGAATATACATAAATATTTTTATTTATTTAATGAATTTTTAACAGTTTATTTTAGATTGTTGTTTTTTATTTTTTACTGTTTCCATTTTTCTGTTCGAACTTTTGATCTAAACGATATTTAATTATTGACTATCGGTAAATATCGATTGTGGCCACTATCAATAGTTTCCCATCACTAGTACCCACATGCGATTTTATTATATAATAAAAAAAATTATTCAATTATACTGCAGATGTATTGAGTAGATAATAAAACAGGTTTAAAATTATCGATTCTCATAATTTTGTGCAAAAACCCCAAAGATTTTAACACATTAATATTAAGTTTCAAGTTTAAGCGGTTGTATGGTTGTGTGTCTTTGACTGTGTAAACGAAAAGTAAGTCAAGCTTTTGTGAACATGTATATATATGTACATTAGAGTGGAGCGTTGGTGTATGAGGGGAAAAAAAGTCATCCAAAAATTTCGAATACCTCCGGAATGTTGCATCTAGCTAAACTATATGCAAAAAATATTTTTTTAATTTTTTGCGAGATATCTTTTAGCCCTCTACCACGGCTGGAAGCTAGAGAAATTATATGAATTTTATTTTAATTTGCTTTATTAATATCGAAAAAAAATGTTTATAATTTTTTTAATGCTACACGTAAAAAACATTTTTGTGCCGAATGAAAGAAGTTTAAGATCGAGGAGATCTGATAAGCTATAAGAAAGTTATAAGCCATTATGTGAAAAAGGCGATTTTATTTCCCATACAAAATTATTTTCAATCAAAAAAATGTTTGTAATACAAATTGATTTAAATTAATTTTGTATGAAAAATAACTAAAAAATAATATAGCTGTTTTCGCTTAAGGGCTAATAACTTTCTTATTTTTTATCAGAATTTAGCGATTGCAACCATCATGTGATCGTCACAAAAATACCTTTGAAATACAGCCCGAAAAAAATATACTTAGTACATTTTTTCATCTTAATGGAGCAATTTAAAACGATAGTTTTTGGGAGAAGGTCTAAAAATATACTTTTTTTAAATTTTCAATGCCTGTAATTCTACGATCGCCACAATCAGTATATAGAATGAAAGAATAGAGAGATATCTATACAACCGTGTGCAATTTATTTTATTTAGATGAGCCGTTTTCGGAATTTTTGCCAATAAACGAAAAAACTAAAATAAACCAAAAAAAAAACTTGTTTTTTGCGAATATCGACAAAACGCGCATTAAGAAAAATAAATGGATATCATTTTCGTATTCAGCGACTTCAAATTATTTTAGAAAATTTTTTTTGTCTGCAAGGTTTGACAAAAACTTAGAAGTTCGAAAATTTGGTTTATTATTTCATATTAAGTTTGTCTGAAATCTGACCTTGTATGTATAAAATAGTGGATATTTTGAGTGTAATGAGTTATAACAGCTATAAAGAATATATAATGTTGCATCATATGATGTTTCACAAATTAATCAATTTGATCTCATATTCAAAATCTTGATGCTGCGGTAGAGGGCTAAAAGTAGGTCCCAATATTGTTTTCATTATTTTTCCCATGTATCTAAAAATAAAATGCAACCTTTTTTTGGTATTCGAAATTGAAAGTCTCAAAAAATCTGACGCTCCACCCTAATGTACAGACTATTGACTTTGAATAATACTTGAATACTTCTGGGAATCGACGTAATCTATAATTATTAAAAACAATACAAATTTATTGATCTTACGTGATTTTCCAACAAACGGAATTTTAAATAAGATGTGTATAAAGTTAGTTTTTAGAGTCCGACCGAATATTCGGTTTCGGTTTCGGATTCGACCAAAATTGTGGTTTCGGCTAATATTAGGCCAACTTTTTGGCCGAATACCGGAACTTTTTATTCTCTGTAAATAAGGAAGTTAATCGAAATAGTATTTTCTAAATTTAAAATATGTCACCGCCATGAATGTGTTTTTCCCGTCCCATATCTTTTAAAATTTAATGAAAATTGTACTTAGTTTTATAAAGCGGAACCAAAAGATATATATACATAGTGACATAAGGTATTCAATTGTTTGTTGCCGAAATAAATAGCATAAGCTAGGGAATGATAAACCGATTTCGATTTCAATTGAAAATCTATTTTATGTTATAATAAATCGAATTTACTTCTGCAATTTTGCACTGAAATTTATTATTTGTTTTTAAAAATGATTTTTTTTAATAATTTTAAAATATGAAGAAAACACGTTTTCAAATAAATTCAATGCCGTCGAGAAAAATTCTTTATTGTGTATATCATCGATGAAACGCGGGCGTACACAAAAAAAAAACGTCAATTTAGTAAAAATGAATGAATCGTATAAATTTAGTGTAAAAATAGGTAAATAGTCCACTTTATATCTTTTTAGTTATTACGACTCAACTTTTTGATTGGTGCTCTTGTAACGTCATCAGTAGAGTGATAAACACTCCTCAATGTATGTGTACCGAACCCAATATTCCAGTTCTATTCATCATTTAAGCTAATTTCATGCCACGTTTTTATTAGTCATATGCTCGTAAATGTTTAAGTTTTATATTTGCTCGATGGAATGATATATATTCAATTTCTACTGTTATTTTGACTGACGCTGTATGTATGTAGAAATAATCTTACGCCTTCTTTTACAGTGTACAGTTAAAAGTTAACGTATACTTCAACGGAGAGTTTTGTATGCCGAATTTGCCGTTAAAGACCACGTTAACTTTTAATCACATTGTGAAAAGGGCCGTTAATAAAATAAATTACTTTTCAGTTCTGTTAAGTTTTTAAAATGTCAATATCAGTTAATGCTAAAAAAGTTTCGGCAAGTTTCGGAGTCGGCCGAATATTCGACATTTTTGCAGAATATTAGGTTCAGTTCGGGTTTGGTCTCAAAAAACTGGTTTCGGTCAGACTCTATTAATTTTTTGCTGTAATACGTTACAATCAACTTGGAAAATATGATAACAATACAAATTTATTACAATTACTCCGTTTTTTTTCGGACAAAATTCTTAAGTTAGACTAAATTTACACCATCAAATATTTCATGAAATTTCTTGCATGAAACTTTATTTATTCGCCTATTGGCAAAGAAAGCAAATCAGATAATTTGTATCAATTTTCCGTAATCCATTTATTTGTTTCTCCACACTCCAAATAAGCAAATAAGAAAGTTTCATGAAGAAAATTTTATCAAACATTTCATCGTGTAATTTACTGCCTGGCTCACGATGTCGACAAGTCGAGTTCGTTCTGATATTTATATTGAAAACAAAAACAAATTTAATTTTTTTATTATTGTTTTCAATATAAATATCAGAACGAACTCGACTTGTCGACATCGTGAGCCAGGCAGTTAGACTTACTCTTCTTCTAAACTTTATTTTTTCATTTTAAAAACATTGTATGTTATAACTTTACTAAAGTTACGTTCAAACTTGGCAAATATTTGCCTTACAAACACGTAACCACTACTTTTGCTAAAGGTTAGTGTGATTTAACTTGGTTTTTATATCACAAAATAAAGTTGATTATGCTGTAAAAAGCAATTTTTAAAAATTTTTCATAAATGCGAACCCATATTTAAAAAATATTCAAATTAAAGAAAATACAATTTTAGCTTGTCTGTTGGTCACTTTGTTTTGCAAATATTTGCCAAGTGTGAACGTACCTTAAGACTCATAAGCGAAATATATCTAAACTTTACAGTACTAAGCGTTACCTTCATACATTGGCGTAGCTAGAAATTTTTCTTGGGAGGGGGAGGCTAAGGCCCATATTAATTCCTGCAATTAGCTCATGCATATAATCAAAATTATTTTGATATTTTGAATTTCTAGGGGGCTATAGCGATTCTGGGGTGGCTTAGCCCCCTCTGCGCTAACGCATTCATATCAATCTTGTGATTTTCTTTCCTAAAAAGATTTTTTTATTTGTAATTTGTTTCGAAAAGAAAACTTTTCGAATTTGTATGCCATTACATTGCATTGAAAAGAATTTTCATTGGCTTCGTATTACAGAGTAACCCCCAGTAAAAGTATAAAAGAGGCCGATATCGGAAAAATATTTAAAAACTTTAATCCATATATTATATAAAAATGAGGTGCAGTTTGTTTGTTTGCGTAAATTTGTTACGGCATCACGCCTAAACGGCTGAACCGATTTAAATGAAATTCGGAACACAGATAGATACTTGGCGCACAATTAATATAGGCTATATTTTTTGTCCGGATTTTGGACGGGGAGGGTATAAAATGGGTCAAAACCTCCCCCTATGCGTAACTCTGTAATTTTTCAACCTATTTTGAAAATTCTTTATTGCTTTGAAAGGGTTTGATTTCAGTTAGGTCACATAATTTGGTTTTTTTCAAAATCGGTGGGGATACTTGGATACTTTGGAGATACTTTGGTCACATATTTTTTTCGAAAAAGGGGAAAGGGGGGATGGGGGAAGTTTGGTCCCCCACGCATAACTCTGTCATGTGTAATTTTTAAAATTCTTTATCTGGTTTGAAAGGGGTTGCTTGCAGTCAGGCGCGGACCCAGTTTGAGCTTTGGGGGGAACTTCTAAGTAAAACATTTTTCCAAACTTCTTTTAGAAACTCTATAGAAATTTACTCGTTTTTTATGGGTGGATATCCCATTTCCCCCTTGTATCCGCACCAGCAAGCAGGTTGGGTTCCATAATTTTTTCCAAAATCGTTTTTTTGTTGTTCGAAAATCGGTGGGGAAGTTTGCTCCCCCGTGATACTCTGTCATTTTTGAACCGAATTTCAAATATTTTTTTTTGATTGAAAGGGTTTGCTTGAAGTTTGGTCCCATAGAAGTGGAAATGGGGCGAAAAAAGTGGTAGCCCGTTATATTGATTAAAGCATAACTCCGCCTTTTCTTGACCGATTTCAAAATTTTTTTATTTGAAAGGACGTGAAAGGTTTGGTACTATAAAAATTGGGGACAAACACACAATTAGTAGAAGTAAACACCATTTGACATTACGCAAAATTGCGTCCGTTTTGCAATCTGTTCAATGGAATCTTTGCATTGAAGTCCGTTTTTTTTTGCAGAGTTATTGCATCCATATTGCTAGACCAGATAGACGATAAATAACGCATTAAGAACTTCTTCTCAATAGGCTGGTTAAAAACGCTTAAAACACATTATTTCAATTTCATTTAGTTTTTTATTTTCAATTTATTCATAAAGCTCTCATGGGCAATTACATAATTATGCGGCCAGCTGTATACTTGAAACACCATGATTGACGAAAAGCAAAAGAAAAAAACAGCTGATTCGTTAATTTATGATGCAAAAAAATATAAGCTCACGCTTTCTAGTGATATATCTTAGTAAATATAACAGAGTTATAAGCTTAACACAAAGAGTGAAAACCGCTAACATAAAATTTTTAAAGCTAATCGACACAGAAAAAATAGATAAGAATTATGTTTAATAAAATAATGTTGTTGAAAAGTACACTAATTTCAATAGCATTTGTCATTAACTTAATACAACATTTGTCAAGTGTTTGATAAAAAAAGTTATTGAAAATTTGTAAAAGATCTAATAAAAACAGCTTTAAATCAAATACGCGTGTACTTAATTCGATGTATACATTGTTTATATTTATATATATATATATATATATATATATATATATATATATATATATATATATATATATATATATATATATATATATATATATATATATATATATATATATATATATATATATATATATATATATATATATATATATATATATATATATATATATATATATATATATATATATATATATATATATATATATATATATATATATATATATATATATATATATATATATATATATATATATATATATATATATATATATATATATATATATATATATATATATATATATATATATATATATATATATATATATATATATATATATATATATATATATATATATATATATATATATATATATATATATATATATATATATATATATATATATATATATATATATATATATATCTATATATATATATATATATATATATATATATATATATATATATATATATATATATATATATATATATATATATATATATATATTTTGTATTTAAGTAAATTTTAAATACCTTTTTTATCAAAAATCTCCCAAGATTTAATGAAAAACTTCCTTGAATGTCAAATAAAGTTTGTTGAAAAGATTATCAGTTATTGATAAAAAGTTTTATCCATTCAAATATTTCAATTATTATTTAAAAACATTATCAATATAGTGTAATTCTTTGTCACAGGACATTTGAAAAAATTTATTGTATATCAGGATATTTGTTATCAAAAACGAAACTTATTTTTTTCTGTGTAGGTTACCTACTTAAATTCTCAATTTTCGAATAAAATTAACTCCTCCGCTCGCTCCCATTCTCTTCTTTCCAGCGGCAACAATTTCGATTACAGAAGCGATACCCCGATACACTCATGTACGAACCTAGTATACATTTTCAAATGCATTGCCGCATTTGTGGAGTGAAAGCCTTTCCGCCTGTTCACAAAGTAAGCGAAATACTGATGTGTTCATCCAAAAATACATTTTAAATAGTTCTTCGAACACATTGTAGGCTGGCAGTAGGCAACTCGAATACTATTTTGCTTACTTTGTGAGCAGCTAGAAGACGTCCTGAACACTTCTTCGAACACATTGTAAGTTAGCAGTAGGCAGCTCAAATACAATCTCGCGTACTTTGTGAAAAGGTAAAAACGCCTTGATACAAAATATGAACGAAATTCATTCTTGTGAATTCCATTCATTGTACACAAAATGTGGCAAACATCATTAAAGAGATGTAATGTGGTAGGCAATGTTCGCAGCTGGGTTGTTTATTTTCTTACAGGTAAGCATGAAAAGACCTTCGAAATGAATGTGAGTTTATATCTACATCTTTCCAGCAACCTGTCTACCTATCCTAATATCCAAAAATCAATTAACTATACAAAATTGCAGGAAGACAATGAACATAATACGTTTTGCTACCTGCGATTTGTACTTATGATTGTTTATTTGGAGTTTACCATTTTCGGTTGTAAATATTAATCTTACTTCAAAGTTTTATAAAAATAAATTTGCCATTGTCCTTTTTGCTTTGTACAGGTAGAATGGCATTTACCTGATTTCTAAGGTAAATTTACTAGCAATTTTGGTACACATTTTTTTTATTTTTCAACATTTTCATTCAAATAAAAAATTTTTTCTACATGCTGGTCGTGGCAGATGCAAAAATATATATAGTCTTGAAGAAGACACTTTTGGTCTCCAAAAGTTAGACTCTGGTACACTTCAAAATTGTACAAGAATATGGGGGCTTAAAATTTATTACATAGCACCCTAACTACAAATTGTACAGGGTGTGCACATACCATCTATTAAAATCAACATTTTACCAAACATAACAGGAAAAAACCGCAGCTCGTTATCGATAACAGCTTTCGAGGAACATAATTTATTTCAGATCAAATATGAAAAATTTTTGTTTTCTTTAATTAGCATAAATTCTTTGTTTTTATATCCAAAGGAATTTTAATTATTTTGGCTTGAGTTCGGTTTTAATTTAATTTTTCAATTAAATTATATTTTTATTAGAGATAAATGTGAAGCATGTAGACAAAGAAAATTTTTGACTGCGCGGAGGGTTGAACTGACGTTTCGATAGCTCCCGCTAATCTCATCAGAGTTCTTTACCGCTTAGACCACTCGACCAAAGTCGGGTGTTTGCAGTATCAATTAATCTAGAGACAAGATTAGTCTAGAGACTAGATTAATTGATATATAGGATATATCCTTGGCTGAAAAACCACTATATATCAATTAATCTAGAGACTGAACATAGTCAAACTGCGAACTTGGTTTTACATTTCATCTTTTGTCCTTTTTAAAAACCTCTACACTTTTTGAGAATGCTTAATTTTTTTTCATATTAATATGTTTTTAGCAACACGTAGTGGTAAAATAATCTGTTAGAATGTATAGTAAACTCTTACCGCCCTGATAATGCGACGCTCAACACTCTGATTTAGGTAGGGCACTAAGAGAGACAAAATCATAACATTTTTAGGTCTTATAGTATTAACTTAATGCTAAAAGATATAATTTTTAAAAGGTTTTTGATGAAAATTTTCAAGGATATGGAAGGATTTTTTGAAGACACTTTTTTTCAAGGGAAGTGAAGAACATATTTTTGTAAAATTCTACAGAGCCTTTAAAACTATTTATCCTAGATATTCCGTTAAGATGTCATGCAAAAGGGCAAAATGGTCCTTTAAATGTCATGTGCTTTGATTTTATTTGCTCGAATGGTATTTTTAAAATTCTTAAATAAATATATGAGGATGTTGAACAACTTCTCTATACTTTCACCAATTATAAATTTGGGACTCGAAATAGTCCATGAGTTATTAAGAAAAACTTCAACAATATATAATATACTAATTTTAATTTTGTAAAGTATTTTTTTCCAAATTAATATTTTATTTTTTAAGTAAAATATTTAAGTTTTATTAAATTAGTATTAGCTAGTTCCTGTGCGCATTTCATTGGGGCTAATGCAAATCGTCAGGGAACCTTTATCCAAAAATATCATACAAAAACTAAAGATATTATGTTAAACTTCTAATCATACGAATAAGAAGTTTACAATATCAAAGATACAACATGAGCTCCATAATCAGCCAAGTTTTTTATTTTCTTACTTGCATACGACAACCGGTTGGTTTTTTTCCAATTCTAATTTGTGGTTGTACGGTTCGCGAAGTATAGTGAATTGAAAATGGTAAAATTCATAAAAAATTTACTAAACTGACTGTACACAATTTTGTATTTATTTTAATTACTTAATCTAGACACTTCATCTTATAATCTCCATGGACATTAACTTCACATAAAAATGGAAATAATGTACATGGATATGAAGAACCGCTCGAACTACCCCTAGAAATTCAAAATAATAGAGTAATTTTGATAATATAAGCGAATTGTTGCGACTGATATGGGCTTTCATTGTTTCATTTTGATCTCAATATCAGTTGAGGTATTCAGTTACAATAAAACTCTTGAGCTTTGGTGTGTTTTATAACAATGGCTATAAAGAGTTTAATATGTTAAATAGTAGTCTGAAAAAAAATATAAAGTGGAATTGTTGGGTTTTGTTATGAACATCCTCAAATATATAAAACTTTTTACGGTTGTATGTAAAAAGCTTAAAGCAGCTTTGGCAAGCATTGTTGACTAAAGTTGTATTCTAAAAAAAATTATTATATCAAAATTTTAAAGTATGCACTCATGTTTTTTAAGACTACTTTAAGTTGATAGATATTTCTAAAATGTGTATTTTTTACCTAAAATATTTTTGTTTATATAGAAGATATTCAGCCCTATATCGAATAACACGTGAAATTTATGTTCACATGAAATTTTCATTTCCCTTCGCGGGAAAATTGCTGTCGTGAAGTTCCAATGAACATTTTTTCTTGCTATCAGTTCTTACTGAATGTAAATATTCAACCCTATCGCGAATAACACGTGAAATTTATGTTCACATGAAATTTTCATTACCCTTCGAGGGAAAATTGCTATCGTGAAGTTCGAATGAACATTTTTTCTCGCTATCAGTTCTTAGTGAATGTAAATAAGGAAGAAGCTTAATAAAATAAATTAGAAATCAAAGAAATTTTTGAAATTTATGGGACCAACCTGCAAGCAATCCCTTTCAGACAAAAAAAAATTTTAAAAATCGGTTAAAACATGACAGAGTTATGCGTGTACAAACATAAAAAAGTAAAAGAACATACACACGAACTGCTAACTTCCTTCTTTTTTGAAGTCGGTTAAAAAATATGATAATTGCAGGACGATATTAAAAGTTATGACCACTTTTTCATTTTGCCTTGGGTTCACATTGAGTGATAAAACAATTAGTATATTTTGAAATAGTTCTTAACAAAGATATATACAAGACCAATTTTAATAAGATAGGCCACAATGTTAAAAATTATGTCAATTTCAAATAATTATTCGTATCATAATATATTCTTCGAAAATATATAGAAACCTACAGTATGGTAGAAGCAACATTTTTTCAAAACAAATTACAAATTTTTAAACAGATAATGCTCTCTATATCGTCAAGAAATTAGGCAAGATATTACTATATAAAGGTCGAAAAACTTAGAAATAATTTTTATATCAAATTTGAAATTTTTAAACAGATAATGTTCTCTATATCGTTTCTTCCCTTCAGCTGCTGTTAACTTTTTTCGGTGTCCTAAAATTTAACGTAACGCTCAATACATTTTTTACGAATTCAATACTCGTTTCAGAGCACGCACTATATTTTGAATTTAAAACAATTCAGATGTATAATCTTCGATGAGTTTTAACATAAATTTCTTATTTATACAATAAAAAAATTTAGTTATACTAAAAATATATGGACAACATTCAATAAATTTTTTTTATACAAATCACGATTGATTGATGAATCGTTTTGCAATATAATACTCTTTAGCAAAGTTCACAAAACTTTTTAATATTTAAATGTTATTTTGTCGTATGTTGGTAATGCAATTTCAATAGTTAAACTGAGTAATGAATGATGCGTGCTAAAACACCGTAGTGCTCACTACAGAAGAATTCGGACAACAACAATTTAAAAATTATATATATAATTTTCAAAACTGTTATGTGTGAAATAAGAGAAGCAAATGCAAATATTCTAAAACCGCTATAGATTTAATATGGTTTTTGGAAAAAATTTTCATCATGTCGTATCGCACTACTATCGTAATTTGTTTCAACTTTATTTAAACGGTTATCGTCATGGGTTAGCGTCCATAAAAAAAAACAATTTTTTACCTTGAGTACATTGTGTCATTACGAAATTATTTAGATGGTATGCGTAAAAAGCCTATTTCACAACATAAGGGACAGGCTAATATGTGAATATATGATACATATCAACTCAATAAGTTGTCTTTATTTTTCGACTTCGATTTTTAAGTTTGACACATTCCCTCCAAATACTTTCGTAAGGACGAAATGTACTCTAGGAAAAAATATTGGGCCTTTGTTAGGAACATTAATCCGTGCCGACTTGCGTCCCATTTTCTTCCAGCTGGATCCGCGCCAGCATATGTATACATACATACTTATATAAATTGAATATAATATAAATTTAATATATAATAAATTGAATATTATATAAATTTAATCTTTTTTTCGATACGTTCTTTTGGCAGTTACAATTAATAACAATTAGGCTTTCAATCCAATTATTAAAAAAAGTATGTGAATTGCTTTAAATTACCAAAAAGAGGAATTTCTTTGGTCAGCATAGCTAAAATTAACCATGTTATTAGCCGAAAAGAACTAAATCAAGTTTGTAAATTTTACAACAGGAAACGTCGAACCGAATCATTCTGGTAATAAGTTTGTCAAGATTTACTAATGTTCGGTAACATTTAATGAGCATAAAAAATAAGTAAAAATCATTTTTGCTTAAATTTATAAATAATATTCAAATGTTTATTTCTTAATTGCTTGTATTTTTAATAAAAAGTCATATAATTATCATAAAATCTGTCTGTCCGTCTACCGGTTACGTGTGTATGATCAATTTTCGCCTTAAATAAACTTATTCACAGCAAATTAAAAAGTTTTTTAATAATATGAGTGGAGAAGTTTGTTTGAAATATATACATATTAGAATTGCTAATAATGAAAACAAAGACTTATACCCATAAATTTGTTTCATTTAAAATTATAATTAACATCCAAAATTCAATATTGCCAAAAGGCAAAAAAAAACACTTTTTAATGCAAAAACATCACACAGATTTTAAAAAAAAATTATTAGAATGATTAAAAAAACGTTTTAAACGGGTTTTCCCATTGAACTTGACTTTTTAGATTATCGTTAGTATGACGGCTAAAACGCAAAACATTTTTTTAACAACAACAAGAGATGTTTAAAGTTAGTTTAGAGTACAAATTTTGTATGGGAAAACAAGTTTTGAAAAAAAGATTGAACTTTAATACATAATCATTTTGAGAATACGGATATTAAGTGTTCAATCTATCTTAAACTTTTAACTCACAATTATTTTAATTATTTACGAAAACAATAGATGAAAATCACAATATTTTTTCACTTTAAACAACCGCTCAGTGGAAGCAACTAAAAAGAACTGATCATACTCGAATTGATTATCAACAGCCAGACTTGAGAAGCAATCTTGCTTTTTTCTTTTACTTTACTCATAGACAATTATTTATATTCGTGCATAGGTACCCAGCGGGAAAACTCAGAAGACCTTCTTACTACGGAACTTATTAAAGGCCTGCTTAGACATTTTTTTTATTTAATTACCATTATTATCTAACTACTAAAGAACGAATTCAAGAAGGCCTCTTCGTTATAAAAGATAAGATACACATTCCACATTCGCTTCTATGAGAAGGGAGAAAAGAAAGAGTAACATTTGTTTTGCCAAAGCAAACGAAAATCGTTTTTTTTTTCATCAAAAAATTAACTTTTGAAATAACAAATATTGTCGTATTCCTTTTTGATAATTAATTTGTATATAAGGCTGAAATAATTTACGTACAAGAAACATGTATGTACATTAGGGTAATAACTTTTTGCAATTTTTGCAAATATCAAATTCTTCATCGCATAGCCGTATAGACTAGGGATGTAACGAATACCGATACCGATACCGATATATCGGCGATACTTCAGATTTTCCGATACATCGGTATCGGCGATATTTTACTGCCGATACGACGATACTTTTAAACATTTTTTCAGAGTTTTTTTTAACAAATAATTTATTTTTGTTCGATTTTACCATGAACTAAATACACTTTTTTAAATCTTATTAATATCAATTTTAAAAATTAATAATATTTTATGCTGTTATTTTGTAAAAAAATTATTTATTTTTTGTTAATTTTACCATGAATTCAAATTCATGCCGTTGTTTTTTAAATCTTATTCCAGCAAAAAAGAGATACTCCAAAGAAGTCATGAAAATGTAGAAGTATTGCAAATTTTGATAATTTCTAATTAGTTTTACATATCCTTGCCCTTGCAACAAGTTCTGTTTTTCGATTACCAATCACCGAATTGGAAGAGATGCTAGGACAAATTTCTTTTTCGGTATTCTATAATGATTTTTCCTTGAGGAAAAAGGATAAAAAAGTACCCATTTTCACAATTTTTTTATGCGAATTTAAACTCAGAACTGTATTTTCATGTAAATTTAAGTGAATAAATATAAACTTAGAAGTCTTTTAATAATTAAGCTATTAAGTTATTTAGATGAATATTAGTTAATAAATGTCCTTTAAAAAAATCGATTTTTTAAAAAGCATGGCGAGTATTTTTTTAAATTATAAAGGAATTAAACAAGTTTTCTTGCTTTTCTACTAATTATCTGCATATTTTTAATATAGATTTGTTGGAAGCAAAGAAAATGTAGCTCCTTAAAAATTACTTCCAATGTTTTATCAATTTTAAATATTCTCTCTTATAATGTAATTTTGTATAATAAAAAATTGCACTTGAGTTTTGTTAATCTAAACTTGAACTCAATTTCAATATTCGTATCGGTATCGGAATCGGTATCGCCGATATTTATTTTTAAATATCGGTATCGGTATCGGATCGGCAAAACGGCGTATCATTATATCCCTAGTATAGACCATGAAAAAATATTAAGAAATGATGTATTACTTTTTCGCGATCGTTAAAAAAGTTTCCGCACCAAACGCGATGAAATTTTGAATTTAAATTTTTCTCCTAAGTATACAAAATTAACATTTAATAACAAAATTTTCAGTATTTTCTAAAAATTGCATGAATATAACAAGATCTTACCATTTGTAGGGAAGAAGGGCGCAAAAAAATTGCTATATTATGACTCTAAACACTGGGTGAGTGAATCATCTACAATTACAAATCAGCAGTAATAATATATGCGCGGAACGAGCTACTAAGGTTGCACAAAATATTTTTCCACTATATAAGTCAACTCGCACTTTAAATTTAAAATTTATTTCATTAAACCCAAAAAATAACTTTACATTTTTGTTATACAGTTACTTATTTAATATATTTAAAATATATACCATATATAAACAATAAATGTATGGAAATTACAAAAAAAAATTTTTTGAGGAGCTTTAGAAATTGCATTTGGTGCGGAAACTTTTTTGGCTAAAATGGCCTAAAAAAATTATTTTTATTATCAATACTAAATTGCCCATCGCGTGGTGGGATGAAGAAATTTTGTCCAAAAAAGTTATGGCCCTAATGTACATGCTGCTTGTATGCCGCTTATGTTGGACCTAATTAACTTATACGTATTCTGGCGAAAGTATTCATACGCAATTCTTTCTTAATAAATATAGACGTATAAAAAATTATTTTAGATGAAAGGAAATAATTCGAAATAAAAAATCACATTAATCAAAAATACAGAAGCTGCTATTAAAACATATGTACGTCCATTTGCTTTTTGATAGACTTTCTTAGAAACCCATCGAAATTAAATTTTTAGAAGGTCTTTTGCCAGGCCTTCCAAAACTAGCAAACGAAAGACCTTCCCCACAATGACAACGCGTGTGTAAAAAAGTTATGTGTAAGAGATGGAGCGAGCAG
Organism: Panzeria rudis; assembly: GCA_956483635.1. Classification (NCBI taxonomy): domain Eukaryota; kingdom Metazoa; phylum Arthropoda; class Insecta; order Diptera; family Tachinidae; genus Panzeria; species Panzeria rudis. Next base: position 45,912,481 of record OY101449.1, on the reverse strand, counting down.
GCCCTGTATATCCAAAAGAAGGAGTAGAGAGGCCTTCTAGAAGGCATCCGTACTTCTTCTTTTTCCCGCTGGGTAAATACAGACGACACATACATTCATAAGGCACATGAACAACGTAAATATCCCTGCAGCTAAATTTATAACTACACTCTAAAACATTACCTGAAATTTAGTAACATATATTGTCTAAAATTGTGTTGAAAAAATCTGGTTGTCTGAAATTGCATCGAGTTTGTAGTTATTTGTAACAAAAAAACATAATTTGTCTAATTTTTCGCAAAAATCCAATCTTGTGTTAAAAGTATTTATTTTTGAACAAAGTATGTCTAAATAAGATACAAATTTTAAATATTAAGGAATCTGTCTAAAAAACAACAGAAAAATGTTAAAACAATAGAATCACGTCATATTTTTCTTCGGTAATCGATGTTTAATTTCTGGTATTTAAAGGTTTTTAAATATAAATTTTGTAAGTATTGGTAAGTAAATATTGGTAACTTATAAACAAAGTTCTAAGGCTTTTTTTTGTTTTAATAAATTAAGAAAATGTACTTCATAAGTTTTTATTAAAGAAAAAACTTTTTAAATTAAAGTATAATACGCCTATGGCTGAATGGTAGCTACGATAGACTATCAGCCAGGAGGTCACGGTTCAAAGCTGCACACAGCCAGGCCTTTTTATTTTTTTTGTATTGAACATATTTTGTTCAAAATTAACAAAGACAATGCTTGTCTAATTTTAGGTCGCTAATAATCAGTAAAAAGTGTTGCCGACTATTATCGACCTGTTTTTAGAGTATAGTTACGTTTGGGACAGTCATATTACTAGTTGTAACGATACTAGTCAAAAAAGGACTGTCATATTACCAGTTGTAATGAGGCTAGTAACGATACTAGTCACGTTACGTTTTGGAACAGTCAAATCACTAGTTGCAATGATACTAGCCTGCGGAAAATGTAGTACCAATTTCCTTGAACGTAGTTGTCCTATGACTAGTGAAAATGGGAATGGTACAAAATGTTCCCGAGTCGTTGCCGGTGAAAAGAGAACATATCAGAAAACTAAAACAAAAATGTTAGCATAATACCCCCACTATGCAAGAATGATTTTTTTCCAAATCAAAAATATTTGTTTAAAGTACAATAACTTAACTACACTGAAATGAAAATCTTCATTGGATCCTCCTTGGGAACCAGTCACATGACCTGTCTTGTGACAGGTTCTCTTCCCTCTAGAGTAGTAATTTAAATTATTTTTTTATAAATTGATATATTTTCAGGGAAAGTTGTATCTATAAATAAGATAAGTACACGCAGAGAAAATATATGGTTGTGGCATGGTTTCGTCAACACTGTCATGTTTCCCGATATAGCTTATGGTTGTGGAAAATAAGTTATTATTGTTTTAAATAATTGTGAACCTTAATTAGTTTACGACAAAAAACTTATTCTTACATTTAATAATGACATTATTACAATTCATATTGATTGCAAAATGGTTGAATTTATTGTTTAAACAAATTCTAGCTACAATCATGGTATATTTGAAAATTCAATAACAGTATGGTCCTATAACAATAAAATATGTTTCTTGTCCATACTACTTTAAAACAGTTTGTTTGTAATCAAGCTATGGTTACAAAAGAGACATGACTCTCTACTTCCTAAAAAAATTGTATTCTATTCTTTGGTTGAATGTTTTTTCATATTAGTTTTTTCTTTTATTTGAGTGCTGCATGTTTTTGTGTGTCACTTGAAAAAATGAAAAATAAAAAAAATAAATTAGATATAAAAAACGAATAAAAGCTACCAAATAATATTCGGCCATGTTCTGAAAACTGTTTCTTTTTGAAATTGCAAAATTTCAAAAACGAAAAACAGTGTGCGTTACGAATGCACTAAATTGTTCGAATAAAGTTTGTTGTATAAATTATCTGAAACATCTGAGACATAAGAATTAACTGAAAAGCTGCAATAAGTGAGCTTTTTGGTTGAATTCTTACCTGAAAGTTGCTGATTTCAAAACGAAATGGATTCCAAAGCATGCCCGATTGCAAATAAAACATGTGTCAACAAAAATGTATGTATCATCTATTTCAGATTGAAAACATTTTATTTAATATTTAATGTTAAAAATATATATACATATTGTGATTAAGAAAACCAATTTTATATGGTTCTTTAGAACCATGCTATTTTTATATACAAATATAATATGATTAGTTTAAATCATAGTATATTTGCATCCAATTAAACATTAGGTTGTGTCAATCATATTAGTGTTATAAAAGAAAACAATATTATATATAGAACATATTTATTTCCATAATAGTATGATTTGCCTTCAACCATATATTTCAATCATATTATGTGTCTCTTAGTTTATGGTTGCCTCAACAATATTTTTTCTTTGCGTGTAGAAAGTGGCTAAGTGGATAGAGCACATGCCTTGAAATATGAGCACTGTGTAATCATACCCCGGTTGAGCCAAATGTTTTTTAATATTTAAAAAACTATAAATAAAGAAACTAGTAATCGCACTAGTCTACAATAACTAGTATTTCAGCTAGCATATAGCTATTAACAAATGAGCTATGGCAACCTAATGTTAAAATCGATAGTTAAATATATGAAAAAGGACAGATAGGCAACTAGTCTGAATTAAAAAGCAACTAGTATATATCTAACCATATACTAGTTTTTTGTATGCAGGGATGTAATTCGACAAAAAGAAGATAAGCAAGTTCATTGTGTTGTGTAGAACAGCGTCGCACTGTGTTGCGGCTAGTGGAAAAGTAACTTTTTTCCGATTATTATTTTCAGTGTTTTTAATGATGCAATTTTGCCACAGACATTCCAAGTAAACAAAAAACACATAAAGCTTATTTTTATGTTGGCCCGTTGATTTTTAATTGATTTTAGAAGTCAAATATACAAAATTTTCACGAAAAGAGGGGATTTCAGGGCTGTATTCAAAATGATCTCATTTGATTTTGGTGACAGATATTTTGATTCGGAAAAAAAATCTGCCTTCGGACAAGTATCTTCTGTAAAAAAAAAGGAATGTTGTTTGAGACATTTTCATATGCACCTTCTTTAGAGCGAAAACCCGACTAAAGGTCCATTTTTCCTTAAAATGTGGGTTAGGTAAGCAATATCTAAAAAGTCCCAGAGAGTCCCAGTTCCAAACCACTACAGAAATGTTACATAATTTGTTTTCAACGAACTGTGAAAAAATCAGCTGCCCATACCTGCCCTCCTGGGAGTTATAGCGATTTTAGTATATTACTCTCAGTATTTATTTCATAGAAATAGAACGGAAATTCTCGGAATCACTTATTGAATAATTTAATCATATTGGTTTTCGGGTGACTTTCCGTCATCCGTCTTATTCATGGAGCTGAAATAATTCGTTCATTTTTGGTCCCCATTGGCCAACTATCAGAAGAAGCATTGGAAGCAGGAAACAAGGACTTCAGAAACACAAAGCTTTACCATACGAGGAAAACATCAAGAAAAGACAATTGTGAAGACATATTGCATTATCTGCTCGCCAATTCTGATCCCGCAATCACAAGTAGGAGAATACTGAAGGAGAAGAAACACCTGGAATTATCAGAGGAAGCAATGAACTTATTGGTAGATGACTGATAATTTGTAATTTTTCTGTAGAATGCAATAAAATATGCCTGTGTTATAAAATAGTATCTTCAAAGTTTTTTTTTTATTCTACATCTATTCTAGCACTCCACAAAAATGAGCATAACTCTCTTAAAACTGAAGCTATTGACTTCAAATGAAATAGATTTTGGTTTTATATAAAATCTCAGAGTTTTTCAACAAATATCGAAAAATCATGAAAATTTTACGTTTCTAATTCTTGCTCGGACCACCCTATAATTTATTTTAAAAACTAATCATAGGGTATTTATCAGAAATAAAAGAAGAATTAAAATAAATTTTTTTTTAATTTTTCGAAATTTTATTTTTTTATTTTTGACTTTTGTTGAAAATTTAACCCAACAATTTTTTTCGTTGTAATTTTTTTTTTCACTCATTCTGTTTGGGATTTCATTCTGACCAATCTGTAGAAGTTTGTCATCGATACAATTAAAATTACAGTTTAGGCAATATGATTTCCAAAAAATTCCGGTTTCGCAACACTGTGCGTCGCTCATACTCGCACCGGTGTTCCGAACATTAATCGGCTCGTATATGTATAGAGCCGAATGAAAACCAACGTACTAAGTAAAGCTATCTTTGCATGGTAATACAGAGAATTAACGATTTTTAGAATCAAAATATTATGAAATTCTCTTCGTGCTTAAAAAAAAAGAACAAAGGTCTGTTGTAAGTATTTTTCATGTTTACACCTCTGGTATGATGATAAGACACGAGGTAGATTGAACAAGTACCACTACAAGAACAGCTGTTTTAGTAAATTTGCGAATGTGTGCGTCACACAGACAATAGATTTTGACACATTTCTGGGATTTTTCTATCAACAACGGGCATGTGTTAGTAAATTTGAGAGAGCTTATGAATGTGTGCGACTCACAGATAATGGATTTGACATATTTCTGGGGTATTTCTACCAACAAAATACATGTGTTTTTTGGTGTTGTATTTGTTTTAGTTATGGTGGTTGGTACCTGTAATGAATATGCCTTGATAAGACATAAGTTCTAAAATGGTTAAGAAAATAAACATTTACCGAACGCTTGTCAAATTTTGTATCCGTATTCTCTCCTACTCAATACATTTTGAGTTTACGTGATAAGATTTTTTTTCATTTTTAGACATATATATGTATCGTAATACATGTATTACCATTAAAGACACCTTAAAGATTAAAAAACAACAACTTCATTTGGTTGTATGCAATCTTATTGTTGTTTTACGTTGTTGTTTTTCCTTTTAATAGGATGAACATTGTCGTTTTGAATAAAACAAATTAATTACACTAGTCTGCAAAAATATGTGTTCGGGCCTTTAAATGAAAATATACATATGCAATACCTTAAATTAAAATTCGTTTTCAATTATTTTAAAATTTTTATTAATGGGCATGACTAATATGGCTCCCGAAATGAGATGGCATTGTACCTACCAAGAACTTGGTCCTCATTTTGACTTCAGTACATTTGACTTCAGTACATTTAATACATGGTGGCAGAAATTTTCGGGGGAAACTCTTCATTCTTCGAAAAAAATCTTCATTTTAGAAAAAAAATCTTGAAAAAAATTTTTATGTGTAATATATATAAATATAATTCATGATTGCTAATTATAATAAAGTTGCTATACATATACTTATGTACATACATACATATGTATGTATATAAAAACATAAAAATTAATATGTAAACATCGAAACTCAAAATTCAATTCAAACAGGTTACTTAAATTAAAATTATAATATATTAGGTGAAATTTATTTGCTGGTGCTTAAGCATTGTCTATATGCATTTCATTGGTGCAATAAAGCCATGTGCAATAAGACCATATGGCCTAATTTCACAATCAATTGAGAAATAACGCCATATGGCGTTATTTCTTAATGCTTCAAATCAGGGGTGCAAAATGAATCAAAAAATAAATCAAAGAATTTCATAATTTTATCAGGTTGCCAACATTGGCGATAGGGAAATGAAATGAAATAATAAGTCAAACAAAATTATTTATCAAACTAAATAGAGACAATAATAAAGATTTAAAATCAGTTTCAAAAACATGTTTGTTTAAAAAAAAGCTATCATAATTTTTTCTGTGTACATAAGAACATACATCTATGCACACACGAAATTCATACGAGTACATTCTACGAAAACATTTGTGTACACTTTGCAGCCCTCTATTGTCCACCAATATTGATGAAACATGTCTGGTTTGAACAGTTTTAGGCCTATGAAACCCAGTTGCTGAACCGGTTACAAACAAACCCGGTTACGAATCAAATGGTAAAGTTTCGACCACCGGGCGGCATCCTAGTTATCTCAAAAACGTCAAAATTTCCTCTACTGAAAACTCCTGCTGCGAACATGAGGCACCTCTTCATCAGGATCATCAATTAATTAACAGTATCAAAAAGCAACCCTGTTATGTTGAGTTGTTCGAGAAGCTAAAAAATTAATAAACAGTTCTAAAAAGCAAATATGTTGAATTATTACTATTTTCCTGAAAATGAAAAAAAAACAATAACAGTTTATTACATCAGGGATGCATTTTTGTATCAAGTGTCAACTGCATGCTGCCGCCCATTTAAAATATTCTATGTAAAATGCCAAACCGTTAAAAAACTATAGTTTTTTTATCACTCTTAGCATCAGCGCTCTCAGGTTAGTGGATTTGTCCCCAAATATGGAATTTTTTTTTGGATTTGGAATAAACATTTTGTGAAAATCCCCAGGGGATTTTTTTGGGTAAAACACTTTTTTCGCTGGGGATTATTGGGACTTAACATTGATATATATATGCAATTGTTTTATTCTAGAGTGTATGTATGTAGATATGTACTTAGAACTCGAAGTATGTACAAATAAAATTAATTTTAAAAATATTATATATAAATGGATTTAATTATATAAATAATTATATTTCCTTTAAAATAATATAATTTTATTATTAAGGTACTATGGGGATTTTTGGAGATGAGAAAAAAAGCTATTTTAGGGATGAAAACCGAAAAATGGAGATAAGGTATGATATAAAACTCGGAGCCCTGCTCAGCACAACAAATACACCGAGCAACGTAATTATATTGATGACTAGATGTGCACGCCCGCTTTGCGCGCTAAACGTTCGCTTTATGACTATAAGGTGTCTGTAAAATACAATAATATAGCGTTCTTTACATATTGCTTAAAGTTACCATTATGTAAACTAAACAGTACTACCAACGTTTTTTTTCTATTTTAACTTAGATATAAGATATTTTATCGCAATAAAAAGTACCCTACATTTGAATCTGGACTCTAAAGTGCCTCCATACAAAATTTCATGAAAATCCATTCAGTGGTTTTTGCATCAAGCGTGTTCGGAAAGACAGGCCGACAGACAAAAATTCCAAAATTTGGTGTTTTGTTCTCTACATAGATTACTGTTTACGCCACCATAAAATTTTTCAAAAAATATTTTATGTACAGACACGCCCCTTTTACAGTTTTATTATTGTTTTTATAAGTTTCAAAGCCAAACTAAAACCCAAAATAACCGTCAAAATTCAGCCCTTGAAAAAATACAGTGAATATACAAATCTATCTATCCATATTATAAATTTGGAGGTAAGACAACGTTTGCTCAGATAGTTAATAATAAATAAATTAAGTACAGTGCGACTTTGGCTCGCACACGAAAGGTTCCGTACGAATACACATATGTATATCCCTTTTCGTTTTTGCCCCTTTTTCATTTTGGCAGTTTTTTCGTTGTGCTCTTTTGTTTAATTTTAGTTTTATTATTTTTTAAGTATTTTTCGTTTAATGTCCGTGATTTTTTCTTTTTTTCTGGCGATTTTTTGGTTTTGGCGCTTTTTAACACTTTTTTCTCTTTTTGACGATATATTTAGTTTTAGCGATTTATTTTAATTGTGGCGAATTTTTTTCCTTTTTGGTGCTTCTTTCTGTTTTTTGGATTTTTTTCGGTTTTTGGCGAATTTTTCAGTTTTAGCGACTTTTTTGGTTATGACACGTTCTCGCGATTTTTTCGTTTTCTTTTTTGGCGATTTTGTTTTTTAGCCGATTTTTTTATTTTGGCGTTTTTTTTTGTTTTAACGTTTTTTTTTTGCTTTTTTACTATATGTTTAGTTTTACTGATTTATTTTAGTTTTGGCGCTTTTTTCGGTTTTGGGGATTTTTTTCTGTTTTTTGTGATTTTTTTATTTTAGCGATTTTTTTTGTTTTGACACTTTTTTCGTTATGGCAATTTGCTTGGTATTTGGCGATTTATTCGGTTTTTGGCGATTTTATTTAGTTTTGGCGCTTTTATTTTCGTTTTGGTTATTTGTTAAATTTTTGTTGAGTTTTTTCGTTTTTGATGATATTTATTTTAAGCGTTTTTTAGTTTTGGTGCTTTTTTTTCTTTTTTACGACTTTTTTCGTTTTTTTTTTGTTCTTTTAGTTTTTTGGCGATCTTTTTAGTTTTGATGATTTTTGCGTTTTAGCAATTTTTTTCATTTTTGTGTGTTTTTTTTCTTTAAGCCCTTTTTTTATTTTAGCGTTTTTTCGTTTTGACATTTTTTTACTTTTGGACTTATTTTAGTTTTAGCGTTTTTTTTAAATTTCAATATTTTACCTCTTACGATTTCCAAGATACAGCAAATTGTTTAAATGACGTAGTCAAAGTTACATTAACTGATAGAATACCCTTTAATTGTTATTGTTTTAAATATCGGTGTTAATTGGTGTAGTCTATTCTACAGACTACACCAATTAACACTAACTTTGAAAATTTAAAGTGTCTATATATAAGTGTCTGCATATTACATTAGTATTTCCACATTTTTCGTTGCTCGCTTTAGAATACCCTTTAATCTTTAACTGCCATATATGTAGCGGCCAAAGTTTTACATATTCTGTGAAAATTTCAGGTCCGTAGCTCTTACGGCTCCCGAGAGAGAAAACAGCCTGTGACAGACAGACAGCATTGCGAAAACAATGGGGTTCTTTTACACTTTTGTTGTACGGAACCCTAAAAACATGAATATGTATGAAAATGTAGTGTTATTCCAGTTGTGTCTATTGTATATTTTTAAAGTAATAATTTACTTTGTGTTAAAATAAAGGGACTAGAATGTTTTTCCATACTGCACAGAATAAAATTAACTTTCAAAATATACACTCGCTTGTATTTTTTCGGTATTGCGTTTTAATATTGAAACTTCTCAGTTGCCAAAAACTCATTCCAATTGTTTTCATGGATTACAAGTGGACACAAATGTTATGCGCAGATACAGTAGAGAAATTCTTCATTCATTCATTCGATAAAATCTACATTTATTAACACTCCTATATATGAGTCTATCGGTACGTTTGTTCGTTCGCTCATTCATCTTCAAAATATTTTCATCTTCAAAATATTTTTTTTCTTTTCTCATCAAAAAGAAACTTATTACGAAGTATTTCAGATAAAATAAATTTCTGTTTTAAAGAAGGAATAAATATTTGATTTTATTACTAACAGATTAATTAAAATTAATTGAAAACTGAAATTGAATCGTTTAGAGTTTGATATTGTAAATAAAAAATTTTTGCTGCCAGTCAGTCATTCAGTGCTGGTGATACATACAATCAAATTGTGGCATATGTATTTGGATTTTGTCATTAGAGTGGAAAAAATTTATAAATTTAGCTACAACAACTATAATAACAAAAACGCATTGAGAGCATTTTTTCTTGCAATATAATTTGAGTCCATTAAACGAAAAAATTTATATAAATATATCAAAAGTGCATGCAGCTATAACTATTTTGCAAAAGTAAAAAAATTAATAAGAAACAGCCTCGATAAAAAACTAATTGAATCCCATTACAAAACGAAAAAAACATTAATAAAAAGTTCAACTAAAATATTTTGTGGTTATGATATTCTTACTTTTCTCTTATTTGTCGCCAACATTGTATATTTGTTAACTTGTAAATAATTATTTTGAAAAATTAATTACAAATTGCCATGAACACAATGGGCATCTCAACAGATCCTGCACTTCTGGATGTTGAATTGCCTCGAACTCTCATTGAATCGCCATCGGTGTCAACATTTTTACCTGAAGAAGAAGCCTCCATTTGCCCACTTCTTTCATCGAATACAAATGGCACCACAACACCAATGACTTTTTCCCATCCACTTACTCCATGCAATGATAATGACAACGACAGTAATACATCGGCAAATCTTTGCAATGAAGATGCCAAGGTCGAAACAAGTTCATCGTCAGGCAGCAGTTCTGGCATTGGAATGAGTGTTCCGGATGCAACATCAACGACACTTTTTAACAACCACTCATATAAACATCTGCAAAAGAATAATTCATCAGTTCAGGTAATTCAATATTTGAAATAAAGATGGGCATCGCTTTCTTGAATAGTGAAAATGTCCTACTGAGATCACGCGTGATCGTGAGACACTTTCCACTTCAAACACGTAAGCGCACATAATAGTGATTATAAAATGTGGACGTTGGTGAACGTCTGGGGTATCTTTTCCAGCCCAAGTACTTTATTTTTCCTAAAAATAAATTTCTGCTCTGTGGTATTATTGCTTAGATATAAATTATCATGTTTATGCAATAATCTTTTTATTTTTATATGATATACATATGTATGTACTTTTATACCTTGAATCTTAAGTTGTTTGAAAAACAACTGTGTACTTTTTTCTTTCATTTGTAGTTCTTTTATTTACACCAGCGTTGCCCAAGCCCTATGCGCTTGATGCTCATTTGTTTTTGTAGAAGCACTTAGCTATAGGCTGTGTGTTTTAATACACACATACAGCACTCAGCACTAGCAATACGAAATACGCAAACAATTTTGTCGTATTAGTCTTTCTTTGTCATTCTTTACTGTATACACGCAAGTGCAAAGCAACAACAAATAAATATATGAAATATTTCTTTTTCTTTGTATGTATTGGTTTTTACAACAAAAAATATTGAATAAAAATTAGTTTTTCTTTAAATGTATTGGTGTTTGCTCTTCTATAAGAAACTTTTGGGCACCCCTGATTTACACCATGTACTTTTTTTGCCAGTTGCATATCTGGCTGCTAGGGTATTCATTCGGTTAACCGTTAATTGGTTAAGTACTACCCGATTAACTGATCGCTTAATTTAAAATTAGCTATTTTCGATTAAAGGTTAAACCGCTTAATTTCAGTCTATTAACCAATTAACCGATGCAACAAAATTTTAAATTTTTTGTAGTATTATAGTGGAAATCACCCTTCGTAGGAAACTGCTATTGCAGACCTTGCAGGTCATGCAAGTCTAGGATATATGCTACAATATGCAACATAACAAGAACAAAATATAAGAAACTTGCATTTCCTACACAGTAGCAGATATGCTATACTCAGCGTTGCCAAATATACAGATTTATCTGGATTTTTCAGTTTTTTTAAGCACTGAGCAGTTTTGCAGTTTTTTTGGTTAAAAAAATAAGTTTTTCTGCAAATTGTGCAGATTTTGCAGTTTAACATTTTTGTTTTATCTCTCAAGTTCGTTATATTAATTCTAATTTCTAAAGTCATAATTATACCCCATTTGGTTAATATAACAGTGGCAAGATTTACTCACACTTTTTTAATGCGACTATGTAATGCAAGAGGGAATGAACTCACACACACATTTAGGTAAAAAAAAATTGTGTTTTTCTATATGAAGTTTGCTACTGTACGTAAAATTTTTTTCAGAATTCTCTTGGCGAAATTTTAGTAATTCTCACAAACAAAAAACCTATTTTAAACAAAACAAAAACTTAAATACGAAAGCAACAATTTTAATGATTGAATTTATTACATGTTCCTGCTTACGTTTTTAAGCCGATTCGGAAAAAATGAGTCGATTTCCTTGTGTAATTTGTAAAATTTTATGATAAATATTCCATAAAGACTTCGTTTTCATTTTATTCAGAAAGTTATTAATTTGGAGAGCAATATTTCCCTACCAGTTGCGGCTAAAGCTTAAATCGAGGCTTCCGATATGGTAAAACGTATCCGGTCCTTAGCATTTGAGAATATATGCCGCATCTCGTTACAATGATCCACCACAACTGCATGACCCGAGACCATTTTCATAATTGGATTTTGCTAGACAAAGTAAAGAAAAAATGTGTCCACAAATTTTTTTGTATCTTTTATAGTTTAAGACAACGTTGCCCAAGCCCTATGCGCTTGGTGCTCATTTGTTTTTGTAAAAGCACTTATACACTTAATATACACACAGCACTCGGCCCTAGCAATACGTGTGTTTGGCTGTGTGTTTTAATACACACATATAGCACTCAGCACTGGCAATACGAAATACACAAACAACTTTGGCTTATTACTTTTTTTGTCGTTTTTCACTGTAACAGGCAGTGTTGCCAGAAAAGTTTTGCCTCATGTCCCCAATTTTAAGTGTTGTCCCCAAAAATCCCCATTTCAAAAGTAAAAATCCCCAATAAAAAGCACCATCAGTCAATAAAAATAGAATTTTTAAGTCCGCTGCGTATTTTATTATGTTTGATTTAGCCATATATGAACCTAATGTTTACATAATATATAATATGCATATTATGCATTTTGCACTTCTAACTAAAAGCAAATTGTCAATATTTTATTCCACTGTATAGTAAAACTAACCACTTTTAATACTTTGAAAATTGTTATATTTAATTCACTTTCTCTCTAGGATAACGAAACATTTTTTCTAAAAGTGACAATAAAATTTCAGAGAAATAAAATAAATTAAATGCTTTCTTTTTTTCTGCCACAACGTTTTAAGAAACCTTTGCATTTTTGCGATTCTCGAAAACAGAGAAACTGTTTGTTTATTATATTTTTTTGGTTTTTTGTGTGGGCCAGTTGTGTACTGAAGCAGATAAAAGCTACGATAAAGCCAATTATTCCGCTCGGTGAGAGGTTATATACTTCACTTGGAGTCATCAGTATTCCTCTAAGAAACGCCACTCTGTGAGCAATTACTGCCGGGTAGCTGCGGAGGTTCCGGCATCCCTTCTTGAGTTGCATGGAGTCTCAGAGTTAGCAATAACAAATTGTTGTTGTCTGAGACCACTGTCTCGGGGTCTCCGGGTAGAAACTTACTCGTTTGTACCCGCGCCCGCAAGTATGTATGTGTAGTATTAATTTTGTGATTATGTACTCGAAATTTGTGCTGATTTCAAATAGAGGCGATGGAAATCTCTAAATCGTATATTGCAAAATTACAAAAATATACAAAAAATTAGCTAAAAATTGAAACAGCCTCTAAAATTGATTAATCTTCTATTGTGAATATGCCGAAAATTCGTGAAACTTTTTACATACGGAAACAAGTTCCAAAGTTTATTAAAATTGCTAAAAATATCAAGAATACCAAAAACTCAGCAAAAACAGATAGATCGCGGAAATTCAAAATATTCGTTAATAATTGCTGATAATTTCACTATTATTGCATATTAAACAAATATTGCGGAAATAAAGAAATTGAAAAAATTGAAAAAGTGCAAAAACTTGTAATAATCATGCCTATAACGAAAATGTCGAAAATTCACTAAAATCGTAATATTGCCAACAAGTCTAAAATTGAATAAATTTCGCTAAAAATGTAACGAAAGTCAATATATCGGGAAAAATCGCTAAAATTATGAAAATTCGCTAGAACTTGCTAAAATTTTAAATATTACAAAGCGTAATAAAAACGTAAAAAAGAAAAAAACTGGAAAAATTACGCTTGTCGTGAAAATGGGGAAAATTTGCGAAAAATTGCAAAATTTTAAACAAGCCATAATTTTGATTAAATATCGCTAAAACCGTAAGGGTTACTAAAAATTCGGTAAAAATCGCGAAAATGGCAAAAACTTGCCAAAACCGGCATAATAGCCAAGTCGAACATTGTTTAAAGCTCGCAAAAACTGCAAAGAAGATTGACACTTTTAAAAAATCGCTTTTATCGCAAACATTGCAATAATTCGTAACTACTTGCGAAATCAAGAACAAACCCTAAAAGGTATTATAACGTTAAAACTGCTAAAAAAAACTCAGAAAAAACACGAAAAAATCGTAAGTTCGCGAAAAAATACTAAATCGATTGAAAATATTAATAAAACTGTATAGAACAACATAATCTCGTAAAATCAGATAGATCGCGAAAATGGCGAAAACTCTTCAGAAATCGCTAACATCGCGATATTGCAATTATCTCCTCCATTGATTCCAAAAACTCCAATTAGGTTTGAATAGCCCACCATCTGAACACAATTCATATTTATTATTGAAAATTAATAGCGCTTAATTTGTTTCATATGTAAAAAGTGGGATTTTTTAAAGCAAGAATGGTAGCACGATTTTTAGCTTAAATGTCAGATCTCCTTCTTGTCAAATGATAATATATCATAAAAAAAGAGAAAGTGGAACCACCTTATAAACTTATACCATGCTGGTTTCTACAACTTTTTACTTGAAGAAATTTCATTATAATTTAAAGACTGAGAAGCAAAGGGATCGATATGTAAAATTTTTTCATCGAATCTTTTAAGCACTTCTTTTGCTAGTACAGCTAAATAAATATTGTAAGAAAATTTCTTTAACTTCTTTTGATCCGAAAGTGATAACAGTTGTCATTCCCTCTGAACTTCAAGGACCAACATCAATTTCAGCCTAGTGTTTGGACACACGTTCAATATACACCGCGATGCATTGAAAAAAATTAAATGCATTAATTGAAACACTATTTTAAAATAATCGAAATATAATTGGGAAAAAATTAATGTTTATTAAAAGTGCTTATAATGAAAAATCCCCAAATCCCTCCCCACGAAAATCTGTCCCAAAATAGAAGTTGAAATCCCCAATTTGGGGAAAAATCCCCTCATCTGGCTACACTGGTAACAGGCAAGTGCAAAGCAACAACAAATAAATATATGAAATATTTTTTTTCTTTGTATGCATTGGTTTTTACAACAAAAAATATTGAATAAAAAGTAGATTTTCTTTAAATGGATTGGTGTTTGCTCTTCCATAAGAAACTTGTGGGCACCCCTGGTTTAAGACGTAAATATTTCACTTCGAAATTAAAATTTGACATTTTTTTGGTTTTTTTGTTGGAATTTTTTACTAAGCCTCCGGTTTCAACTTTTATTACACTATTAAATTGCTGATAAAATTCTAAGTAAACTCACCGAAAAACGCTTTGGAATATCTTGAGCTTTTAAGTCGTAACAAAGGTCTAAACTCAAAACTTTGAAATTTAACTAAAAAAATGGTCGATTTAAAAAAAAGTGCTTTCATAATTTTTAAAATTGTAAAAAAGTTTTGTTAGAAATAATAATTTTTTTTATACACTCTGAAAGGCCATGCTTTAAGTATGAATTTAGCGGACATTTTTGCTCATTTTGGACATGTACCCTGCATTTTGCAGTGGTCGAAAATCATAAATTTTTAAAATATTTTTTGAGTTTAGGTGCCTGTAAAAAACTTTGCAAAGGATGCTCAAAAAAGCCATGAACAGGGTTTTATTAGATAGGTAGTTAGCATTCTTCTTTTCGACTTATTCGAAAATTTTGTTTTTTTTTTAACTCGGTTTCGAATACGGTTTTGTGCAAATAAACCGGTTAACCGGTTTTTATAAAATGTATGTGGAATTTTATTCACTTTTTGCGATAAATCTTTATAATACATACTATACACATTCATGGGATCTTTTCCTTGAAACAAGTTGTTTCAATGTAATTTAATTACACAGGGCTACAGTGAAACTTCTTTTCGGAACAAAACTAGTAAGCTAAGCTAAGCTAAGCTAAGCTAAACTAGTAAGCTAATCTTTTTTAAATCAACATGTCTAATATTTCGACCAAAAAAAAAACACCAAAAGATGTCTTACACAATTACCTAAAAACTATCCTAATGTAGTTTTACGATTTGATGAACTCTTTCCGAGTTATTCACAAATTGAATTTGTTTTCTTTATAGAAACTCATAAGACATTTAAAACTGCAAACACTTCACCTGTTAATTATTGTTCTCCAGGACAGGTGTCTTACGAACAAAATGAACCAACCATATATCAGGAAAATCAATGGACAAGTGTTGATTTTATTAGCAATTAAGTGAATACACCCACACACTTAAAATTAAAAAAAAATTATTTCCTAAAGAAATTTTACTGAAAACGGTACCACCAATTTGGATGATTCTTTTTTGTTGTTGTTATATTCAAGGCCTCAGGACGGAGCTTGTATGAAGGACAAATGTTTGAAATGCTACTAATGAGGTAAAATTTCGGTCTTTCAGTAAATGGTATTTGTAATATTCGTTGGAAATCTATTAGAATTTTAACTACTGGAGCGATATTTATAAAATTTTTATTTAATTACTAATTGTCCATAAAGTACTAATTAATAGCAATTAACGTTTTTGTTTCAAAGCATATACGCAATTGCTTCAGAAAATAAAATTTTATCAGATGTTAATAGCTTTTAGAGAAATAACTTCAAGTATGTAATGCAAATATTTTCTTTATATGGATTTGGCTTGATAAATTTAAAAAGTTCTAAATATGTTTTTTACATAAGTCGAAAGCTATTATTATTCGGCTTAAGTTCACAATAATTGAATTAATGTAAATTCAAATTATTTTTAAGAGTGGAATATTAATCAGTCTAGCAGAACGGATTAGTACTACTAATTTCGGCAGCCGCTACGCCGTCATCATCAGCGTCCTTTGTTTGCTTTTACCACGTTTGATCGTGGATACTAGTATTAATGAAACATCAGCCAGCTATTTAACCAAATTTTGTGAGGAAATAGAATATGAGTTATCTTATTCCTTATATCTATATGGTTAGCCGAAATTTCACCTTCTGATCCTTTATTCCAATTTTTGCAACTCTTATTTTTATTTTTGGTTTTGCTTGTACGCAAGCTCCGCCTACGATAAATCAAGCTATTGTTTTTTTGTTTTTTGTTTTTAGTGTTTATTTATTTACAATATTGAACTATAATGAACAATAGTTAATAATATGAGGGTATTTACATTTATACATAGTCCCTTTACAGAGCTCTCAATAATACATTTAAGAAAACTTGGTTTATTTTGTAAATAAATTATAATTCAATACTTCGGATTAAGAAAAGTAAAAGCGGTCAAGCTATTGTTGTTGTACATGTTTTAAACATGTTATCTTTATGTCATAATTTGCAATCTGATTCTCAGTTCTAAATTAGACCGCGGAAACCACATATGTATTCAACTTTTTGCGGGTGCAGTCGCAAATTTTAATATTTGTACGTAATTATTATTTGAACTGAAAATGTGTATAAGTCGGAAGTTATTATTATTCGGCTTAAGTTCACAATAATTGATGTAATAATAATTACGTACAAATATTATGTTTTTTTACATAATATTTGAAAAAGAATATATTTGACAAGATGACGAAATTTCAAAAGTTTTTTTTTCATATTTTTAATTAAACTAGAGGTAGAATAAACTCTAGCTAAAATAAAAGTTAAAAAAGAAATGGGAAAATACTATTTGGGGTATATTTTTTTAAATATATATTTATTTTTTTTCATGAAAATCTAAAAAATTATTTTCCTTGAAAACCCCGGTTAATCAACACATAAAAACCGGCATGCCGAGTTATTCGAAATCATAAAATATTCGAAACCGGTCTATTTTCAAAAAGGCAAAAATGGGTTAACCGGTTTTCGGTTCCGCTTTTTGCATACTCTAACAAATACCATTATTGCAGGGTTGGCAAGACATTTTTTACATGCACCTTTCAACAAGGTGACATTTTTTATGTAGAAAAGAAAACACCATAAATTTTATGTGCGTTAATCTTAGAATAGCTTGCAATTTTCAGCAAAATCCTGGTCTCATAGTAGGGCGAAGCGGTTACCCCACATACAAAGTAATTATTAATTTTCCTATATCTGCAAAACTATAAGAGTGAAGCTCTCTAAATTTAATATGGGCTACTCTTGGAACAACGTGAAATTCGAAGAGAAATCTTGGGTGTATAGTAGGGGGAAACGCGTACCCCACATACAAAGTAATTAATAATAGTGCTATGTCAGCACAACTACAATAGTGAAGATCTCAAAATTAGCCGTAGGTTACTCTTCGAACAAATTGCAATTTCTGGCGAAATCTGAGGGTATCAGTGGGGGTAGATGGGTGCCCCCATACAAGGTAGTTATTTATTCTTTTTTATCTATACAACCATAAGAGTGAGGTGGTGGCATAGGAGCCCGGAAACGGTTACCGCCCATAAAAAGTAATTATTAATATTCCTATATAGAAGCACATACACAACCTGAAGCTCTCAAAATTTTAAATTTTAATTTCTAAAAAAATTTGGTTATCAGACGGGGGAGGGGGGGTGCCCCATAAAAATAATTATTAATATATCTATATCAGCACTAATTCAATAGCGAAGTGCTCAATATTTTACATGCGCTACTCTTAAAATAAAAAGCAATTTCCAGTAAAATTTTGAAAGTATCAGAGCGGAGAGAAGGGTACCACCCATACAAGGTAATTATAAATTTTTTTATATCTGCTCAATTGTGTAGCGAAGCACACCGCGTGGGGCTAGTAACTAATAAAATGATCTCGCAAACTTGTTTATTTTTTAATTACCGCATATTCATATATATTTTTTTGCTCGATTTAATTGAAAAAAATGTATGTTTTTATATTAAAATTAATAATTATTATTTTTTTTTACTCAAAATAATAAATAATAACACAACTCCACGAAATACAATTATTTTCCCCCTTCAAAAATTCATTCCATTTTTTCATATATCCAAGTATATTAAAACAAACTACATCATAGGTTTTTTCCACGAGGTATACCAGTATAATTCACCATAACTCGAAAGTAGTATGTCCGACGTCGACCAAAAAACATCAAAATTTGCTTCAAATCATCTTAACATGACAAGCTAAAAAAATCAATGGTTTCTTAGTTATTCGTAAAATAAAAATGAAAAGCTATATTTTTTTTTTGTAAAAATTAAAATTAAAAAAAAATCATTTTCAGTTTTATTTTACGAATAACTAAGAAATCATTCATTGTTTTAGCTTACCATATTAAGATGATTTGAAGCAAATTTTGTTAGTTTCCCGATGGTGTTTTATAGGTCGACGTCGGACATACTGCCTCTGAGTTATGGTGAATTATACGGGTATACCTTGTGAAAGTATTAGATAGGCTCATTAAAAAAACTCTGCCGTGATGGAATTTATGAAAAAAACGTTATTATTCAGACAACAGATTAATAACGCAATTAACCGATTAAACCAAAACATCGATTAATTAATCGAGAAATTAACGGATTAAAGCAGAAGCCCGATTAAATGAATACCCTACTGGCTACCCTAGACTGGGAGTGAAAAATTACTGTACCATCTCCAATATAAAACAATTGTTCAATTCACAAGCTCAGTCGTATGTCTTATCGTTTAAAAAAAAAACGATATTTGTTTATGTACTTGTGAACAGACAAATTGGTTGTATCGTTATTTTGTTGTATTTTAAATGTCAATTTAAAATTTGTTGTATCGCTATTTTGTCGTATTTTAAATGTCAATTTAATTAATACCAAGGCAAGGCGAATTAATACCAGGAGGCCTCGAGAGATCAGGTGACTAAGAAAATGTTTCCATATTTGAACTGTCAACTGTATTAATATATCAGCTTTTTGACAGCCCAAATATAAATTCTGCACGGCAGTTCAAATATGGTAAACAATTCGTAGTCACCTGATCTATCGAGGCCAGCTAGTATTAATTCTCCTTAATTTGATAACATGAAACGAAACCAGGTATGGGAACTTTAATTTGACGCGAAATACAATAAATTTTTTCGCGACAAGCAATTTTGATTAAAATAGTTTGAAAATTAAATTGAAATAAATCAGGTATATATTTATCATTAAGTAGAATGCTTATTTAACACATATATAAAAAATTTTTACAAATTAATCTAACAAATAGAATATTCCCAGACCTGGAAGAACATATAAAATTCAATCATATAATTATAACGCACATTTGTATGAAAGTTACCAACAACAAAAATACAATATTGTATAATTAGACGATTACACAACGCATACGACGTTAATACGAGCTTGTGAATTGAACAAATGTTTTGGATAACAATTGTGTACATATTATATTAGGGTGTCCTTATTTTTTAAAGTGGAAATTTTTGTGGAGTATAGATTTGCGTTCAGCAGCCCAAATAACTAAACAAACAACTTCGATTTCTAGGGAACGAAAAAGTTCACCTAAATTTGTAAATGTATGGCCTTTTTTTGTTATTTTAATAGTAATGGCCTTTTTCGATATTTTGCTGTTTATTTTCTTAAATATGCGATTTAGATAAAATTCGGTGAGGCAAAAGCTGTTGGAAACTTCTCAATAACTTTTCAGAAGAAAAGTTTTCATGATGTCATATTTTTGGATTTGTTGGGCTTCATGCCACAAATGTGAGCAGGGATGATAAATGATATTTTAAAATTGTACTTTATTTGGTAAAAAAAAAACTGTACGTTTTTGCCCCTAATTGTACTAAAATGCTACAAATTATGTATTTCTCTTATTTAATCTGTTATCAGAAAGCCAAAAATACGTAACATTTTTATACAAAAAGTACTAGGTCGTCCTTCCGTTATATAAAGAATGAAGAAATAACGCAAATTCTTTGTCGAACCAAAAATTATTATATTGGTCCAAAATATATTAATTTTTCGATATATTGAAAAAAAAAAACAATTTGAGGTGGCTTAAAATTTACTATTTCGCGCATTCTTAGAAATACTTTGTATGGCCGGCCGACTGGCCTTGAAATCACTGCATGGCGACAATATTTTTTTTTGGCTTCAGAAAACTTTTGCCTGCATAAAAGTGTATCCTATATTCGCGTAAAGGTGAGCTTTCTTCTTTATTTTTCTTACATTCTGTTATAAAAAATATATTCCACATTCGCCAATATGACATCAAACGTGATCTTTCAATGAAAACATTTTAGATGAAGTACCGAAATCTAAACCAACGACTGTGACACAAAATTATACTAAATATCTTAGTGGAGTATTGCAGTACTTTTTCAATGCGAATTGTTCTGAAAAAAATATAATTGTACGGCATTTATCATCCCTGCGTGTAAGTGTAATTTAATAAAATTTCAACCGTAAGTCGGCACAGAAAGGCGAAGTCCCAGGGGCGTGACGTTTTTGGAGAGTGATTTTTTCATCAAACCTCAACTTTTTGAGCTGTAAGACTTAAAACTTTTCATAAACAAAATATTTCCCATACAAATAATGTATATGTATAAGGGATTAAAGCTCAAACTAATTTCTTGCAAAGTGAAAATAGGTTGATTCATTAAAAATCAATAAAAAAATTACATAATACGTGATAAATAATATTCAGTAGTGCTCTTGTCATTCAAATAAAAATTATTTAAATATTCGAACAACTTTCTTCATTTTTGTTCGAACGAACAAAAATTTTTCAATTTAGAATAAAAAATTATTCGAAAAAATTTTGTTCGAGTATTCGAATAACTTTTTTAAACTACTTTTTTTAAAAATACATCTACGAATCTAAAATAGCGTTTTAAATTAACTACTTTTTTAATTTCCCTATGGAAAATGGAACTGACACAAAACAAGTCACGTGACCGGTCCCCAGCTGGTAGAGACCAGTACGAGTTCTAACAATTCCTCTGAAGCGGACCAGCCACTTTTACATGGGGATGAACCAGGATGGGGTTAATTGATACTTTGTATGCACCTTGTAACTTGTCTCTGAACTATATTATGGAGTCCTAATCGGTGTAGAATAATATAGATTATATATAAATATTATTTCAAAATTCAGCTGTAATTATCGATTAATTTATTTTTTTATTGTTACAAATCCAAGTAGAAATTCTATTTTATTTTTAAGCGGTGTCTTTGATAGGATTCGAACCGACAACCTCCGGCATGACAGGCTAGTACACAACCTACTCGACCACAGAGGCATTTATATTTCAATGTTATAAATACTAGTTAAGCTGGAGTTAATATCTGAATATAGTTATGGAACAGGTTCCTGAGTGGCAGCGCAGTCTTATTGAAGGGAGACAATTAATATTATATAGATACTATGTGATAGGCCTTAGACCCAGGTGCATCGAAATTTTCAGCAGGGTTGTTAACAATAGGATGTTTAAGGAGCTGTTGACATATTACTTAACGCCGTTAAAGATTTCGTTTTAGCATTAGAAAGACAATTAGAAAAATCAAATTGTTTTCAAAAAGTGTTCAAAGCCTTACAAATATCACAGATCAACAACTTCTCTGCTCTTCTACTATTTGCGTAAAGTACACAATATATTTACAAATTTATAGTTTTAATTAAGATCTAAACATATCCGATAATAATAATATGGGCCCAATAGCTAAATATGTAAAGAAGTTATCTTAATTCAATTGAAGAAATAATATGTAGGAAGGAGCTTGTAATGTCTGTCTATTAAAGTCGAAACTATGTAGTGATAGAATACTATATATGTACTCGTACATATATGATGATCCTGAAAAAGGGCATCATCTTCCGGAGGCCGAAATTGAGTTAGCTGCATTTTCTGAAACTAGATACAATTCTGTAAAGAATGCAGATTTTTACTGAGACATTATTGTCTGAATATTATAAATGTAAACATATACACAGAGAAAACAGATTGGTGGAAAAATGGGCGCAACTGTTAAATATTACTTTTGTTAATAGATTGTTTTATTATAATTACCAAAAAATTAGAAATGCAAAACATTGTCGTTACTTAGCAGTAATTATCAGGGCTCGGACTTTCATGCAAATTCTTGTTTTTTGTGGTGATGAGGCAGAAACTATATTATTGGTTGACAATCCTTAAATTTTTTTGTGTTAAGTTAACAACCTTCTTGGCACCGACAGCATACAGTTAAGTAGTTAATACATATAATAATATTTAAGTTATTTTTTTAGTTTTTAGTATATATGTATGCTTTAAAGTCGGTTTAATATTTTTTAAAAAAGATTTTATTTATTGCTTTTTACTACATATTTTTTAAAGTCGGTTCAATCCACTTGGTTTTGTGCTGAACACACTGCCTTCCAAACGACTCACACCAAGTCTAAAGACATTAACTGATATAGTTTCTTGGATACGCGATAATTAACAATTACTTTGTGTGTGAGTTGTCCTTCCCTAGCTCCTACCCACCCAATTTTTTGTTGGATTACGCGCATTGACTATGAAGAAATTCACAGCAAGTGACGCTCACTGTTATAGTATTCCAAATAGGCAATAATTAATAATTACTTTGTATGGGAGGGAGCCTTTCCCCTGCTCTTACGCCACCAGTTTTCTGATGGATTGCGCACAGTAACTATAAATTAGTTCACACCAAGTTTGTAGACGCTCACTGATATATTATTCCAAATATGCAATAATTAATGATTACTTCCCAGTTGGCCACGCCTTTAAGACCTCATCAATGACGGGTGCACGACAATGTTAAATCGTCGACGACAAAAGTCGGATAGGCGGAACAAATCATCAATGACATTTTCGAACAAGTGTCACGAAAATCGTCTACGATTCAATGAGCGACAATGTCGCTCAGATTGTCGTTCACATAATACTAGGGTGAATACGTAGGCGACATTGCCGCCTATTTTGTCGTCAACAATTATATAAGTGAAAATTTCGCCTGTCTTGTCATCAATGATTAAAAAAGCGATAATGTCGCCTATTATGTCGTCAGTGACTAATTAGGCTACAATGTCGTTTATCTGTCGCCTGTTTGATCATAGAATGGACTTTAATTAATATCTTTAACACTCAAATCTAACATTTTGCTTATCTGTTCGTTTCCGTTTCATTTAATGCTTATAAGTTTATAAGTATTTGCGATTGCCACCCTGCTGCTGCACTGTTGCTCATATTGTCCTCAACAAAGTTGGATTGAGGGCAACAATCAAGACATTGTCACTCATCTTGTCCCCCACAATCTTACTGAAGACAAACTGTAGGACATTGTCACTTATATCGTCCTCAACAAAGTTGGACTGAGGACAAAACGAAAGATAATGTTTAATAGAGGACAAAATGCAAGAATTTGTCGCTCAGACTGTCGTGTGACGACGATTCACTTAAATTGTCGATTGGAAAACCTAATCGACAGAGGATAATACGTACAAGAATCGTAGATGACAATGTCGTGCAAGGCCGTATGGCCAACTGGGTTTTGTACGGCAGGCAGCCCTTCCCCTGCTCTAACGCTAACACTTTTCTGCTGGATTACGCGCACTAACTATAAAGAAATTAACACCAAATTTGAAGCCCCTCACTGACATACATAGTATTTCAGATATGCGATAATTAATATTTATTTTGTATTGGGGGTACCTCCACCCCGTTACTATCCTATATTGGTGAAAAGGGTATACCTTTTCAGAGAGTATACGATTTCATATACAAAAATAATTTTTAGAATCGCTTCACAAATGAGGGAGAAGTCGGTGTACATAGCAAAAAAAAAACATACATGACGAACATATGTATATGTAACCTCGTGCTTCTTTGAAGGCGGTTAATATAATTTCTGCGGAACAGTGCTTTTGTTGTTTAAATAAAAATATCTGATCCTTATGTATTTTCATCTGCTGATTACGATGGCATCATTAGTTTTTCCCTAACAGCTCTAGTTTTATATATATAGTGACATTTATCATTTGCATAATTGACACCACTTTTTGTATTATTCGATTAATATTTCACGAATGGTCCTCTAAACTGAAAAATACTTTCTGGATAATTAAACTTCACAAAAGTCCCTTTCATTTAGGTACAGTCACATTGATGAGTATATCAGGATGGTAAAAATCGTGTGTTTTGATTTAGTCCTTAAAACTTTTTTTATTTTATTTGTTGAAATTAAAATGACTGATCCTTATGTGTTTTCGTCCGCTGATTATGATTGCACCTTTAGTTTCAGAGATATTGTGTATTATGTAAAAAAATAATTAAAAATATTCTTCTCTCTCGCCACCAAAAAAAATTGTTTTTTATATCACATTTGTCAAGATGTTGTATGAACAGAAATTGAACGAAAAATTTAAAATATTTTTTTTATATTGCACAATATCTCTGAGGCTAGAGGTGCTAGAAAAATAAATTATAAAAAAAGAAGGGGAAAAAGTGTGAAAAAGCAAAGACTTTGCAAACCTTTACTCACGTTGCAACGTCTCCATGTGAGAAATTTAAAGTAATTAACGATAATTATTTAGTTAGATTTAGACTTTAAATTTGCATTATACAAACGATAAATACTGAATTAGTAACTTACTAATCAATTGTGCTTGGTTTCAGTTATGGTTGGGTCGTTCTATTTTTTTGCAAAAAATAATAAAATATTAATTGATATATTTATTTTATTTTTATTTTTCTTCTACAAGGATTCCAATGGCCATGGACTCAATGGAA
Source organism: Panzeria rudis (assembly GCA_956483635.1). Taxonomy (NCBI): domain Eukaryota; kingdom Metazoa; phylum Arthropoda; class Insecta; order Diptera; family Tachinidae; genus Panzeria; species Panzeria rudis. The sequence continues at coordinate 45,887,249 of OY101449.1, read as the reverse complement.
ATCTACAATTAACTAATGACACACCTTCATTCGTATCTTGGAATTGGCCTGTTATACGAAAATGTACATTTTTTGCATTCATGTCAAGTTTACTGGCCATGTGTGCGGTAGTCGTGGCCATGATTGTTATGCTGCCGCAAACCTGTAATCCCAAGTAAGTTCAGGACTAATTTTATTTGGAAAACCTCTGCTTCTTTCTTGATATATCCTTTTAGAACTGCTTGGTATCGAGGAAGTGTATTTTATGAAATTTTTCCGGCTAGCTTTTTAGACTCGGATAATGATGGTATTGGTGATTTGCGTGGCATTGTGAAAAGCACCGATTACTTTAAATCACTGGGCGTTTCAGCCATACGTCTCAATTCCATATTTCCGTCTACTGAATATCCTGATAATTATGAAAATATTACATCGCTGATGGAAGTTTCACAGGTTTTGGGTACTTTGGATGATATGCATCAACTGAGTCAATCATTACATGCACGCAATATATCTTTAATATTAGACATACCACTGTTTCCCATCTTAAAAATGTTGGGTAAATCTAAAGAAGCTGAAATTGTAAAAATCTTTGCGAGTACTCAAATAAATAGTCCAAAAGCGGAGGAGGAGCTCTCAACAACAGCAAGACCAATTATTACCGAAAATTCAATAACCCAGGCTCTTCAGCACTGGGTAAAACATGGTGTAGATGGCTTTTACATTAAAGGTCTTGAAAAGTTTGATGATCTTGAGGACTTAGCGTATCATTTCGCAGAATGGAAAGATATTATCGGCTCCAATCGTGTACTAATTGTGAATGAGAAAATATTTGAGAAACTTCAGGGAGCCCAGAGGCAATTAACTCTTTCACATGTTGACTTGGTGGATGTCCATTTGAACATTTTCAATGGCACAGAGCATATGGAAAATCGTATTAAATCTATAATGTCATCCGACTTAGGACCCACTGATACTGGTGTATGGATTCATTGGTCACTAGCCGGTGTCAATAGACAACGTCTTACAAACAATAAACAAAGTGCCAATTTTACCTTAGCAGCCATTATTATGCAATTAATGCTGCCAGGAACTCCTAATATATTTTATGGCGATGAAGTGGCTCTACAGCCTGCCAGCGATTATTTAAATGAACACAATGAAACCAAACACTTGCATCATTTGGCCACCATGCAATGGCCTCTTAACTTCACTCAACAGTTCACAAATCGCGAAACACTTCCCTGGCTGCCTCAATCACCACCTGCCAATTTACACACATTCATACTCGTATCAAAAATGGTGAAATTACGAGACCGTTCGCCTTCAATTTACAAAAATTCCATTTGTAAAACAGAAAATATACTTCCTAACACCGTAATACGACGCAGCAACAATGACATCCTGATTGTAGAACGCACATATCCACGTCGCAATACCTTTGTGTCTGTCACAAATTTTGGTCAAAAGCGTTTGACAATGGATATGACGTCGATGTACTACAGTGGCCATATTATGCTGGGATTGGCCGAAAGTGATAAAATCTATTTTGGAGACTTCAGAATCGGTCCAACCGAAAGCATTGTGGTTAGATTGGATAAATAAAGAGAGATATTAAAGTTGCAAATAGTACTTAAAATTGTTATACACAAATCATTTTTTTATACATACAGCCAAACAAACTAATATTTTCAGTTATCTTAAAAAATATAAAATTGTACTTTAATAAAAAATAATAAACTTGGAGTTTTGAAAAGCAATACATAATTTATTAACGTATATGTGAGAAAAATGCATAACTGCTTAAGTCGACATAAGCAAACCAGATTTTCGAAAGTTTTGATGCTAACAGGCTTATGAATGACATTGTGCCCGCTTAATGACTCCCATTGTTTTTTCACTCCCATCTGCTCTAATTTAACGTATCTAGTGTTCATACCTGCACAGAAAAAAATAAGTTTCGTTTTTGATAACAAAAATCCCGGTATTCAATAATTTTTTTTTCAAATTTCCTGTGATAAAGAATTCCCCTATATTGATAACAAAATTATTTCAAAATAAAAATATATATATAAATTAAAAAAATGTTGACATGGCTGGAATACGAACCCGGGCTTTCCGGACGTAAAGCATACACTCTCTAGCTGAGCCATATCCCATTTACTTTTTTATGGGATACAACTTGTTTTAAGTACTTATGTATAAAAAGAAAAGAAATAACCGGCATGGAAAAGAAATACTTACAACGAAATATTTTATTATGTTAAAGATAAATGTTATTGAAATTCATATTTTTTTTAATAACATGGTTTTATTGAATATAATTCTTGTCTATTTTTTTCTGTGTGAGGAAAAACTTTTTTTAGGTAACAACAGATCTGCCATTTGTGCTCTTCATATTTTACGGCATGCAATATAAATTTAATCGAATCATAACTTTCCTTCTATCCGATTCCATATAGGCATTTCCGTGTCAGCGTACGTGACATTTGTAAGCTTATAAAGTGGAATAGATTTTGCAAAAATATGAATAACTGAAAAAATGTTGTCGTTACCCTGCGGTAAATGGAACACACAAAAGAAGTCACGTAACCGGTCCCCAGATGGTAGGGGCCAGTCCGAGTTCTAACACTTCCTATGAACCGGACCAGCCACTTTTACATGGGGATGGCCTAGGATGGTGTTAATTGATACTTTGTATGCACCTTGTAACTTGTCTCTGAACTATCTTATGGAGTCCTAATCGGTGTAGAATAATATAGATTATATATAAATATTATTTCAAAATTCAGCTGTAATTATCGATATATTTATTTTTTTATTGTTACAAATCCAAGAAGAAATTGCATTTTATTTTTAAGCGATGTCTTTGATAGGATTCGAACCGACAACCTCTGGCATGACAGCCTAGTACACTACCCACTCCACCACGGGTGAACTTATAAGTACAAGTTAAGCTGGAGTTAATATCTGAATATAGTTACGGCACAGGTTCCTGAGTGTCATGGGAGTCTCATTGAAGGGAGACAATATTATATAGATAGTATGTGATAGGCCTTAGATCCAGGTGCATCGAATTTGTTTGCCGTTTACTACAATACTAGCTGGTGTACTAACTAAATTGACTGAAAATGGTAAATATGTGAGCATTTACACAATATGTCTTTTTTCATCATTCACTACTCCTTATTATTGGTACCAGTCTCATTTTCTCAAGTCATAGGACAAGTACTTTTGGATCAGTTGTCACCAAATTTTCCGCAGGGTATATTCTATTCATAGCTATTCTATGTGCATAGCTGCCAGATAAATTAGCGGTAAAATCGTCAAATTTTGGAGAAAAATAGTCAAAAAATCGTCAAAATAATTCATCGAGATTATCAAAATATCGTCATAAAAAATATCACTTTTTTAAACAATATGTCATTAAATAAAATGCAAAAAGCCCTAACTAACAAAATAATTCTAATCGGCTTTTTAATAAATTCCGATGTTTTTCATCATAAATACATAACTACTTTAAAAATCAGACCTTCCCGAACAAAAATAGCGATATAATTAAGAAAATTTAAAAGGAAATCTACCTGGCCAATTACATAATTTAACATATTTATTGCTTCTCCTGTAATTGTATGAACATGTTAGTTACGTCGTTTTGCGTTTCGGGGGACGTTTAATATATTAAACTAATTTGAGATATTCTCAGAAATTAATTATTTGAAAAAATTTTATTTTGTATCTTAATAACCTAATGCGAGCTCATCCGTGAACTTTTAATAAAAAATTCGGATTTTTTCATGCTTGATGAGCGTTTTTGATGTGTACTCCTTAATGTGTACTCCTTAAGATCGTACACATTTTTAACAATATATCAAAGATGCCAGTTGTTCAAGACGGTGGACGAAAAAAAGTACGTTAGAATTGAGTGAAAAAGACGATAAATGCATAATGTTAACATTTTTAAAAATCGTCATATTTAGGGCACAAATCGTCAAAAAGATGTTTTAAGCCCAAAAACCGCCAAAATGACGCCAAATCGTAAAATCTGGCTGCTATGACTATGTGTAAAAAAAAATTTATTACATTTGGAGCCCTGTTGTCCAAAATATCGAGCATTGATGCCAACTTTGGCTCTTTTTTACGATATAACAAAAAACGATATGACATACTGTATTATCATATCGTAAGTTTTTTACGATATGACAACACTAAGATAACCATACACGGCGTTGTCATATCGTAAAAAACTTACCCAAAGTTATTAAATTAGTTTGGCTTAAGTTCATTTTTAATTTAATCTTTCGATCAAATTATTTTTATTTAAGAAAGAAATTGTAAAGCATGTAAATATTGAACATTCAAAGAAAAATTTGGCTGTACGGAAGGTTGAACTGACAGCTGTTTCGTGACCACCAAGTCTACTCATCAGAGTCCTTTACCCACACTACCACTGACAGTGGCAACAACACTATAGCGAAAATCCTACTAATATTAGTAAGCTCAATTAACACGCTGTCGCCATCTTGTGGCGAGTCGCACCTTATTGAACTTTTGTCTAAATGTTCGGAACTTCACTAACTGTCTTTTCTTAGCATGTTCAACTGTTTTAAGCTTTTTCCATTTCCAAATTTTTTACAATTTCTTTCTTAAATAAAAAATAATTTGATCGAAAGATTAAATTAAAAATGAACTTAAGCCAAACTAATTTAATAACTTTGGATAAAAACCTTACAGTTCGACTAAAAATTCATACTCCACTGTAAAAAACTTACGATATGACAATACAGTATATCATATCGTTTTTTTGCTATATCGTAAAAAAGAGCCAAAGTTGGCATCAATGATATCGAGGGAAGTAAGGGCATAGCGTACGTGACATAAAACGGAAGTGATGTTAAGGTGCATGCAAAAATATGCGAAAATTTGGGAATTGTGATGTTTTCTTTCTTTTTTTTTAATTTCTTAAACGAAGACAACTATTTTTCCTTTATTATTCGTAAATTTTAAATAAAAAATCTTTTGGATGATTTTACAAAGAACAAAATTTAATGGCGTACGTGACATAGCGTACATGACAGATTTTTCTCTTATAGTATTCTTAAGAAAGGAAATATATGTTTTGTAAATATATGTAAACAAAAACTAAAAAAAAAATTAAAAAATATGTATTTGGTGATAATAGCAATAAAAACAATCAAGATTCAAATTCATTTCATACCGCATACTATGTACTTGGGCGCTGAGTTTACGGCGCCACCTTAGCCTACTACAGAGTAGTACATACTAATTAATTTGAAATTTTTTCGTTTAATGAATACGCAGTTCGAGAATCATATATATGCTGACTTTCATGATATGAAAACGGATGATTGTTTTTATTTTTGAAGTTTGATGGAAATTTCGCACATTTTTCATTTGCAGGGAAACCGCAAATGTGCAATTGCATGTTTTTCCTGTGTAATATATCAGAACTTTTTAAGCATTTTGGCATCAATTTTAGGGCTTTTTACTGTTTTTGTTGTGGCATATTTGGCTCTTTTCTTGCATATTTGGGATTTTTTAATGAAATAGTGTCTATGGACGTTATTTCCACGCTGAAAAGGAAATAATGACCATAAAAAATGCAAATGAAGTTTATGCAAATGGTACTACAGAGCAGGAATGCCAGAATTCCTTCACCAATAATGGCTAAATGTAGACAAAAAAATTGCTAAACTAGCTAAGAAATGGCTAAGCGAGATCGAATGAAAAAATCATGAGTATTATACAAAAATAAGAAAGTAATTCATGTATTATTTTTTACATCAAATTAGAAAGATTTTTGTAAAGTAAATTAAACCCTATTATTGTGCTCACCGAAGTTTTTTCTTTTTATTAGCAAAACTTTTTTTTTTGCGATTTTTATCACTTTTTAAAACGTTTGTTGGGTATAACTTATGAATGCAAGTATTTCAGAAAATGACAATCCTGCTTTCACAATTGTATTTTTGCCGCCTATCGATTGCCATTAGCCATTAGCTTAACAATTTTCAAAAGTTTGCTTGGTATAACTTCTGAATGCAAGTATTTCAGAAAGGAACAACCCCGCTTCTGAATTGTATTTTTGCCTCCTATCGATTGCTATTACTCATTATTGTGCCCACCGAAGTTTTTTTTATTACCAAAAACTTTTTTCAGCTGTTTTTGAACATGTTTAAAAAGTTTGCTGGGTATAACTTCCGAATGCAAGTATTTCAGAAAGTGTCAACCAACGTTTCTGAATTCTATTTTTGCTTCCTATCGATTGCCATTTTTGCGTTCACCTAAGATTTATATTTTTATAAACGAAACAGTTTTCGGTGATTTTTGCAAATTTTTAAAAAGTTTGCTGTGTGTAACTTCTGAATGAATATGAATTTAAACGAAACCAAATAGGTTTTTTTGTATCTCTGAAAAATGGTTTTTTATTTTATCAAAGTTTGTTTTCTTCTCGTGCGTGCGAAAACATAACATATTACTCTGTTGTATTATTTGGTAGTAAATAAGTGTTCCTATGTTGCAAGTTTAAACGTTTTATGAAAAATCGGAAAAAATTTCATGTATGAAAAAATTCCTACAAAATAGCTGCATTAAAATAAAAGTGGCTAAAAAAATGGCTAATAGCTAAATTAGCTTTTCCTCTGGCTAAACGGGATGAAAAATTGCTAAATTTAACCAGAAAATGGCTAAGTTGGCATCACTGCTGCAGAGTGAAGACTGACTGCATAGCCGGGCTTTGGACGGGACTAGTTGGTTTCTTCCCTTGGCATATCGAATAGTGGCTTCGCAGAGTTCAGATTTTTTACTAGGCAGAAAACATTTACTTTTCAAGGCCACTATTCGACATCCCCATACACATTATTTCCTTTTTGAAGTGAAAATAATGTCGGTAGACGTTACTTCTGGACATTATTGCAATGTACAACAATGTATGTACTTAATTCCTGGTGTCAGATATTAATATTATATAAATTATAAACGAAGTGATAAAGTTTTAAGAGCATATTTTTTACACTTTGGGGGCATATTTTAAAGTTTTTAGTGCATATTTAATGCGCATAAGACACATTTTTAGGACATGTTTCCGGTTTCCCTGTTCATTTGCATTTAGTTGCATTTGTAGTACTACAATAGCGTACGTGACGAACTTTAAATGGTTATAAAAAGTTTTTATTACACCAAGTTGAAAAAAAATTTCGATCAATATTTGTTTGCGACAAATATCTTGCTTTAAACTTTTGTTTTGAAACAGTTGCGACCGGTCAAATTCAAATGACGTAGACATATAATGATTTTACACTGCGTACGTGACATAAGAATAGCATCCAAAGAAAATGAAAAATATACAGCTAATCGAACGTAGAATTTTTTTTCTTTCCTTGCGTACCTTGTTCTTTTATGTTGAAAGATTAATTTTAAAGTATAATTGCAATGTTACAGTTAACTGAATTTAGTTGCTAGAAAAACGAAAATAGTATATTGTAATGTCTTAAATTTAGTCAAAGAGATATTCAGTTTAAGCTGTTATTTTTGATATTTAAAAATTGTAGTAAGGTATAAATACCTCTGTATAGTAAAATTTGATTCTTTTTTTTCCTCTTTACCATATCTTAAATAAAGTTTTAACGGTTTTAATTTTTTCAATCGTGGTTGTCATTTTTATGGAAATGCCCATATGCAATTGGAATAGGATTATACTGTATTTAAATATTAAAGTAATATTTATTTTAACTCCATTCCTGTTGACCGATTGATATGAAATCTAGTAAGTGCCTTTACTTTTGATAACAATGCGATTTTGTGATTAGAAAAGTAAGCTGTGCCACGCCCATAAAAAGTAATATTTAGTTTTACCCACTTCCTGTTGACCGATTCATCTGAAATTTAATAGATTCCTCTACTTTTGATAACAACACGATTTTGTGATTAGAAAAGTGGGCTGTGCCACGCCCATAAAAAGTAATAATAAGTTAGCATTGTTTGTGTCTTGTTTGGGTCAAGTCTAGTAATTGTAAATTTACTCTGTTCCTGTTGACCGATTGATATGATGACAATACGATTATGTGTATCAGTATTATTGTAAATCAAAGATGGCCACCACCACAATATGACGGACTATTTATTAGTTAACAAACACCTCAATATTGATACTAAATGAAAGATTGTTTTCTATTAAGTTTCTTGTCTCACTTGAAATTTTTTATATGACGATATATACAAAGTTATTTTCAAAAAAATTTTTTTGTTGTAGGTTGTTAGCTACTCTATATGGCGGCAATTCGTTGGTACTAATACCAACTCATATCAGGCGCGGATCCTGCTCAAGCTTTTAGGAGGGGAACTTTTAAATGAAACATACCATTTTGAAAGTTTTCGTTTAGAAAGTCAGTGGAAATGGCGTTTATTTTAATCATTTTGGGAGGGGAAATGTTCCTTTTCCCCTCCCCTGGATCCGCGCCTGACTCATATAGAATAGCTAAAAACCTGCAACAAATCGTCGGGTGGTTACTGGTTGGCCGCGTGACCCAAAAATGATTTTTTTTCGAGAAAAATTATAAAAGGATTAATTAATCTCGATTAATTTTAAAAATAAACTACATGATAGATTTTTTTAAATAATAACGTGGTTCGCGACATATGTTTTCTATTTAAATTTAAAGTTGTTATAACTTTTTGCACAAAATATGAAAAGTTAGTAATATTTCATTAAAATCATACAAACCTGTCTGGTGCCCCATATGCCATTTTTTACACTAATATTTTTTTATGTCTTTCAAGTAGGACAAAGTAATGTATTTGTTAAGCAAACACAGAATAGAAGCACTATGTAATCCATAAAAGAAAACATTCATCAATGAAAGATATGTATATAAAAAATAAAAATATTCTAAATATATTTAATAAACAAGTTTTATTTATGTATCATATAACCGTATAACAAAAAAATACCACACATACATATGTATAACCAGTGTACCCGTGTACCCCCTTACAATTTTTAATAATTTTCAGCTTCACAGAAAAAAATATTTAGTTTTAAATAGCGTTAATGTATATTTAAAAGAACTTAGTAAAACTTTCAAGATCAAATATTTCAACAGCCTCTTTATTTCAACAACTCATTATTTCATATAAAAACTATTGGGTACATGGGCTCCCCGGTTATTTGTTTGCGTAGGTGTCATCTTTGTAATCTTATTGCTATGGAGCCACTGAACCGAATTTCATAAGTGGTCAGTAAAAGGACACAAAGGGACTTCAATTTCCTAGATCCGAAGTTTCAATACTCTATTGGTATTGGTTTTGGAGCTACAAACGTTTAAAGTTGCTAGTGGACACCCGGGTACCAGGTTATACATTCTAGGGCTAAGAAAATAAAAAAATGTATAACATTCTTTCTGTTACAAAATAAAATTCACTTCTTGAAAATAGTTTTTATAATTAATAAAAACAAAGTTTAGTTTTTGCTTGAAACACCAATGTAAGAACTAAATTAAATTAAATTAAGTCTGTGATTGTATTGTTGCTTATTAGTATTAGTGAAGAAAGCGAGTTTTCCCAGAAGCACAAAGTCAAGCGTTTGAAATATGATGCTGCAATACAGTTTTGTTTGCTATATAAATTCCCAAACGAAAAATTTAATTTAATTTTTAAAAACACGCAGTAGTATTTACTTTTTACTTTTTTGCCTCTAATAATACGGCTTTATGAAAAATGGCCCCAAAAATTTTTGTTGTTGTCAATTAAAAAATGTTGGGGCCATTTTTCTTTCTTGAGGAAAAATGACACCAAATAGATGAATGAAAAATGGCCCCAAAAATTTCAATTAAAAACAACAATAAATATTTAGAGCCATTTTGGGCAATTTCTAGTTTGGCGCATTTTTTTCCTATTTTGGGGCTATTTTTCATTTTATATTTTTTAATTTGGGGGCATTTTTCCTATTTTGGCATCATTTTTAATTTTTTAGTTTGGGCCATTTTTTATGACATACTGTTTTCTCATATCGTAAAAAACTTACGATATGTCAACACAATATGTCATATTGTTTTTTTTTTTGCCATATCGTAAAAATTTTGAATTTCTGGCAGCTATGGGTATGGGCTGCGTTTCAATGTTTTAAGGGGTCTGGCGACGGTCAAATAATCACGTCAACGTTCTAAGTGTCGGCTACACCTACGCGTTGTCGGCTCTGATTGATTAAAATAAAAAAGTTTTGATATTAATTATTAATTATTTGATCTTCGCCAATTGTGATTGACAAAGAAAATGTCAGTTGTTTTGTAATCGTAGTGTAATAAGTTTATTGGTGGCAGCACGAGGGCAGGTGTTAAGTTTTTGCGCTAGTAGTTTTGTGTATAAGCTGCGTCAAATGCGTCAATTTTTTTGATAAGCATTATTTAGTTTTGTTATATTTGTTGCCCTTATACGGCCACCTGTATACTTATTAAACAATACAAATGCTGATTGATGAATTTATTTGTACATCGCCGTTTATTGACGTGCGTATTTGACGGTGGCCAGAGCCTTTTAAACCTTTTAAAACGAAAAAATAGCAGTCTTTTAAAATTAGACTCTAAAGACTGAAAAGAGCGCAAAAACTGAAAAAAACTATAATAAATCGCTAAAACTAAAAATATCGCCAAAAAGCGGAAAAACGTTAAAACAAAAAAAAAACGCCAAAACCAAAAAAATATCGCCAAAACTAAAAAGATCGCCAAAAAACAATTGCAAAAACCAAAAAAAACTAAAACAATTTCCAGAACGAAAAAAAAGTGTCCCAACCAAAATAAAATCGCAAATACTAAAATATCACCAAAAACCTGAACAAATCCCTAAAACCGAAAAAAGCGCCAAAACTGAAAAAAATCGTCACAACTAAAATAAATCGCTAAAAATAAAAATATTGTCAAAAAGTAAAAAAAACATTAAAAAACCCCAAAACCAAAAAATTTTCAAAACTAAAATATACGCAAAAAACAAAACAATTGCAAAAAACGAAAAATCGCCAGAAAAAAACGACAAAATCACGAAAATTAAAAAAGCGTTAAAACCAAAAAAATCGCCAAAAACAACGAAAAATACTTAAAAAATAAATTAAAAAAGGGATATAAATATGTATGTGTATTCGTACGGAACCTTTCGTGTGCGAGCCAAAGTCGCACTTTACTTAATTTATTTTTCGTTTCAATGATTTGTTTTTTAATTGTTGGTGATTTTTTTGTTTTTTTGTATGATATTTTTAGTTTTAGCGATTTTTTTATGTAGAAGTGCTTATTTTCGTCTTGATGACTTTTTTCGGTTCTTGGCATTTTTTTTTAGTTTTTGTAATATTTTTCGTTTTAGCGTTTTTTTTTAATTTTGGTGCTTTTTTTCTTTAAGTGCTTTTTTCATTTTAGCGATTTTCCGTTTTGAGATTTTTTAAATTGTGGAATTTTTCAGTTTTAGCGTTTTTAAAAATTTCAAGAGTTTACCTCTTACGCTTTCTAAGATGCAGCATATTGTATAAATTACATATTAAAATTACATTAACTGATAGAACCTGATGTTATTGATTTTGGAGTGGTAAAGGGTGTGCCCAGCGAAATGATATAAGTTGAAGCATCTTTAGATTTGTCTTCAGATCACTCACCAACTATTGTCACTATATATTCACATACAATTTCTTCACCCACTTGTGATATAACGATGACAAACACACGTATTAATTGGTTGAAACATAAAAAATATTTGAGTGCTCATTGCACATAAAATATTCCATTAAAAACGCCTGCTGACATAGATGACTCTATTAGAATGTTTGCGGCAAAACTTAAGTAAGCTGCTCTAAATGCTACTACTACAAATCTTCAGGTAAGATATAATAAAATTTATTCAGCAGATGTTGAACGGCTTTTATCTGAAAAAAGAAGAGTTCTTAGAGAATAGCAACGCTACGGATCCCCTCAGATAAAATCTACGCTGAAGGAATGTACTAAAAAGCTAAAAAAAAACTCTACTAAAATATAAAAAACCGCTTCTTTTCAAAAATTTCTGAATGGGCTCGACGCAACACGTCAAACAGATTATTTGCTATGGAGAGCTCAAAAGACCACTGATATATAAGCCTCCATTGCGAGCTTCGAATGGAGTCTGGGCAAGAACTGACGCTGAAAAATGTACACTGTTTGTCAACCACTTGCAGAAATTATTTACTCCAAATACGTCTGATATTATAGTTGAGCTACCACCAGTCTTCTCTATACTAGATGCTACCCTGCAGGTTTAAGAAGCAATAAAATGCTCTTAGAGCTACCCTATACTGTAAAAAGTTTAATTCTATTTATTTTCAACGGTATTTTGCGCCTCAAATGCTATCCCTCAGAATGGAAAGTTTCGCTAATTACCATGATACCTAAGCCAGGCAAAGATCATACCAAGGTGGAACCCTATAGGCATATAAGCCTATCGTCTAACATGTCAAAACTGTTTGAAAAGCTATTTTGGGTAAGCTAACACCCATACTGAATTGTACTGGATGCATTCCAGACCACCAATTCGGTTTTAGGAGACAACATAGCGCGATTGAACATACACATAGACTCGTGAATTAGTTAGAAACACCTTCGAAAAGAAATATTGTTCTGTGATCTTCATCGATGTTTCTCAGGCATTTGATACAGTATGGCACAAAGGTTTAAGACATAAACTAAAGCAAAACCTACTCGCAAACACCCTTAAGCTTTTAGAAAGCTACTTAACTGAGCGAAAATTTGTTGTTAAGGAAGGTAATTTTCTAAGCCCTCCGCAACCGATTGAAGCCGGAGTTCCTCAAGGCAGCAACCTCCGCCCTGCATTACATGTGATATATGCCTCTGACTTGCCGGTAAGGAGTAATATACACATACAAACATTCGCTGATGATACAGCTTTTAAAGTGTTCACAAAAGCCATCAAGAAGCTTCCCGCAAACTGCAAGATTATGTACGCCAGTAGTAAAATGGCTGAAACAATGGCGGATAAAAATTAACAAACAAAAATGTCTACATATTACTTTTACATTATGCAGAGAAATAAATAACCAAACTATACCTCAACACACTGAAGTAAAATATATCGGTATTAATCTTGATCGTCGTCTAACATGGAAGTCCCACATAAATGCAAAGGTGACGCAAATGAAATTAAAAGCAGCTCAAATGAATTGGCTCATTCTAAAACCAATATGGTCCTGCGGTATCCCGTTATGCGGCACTGCCTCGGCATCTAATATAGAAAACATTCAAAGGCAACAAAGAAAGATACTCCGTACGATTACAGCAGCTCCATGGTATGTTAGAAACAAGCGAATTCATAAAGATTTAGATGTGCCGCTGATTATGACAGTGTTTTCTAAACACGTGAAAAGATACATTAAAAAACTCGAGTTGTACCCAAATCCCCTAGCTCGAAACAACATTAACTTGGTATGCTAAGGAGCCTATGCGACCCCACTTGATGTACGTATGTTACTGGCAAAAACTTATCTAATACCCTTTTATACGGTTGCGAACTTTTTGCAAATTGCGCTTGTGAAGACCTTCACAAACTCAAAGTCGCCTACAATAACATCGCACGCTATATTTTCCAGAAAGGACGTCGTGATCACATATCATTATATTCTTATCAGATCTTTCAAATGAAATTTGAAGATCTGCTTAACTACAAATGTCTTACCTTTCTGCAAAAAATAACCATAAATAATTTTTACTAAAAATTAAAAAAAATAAATAAATAAAAATGTAAAAATAAAACAGAAGACAAAATATTAAAATTCAAGACAGCATTGTCAGGTGGAAACGCTGAGTTAATCATAGATTCAATGTTTTTTAAAATAACTTGTATTTACTATGTCAAAATTTTTTGACTACTCCAAATATGTTTGTATATCATTTAAAACTTTTGTATTTAGTATATATCAGTATGCTCTCATATCACTAGCACTGTCACTTATAAGATATATTTTCTTGTTGTGCTAGTTATCAAATAAATAAATAAAAAATAAAATAAACTTTAGAGGCCACACTCGGCAGAGAAGGAGGGACACTCTTGCTCTCAGCCGAACACGAGAGACGTAGACAACCAAAGAACCAACCGCTGAAACAAATATTTTTATCTGGACTTAAAAATTCAAATTTTAGAGTTAAGATTTGATTACTTATTGTTAGTTCAATTTCATTGAAGATACAATAAATAAATATAACCGTTGAAAAATAATAATTTCTGAGACTAACTCGAATAAATTTCATAAATTTTAAAATTATTTTGTTCACATGATAAACAAAATAACTAGTAAAAAGATAAAATTTTGTACGACTGTTCACCGAAAACTATGGTTTTCATTCATAAATGCGGATGTCCATTTTTGTCGATTTTGGCTTATTGATGCCAAGTTACATTATTTTATATGCTCTTTTACATGCACCAAAAATTTCGCTAATAGCATGGACTCACTTAGAAATTTGTTTCTAAAAACAACGTAACTTTTTAATTCACTCAAATATTTTTCAGCTCTAATGAACTAAATCGACTTACAATTGCGTGCTGGCCGTTGAAAAAAACACATAGCCACATGCGTTGTTACTTTTGAACACATTTCCGAAATATTTTTTGGTTATTGGTCAGTTAATAAAAACTTATGGCAAGCATATTTCTTGTAAAAAAATCTTGTGTGCTAGAATTGTCTCAATGTAAACAACTGTTATCGACATAAGCTTATTTTCTGAAAACACGTTTAGTGTCCTTGTTAAATAGTTTTTTTACTTATTCTCTAGATCTTACCTTAGGGAATTTTTGCCTAAAAATTTTACACAAATTTCTTACCACATATGTTTATATAACTCAAAAAAAGTTTGATAAAATTCACACAGAGTATGTAGCATTAAAAATAAAGTATTTCGGCCCTCCTGAAAAAATTGGTTTTTAGACATACGTACAACGGATGAGTGTACATTAGCATCCAGTTTTCACTGATACTGAACTCAGACAAGGCACTGATACGGAAAGGATGAGTGTAAGTGGACCCTAAGTCTACGAATGAACTTTAAAACCGAAATTATTTATGTGCACATCAGTGTTGCCACGGGAAGAACAAAAAAGTTACGCTTTTCTTTAAAAAAATTTAAATTTTTCGTCAAAAGTTACATGTTGAAATATTGTTTGAATAAATAATAAATTTATGTGATTTATATAAAATAAATATTTTATTCCATATTTCAGTGATAATCTAGTATGTAATGGAAGTCGATTTCAAGTCGCGGATTTCACGAAACAGGTGTTCTGTAAATCAACCGACACCGTTAAATCGAACCTAAGTTTGAATAAAGTATTCTAGGACTCGAAAACAATAAAAAAAGCATCAATAAATTATACTTCAGTAGAATTTGTTTTTCAATCCGTGCGATTTGAAATCGATCGATTTCCATCACATACTATTATAATAAGACAAACAAAGTCATTTATTGAACAAAAACATAACTTAGAATAAAAATAGATAAACTTGTTAGTTTTCAATGCAATGTCTATATGCATTTCATTGGTGATTTACCAAATAACCAGTAGACTTCAACCATACTTTTGAAAAGCTTCAAACCTCTTATCTTAAGCACAGACTTTCAATACCCATTTGAGAATTTACAAATAATCTTTTTGAGAATCATAACCGGCGGTCTACATTAGCCACGAACTTGGTATGAACATCATGTCGGACATCGCATATGGCTAATGTAGACCGCTCATGTCCATGTTTCGTCCATGCTCTGACATCGATGCTCGAACATATGGCTGAGCATCAATGTTCGCCATGAGATTCGCCGTCAGGAACCATTTTTAATAGAAAGAAAAGAGACAGAAAGAAATTGTTAAATATTCTATTTCTATTGCACTACCACCAAATACATTGATAAGGCAGAACATGGACATCGTACGTATTCACCACAACAAAGAAGTTGATGAATTTTTTGCAGTTGCTCTGCGGGCGTCATGTTCATGTCATGTTCAAGTCGATGGCTCGTGAAGACGTAGGGTAAGAGAATAAGCGTAGTTGGCTCAGAAACTAATACAAAACCCAATAAACAATTTATATTCGATATGAATCTATATAGACATTACTTAACCCTCAACAAATAAATATTTATTTTAAATAGAATTGGGAGAATATCCCAAATAATAAATGTTATAAATGCTTTTTAGTTTTATTTTTCTTCTTCATAATTAACTATTTTTTTTATGAAATGTGAAAATAAAGTTAATTTAATGACGCACATATGCAAGTGTATGATAATCGTACTATGATTGTTATGTTATTCAAACTGAATGGGCAGTTCTTGTATTAATTAATGAATAAAGTACTTTTTCAAAAATAGTACTTCGTTCTTTGCCATGTACCAAAAGTTACGAAAAATTGGTCGAGTATAACAAAATTATATATGTTAAGTTAGGCCTTCAAAAGTTACGAAAAATGTAACAAATGTAACCAAATGGCATCACTAGTGCGCATTGTTAAAACGACTTATTACCACCATATGCATAACGAAAACTTGGCATGAAGATAGCATAGCTGTTGAAATTCAACCGGCTCTTAACAAGTTCTACTGGACTATTTGACATTAAAAATCATAGTGGTTAGTCATGACTACAAGATGCAGTAATTAAATGAATGTTCAATTGTATGGGAAAACGCTTTCAAGCCCAGTTCAATTTCGTCGCTTATGCTAAGTCTGCTTTTACACAGATCAGTTTTTCTTGAAGCAACTTTTATTTTCTTGTGAGAAAGAGGAATATATTTTATGTATTCCCCTCTCGCTCTTTCTCACTAAAAAATAAAAGTTGCTTCAAGAAAAACTGATCTGTATAAAAGCATACTACAGGTGGTGGTAATAATACAACAAACACAATATGAATTCGCCTGGTTGGCCGTATATGTCAAAAACAAAAGACGAAAATTTATTTAAAATGTACTTTTAACAACTGTGATTACAATTCATATGCCTAAAATAAATATGTACCTTCTTTTGTATATTGCCACATAAAAGTGTCTATCATATGTACTTTCAACACGATCTGTATTATTGGATCATGGTTCCTGCCAAGTTTTGGTTATGCATACGGTCGTTAGTTTTTAATAATCAATTTAAAAATATTTTAATATTATCGATTGTTATATGTATTATGCATTTTCGTTGATATTATTATGTCAGATACTTTTTTGGTTTACTTGGTACTTTTACTACTCTTATGTATCTGGCTTAAACACACAATTATACTTATTTTCCCCATAACAATACATTTCTTTAGAAAACGCACGTACAACATGTTGATGTAGTATGATTAATGTAAAAGAGAGAGAGAGAGAGAGAGAGGAAGTAATCGAAGTTGCGTTTAACAATAGATGCCGTTAGCTTGCGTAAAAGCCCCAAACATGATCGCCATGCAGTGCAAGTGTAGCGGGTATTGGTCAGTTGAGTTGGAATCATAGTTGAGAGAGCATTAAAGAAATCGGGTTTTACGCGCAAAATAAAAAATTAAAAACATAATAATAAAAACAAATAAAGAAACGCAAAGAAAGTATTTTGCATATACCGCGCATATGTCAGTGAGCTCGCCAGTTTGATCAATCAAGTTCATTAATTCATTTACCTGTTTATCGTTCAATAATAAAGCCAATCAATCATCAACAGCAAAAATAACTTGAAAAAAATATTAAATAAACGGTGTTGCAAAGAATAGAATATTTGTGGTAGAGAATCAGAGATAAAACAACAATAAAAACAAATAATTATGTTGCATAGCATAACGGTGGCTAAAACTTTGATTTGCGCCTTGATGTTGCTCATGTTGCTAATGACCTCTATAACTCTGGTTCAGTGCAAAACTTTGGTCAAATCACACTTATTGCGAACAGATACATCGAATAATCAAAATGCCGACAACAAAAGCAGACAATTTCTGCTCTTAACCAGAGTCGGTCGTGAAACAAGTACTCCCGATTTTATACGTTTAGTAGTGATGCGTTTTATATACGGCATGGCCTCCACTATGGGCATGGAGGAACGTCTGGAAGGTCTTTTTAATGGTGCCTTTGTGCCACCCAATGCCGATGTTGACTTCTTGGGTTTTGGTGATGATGGTGCTGATGGTAGTGACTTTGATGAAGCCGCCTTTGGCGGTCTTTTCGATGACGATGTCTTCTAAGCGGTTTATATCGGGACTGTAAAGTTGTGTAAAAAATTATTTAGTTATAATTTAGAAAAATACAGATTTATTTACATACATATGTATGTACATATGTACATATGTATTCATTATCTTTAGTATTACATAATTTATTGAAATAACATAACAATAAGTTAAGTCATTAATGTAAAAGAAACTTTTATTATTTATTAAAAATTTCATTGGAATTTTATCAACGTGATCTTCATTAGGTGAGTGCGAGTCTGAATGCCTCATTTACTTTACTGGGTTAAGACGTCATATTATGATGTATGAGTAACTAAAAATGCTGACAACTCAAATTTAAATGTGCACAAATATTTAAATTACCTCTTGTCCTATTTTTCTTCTGTTTAACGTTTGTATGTACGTATGAATATTTCATCAGATCACTTTCTTTTTGCCCAGGTTTAAATTTTTAACCAAATAAGTTTGCATTCGTAATTAGTATTCATAACTGCATTATTTCTTTTATAATTAAACTTACAAAGAGAAAACTTTTTGCCGATCAATAATATATATGTAAATGACCACATTATAGCACTGTACAAGATGCATGCATTCGCAATAGTATGTATGTTTGTATTACGTATTTTTTAGTTGTAGTCTTTGTTAAAGGAAATAATTCTTGAAATGATGTCTTTGTAGTATTGTATTACTTTCTGGCAACTATTTCTTCTTTTAGTAGGTCATGAGTAATTTCCATTTAGGTCTGTTGCCAATTGTGGTTATACAAGCGGAAGTTAAGCTTTGAAATTTAAAATGAACATTTAGTCTACTTGTCGTATATTTGTATAAATTGTACCACAGGCAGAGATTGGGTGCTGCAACAATATTATGTTATTTGCGACAATAACCGCTTATGGATAAAGGTTATTCAGCCCAATTATGAATTTTCCCGGGGAGTTTTTTCACTTCCCATTCATTTGTTCCCGGGGAAAAATACTCCTATTTTAAAAAGCAGGGGAATAAACATATAAGGGAGAGGGAAAAAATCTGGATCAGCTGTTTAGTGTTTACATTTTATTTAGCAGTGAAGAGTTCAGTAATAGAAATTAATAAAAATTGTATGTTTTCGTTGATAATAAGATTGTGTGTTAATATAAATATGTATTTGTTTTTGCTTAAGTAAAATGTACAGTGTAGTCACTCAGATGTTCTCGGAAGAACTTTATGCGGAGGAAGTGAAGCGAAAACTGGGCCAAGGCCACTTGCATTAAATCCAAAATGATTGTGTGCGAAAAGGAAATTGCAAATTTTTTAAACCGCAGCAAATCTTCCTATTGCAACAAATTTACCTATCATGTGAACTTAAAGGATGCGTTCAAAATTGAGTATTTTTTAAAACTTTATTCCGAAGGCAGTAGTAGTTCATGTTTTTGAAGCGCATGTTTGCACAGCGTGGATAAAGATGCCTAAAACAAGAGAGATATATAACATTCCGGTGTTTATTTAAACTTCTTGTCCTAAATAAATGCTTATACATTTTTTCACAACATTTTTTAATTTGAATTTTAAATTTTTGCTTTAGTTCCCCTTAAAATGTTTGGGGAAAAAACTCCAAGAATTTCTCCCTCTCCCTCATATTTAGAATCAGCCCAATCATGAATATTCCCTAGGAATTTCTTTCGCACGGAAAACACTTTTCTCGAGATTAAATTCCTCCAATCATAAACTCCGCAGGAACAAAAATGTGAAACAGTGGAATCATTCAATCTTAATGGCGGCTGTTTTGCTTGTTGACATTTATTTACTCAGTGTTTTTGTGTGCAAAAATAAATAGAATTGATGTTTTAATTAAATTTAAAGTAAAATTAAACAAATAAGGAAAGAAAAAAATCGTGCAAGTTTCTCTTTGCTGCATTTATGGAAACCACAAGCAATGGATACATTAAAGCTAAAAAAAGGTTGTGTTTTGCTTTATTACAAGAATAATAAAAAATATTTTTATTGATAGACATTTTGTTTTATTTAAATATTACTTAGATTTCTATGCAAACTCTCTTCTGTTTTGAAAAACGAAATTCAAATGCATTGAGAATAGCTACTTTTTCCCCATCGAAGTTTTTTCCGAGGGAATTTTTATTCATAATAGGAGAAAAGTAAAAAAACTCGCACGGAATTTTTTTTGTGATTGGGCTGAATACTTACTTTTTTCCCTGGGAGTTTTTTCCCGGGGAGATTTTATTTAGAATAGGGAAAAAACTCCCGGGATTTTGTTATTCATAATTGGGCTTATTATTATCATTGTAGAATAATGTAAATATGAATTACATTACAATAAACAAATTTATGTTTATATTTCATCACTACATTATTACCATTCATAAAAATTATAATAATATAATTTTGTGAAAAAATTTTTAATAAAACTAATAGGGAGTTCAGACTATCGTTTTTAAGCAAAGCTTTATGTGTTTAGGACAGCGTTGACAGCAGCTTTTTGAAGAAAATTATCATTTGACAAAATAAAGATCATATGTTGGTATAAAAAATCAACACAAATTTTTTATACTAAAATTTTATTCAAAGCAAAGCTGAACAATGAAAATTTTAGAGCAAACTAAAACAAAAACCTAGTCTTACCCTGTAAAAATCACGACCATTTCATGCTTAGAAACTGGTCAAAATATATGCAATGAACGAGGTTCATTTAACATTGCAATTTCTGAAGGGCTTCGGGAACGCATCAAATTGTTTGATCAAATTCATGTATGTATTGGAAATATTTTATTTTGCTTAGCACAGCACACATCAAATCAGTTATGCTAAAAGTAGGGAATTTTCCCTTTTTGTAGGGATTTTTGAAGATATTTTCAGGCGTAGGGAAAAAGGGCAGATTTTTAACTTTGAGGAAAATGTAGGGAATTTTTAAGGTAACTATATTATTCCTTACCAATAAGAAATTTTTATACTTAGTAAAACAATAAGCAACATAAATAATGCGATTAAAACACTACTACTCATTACCAAAACTCCTGAAGTTTTTACTGGTAAGCTAAGTCATGGTTACAGCATTTATTTTAATCGACCTTTAAACAGTTTATTTATCTCTTAATTGGAATTGGGGGTAATAAATTATTTGGAAAATCGAGTAAAGCTTTTATTTCATTTGAATTATTAGAATAATTTTCACATATAAGCATTACTCGAACTAAGGGGAACTTTTAAAATTTATTCAGGTTTCCAGTAAATTTTTTATAAAAAATATGGAATAAAACAATAAAACGGATAACTCTTTACTCGAAATCGGAAATTTTATTTGATCGAACGTTATTTGGCAATACAATTTTTCGATTAATGAAACAAATATTGGTTTTCGCTATTTTTGTTTTTATTGCTTTTTTAAAATAATTTTTGTACCTGATGAAATAAATCTATAATATTTACAAAATGTAAAGGAAATTTTGTTAGTTTTTCTCTAAATGCAATAAAGTTTTAGCGTAGGGAAAATAGTAGGGAAACATTTTTTGGTTGTAGGGAAAAAAGGGAATTGTTTTGAGACATGTATGCATCAAATTCATATTATCAAACTTCATTTGAAAGTTGTTGTGAAAAAGAAAGAACATATAATTTTTTGGGCGAAAATATTTCATTATTTATTTAAAAAACTTTTTGTTTGTTGAAAATTAGTTTTTTAACGCTTTTCGCTTTTTAACTCCTTTCCATATGCAGTTCGAAGCGAGTTAATTTTTTGTGCGACATCCTTTTATCCGCATTTGCATATTTTTCTACATATTTTTCAAGCAATATCTCGTACTAAGCATTTTTTTATTTCTATTGTTTCGTTTTAACTTGCCATAAAGCAGGCAAACCACGATAAACTTCATTAAATTGAAGAATGAAATTTTGTTCATCCGATTTTTTAAATAGTGCGTCTCCAAAGAAATGATGTTGTCGCTACATTTGAAGTAATTACACGGCCACACATCAAACAAGCTTCAAATTTCGTCAGCGGCCTTAGTGAAAATCAAAAGTGTTTTGTTTTTCATTAAACTCACATCAAACTATACGCGCGAGTTTTTTTTGCACTAATACAGTAAAAATAATCCCTGTTTGATCCAACAGTTTGACGTGTTGCCTCGCCGCTTTAGGCTGGATGACGTTACGTACTCCAGCTTTGCATTACATTGGACTACCACAAAAACTACTAGTTCTGTGCAAGTATTGATTATTTGACTACCGCGTACTAAATACCGATCGGTAGTCGATACCCAAAAGTATCTCCTCAATACTTTCAGTTCTGTATTTTCTAGTGTAAAATCGAAACTTTTGCATTGAAATATATTAAAGTAATACAACTCTGTTAAAACCCTTGTTATTTATAGAGATTAGGGTATTCATACGGTTAACCGGTTAATTACTACCCGATTAACTGACCGGTTAATTTAAAATTGGGTATTTTCGATTAACGGTTAAACCGATTAATTTCAGTCGATTAACCGATTAACCGATGTAACAAATTTTTTCATATTTTGTAGTATTATAACGTATGTTTTGTGTGTTTAATTATTTGTTTCGTCTCATATACAAAACGTATGTGTTTAGAAATTATTTTTCATACAAACAAATTAGTGTGTTCAGTGTTCAGGTTTTTGTAAAGACTCTGCTACTCAAATTGAACTTGAGGGAATTATGTATTAAGTTTTAGTTTAATAGTTTTATAAAATCCAATAATACTGTTGCCAACTATTTAATTAAAAATCTTAGGATTATATTTAATGATAGAGGAATTCGGAAATAAGCTTTTTTGCAGAAAAGGACTGAGAAACTAGGTGTTCTGTATTATCGATTGCTTTTGATTTCCTCAACATCTGCGATATATAAAAGGATTTTTTCAAGTCAAGTTTTATCAAAACCAAAGAAGAGAATCTCTTAAATCCTAAGCATTCAAAGCAAGCTATTTTCTGAAAGGTTGTTTCAGAAGATCTCCTTAAACTATTGAAATAACTGACATAATGACCTCAGAAATTTTTTAATTCTTTTAATAAATACATATTTATGATTTTTTTGCTTGATTTAGTTCAAGAATTGTAATGTTTGTTATGTAGCTGTTTTTTTTACTAATAAATTCAAAATAGTAGATAATTTATGCATTTTTATTTGTTGAAATTACTTGATTTATGAAAAAACTTTGTTAATCGCTTAACCGGTTAATACCGAAATTAACCGATTAAGCCAAAACCTCGATTAATTAATCGAGCGATTAACCGATTAAATGAATACCCTAGTCAGTACTATATCTATTAGATTTTTGGCAGTGTTAATATTAATTAGCTCTTTTAGGATGTTTGGTATTATTTTTCATTTTGCCTTATAAATACTTTCGTTGTTATCCAATAATACTTTTCAGCCAACACAAATCATACTTTTTACAATACGCTGTTTGTTTTTAAGTTCGACTTTGTTTACATATTTCGGCACCATTACACAGCGAGACATTAACTTTGAGATAGCATGAGAAAAAACGTCGGCAGAATACCCTATACGAAATGTCGAATTTTCTCTTAATCTCATACTAGGGGAAGATGTAATTTTACTTTTCCGATAGGATTTAATTTTATGCAAATGGTCATCGAGTTAACATTTATTTATTTTTAATTTTTCACACAAACTTAAATTTATAAATCTATTAAACACTTTTATTCATTTATTTAACACAGAAATTTTATCAAAAACATCGCTTTTCAGTTATTTTAATAAATACGCACACTTGCACACTATTTTATTTTTATACCATGTGTTTTTTAACGGTTCATATCATAAGATTGTTGTTATAAGAATACTTATAACCAGAGTAGGAAAATAAACTAAACGAAACGTTTGGTTTCGTTTTGTTTTGTGTTTTTCAATGTGTACATCAAAATCAAAATAAAACCATTGAGAAAGATAGTCCCAATTAGTTTTGTATTGTTTGTGCTTGTGTATAAAAAATGTACATTAACTTAAATGTACGCAGCTACCAAAGAACAAGAACAAAATTTAAAAGTTTTAACTGAATACATTTGCAAACGTTTCCCGATTGATTAGAGAATGTGTTAGTGTATTTATGCTATATACAATGAACTATTCAACGAAATACAGTTCTGCTTTTGTTTTATTTGCAATTGTACGATTGAAATGGGATATTAAATCATGCAGATGAGTGAAAAGCCAATGGTTTTGTTTCATTTTTGTCATTGAAAAAGTATTTCTTTTGGTTTTGCTCATGTACGAAACGATTAAAAATATTTTAAAAGTTTGTGTCCCCCCGCATGAAACGTTTGCGAAAAGCAGCGTTGTCAACTCAGTGCTTTTCGCACTGTTTTTAGTGCTTTTTCAATTTTTCGACGCGAAAAATTTTGGAGTTGGTGCTCAGTGCTTTTTTATTCTAATTTTTGGTGCTTTTATTTTTTGACGGTGGCACTAAACCCAAAATTCAAAAATTAATTTCTTTATCTAAAAAATGTTTTTCAAGTGTAAAATCCCTTGCTAATGCAACTATTTCCTGAACACGTTTTTTGCAGTCTTGCAGAAGAATGAAAAAATTGATTCGAGCATTTTCTTTAATTCCAATATTTTTTTTAATATGGGCTCGCATTTATTAAAAATAATATAAAAATAGCCTTCTCCGGCATAATTGACTTTATTTTGTGATATAAAAACCAAGTTAAATCACACTAACCCCGGGCAAAAGTAGTGGTTACGTTTTTTTTTTTTTGTAAATATTTGCCAATTGTGACCGTACCTTTAATAATTATTCTATTTGTTTTAACAAAAAGAACATCAAAAATTTAAGTATTAAAAGTGCAATAACAATAACCAGACATTAAACAAATCAATTTATTTGCTTTTACATTTTGTGACATCTAAGTATATTTTGAATAAGCGCTTTAACTTATATAAACGTGAAACATTTCAAAGTGGCACCACTGAAATATGTACTTCTACAACAATATGTCAGCTGGTAAGATGTCTCTGCCCCTTTCAAAATAATTAAGTAGCTGGCTACACGGTGACAAATGAAGCTAGCAACATTTGAAGTCGTGTAGCCTGCTGTAGTGAATGTATTTAATAGAGGGCTGCAAAGTGTACTCATATGTATTCGTAGAATGTACTCGTATGAATTCCGTGTGTGCATAGATGTATGTTCTTATGTATATACTTATGTATACATGCATACAAATGCGTCTACATACATAGCCACGACCAAATTTACATATATACATACATATATACATACATATATTCAAAAAACATGCACGCATATACACACAGACATACATACGAGTACTTTCGAGTATATTCGTGCAGCTCTCTAGTGTTTAATGCATAATACGAAGTTTGTCAGCTACTTATCGGCTATGCCGGAGCAATGAAAATAAACAACAAGAGCAGAAGTGTGATTTGTGGCTATCATCAAGCAAACAAACACCAACACAGTACGAGTACGACTGTGTATAAAGCTTATAAACATATTCGTACTTCAAATAAGATTTTTACATGAATGATGGCTAATCAGGCTAAAATTAAGTATTTTGCACTTGAATATTTCGACTTAAAATCAATCTTTATGTACTTGATTTCAGAAAAACCGTGATTACCGTACTTTTAACACCGCTTGGGATTAATTTAAGTACGGATGGATTGATTTTTCGTTTCCGTGTACTTATATTGTAATGTACGTCTAATCTAATATGTCATTTACTAATAATAGCTTAGATTATTTTGTATTGTGTATGGGAGTATTTCGATGTATTTCAAAGAATTTATCCCTTATAAGTTTAAAGTATAAAATTGTGGCCTACTTTTGGGGTATATTTTAACGGCAAGCTCGCTTACACTTCCACTTATTATGTAAACGCACAGTGGCGACAGGTACTGACATCGTAGCTTATTTTGTAAGCGAGAGTGCACCGATTAAACACCCTATGACACGCTTATGATAAATCTAAGTGGGAAAATAAGCCAAAGCGTCATCACTAACAGCTACTAAGTATTGCTTACATCAGCGATTACGTAATGGGTATTTTTGCCACTGGGATGTTACGTGGAGATCTCACGTTAGTTTGAGATTTTAGAAAATATTTGCATCATCAAGTTAACCCGTTCAAATTTGGCATATAAGACACTTTGATGATAAAAGGTCGATGTATTGCCTTAGGAGAATGAAACCCAAAAATAAATATATAAATTACCAGGCCAGCAAATTATGGAAGGTTATCATGCCAAGTTCGAATCCAAGAATAAACACAAAACAATCGAATAATTCAAATTAAGTAAAAAAATTCTAATCATTAATTTTATATGAATGATGTTTTCGCACAGAAAGCTGATACCTTAATATGTTTTTCATTTGTTATCAATTAAATAATTGAGAGGCTTAGTGCAATAAGTCGATAAGCCACAAAAACAAAATATGGAATAAATCGACTCTTCAGTTTAAAAAAAATTTAAAATTGTATGGTTTTTATGATTTTCTACTTTAAATACGCAGAATAATTAGTTGCAAAACACTAGAATTTATCCCAAAATTTCTCTAGGATGCAAAGCTATGGTATCTAGTAAAGAAATGAGCACATAAAATCAATTTTTGATTTCATGTGGCTTACGGAGTTATTGCACTAAGCCCTTCAATTTTATGAGGAGTCAAATGTGAGTCAGAAAAACAAAATTTACGTACGTACATATTTTCACAGAGCGCGTTGCACCTTTATTACAGAGTGACAGTGTTGCCAAGTTAGGGATTTTCACCATAAATTTAGGATTTATTTTTGCGGTTAGGGTGAATTTTAGGGAGTAAAAAGTAGTTAAGGGGAAATTTAGGGTGCGAAAATGATATTTTGGAATATTTTAGGGTTATTTAAGTGTTGATTTTATTTAGTAGTATTATCAATGTTCATGTTTTTTATTTCATTTTGATTTAAATTTCTTGGTAACAGAAAAAATTCTAAGGAAAGTATTTTAATGTAAAATATGTCAAAGGAAAGAAAATATTCTCAAAAGTACAAAATATAATGGGAAAAGGAAAACGAATTTATAGGTGTGAATTTTATATAACTTTTATTATAGGCTTATGTTAAAATATATTATTTTAATAAGGTTGGTTTGCTCCATATTCAGGCGATGAAGAAGAAGCCTTTTGTAAATATTGTAAATGCATTCTTGTTGCCCACAAGAAAGGTTTACATGCACATAAGAATACAAAAAAGCATATATTTTGTGCATCTTTGAAAAGTGATACTCATGTGCCCGTTAATAATTTCTTCAAACCTACGTATACAAATGCCAGACAAACTGCTGAAATAAAACTTGCAACCTCTTCGTTGCAGATCATATTGTAAATGCATTCTTGTTGCCCACAAGAAAGGTTTACATGCACATAAGAATACAAAAAAGCATATATATTGCGCATCTTTGAAAAATGATACTCATGTGCCCGTTAATAATTTCTTCAAACCTACGTATACAAATGCCAGAAAAACTGCTGAAATAAAACTTGCAGCCTTCGCTGCAGAGCACTGTTCTGTCAACTGTGTTGATCACATTGGAAAATTGATTAAGAAGTTAGGGGAAGATTCAGACTCTTTGCGGGAAATTCGCCTACATAGAACTAAATGCACTGATATTATAAGAAATGTTATAGCTCCCATTTTTCTGAAACAATATTTAACCGAAGTCGCTGATAGCCCCTTTTCCTTGATAATTGTCGAAATTACTTCTATCGACAATAAGAAAATATTTTGCCTGATGCTAAATGACTACCGGTAAAATTCCAACAACACTATACAGGTTATTGGAGATTCAAAGTGGGTCTTCAGAAGCCATTACCAATTCGATTATTCCCAGCAAAAATAAACTTGGTACAAGGATGCACTACGATTAAATAGAAGGGCTTCGGAGATGCGCAAAAGCACATAGTGCATCTTTTCTGCCTTCCGAGGTTGCAATAACGTTAGCGAATGAAGAAATTTAACGCACACACGAGAAAGCTGGTCGGCTATTTATGTTTTTTCATGTTTTTTAAACCCGAAGTTTTTTTCTTTCAACTCAAACTTTTTTATACTGCATTCTCTCTCGCTTACGTGGATACAAATATGGATGCGAGTATTATTTTTACTTCGTAATTTGATTTGTTATTCTTCCATTGAATTGTGTATGATAATAAATGTGGCTCGGTAGCTTAGTGGTTAGTGCTCTAGCCTACCATGCGGAGAACGTGGGATCGTTTCCTGATTCAATACGCGAGCAAAAAGTATTTAATAAAAGTAAATTGTAGTGTAATATAGTTTCCAATTGTGTTTGTACCACTTAATACATAAATAAATATAAAAACAACATAAAAAATTTATCCAAGTGTAGGTGAAATTTTTTTTTAATTATATACATATAAAAAAGACATGAGGTTAACGCATCTAAGATGCGCAAAAAGAAGCTCATGCCTCCAGACCTACCAAGTGGGACATCCCATACAAAAATCATGTAATACGGAAGAAGGTTGGTAAGGGAGAGTACCGAAATATCTCCCTTACAAACCTGCTTCCGGTAGACGGATATTTTTGCTGGCTTAGTACATTAAAATGGAATGGCTTAGATGTTAGAAATTTCTGGGTATTGGTGTGGAAGGCGCAAATGCAATAATAGGAAAAAACAATTCCGTTAGCAGTAGGCTTAAAGAACTTGTCCTACATATAGTTACATTTGTCATTCATTGCACTTGGCCGCAGAAAAAGCTATGAAAGTTTTGTCATGTGAAATAGAATTCATTACACGAGAAACTAGCAGTTGGTTTTCGCATAGTAACTAAACGGCAAATTGAGTATGCTACTTACTGTTCACTGCTTAATAATGGAAAGGAGGCCTAACAAAATTGACAAATTAAGTGGAACTCGCTGGCTTGCTAGATATGGAGCCATTGAAAAAATTATTTAGCAGTGGGACGCCTTGCATCTTCATTTTGAATTAGCTGCTACAAACGAAAAGTGCTAAACAGCACTTCTTTTTATCAAAAATGCACAATAAAGAAAACAAATTATACCTTCTTTTTCTGAAAGACATATTAAAACCGGTAATTAAATTAAATAAGACATTTCAAGCGGAAAATATGGATCAATTAAAATTGTATGAAAATTTAAAAGATCCCATCAGAATGCTTCAACTTTGGTTACAGTTTTACTCAATTTTTAACAGAAATCTCTAATACTGTTGTAATTAAAGAAAATTGTAGAAATTTTATTATAGAGCTATGTCAGCAACTAAAGCAGAGACATCCAGATAACATAAATATAATGGAACAAATATCAATCTTTTCTCCAGAAAATGCAAAAAATACCAAAAAACCGGATATAACAGACATCGTAGTTCATTTTAAAAATATTGATGGAACTTTAGAGGAATGGAAAAATTTGCATAATGTAAGCTGCAATAACACATCTTCCTCTGAAAAGTTTTGGCATGAAGTCAGCAATAAAAAAGATGCATGCTAATTTTCAAAAATTAGTAAGTTGGCATTTTCAAACGCGACTATCGAGCGAGCATTCTCTATGTTTAGTATTATCAAAAATAAAATACGAAATCGAATGGCTCCTTCAACGGCTGAATCTATTTTAAGAGTTAGATACTCGTTAAGTAATGGGTGGCAAAACTTTACCCCGTCTCCTGAAATGATTAAGTTATTTAATTATGAAAACATGTTTGTGGACGAGACAGATGAGAATATACTAGAAATATTTAATGATTTTTAATTTTTTCTGTTTTTCTATTAGTATTTTTTTAAATATAAATGTGAGTATAAGTACATATCGTTAGTTTAATTTACAAAAGGCGTATCTAACATATAAAAAATTGTTAAGTTTAAAACAAAAAACTTCATAAAAAATATAAAAAAACTTATGTATATTTTTAGAACTATAAGAAATGTAGGAAAGGATCCAGCCTACATACATATTTTATAGTTCTTAAAATATGTATACTAATACTGTTTTGTAGTTCTTTTATTTTTATGTTTCAAGCTTAAAATATTTATATGTTACACAGCGTCTTCACGAGCGATTAACTTTGATATAATATCAGATAGAACGTCGGCAGAGTAATGGGAAAAAATATTTATATTATTATTAATAGCAAGCATGTAGAACACGTATAGCATAATATTTCATAATAATCTGTCAGCCGAGCAGTAAACATCTTGAATTATTCATAAATTAATGCACTCTCAAGAATAAAAACAATCGATTTCTTTAATTATTTTAACAATTCGATTAGTTTTTTTTATTCAAATTAACTGCTTTTATCTAAAACAAAACTTTTCTTGTATCTATGTATGTATGTGTACGATTTTGACACTTCATAGCATGATAGAGTTTTCTTAAAATATATTATGAAAATACTATTATAATATATATTATGCTATCGCAATAACACTAATATTGAAAGCCACACGTGATATGATATGAAATTTGACGCTTGCTGCTAGAAAAATATTTGATATTATATCAGGTATAGACGGCATGTATCTATACCTGTAAATTAAAGCAAATATATGTATATGCTTTTATGTATATACGTGGAATGAAATAAAATGGTATTTATTTTAAAAAAATATGAAAAAATGGTACAAAAAGTTTTTTTGTGGTTTTTTATTATGCCTCATGCCGGCCATACACTACACAAGTTCACTGCACAAGTCTGGCACTGTACAGTGCGTTTGTGTAGTGTATGGCGGTGGTTGTGCTATTTACGCAGTGAACTGAGTAAAAATCAAAACTATTTTGATATTTGCTCAAGTTTCTAAAACTGTACAGTGAACTTGTGTAGTGTATGTTGGAAACGCTCAGTTGTGTCGCGATTTTTGAAGAGTTAAAAACAAAAAATAGCGCAGAAAATATGTTCTGGGCAAAGTTTATAGAATTATACGGAGAATCGTTTGCATTATGGCATGCTGAAAGCACCGATTACAGCAAGAAAATCATAAAAGTCGAAGTCTACGAAAAATTAATTTAAAAAAGTGAATTTTTGTTTTTGTTTTCTTTTTATTTGTATAGCAAGTAATAAAATAGCGCTGTATTAGCACATGTTGTCTTCTTCGCTGTAGCTTTAAAATAAAAAAAACTGCACAGTTTACTTGTATAGTGTGTATCACAAGTGTTGTTTACGCAGTGCCAGACTTGAGCACTGAACTTGTGTAGTGTATGGCTGGCATCAGTGCAAATTTAGGGTGTAATTTTTCGATTTGGGGATATTTTCAAAAATGTAATTGGCAACACTGCAGAGTAAGAACATGATACTGCATGTACAGTTTGTCAAGTAAATGTTTGTATAACGAACAAATACTAAAAACTTTTTATCGAACGAAGAAGTACAATAAAATATTTTTAGTTTTTTAGACATTTCGTTATTTTGTTTAACATTTAGAATACGCTGCTAAAAAGAGAAACATAAATTATAAAAAAAACAATTGTTATTTGCAAAATTTATTAAATTCATTGTTGTGTTTCATTTATCAGCTATTAAAGATTATTCAGTTCCTAATATTTTATGTGTTCATTGTAAAATCGAAGTTTTGAGTGCCGTATGAACATGACATACATCTGATGGGCATGGTTACGACAACTATATTATGCTTGTGGCAAACAACGTATAGTGGTATCAAAAAAATCCTTGCCGTCTTTTAAAATTTAAGCGTAACTTTACTCACGATCAATTACATAATTGTTTTCATTTGAATTCTTAAAAAGAAAAACGAAATTAATTTGACTACATGTCTGGAATATTAATGCCTTCCGATCGGCGCACGACAAAGTTTGAATCATGACTGTCCACCATAGTTATTTACATATCGTCATCTAAATTCCAAAATGTTATTAGTACACTTTTTAGTGTTTTACAGGTTAAGTATGGTTTGGAATTTCCCAGACTTTTGCATATGTATAGATATAGATAATCATTGGAGTTTAAATAAGATATGAGTCTTATTTATCTTAGAAATATTAACGTTGTCCAACAAATCAACGCGATCATAAAAGTTTTTAATATCTGAACAAACACTACGGAATAGTTTGAAATTCGTAAAATTTGTTCTATGAAATAGTAGACGAAGGGGTTCATATGATCGAAGTTGCGTGTTTGGAATGTTGATGTTTATTTGGCTGTGAAGACAAATACTGAAAATAACGAAGACAAAGTAATAGGAATTGTCTTTGAACTAATTCTAGCATATGTATGTACACAGAAAAAAGTATCACTAAAAAAAATTCAAACAAGTTTGTCTGAAAACAAATTTCATTTTCAGTAAATGTTCTTTACATAATCAATGAATTGCTTGTTTGACTCTTATTTATGGCGCAAACACCAAAAACGACAAGAAAAACTGTGGAGTATAAAAACAAACATGATGACGACATACCCACAAGTAACAACAACAACAATGATAGCAAAAAATGCGATTGTACGAAGCTTGTTCACTGAAGATTTTTCAGCGAATCAATTCGTTAATGTCGTTGCGTTAATTCTCATTAATTTTTTTAGGGTCTTTAGATAAACATTCAGATTTGAACACATTTAACAAAGTGAAATTTCATAAATGCTTAATGGATGATGATGATGACCCAGACAAACATTTTTTGATATATTACAAAAAATCCAGTAAATATTTTTGTTTGATTAAATAAACAATTTTGTTTAATATTTGTTAGTATTTTTAGACTACAGTACTTTTCGTTTATAGTCACTACCGTTTATAGTCACATTAACGATATAGTCCGTTTTATCTGTATTAATGGCTTGCATTAACAAATTTCTTAGAAAATATTCACGTTAGGCTGAGGCCACACGGGCGTTTTTAAAACGCGGCGTTTCTGCTTTTTATATTAAATTTGAAGTTTTAAAAAATTGAGAACTTTCAAATTTAATATAAAAAGCAAAACGCGACGTTTTACAAACGCCCGTGTGGCCTCAGCCTTATAGTCCAATTAGCGATATAAGCACATTTGGCTTATATGCCATCTATCTTCGGTTCGCAAAGACAGAAATTCATACATACAATTTGCTTTATAGTCACAATTGAAAAATTTACTAAATTTTTTAATTATTGAAGCCACAAACCATTTAAAAAATTATTATGAAAGCATTGAATTGTTTACTATTCCAGTCACCAACTCTACACTAGAAGAAAATGTTACTTTTAATTTATTGTACCAGGGATGAAATTCCTTGTTATTAACTTTTATATGCGAATTTGGTTGTATGCCTCCGAATGGCGTATATGTAAATTAGGCTTAGCGATATATTCCACATACTTGCGTGCAACTACAGTTTGTGACTATAAGCGAAAAGTACTAATTGTTTTATAAATTCAAACAAAAATATTGTTTGATATTTTTCAGAATATCCAGTAAATCTTTTTGTTTGATTTAGTAAATTGTTTCGTTTACAATTTGTAAAAATTTGTAGACAAATTGTTTTATAGATTTAAACAATTTATTCACAGAAAAAACACGTTTTTCAATGAAATTGTTGAGATACTTTTGTCTATATTTACAAATTTGTTTGTAGGTCCGTTCCTAGAAAAAGTATTTACTATTTCATTGAATTCCTTTACAGAAAATGAAATTTAGTTTTTTCTGTGTAATATTAGAAGGTGGCACAATATATTGGCAAAATCAAAAGGCTTTTGAGTTTTGTTGCACAACCAAGAAAAATGCACTGTATCGTGTAATGTGTGGGCAATTGGACAGTGCTATGTTTACTTTCTCACTGAGAAAAATTCCGCCTTATTTTATTTCACAGTATTTTACCACTAATTGCATAGTATAGTAGGTCAATAAAACAATTAAGCTGAAAGTCCGTAACACGCGTTACACGCTTTTTTGCGTCATACGCGGCTCTAACAAAAGTTGAATCAGTGCAGTTGTACGTATCAAGTTACAGAGCATGACGCCTTGACGGGTCCAACGCAAAAAGTAGGTCTACTTTCTACTTTGTTAAGCGTCATCATCGGCGTGATAACAGGTTGTTTTTTTTTAAGAGAAGTCACACAATCAGGCAATTAATGCCTACCAGTTAATTAATTAATGTGTCACCTTCGTTTAGAAAGGGATAGTGTAGAGAAAACAGGTGGTGAAGTGGGAGAGAGATAGAAAGTTTAATTAACTTAACCTGCTATTGCGCGTTTTTTTGTAGAGCAGTGTTGCAAGCCCCTCTGGTGTCAAGTAGAGGCATTGAGTTGTTTAAGCAGGTGTAGCCATTTTATTAGTTTTTTTACTTCGCCGACGGTTCTGCTACAATACCAACGAAGGAGGGTGCTGTGAAGTGCATTGGGATATGCTAGTATTAATCGCTGCCGGTACTATGAAATTGATCAGTGCTATGCCTTCATCACTTTAATAGTCCAACAACAACCAACACAATAACACATGAGAAAAATGCATGATGTTGTTGGCTTGCCTGAAATTAGTCTTGAACGCAATACCTCAGGGTTTGTAGTCAAACGCGCTAACTACTCTACCAACAGCTGTTTTTTATAGCCATTGATATTTTATTTTGCTCTTGTAACACAATTCAAAAATATTTGCAATCGTAAAATAACAAAAAAACTTTTGCGCAAAAAGCGTGGCATGTAACTTAAAACGCTTAAAATCTTTGATTGCGTAAAATGTGTGAAAGCGTTGACGCGAAAAAGCGTGTTATGGACTTTCAGCTTTATATGTACAATATATGTACAATAACATATGTACATATTTAATAATATTGTTAAATATCGGCAGCTAATTAAAAATTAAAAAATATAATAGCACTAAATTCAGAATACTAAATGTAAATACTTACATACTACATGCAACGTTTTATATCAAATTATTTGGCCACCATAACCGCAGAATATAACGCAGCGAAGGGTTAACAAGTGCTTGAAGCTTGCTGTCAATTTCTGTAGATGTAAGCCATGTTTCGTATCCATATAATAGAACGGATAGAACGTTACTTTTAAATAGCCGAATTTTTGTCTTTGAACTGATTTGGGTAGAACGCCAGATTTTATATAGGCTGGCAAAAGCAGACTTCGCCTTTTTTATTCTGTGGGGTATGTAGGCTTGCCAGATCCAAATTGTAAAAAAGCTTGACAGTTACAAAATAACCTTGATTTGTGAGAAAAATTCTCGACACTAACTTAATTATATGCAAAACAAAACAAAAATTCTTTCATTAATCGACTTCCCTCAGAATTCCACAATTTGTGATCCGATTGGATTGAATTATTTTCAGATTACATTTTAGCTGATTCTATAATTTAATTTCGTTGCAAAAACTTGAAAATGTTTATATCATTGATTCGGTAAATGACATTCTTTTCTTATTTTACAAAACGCATTAAGAAGAATCGAAAATAAAAACGAAACCAATTTACATGTTGAGCCTGTGCTGCAATAGAGTGATAACGAAAAACGTAATTTTTGTGTTGATAATGTAGAATCAATCGTCATATCATTCTTCATGTTGTGCAAAAATTTCATACAAATATTTGTATACTCAACTCTTGAGAGGAGAATAACATTTTCTTTTACCATTAAGTTGTTAGTAAACGCAAAACAAGTTTTTTGAGTTACGAGTCTATTGCAGCAAAGGCTCGATATGAAGTTTTTCGGTTTCCTTTTCATCTTCTTTTTTTAATTATACCCTATTTGGCATTTAGAAATATATTTGGAATGAAACTCGTAATCTGTATACGAGTATAATTTATCATCTATAGACTCGAGGAATTTCCATTAATAGTTCAAAGGTGTTATATTTTTCATAAAGAAACTACAGTTTTTTAAGAGGAACAATAGATCAAATCACTCTTAAAAACTTATTAGCCTGTGGTTTGCAAGGAAAAAGCCCTTAGAGAAAGATTTTCATTATAACTTTTACTTTGTATCCATAAAAATTATCATGTATTTTATATTTGTATAATTCTAATACGATTTATGAATTATTTTCTAACGCTAAAATAGCTAATTTTTAGCTTGACAAATAACTTTTTAGCTTGAATCTTGACAAGCCTTAAAAAAGCTTGGCAATAAAGCCCGTCTGGCAAGCCTAAGGGTACGTCATACGTGCGCCACCGTCTGCTGAAATTTGGCTTCCCAATTAGGTGAATTCAATTACTGAGTCTATATTTTGATCGTGCATCGCCTTAGTTTTGTTGGCATTCATCTTAAGGCCATAACCACTTGCAGTTGTTTGTATATAATTTATTTTGGCTTGAATATCGGAGTGCCGTTTGGATATTAAAACGGTATCGTCGCTGTATACTTATAAGGTCGTTCAAGTGTTCCATTCTAAGTTGGTGCCACAGTATCCCACGTTGTGGGTTGCTGTCTATTGCGGTTATGAGGATTTCATTGATGACTATTAGAAAGATTAAAGGGGATAACATATTTTTTAAATATATTGGTTAAAAATAAACCAGGTTGCGGATCAAGTGGTGAATACTGCTGTTATTTTAATTAAAAAACTTTTCGTACGGTAATTTCTTCTCAAAAGCGGTTATTTTTCGAGGGCCGTACGGTAATGAAAAAATAAAAGTTGACATCACTGATCTCTTATCATATCTGCAAATCTGCTTTACATTTATATTTGTGTCCTCATATTCAGATTGGGCTAGTTCTTTTGAAGCTCGAGTTCTTGCTCGGTTCACTAAAGTTTTTTTTAATACGGCGCTATTCTATTGCATCCCACGTGGAGTTTGTCTTTTCCTTCTTTACGTTTGATGCCCAAGAGTTCACGTTCGGTGTTCAGAAAAGCTTCTTTTATTGCAGTCCACCTATCATCAACTGCGCTAGCTGCTTGTATATTTGAGATATTTGACTGGTGGTGATTATACCTCGTCCTGATGTTTTGACTCCCGAGCTTTTGCACATCTAAACGTTGTGTTATATGAGATCCGCAGTTATCTGTTCGTGTAACTTTTAGGCGTACTTCGGCCATCAGAATGTGGTAGTCAGAGGCGATATTTGCGCTGCGTTTATTACGCACATCAAGTAGGCTGCATGCATCTCCACATTTTGTTGATACAGATGTGGTCAATTTGATTTTCTGAGGAGACCCAAGTGACCATATGGGTTTGTTTATGAGAAAACTGAGTTCCACCTATAAATAGGCTATTAGAGCTATATAGTTCAGTGAATAGTTCCGCGTTTTCGTGGCTACCCATAATTACTGGTAAGTCCAAGTTAGAGTCGCCCGCCTACTTTGGCGTTCATATTTTCAAGTAGGATTTTTAGGATGTTGTTTAATCTGCTGTAAAACTCTTCTTTATCGGTTAGAGTTGATGTTTCAGTTGGAGCGTAGCATTGGGTTTATGGTGGTATTTCAAACCTTATTTCTGAACGTTACAGTTATTATCTTTGATCGATCGGATCCTATTTTATAAGTAATTGATATACATTCTGTCTTAGTAGAAAGCCGACGCCCTGGTGGCGAGTAGCACCCTAGGCTCTAAGCCTAGAGTAAATAAAGTCTTAGCCAGTTGAATGTTTATATTCACCGTAATGCCTAGTATTTCAATATTTAAGCGAGCTGCTTCTCCTGCTACTTGAGTCAGTAGATTCAGGAGCAGTAGGTTGTTGGCCCAAAGTCCTTAGCCTTTTGATGTGGCTAACATCTTGGATGTAGCTGAAAAGGCGCATCATTTCTCAATGAAGGATGAGTTTGTGGAGTGCTAAGGCACTTACTCGCCTCGTCATTTAAGCATACACTGATTGCACTCGCTGTAATAAAAAAGTAATAAAAAAAATAATCCAAATGATTTCTACGATTTTTTAAATAATCAAAAAATAATCAAAAATAATCGTAAAAAGTAGTCGGTTTTTTAAATAATTCCAAATAATCGCGATTATTCGTAAATTATTTGTAACCGTAATCAATTAGTAATCAAAAATTTCTTACTAATGGATTATATAATCATTACGATTATTTTTAAAGTGCAATCTACACAGAAAAAATAAGTTTCGTTTTTGATAACAAAAATCCCGGTATTCAATAATTTTTTTTTTCAAATTTCCTGTGATAAAGAATTCCCCTATATTGATAACAAAATTATTTCAAAATAAAAATATATATATAAATTAAAAAAAATGTTGACATGGCTGGAATACGAGCCCGGGCTTTCCGGACGTAAATCATACACTCTCTAGCTGAGCCATATCCCATTTATTTTTTTATGGGATACAACTTGTTTTAAGTACTTATGTATAAAAAGAAAAGAAATAACCGGCATGGAAAAGAAATACTTACAACGAAATATTTTATTATGTTAAAGATAAATGTTATTGAAATTCATATTTTTTTAATAACATGGTCTTATTGAATATAACTCTTGTCTATTTTTTTCTGTGTAATTGATTACTAATTGTAATCACAATTTAACAGCTATGATTTCAACACACATAATGGAGCATACTTTTTGCATTAAAAGAACCACTGCATTTTATTTTTCTTAAACGCACAATCACTTTTTTAGATTAGATTTTATAAAAATGTTACAAGTTTCAGATTTTTTTGAGTCCTAAGTAGTCAAGTTTGGCTCACTGCAACTCCTCTCGTACTTAAGCCAGAAGGTCACCGAGAAACGCGTTGTAAAGCTTAACTCGTCCCCTATAGGATTTCGACGTTTCAGATAGTAGTTTAGAAGTTCCAGAATTATTACCATTTATTTTGCAAAATTCCCCACTGTGCACCGTTATTTCAAAATTTAACTTAAAAGAACCTGAAATATTGAAAACATGTGCGAAGTTTTTCGCATGCATTTTCTGTTCCCTAAACGAAATAGATTTTTATTTTTTTTTCATTTGAATTTAATCTAGCGCTTTTTTACTCTTAAACAACTAAGACCGTCTACAAATAGTCATCAATAAAAAGAATTTTATGCGAAATCAGTACTTTTTTACGCTCGAACAACCAAAAGCTTTTTTATTCGACGTCAAACTATCTAGCAAATGGTATCAGTTTGAACGCGTTTCGATAATTATTGTGGTAGCAATACCCGTTACAATAAAATTTTTAGTAAAAAAATTTTTTGTAATTTTTGAAAAAATTAAAATAAAAATAAAACTACATTCTAACCGCTCAACAGCCTTGGTAATTTTTTTGGTAAATATTTAAAAGGTTTATTTTCGTAATTGGTTTCTAGTTTGATTTTTTAAACAAAAATGTTGTTCCAATTGAGTTTTTTGCGAACACCGTCTGTAACGGTCTTAGTGACTTAGTTGAACAAAATTTAGTGTAAAGTTTTTTACCGGAGTAAAATGTATTCATTATTACCTATACTTTTCTGGCCTACTAAAAGAGGAAAAATAGCTCTAAAAGAAGTCAGCAGCTGGACTAAAAATAGATACTGCGATAAACAGAAAAAAAACAAACTTTCTTCATTGAGTGATCAAGAAATTGCTGCTTTGATGGACTCAGTTGAGAATGATGATGGCTTTGAAGATTTTGATGACATCATAGAATATCCAGATTATCATTGTGATGAAATAAAACCGGAAGACACTTCTATGATAGTGATATAGAGTTATTAGCCTCTTATGGCTTAATGGAAGTGCACAAAAAATATCAAACTGTGTTCAACCAGAGTGAAGTGTTTCTTTGGAAAGGATTAGTGAAAAAATACGCTGAACAGAGTTTGACATATTTTGTGTTTTTCCATAAAACTGTGGTCATGTCAATCACATAAGCTAATCCAACGACCTTAGATGAATAATCTCTCGGTGCGTTCTCCAGTTCATTGCTTTTGTTAGTTGGTACTTTACAACTGGGAATCCGATTTGCTCTAACAGTAACAAGGCTATAAATGCCACGTGCTCTCATAAGAATCTAATAACTCCAAA
Organism: Panzeria rudis; assembly: GCA_956483635.1. NCBI lineage: Eukaryota > Metazoa > Arthropoda > Insecta > Diptera > Tachinidae > Panzeria > Panzeria rudis. Next base: position 45,847,179 of record OY101449.1, on the reverse strand, counting down.
CAATCCGTTATCATAGCATTATCTTCCGGTTTGAGTTTATCACAATGATAATCTGGATCTTCTATGATGTCATCAAAATCTTCAAAGCCATCATCATTCTCAGCTGAGTCCATCAAAGCAGCAATTTCTTCACTCCATGAAAAAAGCTAAAAGTTTTCTGCTTATCGCAGTCTCTGCATTTTACTCCACGTGTTGACAGTCAGTCAGCCAACTAAAGTTACCCGTTACAATCGGAAGCGAAAATCATACCATAATATTGATTGCCTGCAGATTATCTGTGAACACAATGTGGACATGGGCGGCGTAGACCTATTTGACTCTTGTATAAACTTAAAATCAGAACACAACATATGGCAACCAGGATATTTTACAGTTTTCTCGATATGGCCATAACAAATGCATTTGCATTAAATCGCAGACTTAACGTGGAAAACCCCAAAAATTCTGATCAGAATGAAATGGGAAGGCATGATGATGCAAGAATTTTGCAGGTGCATTGCAAAAGACCTTAGTGCTTCTGTTAAAATACGATTCGCATGTTGTCCTTCATCTGCCGAAGAGCCAACCTGTGGCTCTTTTATTGGGAAAAATTTTATTTATCTTGTGGCTATTATAAGGATCCACAAGATAAATCATTTTCCACAATGGGGTTAAAAAAAATGTGTAAACTGTGCAAAAAATTAGATACACACACGGTTTGTACTAAGTGCAACGTCCATTTATGTTTTGCAAAGACTAGAAACTGTTTTATGGAATACAATTTAGTTACATAACATATTTGGTTTGAACATAATATATATTTTGATATCAAAAGTTAAAAATAAAACTGATATTCTTCCAACTATAAGCATCATATTTTATTTATTTCTAAAAAAATCCCCTAAACCACTAATACCGTCTACAGGCGGTCTTCCTTGTTTTTGTCCTGGAGCTTTCCAGGAGCATTTTTTCAGCAATTGGAGCTCAAATTCGTAATTTTCAGCAGAAAAATATCCTAGAACAAAAATTATTACCGCAGCACAGTTCGTATTTCAAATTCAGGCATTTAAGGGATAAGGAGGTATGTGTCAATACTGCTTCAAAGCAGGAAGAAAAAATATGTAAATGATGTCCTACTACTTATTATAATTTAAAAGATATTTGAGTGCAAACATTTATTTTGCATATTTTTTATCGTTTGTAGAATATAATTGTTTTAGTGTATTAGGTTTTTTTACAAAAGCTAAAAAACATAAGAACTTTTAAAATTGGATGTGATTTTTAAAATTAGCAACACTTTTAAAGTTTTCCACATTCGTTGTGTTTAATTTTTGTTATGCCAAGTTTGTAATAAATCTGATCAATATCTTGGAAGTTATGTGCTACGAGTATTTACCATTTATTTTGTGAGTAGCTCCATCATGTAGTGCGAATGTTTTTCATGTACTATTTTTCATTGAAATTTTGATAAAAAACATTTTAACTTTGCCAATTCCTGACCGGTTTTTATAACTTTGGGCTTATTTTAATCGGTATAAGATACACTTCTGAACAAAATATACAACGTAGTAGAGTTTCAAACAAAGTTTTGCAAAAAGGACGCCAAACCTAAAAAAAATCGGAAGAAAAAAAAAATTTATTTCTTTTGATAATATATCCACGAAAGATTTGTTAAAATAAAATAATTTGAATACACACGGCTCCTTTCAAAAATTAAAAATTGGTGCAGAAATAGCGCAGTGACAATTTGTTTGTCCGTGAGGTCCAAAATATTATTTTTTAGCGATAACTTTCGGTTTTGAGAGTGTAATCGAATGATCTACTCAAGTCGGCTTATAACATATACCAGGACATTTCAGAAGTGTATTTCCACTATCACATAGTTTAATAGAACTAAGTGCTAGCGAATTAAGAAATAAATGAAAATCCAAACAAGGAAAAGGATTTAGATAAAATCGGAAACTATAAATACACTTGTTATATAAAATATCAGCACCTTACCATTCTGCCAAAACAGCTTCCTAGCACTTATGAGTAGGGGTGTAGCGAATACCAGCTTAGCGAATGCGAATAATAAATTTAAATTTTCGCAAATGCGAATGCGAATAATAACATTTAAGTCATATACTATACAAATGAAATTTTGAATATGGTACCACATATGAATTACTGAGACACAAAAACGATATAAAATAACTTAAAAGTATGGTGTATGAGAACATCGAACAACTCGAAAAATGGAATAAGCCCCGTGAATGTTGTCGGTTTTCAGCTACAAGAGCAAAGTTTGAATGAAATTGCTTATTGCTTAATTTTCTTTTTATTGTTAAACGCCAAGAAAAGTTATAATAGGTCTGTTCAATAACTGAAAGTTGTTACTGGAAAGTGTTCACGTACTCGAAAAACTAGCAACGAGAGAGTGAAAAATGAGCATAAAAAGTTGAGAGAAAAAGAATTTGTTGCAAGTTTTTGCTAGTAAAATTTTTACTAGCAGGAATTAGATCTTAGATCTTTTGTTTACAAAATAAATGTTTGAAAAATTTATGAAAAAGTTAACATTTTCTAATTTTAATGAATTATTAAGAAATTAATACTTTTTAAGAAGTAAAAAATATTAAATACGGTAAGATTGGATATTCTTCATTAATTGGACTACAGCAGTGGCCGTTAAAAGAGTTTAAAACGCTTGAATTGGGTGGCAGAAAATTTTCCACCTTAAGGCTTAATCAATCATAAAGGTTACACTCGAAATATTATGTGAGTCAAATATAAGAAAAAAATCTGGCTAGTTCCTGCAAAGAACAAATTCAACTAAACTAATACAAAAAAATCCACAATTACATTGAAATTAACTTTATTTCTACTGTTTACAGATATTTTAACTAAAAAATCCTTATGTATAAGCAGTTGTATTTTTATTTCTTTATTTACGGACAGTTAAAAGTTAACACTTTTTTATCCTTAGTTGTGTTCATGTACCTTAAAATGATAAAATTTTCATATATGATGTAAAGTTTTTGGGTGTACAAACTGTTTATTGTGTTACTTGCAAATTTTTGCTAGTAAAGCGTTCATTTACTTTGTCATATCTGGGAGAGTAATTTTACAAATATCTGCTTTACTCTCTCGTTGCTAGTTTCTGGTAGGAAAGTAAATGAACAGACCTAATAATATGATACCCGCATCGACAAATTGAACCAAACGACTCTCGCTGTCAAGCTTGATTGTTGCGCCAAGAAAAAATTTTTATATAGCACAAAGTTTTCGAGCAAAGCACAACGTTCGTCGCACCCCCTACTTATGAGTACCACAAAAGCTGGATTAAGAACGTTACAAGGATATTTCATGAACAAAAAAGGCCAACTATTAAAAATTTTTCAGCGACTGTAGAAAACACAGCCCTCCTTAAAATGTCTTATGGAATTTTTCCGCGAACCTTTCTAAGAATTTCGTTCAAACTTTTTTTTATATATTCGCCCAACTCCATTATCTTGAATAGAAAAATGTACATTAATTATATACTTATGTGTGTCTTTACCGATAAAGGTTTTTGCTATTTCTTACAGAAAGTATAAAAGCGTGGATAGCAGTGTTTGATACCCCTCAAGTATAAGCACCGGGGCTCGGACTTTCATGCAGCTAAAAATTGATTTTCAGCGCTTAACGAATGCATCTAAAAATTAAAGATATGCGCGAAAATATCCATTTACCTCCGAACAAAGTACCAAAACTAAAATGGTGTGAAAATATTCATTTTATTTTTATTATTATTATAGAAAAAAACATAAAACAACTACAATTGGGTATATTATTTAATCAAACGGAATTTTTGTTGACTTGTCACTCGGCAACTGAAAATTATTAGTTGCCAGAAATGCACTAAATAGCAACTGAAGTTGACAGCTCTCAGTTGCCAATTGGTATCAGTAGTATCATTTTCAGCAACTGACAACCCAAGTGAGTCTCAGTTGCCATGCATAATCGGCCTATTAATAATTTTTTCAAAACATGAGAAATATGCATTTAAAAAATTTTTATAACTCCAAAAATATGCGTTTATTACAAAATATGTCAAAATATGCACTTACCACCAAAATATGAAAAAATATGCAACTACAAATCGATGCCAAACTACTTAAAATTTTATGATTCGCATAGATAATTAGTCAATTAGTCTTCATCTATCACCACAAAAAACATGCATTTGAATAAAAGTCCGAGCCCTGGTAATAATCTTACATATTACGTCAGATTTATTAATATGATTATATACGAAAAAATTCTTGAAAAAAAACTGACTCCAGCACCGAAAGACATGCAGACAAAACCACATGTCCGAAATAAAAATGTTTAAAAATGCGACCAATCTGCAATTACATATGATCTTTCACATATGTACAATAGGTATATAACCAATTTTTGGCATAGTACCAAGAGGTCAACCATGTCCTAGTAACCACGAAAATCATAATCTTTTGTAATTTTTCTGAAAAAAGTTCACGCACCAATAATTTAAAATTATTTCGAGGCCTTCTTAATGCAATATTGAATATTCATAATTTTATACGGTGTTTCTTATTCATTTTAAAATTTTTTTTTGGTTTGCGGAAAAATCTCTTACCATCTCTAAATATTAATGAAATTTCATACTTGAGCTATTTTTTGTTTTAAGTAAACATATTACTAATTTTTCTTAACCAAAAAGAAAATTAAAAATTATGAATTTTTAGTCGAACTGTATGGTTTTTATCCAAATTTATTTAATAAGTTTGGCTTAAGTTCAATTTTAATTTAATCTTTCGATCAAATTATTTTTTATTTAAGAAAGAAATTCTAAAGCATGTGAATATTCAAGGAAAATTTTGATGTACGGCGGATTGAACTGACAGCTGTTTCGTGACTACCAAGTCTACTCGTCAGAGTCCTTTACCTACACTACCACTGACAGTGGCAACAACACTGAAGCGAAAATCCTACTAATTTTAGTCAGCACAATTAACAGACTGTCGCCATCTTGTGGCGAGTCGCACCTATTAATTAACTTTTTCTAAATGTTCGGAACTTCACTAACTGCCTTTTCTTAGAATGTTCAACTATTCTAACACCCCGTCTTCACGAGACATTTCATATTTCTTAACACATGAAATAACGTCGGCAGAATGACGTCACAAAAAATTCATGTGTTCAAACTTGTGTTAAGGGTGGAGTAAACGTACTGATGTTTGGACACAAATTTTATATATTCATATATTAAATTTGCACGGCATTTTGTAATTTTTTTTTATAGATTTCACTTTATTATTTTTCTGTTTGTAAAAATTTTATGAATATGAACATAAATAATGTGCAAAAAATAAAAAACATTTATTTATTAACTTTGTTTATTCTTTTTTCAATAAGATCAAACAAACAGTAAAATAAACACACATACATATTAAATTTGACAGCTTGTGTTCTAACATATTTCCTCGGGCTTGTGTTTTAATATTGATTTCCAAACATGTGTTAGGACACAAACACATTCTGTCCACACGTTAATTTCTTGTGTTAGGACAGAATTTTGATAATTGCTAACACACAAATTTCCAAACTTATGTCTCGTGAAGACGGGGTGTAAGCTTTTTCATTTCAGTCTTACCAGCGTGGAATATCATCGATATTCTCAATGATGGGATTTTTCGAATGTTTATTTTGGCCAAGTTTTTTGGAACAGCACACATTCATGTTTTAGCTAAGTGCCTTTAGAGTTTTAATAATTGAGTTATGAATTTTTAGTCGAACTGTATGGTTTTTATCCAAAGTTATTTAATTAGTTTGGCTTAAGCTCATTTTTAATTTAATCTTTCGATCAAACTATTTTTTATTTAAGAAAGAAATTCTAAAGCATGTGAATATTGAACATTCAAAAAAAAAATTTGGATGTATAATAATTTGATCGAAAGATTAAATTAAAAATGAACTTAAGCCAAACTAATTAAATAACTTTGGATAAAATTAAAAATTTTCAAAACTTCATCGCGGTTGGTGTGTGAACTTTTTGACCTTAGCGAAAAAATAAATATAGGGAACGTATATATAGTTTTTTTATGCTCTATCGGACTGTGCAATGCCAATTTTAATATTTTAAAAAATTCTTAAAAAGTTATATCCCTAATGTACAATAACAATTTTCTAAATCAGTCTGTAAATGGCGGAATTATGAGTGAACAAATATAAAAAATCCAAAAGAATTGATAAACACATTTATTCTTTGACTTCGAAAAACTCCGATATCTCAGGAAAAGTAAGTTTGAGAAAGAATTGGCTGTCTCCTTAAACGCATGTTGCTATGCAGTTCAACAATGTCACGTATTCCCAAACGTAACTGTGCAAACTTTGACAAAGTATGACATTCCTAAAGTTATCTATTTCGCAGCTGAAATGCAAATAAAAGCAAGTATGCGCTTTCATTGTGCGATTTTTGTCGCTGCAATTTTTCTTGTTTCTTCTTTATTGCGTTTGCGTTTACATTGTTCAACTTTTGTAGCTGCGATTCTTAATATTTATACATTTATGTGTGTATGTGTGCAGACAGTTTATACAGTTTTATATTACGAATGACAGAACGAAACGAATATCAAGAGTACATGCACACGTGTACCCCTTTCAATTCTCCTCAACCCTCTAGACTACATAGTAAGAATAGCAGCGACAAAAATCGCACAGTGTAAATGCAATCCCACTAGCACTCAATTTAAATTGGCATGCTTTTCTTGATAACTTGATAATATAAACTTCAAGAGTTAAACTCTTCTTAAATTCGAAAATAATTAAAATTTCGAACGGACTTTTAAAAAATACTGTTTTTATTTAATTTAGAAAAAATTGCTTTTAAACTTTTTTAAATTTTTATTCACTTATCTATGGATTATCATAACATTCAAAAATTTCCATTTTAGTTGTACTTAGATTTGAATACATACAGGGTGTTTAAATAAATAGATAATAAAGTAAAAGTGGGCATGAAAGAAACGCCTATTCGCTTTTGCACAGTGTATCAAATATTGATAACCTTATTGAAACGAACATATCAAAAATAATATTGATGATGTGAGTCCGACTATATACTAAATGCGCTAAACATATGAGTACGCATGCACCATACATTCGTCGAATATACATATAGTTGATTAATCATGTATTATATTAAAAATGTTTTTTTATAACGTCAATTGTGTTCATTTATTTAAGTACATATCGACGGTGTTGCGTAAAAAGGGCCAATCTGCTGTTTATAATCATGTTTGTAAGATCTGGATAGATCTTACGGTAAGAATAAGAAATTTATGGCTACACACAAAAAAGGAATGTAAAATCAACATGATGCAATTGTGATTTGAAATCATATTAAATCTATAAGAAATAATTTGCCGTTTAAGTGTGTTAAGGTACGGTCACACTTGGCAAATATTTGCCGAAAAAATCGTGACAAGCTAATATTTAAGTTCCTTTAATTCCAATATTTTTTTTTAATATTGGTTCGCATTTATTAAAAATAATATAAAACAAACTTTTTGCAGCATAAAATTTATTTTATTTTGTGATATAAAAATCAAGTTAAATCACACTTAATTTTACATAGTGTCCACACCTGATGAATTTTCATCATAACACCTAATATAACGCCGGAAGAGAAATTGTAAATTTTTCATTCACATCAATACATAGGGGTAGACGTTGATGAATTTATATCATGATGAATCATATTTTCTTCTTCGTCGTAGAGCTAAGATCGAATATTTAGACTACAGTTGTGCTTTTCAGCTCTTTTAAGTGAGCGATCTTTTCAGCTCAGCTCACTTTACTGAACTAGGACGCTTTTTTAGTTCAATAGTTCAGTTGCTCAGTATACGTAAGTATGTGCACTCGGCAATCATATCCATCACAGGTAAAGTTGACAGCGCAGTTCATATCTTTTTGTTTGTGCTAATATCATGGTTGTGCTTCTGACTTTGTGCAGTGATTCTACAAAAATAAAGTACTTGTGGTTTTTGTAGATTTCGTACTGGTGTACTAGCGATCTTACTAGTATGAATGCGCCTTGATCAAAAAATGTGGTCTGATTATTGTGAGAGTGAGCGAAAAAAGATATATGAACTAAAAAGAAAGGTGAACGAAAAAGAAACATGAGCGTAAAAGAAATATGACCTAGGGAGCTGAAAAGATCTCAATGAGATGAGCTGCTCACTTCGTTCACTTGTGTGAGTAGTTCAATTAAACTAGTTAGTTCATGAACTACCCAACTCTAATTTAGACCTTTTATGGGCTACAATAACCACCACAAAAAAAAATTTTTTTATAAGATTTATTTAATAAATATCATAAAATGTATAGTTTTTGATTAAAAAATATTTATTTCTTATAATTTTCATTAAATCTAATAAAGAAAATAAAGGATAAAGTAAAAACAATAAATGAAATGACGTTTCATATTATAATATATTCATCTGAGCTTGAGCTCTGATGATTATATCATAACGTTGATATAACATTAATAAATACAGTCTATACGTGATGAATGTCCATCATAATTACAATTTCACATTCATCATGATATAAATTCACCAGGTGTTGACACTATGTTAGCAAAAGTAGTGGTTATATTTTTTTGGGCAAATATTTGCCAAGTGTTTATTTGGTTTGTTAGTGTTAGTGTTTATTTGGTTTGTTAATTGCTCCAGTTCAGTGTTGTGCTTAGTTGTGGGACTTGTTGTTGTATATTCTTACATGTGTCGGCTATGTAAACGGTAAAAACGAATTACCAGCGAAAAATTACTGCTGCTGGCTTAAAATTACCATTGTTTCATATTTATTTTAAATGAAAAATTATTAATCTAAGATCAAATCTCTCTGACTTAAAATTGTTCACTATTAGAACAACTTTGTTATAAACGTTACATTTCATTTTAAATGAACATGACTATAACTTTTTTTTCAGTTATATGTATTTATTTATTGTATCTTCAATAAAATTGAACTAACTCTAAAATTTTAATTTTTAAGTCCAGACAAAAATATTTGTTTCAGCGGTTTGTTGTTTGGTTGTTTACGTCTCTCGTGTTCGGTGAGCAAGAGTGTCCCTCCTTCTCAGCCGAGTGTGGCCTCAAAAGTTAATGATGTTTCGGGCTAGGGGATTTGGGTGCAACTCAAGTTTTTTTATGTATCTTGTCACGTGTTTAGAAAACACTGTCTTAACCGGCGGCACATCTACATAGGTCTTTATGAATTGGCTTGTTTCTGACATACCATGGGCCTGCTGTAATCATACGGACTATTTTATTTTGTTGCCTTTGAATTTTTGCTACATTTGATGCCGAGGCAGTGCCCCATAACCGGATTCCGTAGGACCATATTGGTTTTAAAATATAAAGACATCATCTTTTTTAGCTATACCTAAAGAATTCCATTCAATATTATTTTCATACAAAATGCATAATTCTTTTCTTTTTTTTATTTCTTAGAAGATAATTCTAGTTTAATTACAGATTTTTTTCACTAGACATTTCCACAATAAATAAAAAGTATTTATTATATGATAGGAATTTTTGGTATCTTTATCCATTAGTATTATGAATACTTTAGTATCCATTAATACATCATGTGCTGTTTCTCTCAAAAGAAAGAAAAAGCAACTCATTTCGCTAAGTCTTACAACCCTCAACCATATGTAGTTCAAGCAGCACCTTAATTAAAAATTAAAGCACCTTACAGCATGGACTGCGATATGCGTTCAAAATGTCGATGTTCATGTGTCCTGCAGTTCACACGATGACGAACAGTTTGCTGCGTTCTTCATCGACCCATGAGCCAAGTGATCCACCGCTTAGAGTGATATTAGTTTTGTTTTTGATAACTGTTCATAAATTCATTTATTGAAAGAAATCAAAAATACACCAAAAAAAAATAAATAATATTGGCATATATCAATTCCTTCAATAGTTAATTTTATTTTGAAACATAAATTTTTTGTTGCGAATGTCTTAGTTCTCTAATAAGAGAACAATTATTAACTTATATAAAACGTAAATTGTTTCATACAAGTACAACTATAAACTTATGTTTGTTATTATAATTTGCTTTTTATGTTTCTTGCCTTCATATAAATGAATGGCAGATATATACAATTCAATTCACAATATCATTTCTTTTTGTTTGTTTTATTATTATATATTTGTTTATATATACTACTGTATAATATAATAATATAATATTATTAATTTTCTTTACGGTAAAGGAACACATTAATGATCCTTCCGCAGGTTCACCTACGGAAACCTTGTTACGACTTTTACTTCCTCTAAATAATCAAGTTCGGTCAACTTTTGCGAAACATCCGTAAAACATAAAAAGCGTTACAGTGATCACGTCCGAAGATCTCACTAAATAATTCAATCGGTAGTAGCGACGGGCGGTGTGTACAAAGGGCAGGGACTTAATCAATGCGAGTTAATGACTCGCACTTACTAGGAATTCCAAGTTCATGTGAACAGTTTCAGTTCACAATCCCAAGCATGAAAGTGGTTAAGCGGTTTACCCGGACCTCTCGGTCTAGGAAATACACGTTGATACTTTCATTGTAGCGCACGTGCAGCCCAGGACATCTAAGGGCATCACAGACCTGTTATTGCTCAATCTCATTATTGCTAGACGCAATTTGTCCATTTAAGAAGCTAGTGTCCTTACAATGGGACAAACCAACAGGTACGGCTCCACCTTCATAAACACATTCAAACACTCACACATTTTACTGCGCTCATGAATGAAGGCTACAAAAGCTTCAAACACCATAATCCTGAAAGCATCTATTTAATATATTTGAGTCTCGTTCGTTATCGGAATTAACCAGACAAATCACTCCACGAACTAAGAACGGTCATGCACCACCACCCATAGATTCGAGAAAGTGCTATCAATCTGTCTTACACGCTTATGTTCGGACCTGGTAAGTTTTCCCGTGTTGAGTCAAATTAAGCCGCAGGCTCCACTCCTGGTGGTGCCCTTCCGTCAATTCCTTTAAGTTTCAGCTTTGCAACCATACTTCCCCCGGAGCCCAAAAGCTTTGGTTTGCCGGGAAGCGACTGAGAGAGCCATGATAGTAGCTACACCCAATTGCTAGCTTTCATCGTTTATGGTTAGAACTAGGGCGGTATCTGATCGCCTTCGAACCTCTAACTTTCGTTCTTGATTAATGAAAACATCTTTGGCAAATGCTTTCGCTTAAGTTAGTCTTACGACGGTCCAAGCATTTCACCTCTCGCGTCGTAATACTAATGCCCCCAAACTAGGGTTGCCACACACCAAAAGTAAAATTACTGGACACCCACCAAAAATTGCCTGTATTTTAAAAAAATTCCTGGACGAATAAAAAACTAGTAATATTAATATTTTTATTTTATTAAAGAACATTTAATGATAAACAAAACAAAAGTTACATTTAATTCAGTCTTTATACGTATGTATGTATATACATATTTCATATTTTAAGAAATCTATGTATTAAATACTCAGATTATTATATTATAAAAGTTAAGATAACAAAACAAAATCTTTAAAATTCAGTCTTTAGGATAATTGAAAAAAAAATATTTGGTATTACTTTTTCCACAGGTATTTTGAGCTTTTTGATACAGAACTTAAAAGTCCTTTACCTTTAATTGTCATCAAATAGTTTAAAAAATCTTTACAATTTTCATCAAAATTTAATCTAATTAACAGTTCACCTTTTATAAGATCGAACGACATTCTATTCCTTTCCTTAGAATATAAATTATTAAGAATACTAAACGTTCTTTCACAAAATGCGTTACTAATAGGTATAGACAAAACAAATGAGATCAGCCTATACATATTAATTATATTGTTTTTATCACATTTTTTAAAAAAAATAAGACCATATTTGGTCGGATGGAATATCTTTTGGCAATTGGTCATACACTTCACGAATGCAGGAGTAATCTGTATATAGAATATCGCTGTCAATGAGATTTGATATTTGTAATATTTCTGGAAGCTCCGACAAATTGTCCCACGATAAAAGGGATTGCTTCAAATTTAAAAAAGAAAGTCTTTTATAAAGTGATTCCTCACCGAAGTCATAACGTTGGTCCAAATACGTAACAGCCATTTGTAGGAACTGATCAGCTTCTTGTTTGAAAATTTGAATTTCATCATGAGTGATGGCTTTAAAAAGAACACTGACCTTGCTGCCATAAAAGCAATCTTTTAAACGCGTTTGAAGACTATTCATAAGTTTACTCATAATGGAATGTATTTCTAAGATATTACATGAATCACTTTCAAGAGATAATATGGCGGAGTTAAACTCTTGCATAATATTATGTATAAAATATAAATAGACCTCCGACAAACCCTCTGAAAAACATTCTTCATCCTCATTGATAAGTTCATTATCTGTAACTCCATGTGACACAAATTTCCAGATAGCTTTCCGACAGTTTTTTTCTCCTTTTTGCAAAAAGTACCTTTTCACAGCAGGCCAGGAATGCAACAATCGGTCTAAAGCCGGCAAGAGCGAAAGCCATCTCGTGGGAACATGTCGAAGTAAATTTTTGTAGTCAATGCAAGCAAACTCGAAGCATTTTTTTAATTTTTCATTCGACCATGCTGAAGAACTGAACTCATTGAATGTTTTGATAACGATATCTTCTATATCAACGGACAAAGCATTTAAAGCATATTTAATACAATTATTTATTATATGGCAATTGCAATTTGCTTTTATGATTTTTTGATTTACTTCTTTCAGTTTTTGGTACACAGAATTATGAGCGCCGTAATTCACTGATGCATTATCTGCACTGTAAGCTGCTAGTTGATCAATGTGTAGTCCATTTTCGTTAGTTATTTTAATTATATTTTTAAATATATCTCTGGAAGCTTCATTCGGATCTTCATAAAAATCTAAAATTTTCTTGCATATTCCGGTTTCGGCGTCAAAATACTGGACGGCATATGGATAGGTTTTGATGTTTCCTATATTTGAAGCATCACTGCCTGCGGAGAAGAAAAAACTTTCTTTCAAGGCGTTAGCAACTTTTTCTTGGGAGTATGGGGCCAAAACGTTTCGCGTTATGGCAGCCGCTTTGGTACGTCCACAAGACATCTTTTTAGCAATTGCGCTATCGCAGTATATACCAGCACTTAGTTTTATTTGGCAGTCCAAACTACTGTAGCTAAGCCCATGCACAACATTGTGGAAAACACTTACGAGTTCAGCTCGGGAAATACTTTCATCTTCTTTAGACTCTATTGGCACAACGAAGTTAGCAATACTTTTTGATAACTTTTGAGATGAATCGACTTTCATATGCCGTTTTGTTTGCATATGTCGATTCAAAGCTCGACTTCCTTCATATTTGATAGTAATATCAATTTGACAAAATTTGCAAAACGCTGTAAATTCATCTTTTCTTTGAATCCATTTAGAGTATTCTGCTAAATGACACCATCTGTCGCTAAAGCAAACTAATCTTCTTTTTGAAGTTCCAGCCTCACAGGTAGTTTCCATCCTTAGGTTCACAATAAGCAAATATGATTGTCGTTCTTAAATACAATAAAAACTTACAATTTATTTGCAAATATATTCACACACCTTCAACAACTGTACGCAGTGTTTATTTTGGGTTAAGTAGAGCAAATCAACACTGAGTGAAGAGTTTGAAGTCGATGGATAATAATCGGCGCCGGCTGCTTAATACATTCGTAGCCGGCTCAACTATCGCATTTACATAGCATTGTTATAAATAGCATTGTTCTAAATATTTCCTGGACATAAGTAATTTTTCCTGGACTCTGGACAAGATAAAAAAAAACTGGACAATCCAGGCGAGTCCAGGTCATGTGGCAACCCTACCCCAAACTGCTTCTATTAATCATTACCTCTTGATCTAAAAACCAATGAAAGTAGAACAGAGGTCTTATTTCATTATTCCATGCACAAAAAATTCAGGCATTTGGAGCCTGCTTTAAGCACTCTAATTTGTTCAAAGTAATTGTACCGGCCCACAACAACACTCGGTGAAGAGCACTGAAGCAGGTTTAAATAGGAGGAACATGTGGAAAATACAAGTATTTAACACACATAAGAACTCCACCGGTAATACGCTTACATACACAAGGTACAGTATAAACTACAATTATAGTTGTACTACCCGTATGAAGCACAAGTTCAACTACGAACGTTTTAACCGCAACAACTTTAATATACGCTATTGGAGCTGGAGTTACCGCTGCTGCTGGCATCAGACTTACCCTCCAATAGGTCCTTGTTAAGGAATTTAAAGTGTACTCATTCCAATTACAGGGCCTCTAATATGAGTCCTGTATTGTTATTTTTCGTCACTACCTCCCCGAGCTGGGAGTGGGTAATTTACGCGCCTGCTGCCTTCCTTAGATGTGGTAGCCGTTTCTCAGGCTCCCTCTCCGGAATCGAACCCTGATTCCCCGTTACCCGTTGCAACCATGGTAGTCCTAGATACTACCATCAAAAGTTGATAGGGCAGACATTTGAAAGATCTGTCGCCGGTACAATACCATGCCATCTGCAAGTTATCTAGAGTTCAACCATAATAACGATCTTTCGATCGCTTGGTTTTAGCCTAATAAAAGCACACGTCCCAAAGGTCCGTGTTTATAATGCATGTATTAGCTCTAGAATTACCACAGTTATCCAAGTAACTGTTAACGATCTAAGGAACCATAACTGATATAATGAGCCTTTTGTGGTTTCACTTTTAATTCGTGTGTACTTAGACATGCATGGCTTAATCCTTGAGACAAGCATATAACTACTGGCAGGATCAACCAGAATAATGTTATATATTTTTATTATTATTATTTTTGCTTTCAAGAATTGAGCGAAAATCGGCTATTGCCTCATAATCGTCATTTTTGTTTATTCAATAATATTTTTTACATTCAAAACCATATGAACATTATAAAAATATTTTGTTTCATTTATTAACATTCATCACATAATTTTACATAATTATGCTTTTATATTTTAATATGTAATTAACAATTACACATTCTCATATATATTAGTTTTCATATATTTTCAAAAAATACTACATTAGTTTTTTTAGTTTTAATATCATTCATTATATTTTCATTCGCTTCTTTAATATATGGATATTCCACACATTATATCAATGTGGATATTCCGGTTAACCTTTAATCTTTAAAATTAAATAACTTATGAAAACATGAATATACTTTGAATATGATGAACTTGGTACACAAACGATACCAAAATTCATACTGTTGTTTTATATTATTATATAGTAGTAAAACACTAACCCACAACTACTATTTATGCTTGAAGCATATTACCATGGTCAGCATCAACTACTATACTCTTATAGATGTTTTTAATACACTTAGCCGTCATTTTGACCATTTTACATACATTTTTACCCGACTGCCCGACGCAAAGAAGGGTATTGTGTTTATCAGCCTATGTATGTATGTGGGTTCCTTTGCGGCACTATATAAACCGAACGCGTACACCGATTTTGACGATTCTTACGTCAATCGATTCGTGTTAATCCGGGTAGTGTAACTAAAGATATGACAGTAGTCAAAATTCAATATGGCGACCAACAGACGCCATTTTTTTTATACGAAAAAAATTAAAAGTCGGCGAACACTATCAAAATGGGTATCATTCGACAGGTATTTGAAAATCATCTTTAGGTTTCTCTTATAATTTTAAATTTCGAATGACCATTTAGGATCTGTGACGGTTTAAAGTTGTTTTCTTTTATTTTTTTACGCAGTCGGGTTTTTTTGATTTTTTAAATTTAATAATTGAGTTAGGAATTTTTAGTCGAACTGTATGGTTTTTATACAAAGTTATTTAATTAGTTTGGCTTAAGTTCATTTTTAATTTAATCTGTCGATCAAATCATTTTTATTTAAGAAAGAAATTCTAAAGCATGTAAATATTGAACATTCAAAGAAAATTTTGTCTGTACGGAAGGTTGAACTGTCAGCTGTTTCGTGACCACCAAGTCTACTCATCAGAGTTTTTATTTCAATAATTCGTCACTTTTTGTTTATTTATTCAATAATATTTTTGCAAAAAGCACTGAAAAACATTACATTTTTATATGGATTGCAGAAGTTTTTAAACAATAAATAAAAAATGAATTTAAAATTTAATAAACCATATAATGTTGGTATTATTTATTATAATTATTATTATTTTTGTTTACAATACTTAAGCTATTGCCTCATAATCTTTTTGCAAAAACCATTGAAAAACAATACATTTTTATATGGGTTGTTAAAGATAACTTTTAAAATTGTCTATTTGTATAAAATACAGAAAAGCAATAAAAAGATTTTATGTTTTTTTTTAAAAAACGCGTAGAAACGATTTAATAAACAGTTCAGAAATGATCAGAAAAACTACCGACTAACTATACTACTTTGCCGATTTGTTTAGTTTTGGCGATTTTTTTGGTTAGCATTTAGGATCTGTGTCATTTGAACATTACAAAGATGTGAACATTATGCCTGCTTTGCACTATCTCACAAGCCGTTCGATTTCTGTAGAAATTGCAAAGCTGATCTAATGAGTTTATGGAAAGTTTTAAAAAAGCAATAACAATACATTATATCAATGTTGCATTTTGTGCAGAAGTCGAACAGCTTGTATAAAAGTCTAAAAACAAACTGCAAATTGTGTTTTTTTAAACCTCAGAAAATATCGTTACGTAATATATATGTAAATCGGCCATTAATTCAGGGAGTTTTACTAAAGATATGACATTAGTCAAAATTCAATATGGCGGCCATTTTGTTTATACGAAAAAAATAAAAAGTCGGCGAACTATATCAAAAGGGGTATCAATCGACAGGTATTTCAAAATCATCTTTATGTTTTTCTTGTGATTTTTAATTTCGAATTAGCATTTAGGATCTGTGTCATGTGAACATTATAAAGATGTCAACATTATGTCTGCCTTACACTATCTCACAAGCCGTTCGATTTCTGTAGAAATTGCAACTCAGATCTAATGAGCTTATGGAAAGTTTTAAAAAAGCAATAACTACAAATTATATCAGTGTTGCATTTTGTGCAGAAGTCGAACAGCTTGTATAATAGTCTAAAAACAGCTTTATTTACATTCATCACATAATTTTACATTATGCTTTTTACATTATGCATTATATAAAATGCAATAGCAAGCCTCACCAGCGAAGCGCTGAGGTGGGTACTTAGATTTTTAGTTTTAGTTTCATTCATTCATTATATTTTCATTCGGCTCTTTAATTTTTCTATATTCCACACATTATATCAATGTGGATTTTCCGGTTTATGTTTTATCTTTAAAATTAAATAACTTATTATATATAGCTAATATAAGCTATAATATAAACGATGAATTTTTTGCTTTCAAATATATGAAATGCAATATTTTAATTGTTTATCACAATAAATTTATCGAATCGTCAAGCTAAGGATGAGCTTCAGTGGATCGCAGTATGGCAGCTGCTCTTCCACTTACAACACCTTGCCCGCTACAAAAGTGGTTTACAATTGATTCTAGGCATTGTCATTGTATTAAATAATGATTTTATAAGTAACTAGCGCGGCGTACAAGTGATAATATCCTCCTGCACTTGCTATGTTACGAATATCATTGGCATCACAATCCATTGTCGTTTACTAAAAGCAAACTTTAAATGGTTTAAAAGCCATACAATGCAATTGCCCCATTTTTATCATTGCAGTTCAGCTTGGATACGACCTTAGAGGCGTTCAGGTATAATCCAACGGACGTAGCGTCATACCACTGTTCGGTCGAACAAGTATTGTGCCATAGGTCCGTACCTGCGGTTCCTCTCGTACAACGCAGGAATGCTGTCGCAACAACATATTGTCATTAGTAGGGTAAAACTAACCTGTCTCACGACGGTCTAAACTCAGCTCACGTTCCCTTGCATGGGTGAACAATCCAACGCTTGGTGAATTTTGCTTCACAATGATAGGAAGAGCCGACATCAAAGGATCAAAAAGCGACGTTGCTATGAACGCTTGGCCGCCACAAGCCAGTTATCCCTGTGGTAACTTTTCTGACACCTCTTGTTAAAAACTCCTTAAACCAAAAGGATCGATAGGCCGAGCTTTTGCTGTCCCTGTGTGTACTGAACACCGAGATCAAGTCAGCATTTGCCCTTTTGCTCTATGTGTGGTTTCTTCCCGCACTGAGCTGGCCTTGGGACACCTCCGTTATTATTTGAGAGATGTACCGCCCCAGTCAAACTCCCTACCTGGCAATGTCCTTGAATTGGATCATAGCTGAGTATTGGGAGTTATACCAAATTTCAAATATTAACAATAACACCGAAATGTCATTATCTCATCAAAATTTGTTTACAATTATATAACAAACTCTTACTACTTTGATCAAGAAGCTTGCATCATAACCCAATACCATAAGATATATAAATATATCCGTATAATGGCTAAGAAATGATACACGTTCCACTTAATCAAGTAAGTAAGGAAACAATAAGAGTAGTGGTATTTCATTGTTGATAAATGCCCCGAAAGACCAGTATCTCCCACTTATTCTACACCTCTTATGTCTCCTTACACTGCCAGATTAGAGTCAAGCTCAACAGGGTCTTCTTTCCCCGCTAATTATTCCAAGCCCGTTCCCTTGGCTGTGGTTTCGCTAGATAGTAGATAGGGACAAATGTGTGTTTCGATTAACGTCAGTACCTGCCATTACGGCTTTATCCGACGGTGTTCTCAAAACACAGAGTGAAGTTGAGTGTTCACCACCACCCCCGAGTTACCCCGAAGGCACACCATGTGTAGCTTGCAAGGGTCACACAGGTAGCAACTTCTCATGCATGGGAGACCCAACCATGCATAAACACCTTGTTAGAGTGTTTGAGCTATCTAAACTCTGCTACATCATTACTGATGTAGCACCTGTTGACTTAGCAACAGCACAAAGAGGCTTTCAATTGGTGGACCGAAATCCACCCAGTCACTAGCACTGGGCGAGCATCAGTCTTTTAACCAACACCTCTTCCAGCTTTTGGTGGCAACCACAACCACCACGTGGACTCCCGAAGGAGACCTCTCCAACAACCAGACACAGAATCATCCTTCCTGAGAGGGTGAGACAAAGTCCTTCCAGCGACATCATCCCAGATGATATCGCTCATACGGCGAGTATCAACTCCTTACCCTTGGAAGGCAGGTCATCTGTGGGGCAACTGGTTCCCGTGGTATCAGTTTATGCTACTGGTAAAGCCTCAAAAGAAAACCCCTAGAGGTTAACTTTCTATTGACTTTGGTCTTAGGGTAGACCATAGGTGTCCGTTCACCTCCTTACTGACTCGCGTAGGCAAGCCTACTTCCTTATATAAATATGTGCACGCCCGTTACTCGGCTGCATGAGATTGGGTAGTAACACATAAGTTTTATGGGTAATTGGCCTAAGGTTATGTCAGCAAAAACCAAATTACCCTATTCCCGGGAAGCAGATCACCAAGGTGTGAGTAATCACCAAGATGCATGAACCGTACCCCCCGGGGGGAGTAGATAGGGACAGAAGGAATCTCGTTAATCCATTCAGGGGGAGGGGGGTAGATAGTTTCCTGTATTCATCCAATGCCTCTTCTGATCATGCTCGTTGTGTTATTAAATATCCTGAATGCACGTATACTTCCAATTGCCGCTCTTGTTGATAGGAGGGCTACATCTGATTTCGATATTATTTTCCATCTTAAAAGGTCTTCGGTCGATGTCTTGCTCATGATGCCTCTCCACGACATCGTAATTGTCCCTACATTTCGTACAGGCACACGAAATTTGTTCTGGACGGCGTCCTTCACAGCACCAGTGTTATAGTATGCTTTCTTTCTGTTATGTGCAACATCCAAAGCACTTGCATCGCTCACAACCTGCGCATCGAGGATGGTTATACTGTTGTTCTTAATTGCTACAATATCGGGTTTTCTCAGTCCATCCGCTGTATTTAATGATGGTTCCTCATATACGGTATAACCTTGCTCAGCCATTTTCCGCACTACATATGACTTAATACAATCGTGTCTTTCTATTCTAGCAATGGAAGTCCTATGACAGATTTGGATACAATGATATGCCGTCTCAGGTGCCATGCATCCGCCTCTACATTCACGATTTAAATTTGGCCTTCCACGGGATGTTCTTGATCTTGCGGGTAACGCATTTATTCTTAAACGCAAGCAATTTATGAAATCGCGCACAGAGGAGTTTGGTCGGTTCTCCGATCCAGCGATGTGCCTCTTTTATCGAGGCAGCTTCTCGCAGACCAGCCCCATCAACTGAACTATAGAGTTTGTTCTTAAAGTACTCTTCAATTATTTCAGCTGAGAAAAGAGAGGAATTTTCAGTTCTCAACCTGCGTTCAGTGATGGATATTTCTTTAAGTACTGCATCATCGATTATATTGTCATTTATCTCATTTGGCAATTCAACATTCTCCAATCTTTTCTTCCTAAGCATTGGACCATACCATCTTAAGCTTTGTACACCTAGTCCACCACCCGAGATGGGTGTATGAAAAAAGGCTATCGGGCTATCTTTTGGAAGAGTTAACCATTTTCTGATATACTTTCTTAAACTTTTATCCATTTTGTTTAGACAGCTAATCTTGATATTGCCCAATGTTAATTTCTGATATAATTTCGGAATTAAAACTGTTCTTAATGCATACATCCTCTGCTGCGGCTTTAGTGGTGCCCTACTCAGGCGCTCTAGTTTAGTTACTAGATCTGTGTCTAGATTTACCTTGCATCTCCCATCAGCAGTAAACAAGATACCCAGGTATTTCCACTCGTCTGTTCTCTTCAGGGCAGGCATCACATTTCCGGCAACATGAAAATTATTTTGCACAATTACATTGGTCTTTTGTTTTGGTTGCCCTTTAATGCTAATCCTTATGCATTTTGTTGTATTAAGCGACAAACCACAATCAGCAAAAAATTCATTTGTGGTGTCAAGTAGTTTTTGTAACCCTGCTGCTGTTGATGCCAAGAGAACTAAGTCGTCTGCGAATGCTAGAGCGTTTATACTGTGTTGGCCAAGCCGATAGCCGATTTCATTGGGTAACAGCTTTAGTAGTTTATCTACTACCATGTTGAAAAACATAGGGGATAGTGGGTACCCTTGTTTTACTCCACGTCTAGGTATTAATGGGTCTGATACCCAGGAATCAGCCATTAGTGTTGTGAATGTTGTTTTATATAATGTATCAGTATATTTGCTAAAGCCACAAGGAAAACCAAACGAGTTTAGAACTTCGAATATTGTGTTATGGGTAACGGAATCAAAGGCTTTGCTTACATCTAGAGAAGCTATATAAAGCGAGCTATATTTTGTTTTTGTTGATTTTAAAATCAAGTCTAGCACAATAGTATTGTCTCCCACTCCATCCGTTGGAATAAAAGCCCTTTGCCGGGGGTCCAGTTTTATGCCATCTTTAATTCGTGCAGCCAAAATAGAATGAAGCTGACGCACCATCACCGATGGGATTGTAATGGGCCTGAAGTCCCCTGGCTCTTTCGAGTCAGGTTTCTTCGGGATAAATATGGTTTTTGATTTTGACATGTATTCCGGAAAATTTTCCGCACCATAGAACTAGATTTAATATTTTTGCTAAAGTAACTATTGGGATACTTCTCAGCTGTTTACTTGTAATCCCGTCTGGACCTGGTGATGTGTTTATTTCAAGTCTATATTTCTCGATCTCATCTGGCGTTATTGATGACCAGACCCTATCTAGTACTTGGTGCTCGTATGGGAGAGTGGGTTTGTTTACATTATTCGCATTCATTATATTTCTCCAGAAGGGCTCCATGATTTCTTTAGGTGGTACTCTGGAGATATTTTCGCCTTCAATTATAGATTTTATACACCTATTTTGGTGTTTTACCCATTGTTTCTGCGTTTTTGCATAATTTATTCGCCTTTGTCTTCTCCGACTAACTTGTCTTACACTGTTATTCTCAGTATTTCTTGGTCTATGACCGATGTTATTATTTGGCAGAATGCATTCTAAATAGGTTGTAAGGGCAGAGAGAGTGTGAACTTTTCCGACTCTTCTGACATTCAGGAATATGCCATTTAAGCGATCCAGCTGGTACATATCGCTTCCTTCTCTGTCTGACAAATTCATTGCATCATCAATAAAATGATCATTATTTATATCTAAGTATGCTGTTGTTACTGGTACTTCAGGAATAGTACTCATTTCTGCAACATAATTTTGGACATGTCTCCTATACGACTCTTTCTGCCTTGCCTTTTTTATTGATTCCAAAGTTCTAGTCGGGAAGTATTTGCTTAACTCTTTGTTCGTGAATCTGACTCCTTGGAGTTCAGCTTCTTTTCTTGCCATTACTAATGTTTCTTCCTCAGACCATCTAGCTTTGACATCGTTTCTGGTATTTAATGCATCAAGTTCGTTTGGGTGAGCATGTCTCATATGGACGCCAAGTCCAGTTTTTGTGCTAAAGGATCGTTCACAGTGAGCACATTGAAATACTAATCCAGGGGGATTGGGATTTGGGTTAGGGGTTGAAATTTGTTGGATTCCTCCGTCAGTGGACGGTGGATTATTTATATTATTGTTTGATTCAGAGCCAACATTTTTCCAGAGCATTGGGCTGGCAACCCAGATGCTCCATTAGCCTACCTACTTAGCCGTTAATCGTTGACTAACGTTTCTGGCGGGAACCACGAAGAGGTGTAGGATTAGGCACTTCTATGATCCCTTAGTTAAGAGAGTCATAATTACTCCCGCCCGTATACAACTTGACCACATTTTGTCGGAGCTCAAGCTCAGACAAATTTGTCTTGATAAGAAACGCAAACAAACTGTTTGACGTTTTTATTCATTTTCAAAAACTAAAATTTTTACAAAATTTTTACAAAAAAAGTAAACGACAAAGAAAAATAAAAATGCTTTAATTAAATAAAAGCAGTTTTATAAAAAAATAAGTGAAATGGTGCATGAATAGTGGACAAACAGCTTTGCCAGTTTAGCCGTTTCGATGCTAGATTTAGCCTCGAAATTTGGATTTTAGCTTCGTGGCTGTTTTTAGCTTTTTTATTTTTCATTTATCCTCAAAAATGCTAAATTTATTCTTCGAATTATTTTTTAGGCATTTGAATGTAAACTTTTGCAATAAATTAATATTTATGAAGAAATTGTATATTATTTTTAAGCAGAGTCTTTGATGGTGATCGAACTGAGGACCTCCGGAATGACAGCCTAGCACAATACCCACACGGCCACAGGAATTATAAATACGAGTTAAGTAGAAATAAGGCCGACTTCCTAAACGCCAAAATGCATTGCGGTGATGCAAAGTCTTATTTACTTTTTTGTTGTAAACAATGTAAAGTCACATTACTGCAATGCATTTTGGTGCTTAGGAAGTCGGCCTTAGTATCTAAATATAGCTACGTACTGGTGACAGTATGGTCTCATTGGAGGGAGATAATTAATATTATTTAGATACTATACGATAAGTCTCAGATCCAGTCAGATTGAAATTTTTCCGTGCCGTTTTTTACAATATAACCCGAGTCCCAATAATGTTCACTGAAAATTAAGACGACATATCACGAAAATGGTTAATAACTATATAACCTTTACACGATATGTTTTTTTTTATCATCCAATACTTCTTACTCTTGGTACCAAAGTCATGGGACGAGTACGTTTGGATCTTTTGTCATAAAATTCTCCGCAAAGAATTACATGTTTATGTATTTTTACTTATGAAATAATAAAGAAAACATTGAGCTTTCAATAAGAAAATTTAGCCTTTTTTAGCTTTTATTTTTGAGCCATTTAGCCTTTTCTAGCCTTTTAAAATTGCCGATTTAGCTTATTTTTTCCTCAAGCTCCTGGGAACACTGGTGACAAACCACCTTCACGACGACAAACAAATTGTGATTTATCATGATAAAAAAACCACAACGTCTTCGCATCTAGTATGTTCGCTCTAAAAAAAATTTGACAACAGCTCTGCCAACGTTTTGTTATTTGTTATGATAAATTTTTATCAGGTATAGACGGGAACTTAGGGGACTACCATTCAAAACATTTTCATTTTGTATGGGATCGCCCTTAAAGAATGGAGATATTGGTTAAGTATGTTAGAAAAAAATTTTGGGAAAGAAAAATTAAAAGGGTTGAGTCATACATTTGATTCGCCTAAGGGCATCCTAGGCGCTGCAGGGGCCAAATTTAACAATTTTATTAAACCCCATATTTGTATGGGAGTCCCGAAGGTTAGGGAATTCATTTTGTTGCTTGATCCCGAATTGCAATGTATCTATGTATGTAATTATGTATATTTGATAACAACAAATCTTATTAATTTGTCTATACACGAATATTTTTATGCAGATGTGACTTTTTGTTTACTAACAAAACAACGGGTTGTTAGATAGCACAACAAAACATGACAGATGACAATTCAATCAGAGAACACGTTGCTATAATAAACTCATATTCGAGAAACGTTCAGATAGCACTATTTGAATATAAGCCCTCGATATACATAATTGTCTATCTATTTTACCCTTGCCAATGAATATTGTACAATAAGAGGAAACATAAATTTTTTGAAGAATACGTGGTGGATAATACATAGATATTTTCGAATGTTTCAAGTTTTACAAGAATCGGTTAAGTATATGTAGTTTAAAGATGATATTTATATTGAATGGGCGTGGCACTTACCATTTTTTTAATCATTAAATTATACTATCAGGGGAGCTCAATGTGCTTGCAAACTTTCGTAGAAATTGGTTTAGTAAAAGTAACTAAATAATATATTTACTTAGAATGGACGTGGCACTGCCCACTTTTATAATCATCAAATTGTATTGTCACACACAAAAAAAAAAAGGATGCAAAATCGACATGCCGCAATTTTGATTGGAAATCTTATTAAATTTACAAGAAATAATTTATCGTTTGAGTGTTAGTGTTTATTTGCTTTGTTCATTGCTACAATTCACTGTTCTGCTTAGTTGTGTGACTTGTTGTTGTTTATTCTTACATGTGTCGTCTATGTAGACGACAAAAAACGAATTACCAGCGAAAATTTACTGCTGCTGGTTTAAAATTACCATTGTTTCATATTAATTTTGAACGGAAAATTATTAATCTAACCTTAAATCACGGTTAAAAAAATTTTGTTATAAACGTTAAGTTTCATTTTCAATCGACATGACTATAAATTTAATATCAAATAAGCTTTATGTTAAATAATCATTTAAATCATGTTGAATTAAAATGAAATGCATTTTACATACGATGGTATTTATTTAGTGTATAAGTAAAGAAAAGTTTGAAGATGTTGTGGCTGCAGTGGCACGAGTTCAAATCTTGGCTGGGGCAGTCAGCTACAACGCAAAGTTTTGTGATGACTATCACGTAAGTAAAATAATTAATAAAATAGCTACACTAAAGCTATGTTGTTTCAGCTTGATATAACTTTAATTCAACATGATTCTTCGTGTTGTTTCAATATCAAATTCACGTTGTTTCAACTTAAAATAACTTTGATTCAACATGATTCTTCGTGTTGTTTCAATATCAAATTCACGTTGTTTCAACTTGAAATAGCTTTGATTCAACATGATTCTTCGTATAGTTTCAATATCAAATTCACGTTGTTTCAACTCGAAATTACTTTGATTCAATATGATTTTTCGTATTATTTCAGTATAAACTTTATTATGATTTAACTTTACTGGAATATTAAATCAACATGAAATATAGTTAATTCAAAAGGAAAAATTTTCTTTCAAGAGTATTGTAAATCATGTCGATTTAACATGAAACACTTATGAAGCAAAATCACTACCGAAACACGTTAAATTAACCTGGTTTTCGACGATTTTACATGGAAATTTTTCCGTGTGCATGAGAACCTAATGTGTGTACAAAGTTTTAAGCTGATCGGACGTCTTGAAAATTGTAAAAACTACGTTGACAGATTGGATTACGTTATTCATGAATTAAGAGTGAAGCTAATAAAAAATGTTTTAACAAAAATATTGCACTTTATTGCACATAATTTTTCTTTATTTTGAAATTTGGTAGTGGTATGAGATCGGTGAATTTAATTCTACTCCATTAAAAATTGTATATATATATATATATATATATATATATATATATATATATATATATATATATATATATATATATATATATATATATATATATATATATATATATATATATATATATATATATATATATATATATATATATATATATATATATATATATATATATATATATATATATATATATATATATATATATATATATATATATATATATATATATATATATATATATATATATATATATATATATTTTTTTTTTTTTTTTTTTTTTTTTTTGCTTCCTTCCTCTTAGTGGATTTTTACTTCAATGAGCTTTTTTTGCCTAAATCACATATTATACTACTCAAAAAACCAACCAATACTATTTAAAATGAGTCCCATTTTAAGAAAAAATAATCATATAAATGATGGTATTCATAGAAAAACTTTTTTTGACAGATTGGATTACGTTATTCAAGAATTAAGAGTGAAGCAAATAAAAAATGTTTTAACAAAAATATTGCACTTTATTGCACATAATTTTTCTTTATTTTGAAATTAAAGACTACTTTGGTAGTGGTATATCGGTGAATTTAATTCTACTCCATTAAAAATTTTATATATACATATTTTTTTAATTTTTTTTTGCGTCCTTCCTCTTAGTGGATTTTTACTTCAATGAGATTTTTTTGCCTAAATCACATATTATACTACTCAAAAACCAACCAATACTATTTAAAATGAGACCCATTTTAAGAAAAAAATCATATAAATGATGGTATTCATAGAAAAACTTTTACAACAATAATAAAGTCACTAAAATTGCAAATTTAAAAAGCCTGTTTTTAGCTTCTCTTGATACTGAATACTTGATGAAAGTTATATTCGTTACAATTCCTTTTATTCTTCTTATCACCATATTTTTGTATCACCTGCACTAGTGTCTATCACAAGATCAACAAGATCGGGAAACTTTATTTTTTTTACTTTTGGCCAGCTAAAAGTACAAAAAGTCACAGTGTGCAAGGGTATGGAGTTCATTTTGTTGGTTGAACACAAATTACAATGTATGTATGTGTGTATTTACGTATATTTGATTGTAGGGTATTCAATCGGTTAAACGTTAACCGGTTAATTGCTACCAGATTAACAGATCGGTTAATTTGAAATTGGCCATTTTCGATTAACGATCAAACCGGTAATTCTCAGGGAAACCGGAAATTAGGTCTAAAAAATATGTTATGCACATTAAATATGCATTGAAAACTACAAAATTTGCTTCCAAAATTTAAAAAATATGCTCTTAAAACTTTATCATTTCGCTTCTAATTTATATAATATTCATTTCTGACACCATAAATTATATACTTATATTGCATGCAATAACGTCCAAGAAAATAATGTCTTTGGACATTATTTCCACTTCAAACAGTAAATAAATAATATCCGTGGATATGTCGAATATTTGCTTTGTAGAGTAAAGATTTTCTGGTCAAAATCTAAACTCAACGAAGCCACTATTCTGCATACCCAGAGGAGAAACCCCCTAAGCCCGGCCAAAGGCCGGCTATGCAACCAATCTTTACGATGTACTACCATTTGCATGGACTTTATTTGCATTTTTATTGATAATATCTCATTTTCAAAAGTACACAATTGAAATTATTTAAAGCTTTAAATAACTAGGAATAAAGCGATAGAATGAGAAGTTGGGGAAAAATATATTGGAATAAATTTAAAATTGCAAAGAAAATTTTTCGAAATGTAGAAAAAAATTTAAAAATTTTTCGACTACAAAATAGAGTTTTTGGCAAATATGCATATAAACATTTAAAAAAACCAAAATATGCAGGAAAACAAAAAAAATATGGCACAAAAATTAGACTAATATACCAAATATGCGACTAAGTGTGAAATATGCAAGAACATGCTGTAAAGTATAAAATATGCAAAACTATGCACTAACAAATCGATGCCAACATTTTTGAAAAGTTCTGAAACGTATAAATATCTTACTTGTGCCTGCATCCCTGATGATAACGTATTTTTTTGGTGTGTTTAATTATCTGTTTCGTCTCATATACGAGTATGAAAGGTATGTGTTTAGAAATTATTTTTTCATACAAAAAAAGTGTTTTTACCGATCTTAATTTAAATAAAACTTTAAGGGTGAGTTTTTAACGTGAGCATTAGAGATTTAGTCATCTTTAATCTTTGTTTTCTGTTTTCAAGACTTAAGCTTAAGCAGCCAACGTTGGTGGCTTAAGCTGTAAAAAAATAAGTATGTCAACACATACATACCATTGTACTTTTTTCAATATAATAGCCCAATTCACAATCTTGTGCAAATGGTCTTGCATCGTAGCATTTGCAAAATGGTATAGTATATTTATTCTCACCACTAACAATTGTTAAGTGGTGAGTATCAATATGCAATACCATTTTGCAAATGCTACGATGCAAGACCATTTGCACAAGATTGTGAATTCAGCTAATATATATTAATAATATGATATAAATTCTATTTTTATGTTGTAAACGCGCCTATACTTATATTTCACAGCACATAACAATTATTTCTTAAGTTTTTCTATTGTTTCTTTTTTATTTTATCTTCTTCTTTTTCTTTTATTTTATATTCTGCAATTTGCAAAGCCAGCTGATCATAGATGCCATATTTTATTATTTAATATGGCAATTATGAGAGATTTAAGCTTCCACTTAAAAATGGCAAACAGAATTAGCAATCAATTAAATTTATTTTCAGATTAATTGATTATAGTTTCAAACTAAGATTAAATGTTCACATTAAGAACCCACCTAAGAGTTGATTTTAAAAAATGAGATTAGAGATTAAGTTAAATATAATATCTGTATTTACTCTATCAGTTGCCATTTTTTAAATCTCATCTAGCAAAAACATTAAAAATTTAGTCAACTTAAAGAGTAAATACGGATATTAAATTTAACTTAATCTCTAATTTCGTTCTTAAAAACCAACTCTAAAACATTTGGACATGGCTATAGAAGAGCTTAAGCCCTTATGACATTTGCTTTTCCCCGTCTTTTATTAATCGAAGAAAGAGTGAAATAGGAATATAAGAAAGAGAAGAATATACGAAATAAATGTTTTTATTCATCACTTTTTATGTTGTTTAATTTCAATACTGCCTCATTTTATTCTGCAAAAACAGCTAATTTGGAAAAATTAAATTAATCAACAGCACTGTAACGTTTTAAGCTCGATATGTCAATTTCAAGTTTAAATTTTTTAATTTTTCTTAACAGTTTAGACTTTTTTATCGATAGCACATATACAAATTATGACGTTTAGGGATTTTTTTTAATATAGCCGATCTATTTGCTCTTGATAAAATTGTATATTACAATATATTTGTACTGCTTTTCAAAATCTTAAAAAGACAGAAAAAAGCAAGCGTCATAAGGGCTTTAGTAAAGACTATGCTACTCTAATTGAATTTGAGGCAATTATTAAACTTTTGATTGAGTAAAAGTCAATAATACTATCGACAACGATTTAATTACAAATCTAAGCATTATACCCTGTTCAGACATGGATTTTTAATTGACAAAATTAAATTTTAATTGAGAAATTAAATTTAGTGGTCACACATAGAAAATTAAGCTTACTCACTTGCCCTGTGTTTAGACATGTAAGTACTTGCATGGAAGTTCTGTGTACGTATTATCAACGAAAAAGCAATTTGTATTCGTTTCTCTGTGTCTTTCTCATAGCTGAACCAAAAGTGTGTTAGTAGAAAAGTTTGAGTGTATTGAGTTTTTCAAACTTGCACTTGCATGTGTAAAGGCCAGGTTAGCATTTGACTTGCCAATGGTGTAATAAGTATACAGGTGGCCGCATAAGGGCAACGAATACAACAATAAAACAAAAACTAGATAATGGCTGTCAAAGAAATACACGTGTTTGACGTACCTTATGCACAAAATTAGCAGAGCAAAAACTTATCATCTAACGTTATACTGCCATCTGTATACTTATTACACCATCGGCCACTGTTTACAATATTGCCGTTGTATAGCTTATCACTGAACATACTTCGCAGTAAACATACTTGTCACATAGGGTTGCATTAAGAATTTGAAAAAATTAAAACAGGACTCTAATCGCATAATGGAAGATTTTATATGTTTAGAGAAATCCAGGAAAATGACTGAGAAACTATATATTCTGTATAACAGTTTGCTTTCGATTTCTCCAACATTTACGATAAGTGCAAATATTTTTTTCAAGTAAAGTTTTATCAAAACTAAAGAAAAGATTCACTAAAATCTTAAATATTTGAACCTAAAATAATATTTTAGAAAAATACTAAAAGATTATTTTAGAAGATCTCCTTAAACTATTGCAATAACTAATAAAATGATATCACAAACTTATTTATGAATTATTTTTATTTACATATATATGAATTATTACTATCTTTTGTTTGATTTAATTCATGATTTTGTATGACTGTTATGTTATTATTTTTTTAATAATAAACTCATAATAATAAATAATTTATGCATTTTTATTTATTGAAATTACTTTATTTATAAAAAAACTTTATTAATCGGTTAATCGATTAATAATGAAATTAACCGATTATTAACTGATTTAACCAAAATCTCTATTAATTAATCGAGCAATTAACTGATAAAGCAGAAGCCCGAGTAATTAATAAAAAAAATTAAAAAATAAACATAAGAAATATGTATATATATTTTTTCAAATTAAAATGACAAGGGACAGACAATTCACTAAGAGAACACATTGCTATAATAAACTCATTTTCACGAAATTTGCAGATAACACTATTTGAATACAAACCCTGGATGTACTATTTTTTACATTGAAAGTTTTAAAAAATGTAACTTTGCAAATTTCCCACCGATTTGAATAATTTAGACCTTATTTTAATTGATATAAGATTCATATTTCTAGCAAATAAAAAATGTCGAGGTTTTCAAACAAAGTGTTGCAAAAAAGACACTACAATTGACAATATCGGAAAAAAATGAAATTTTAAAATTTCTTTTGATAAAGCTTTCTCGAAATATTAGTTAAAGTAAAATCTTTTATTAAAAAGTTTTTTTTTGGGGAATTATTTAATTATAATTAATTTTAATTTTGTAACGTTCTTTCTTCCCAAATTAATATTTTACTCATTTAATAAAATATTCAAGTTTTATTAAAATACATTGAAATTGATTATGGAGGTGCACTAGCTATTTCCTATGCTCATTTCATTGGGGCTAATGCATCATGAGGTTACCTTTACCCGAAAATCTCATAGAAATACTAGAGATCCCAGCAAAAACTTTTCTTACTGGTAGGCAAAAAAGTATTGAGAAGTCCAAAAAATAAGGGGTACGCCTTACAAATGTATTTACATTGTCACAACAACTAACTAGTTATTATTTGGCTTACTTGAAGCTAAAAAATAAGTACTCAAATAAACAAATTAAAATTAAAAAAATTAATTTATACACATTATATTTTATTTATATTTTTTAAAATTTTTTATTTTTTTTGACCCGGGATACGAACCTGTCCTCGTTCAGATTTGAAGACAAGAACTTTACCCACTCAGCTATTGTTGAATTGTAAGTTTAAGCGACAAAAATTAGTTTTAATATACAAACATATGTTGACTTAAAAAGTGGTTGTTTGTCTACATATTTTATTAGTACACCTCAACAAATTGTAACTACTTTCAGATAATGAGAAATATCCGTAGAAAATTTATTAAGAATTAGGTAGTAGTAAGATAAATAAGTACCACTCATTACTTTGTAACCCATTTATAAAGTACTAGCCATTACAAAAATCACAAAAGTTTTTGCTGGGATATTATGTTAATCATTTTCAATGCATTTTAATAAAACTTTAATAACACCAAACAAATTTTGGTTGCTTTTTTGTTACTTTAAGCGTAGTATGCAGTTCTCATTGAAATTCAGGTCTGGAGTTTTGCATTTATTTCTACACGGAAAAATAATCGTGTAGAATTCTATACAGAATTTTGTTTGCATACACACAAATTTATATATTTTTTAATTTACAACACACAAAAACACTAAAAATTAATTACAATGTAGCAAAAATTAGAAATGTCAAAAATTCCGTGACCAAACAATTGTCTGAACATTCATTTTTGTTTCAGTTGACAGAAAAAATTCTACACTTATTGTTATAACACGCCTGTAATAGACAAGAAATGCCACAATTCCGTATACTTTTCTT
Organism: Panzeria rudis; assembly: GCA_956483635.1. Classification (NCBI taxonomy): domain Eukaryota; kingdom Metazoa; phylum Arthropoda; class Insecta; order Diptera; family Tachinidae; genus Panzeria; species Panzeria rudis. The sequence continues at coordinate 45,814,723 of OY101449.1, read as the reverse complement.
TTGGAACTGCGTACTAGTAAACGGGAATTTCTTTAAGAAATTTACCAACCTGAATTTCAGTTAGTTTTTTAATAACCTAAATTTCAGGCAGAGCTGCATACTACGCTTTAAAGGGGAATTTTTGCTGTGTAAACATCTATACGCTAGGGGGTAAAAATCTTTTTCACAATACAATCACAAATTTTGAGTAAGATTAATCTTACTATAACGCGGTGTGAGCTGTGTATGAATGTATTAGTGTAATCATACGGACAACAAGAAGTACAGAGAAACTTAACAGCTGCATAGAAATACACTAACACTGGCAAAGGGAGTATCAAGGTCAAACTCCTGCAGTAAGGTCGTACGTTTGTTGGTTGGTGCTGTGTTGCCGTGTTTTTGAATTGAGTGAGTATTTCGGCGTTGCCGTTTTTGATTTTTGCCGGGAACTTCTGTGATTTAGGGGATTTTGTGTCCAGTTTTTCGGAACTCAGACCCGGTTCGTCTTGGATTTTGAACCCGGGTTTAAAAAACAGGTTTTTCGAATTTGTTGCTGAACTTGATGTGATATTTGGCTGACGGTTTATTGACTGCGTTTGTCTTTGACTGTTGGTTATTTTGCTGTTTAACTGCGGTAATTCCAACTATTTTGTACGGGTATATTATTATTTTTTTACTTTTTTATGTTTGTACACGCATAACTCTGTCATTTGTGAACCTATTTTTAAAATTCTTTTTTTGTTGGAAAGGCTTTGCCTGCAGTTAGGTCCCATAATTTTTTTTTCGAAAATCGGATGGGGAAAATTTGCATAACTCTGTCATTTGTAAACCGATTTTCAAAAAATTTTTTTTATTTGAAAGGGTTTGACAAAAATTGGTCCCAAATTTTTTTGTCGCAAATCGGAGGGGGAAATTTTCTCCCCCCATGAATGACTCTGTCATTTGTGAACCGATTTTCAAAATTCTTGTTTTGTTGGAAAGGGTTTGACAAAAATTGGTCACAAAATTTGTTTGTCGAAAACCGGAGGGGGAAATTTTGAGTAAGATTGTAATAACGCGGTGTGAGCTGTGTATGAGTGTATTAGTGTAATCATACGGAGAACAAGAAGTACAGAGAAACTTAACAGCTGCATAGAAATACACTAACACCATCTAGTGCGCAATAGTAGTAGTAGTAGTAGTAGTAGTAGTAGCTACTAATTTTCACTAATTGTCATACATTATGTTATCGTAGGCAAATAAAAACAAATATATAAAATGAATACAAAAACATTTAATTTTAATAACTTTTAAAAAGATTTTTTGCGCTTTTAATAAGAAACTTACTAAAACAAAGCAAAATAAGGAAAAGAAAAAACTAAACTTGTCAAACTTAAAGTCTTCTTCGTCTTTGAGAATGTCATTCATACTTAACAGCTGCATATAAACACCATCTAGTGCGCAATAGGAGCTACTAATTTTCACTAACATATAATTTTGCTAGCGCTGTACAGTTCGAAAGCCATTGCTTTAAAATAACTACATGCGCTACATTTCAGTAAACACCTGATTAATAGCTTGTCGACAGCCATAAATACAAAATAATAAAATATTTTACAAAACACCAAAAAAATTATAACTCTGAACATAAAAAAAAAAATGTTTCATTACTAGATGTTTACACATCTCCCCTGTGATCGGACTCACATTATTTTTTTTCTCAGAGTTTGTTTTTGTATATATAAGAGCAACTTTTAAACTTTTTGAAATAAAACGAACGAAAATTTTTTGTTGTACATTACATAGCGTCTTCACGAGACATTGTTTTGTCTTGACAAAAGTCAAAGTCGATATGAAAAAACACACTAACATTTTTCTGATGTTTTTATGTATGAATTTGACAAATGTTAGAACAAAATTATGTCTCGTGAAGACGGAGTGTAACAAACAAAAATTTTATTCTTGAGCATTGGAGTCTTTTCTTAAGCTTAGTCTAGACGGTATGTTGAATCAGCAAATGTATGCTAACACTCATATGCTTTAAAATAACAACAAATGCGCCTGTCAGCATATTCAATATGCTCAGCGTCTACACGGTATGCTGAAAGTACCAAATTTTTTTAAGTCAACATATAACAGCAAATGATATGTTAACATATCAGTTAGCATACAATTTTCGCGTCTACATGATATGTTGAATTCCGTATGATAATATTTATATATGCAGAGTCGTGTAAACGTTTGTTTACAAACTTCAAACAAATTTTACAATACGCTTTCTTTATTACTTATTTCTATCAATTATCGCTTTTAGTGCAAAATTAATATTTTTACTGCGAAATAAATTTTTAAAAATAAAATATAATATCATCGATGTACCTATATATCACTAGCATTGTTCCGAAGAGCGCAAAAAGTTAGAAAATACGCGAAAAATTGCTAAAATGTGTTGAAGAAATAGCTTAACTCAAGAATACCAATGCTATTAAAAAAATAAAAATAAAACCATGAGGTAATATCCCGTTTTAGAATTTTTCGGCGCTCTCTTTTGGTTCCGGAGTTACGGGGTTCAAAACTTTTACTTTGAACTGGCCATAACTCCTACAATTCTGCACGAATATAAACGATATGTATATGATTTTAAAGTGCTCTCAAATACGTTTCTACTGGCATATACATTTTTGAAATCCATTCACCTATTGCGAACCAAATGCATTTTTTTTTTAATTGACCCGACTTTTTACGTAAAAACGCCGTTATCATAAAAACTTTTTATATTGTTGCCTTTGAATTTTTTCTACATTTGATGCCGAGGCAGTGCCCCATAACAAAATAAAATACTCCGTACGATTACAGCAGCCCCATGGTATGTCAGAAACAAGCGAATTCATAAAGACCTAGATGTGCCGCCGGTTAAGACAGTGTTTTCTAAACACGTGACAAGCTACATAAAAAGACTTGACTTGCACCCAAATCCCCTAGCCCGAAACATCATTAACTTTAGAGGCCACACTCGGCTGAGAAGGAGGGACACTTGCTCTCTATGTCGAACACGAGAGATGTAAACAACCAAACAACCAACCGCTGAAACAAATATTTTTGTCTGGCACTGGCTGGACTTAAAAATTAAAATTTTAGAATTAAGATTTGATTACTTATTGTTAGTTCAATTTTATTGAAGATACAATAAATAAATACATATAACCGAAAAAAAAAATCATAAAAACTTACCCATGTAGCGGTACTGAATCATATATATAAATTTATAGAGCATTTTCCAAGCTTTGGTGTATACTTGAAAGCTGTCACTAATGAAATACGGAAGTTATGCAACTTCAAAAATAAGTTTTCAAAAATACATATTTTTTCGAGGCAATCTCCAGTTTAGGAGATACTACAATTTATAACACGTTTTTTGTTAGGCCGGTTAGTCAGAAAATGTTTACTCAGCGAAACCACTATTCGACATACATAATGAAAATAAGTATATCATATAATCACAATGTTGTACTGGAACTGGGTCATTGCCAATTTTGGGGTAGCTAAACTTAATTTGTAATATCTTTGCACCCGGCCAATGCCGGCTGTGCAGACACCTTAAAAAAACTATTTATTTCTAAAAGCTAACTTTTAAAGTTGCATAACTTCCGCATTTTAATAGTGGCAGGTTGTTAACACTGCAATGCGATGCGAAAGGAAAACTGTTCGCATTTGTATGTTAGTTACATTGCAATGCGAAAGCATTTCTTTCGTTTCGAATTACAGAGTAACCCCCTATATTTAAATAATACATCAAAATAAAGCTTGGAAGATTGTCTGCAAAATTATATACATGCTTAAGTACCGATACATTGGTAATCTTTTGAGATAACGGTGTGTTTACGTAAAAAGTCTGGCTAAATATTTTTTAAATAGTATTTGGTTTAGAATGGGTTAGCGGATATCAAAATGGGTTGACGGATATAAATCAGTAAAATGTTATTTTAGAGCACTTTAAAATGATGTACATATCGTTTATATCCGTGCAGAATTGTAGGAGTTATGCCAAGTTCAAAATCAAAGTTTTGAGCCCCGTAATTCCGGAACCAAAAGAGAGCACCGAAAAAAAATTTCACAAATATTGTTTGTGTAAAAAGTGCTATTACCTCGTGATATTTTTATTTTAATTTTCAACAGCGTTGGTATTCTTTAGAGTTGTGCTTTTCAGCTCTTTTGAGTGAGCGCTCTTTTCAGCTCAGCTCACTTTACTGAACTAGGACGCTCTTTCAGTTCAGCTAGTTCAATAGTTCAGTTGCTCAGAATAAGTATGTGCACTGGGCAATCATACCCATAACAGATAAAGTTAACAGCGCAGTTGATAACTTTTTGTTTGTGCTAATATCATGGTTGAATATCAAAATTTCTTTGCTTGCTTTGTGCTTCTGACTTTGTGCAATGATTTTACAAAAATAAAGTACTTGTGGTTCTTGCAGATTTCTTAAGGGCAATATACACAGTCAACATGCTTGACAAGCGTGGTAACAGTATGTGTGAAATTTCGTTAGTATTAGTAACACCGACGACGCTTGATGGAAAATCTAATTGGTTTTGATTTTTCGTCAAGCAGACGTACACGAATCTGACATCAAGCTGATTGATTGTGTATTATGCCCTTTACTCCATTGTACTAGCGAGATTACAAATTTGTTATATGCTGAAAAGCTTGCGTACGTTTTTCAACAAATAACATACATATCTGTGATCATACGTAGTAAATTTGTTAAAACGTAAAAATATGGTGTCTACACGATATGCTAAAATCGTGAACATACGTTTGTTGACAACGTTAAAAAATGGCCGCCATATCGCTACCTCAGAATTGGTTTGCTCCATAAACATAGGAAAAAGCATTAGGAAAGAGCAAACCAGTACTGAGGTAGCGATATGTGGTTAAACATAAGTATATTGAAAAAATTTCGTGTCTACACGATATGTTGGCACTAGTAACAATTTTTTTACCATAAATATGCTGATTCAACATATCGTCTAGACTAAGCTTTAGAAATACAAAATTATAAATAAATCAAGTTAAAAATGAATATATTTGGTAGTCTTTCTATGTTTGTATGGACTTTATCGTATTAAACCACAAATTTTGAAAAGATATTTAGGTGTTTTTCGTTGTCTAGCATCAGGATCGATATATTAAAATCGAAACACGAGGATTTTTTTTTTTCTTTGTCAACCGATGTGATTTACTTACTGCCTGTTCGCCGATGTCGAAAGAGTTATTTCTTTCTTTTACGTTTAAAAGAAAAACAAATTCAAAAAGTTTGTTTTTGTTTTAAATGTAATTGGGCGAGTGAAGGAACTCTTCGACATCGGCGAACAGGCAGTTAATAAGTAAGTATATTAATTTAGGAAGAAAACACGTTACAAAATTAAAATTAATTAAAATCTTTTATGTATATAGGGAAAGCGCAAATATTCCTCTATTCGACGCCGTTTCAAAATTAAAAATCGGTGCAGAAATAACATTGAGAATTTTTTTTGTTCGTGAAATTCCAAAAATTCGTGTAATTAAAATAAGAAATTTTATTTTCATTTTTACAGAAGAAGGTTCTAAAAGCTTACTGTGCCTACATACTTTAGCTCAGTGTTGTCAAAGAAAAATCACTTTAAAAAATACCTAAATATATAATTTTTAAAATAGTTTATTATGCAAATTAGCCCTTGTAATCCAGATCGTTACAGATAGGCCCAAGCAGTTTAGCCCTTTTGACTTGTCGTAACAAGGTAAACAAAAACATATTATCCTCATAAAAAAATTGGAGATTGGCCCTTTTTACGCAACAGCGTCGATATGTATGTTAGTGGATTTTCGTTATCTGTTTGTTGAATTTCATTTAGAATCACAAATTTGTTCACTTATTTTTCATTAAGCGACCAACTCGGACTTACGTAGATGTAGTTTGCATTCTGCGAATAGAAGAGATTAAATCTGGCGATATGTTATTAATTAAACAAATTAAATTAATAATATACTAAAAAGAAATTATATTAAGTTTCTTTATATTTCCCCTAGTCGGAAGTATATCAGTCGTACTCGAGCCGCGGATGTGAAACAAAGTATTTATTCAGTGCACTGAAAGAGAAAACTTGTCAAATTCAAAAATTTTAAAAATACTTTCTGAAGTTAAATACTTTTTAGTGAAGTCTAAAAAGTTTGTTATAGAGCGCGATTTTTAATTTTCGTTACTAAAGAAAACCTGTGTGTATTTTGCGAGAAGGGTGTATAGGAACAGTATGCATATATTATATTCCGTTTATTCCCTTATTGTTTTTAGTGGTATTTGCACAACCGGGTAAACATATTTTCAATTGCGCGTAATCGTAATAGTCGAATATTGAACCCAACGAAACAAACACCAAATACAACAATTAAAGCACAAGTGTAAGTTTCAAATAAACTTTAAAATAAATATGTTTCCAATTTAATCGGTCTATTCATTCTGTGTATATATATATATATATATATATATATATATATATATATATATATATATATATATATATATATATATATATATATATATATATATATATATATATATATATATATATATATATATATATATATATATATATATATATATATATATATATATATATATATATATATATATATATACGTATATGTATATGTAAATGATCCCAGGTTATCCTTTAATGCGATTATAATTGTGTTCGATTTTATTAGAATATTTAATTGACAAGTAATAAATATTCTTTATTTACGTTTTGAGTGAATTTTTTATTTGTTTGTTTCTATTAATTGACGCGAATAGCATTTATCAGTTATTTGTATTTTTTATTATTATTATTATTGTTATTTAAATAATGATTTTACACAGAAATTATTTAGCAATTCTTAAACTTAGTAAGTTATAAACTAAGTTCTTTTTTAACGAACTTGTTGCGTCAGAGCTCCGCTATTTATAGACCGATTTAAAATTTTTTTTAGTTTTGGGCTTGTTCATCCGTGCGTTTGTCTCTTTGTTTTGGAGTTGGGATTTTTTTTTAAAATAATTTTAACTTTTTGCCGGCTTCAAAAACATGTTTGTTACCTAATTACTGCACCTTTTATAAACCGATTTCGTCATTTGCCCATCTTCCTTTTTTAAGCCGGTTTGATAATGATGAAAGAGATAGTGAAAATTTTGCGTTACTTCCACGAGGCTACAAAGTTAATTATGGTTGTCTGACGCGAGTCCTTTAATTAGCAGTCTTCCGAAATTATTTGAAAACATGACAAATCCATGAACAGAAATATTTGTTCTTAATAAAAAATTTGGAAAATAATGAAACATTTCACTTATCCACGATGCACGAATATTTCAATTGCAGTCTATTATTCTATATCAAAAAAGCGTCTTATTGAGTTACTTAATCTTAATGTTGCTCTGTATTCCGAAGCTATTGCAAACACGAACATCCCTGCACCTTTTACAAGTTTTGATAAGTCTATGAGAAGTTGTGTTCGGAGGGTTTGTGAAAAAATTAGTAAAGAATCCGAGGAAGATGAGCCCCTGTCCATTCTAAGCTCAAATTCTTCTAAAGAAGAAGTAGAGAGATACGTAAGTCCTCATCAGGGATGATAAATTCAGTATAATTCGCATTGTAAAAGTACTGGTGTACTCTAATAAGGCATTTAGTATAATTCTAACAAGTTTTCAATCTTAAATGGTTTATCACTTATTTGTTGCTTTTTATCCCGTCTCTCATCACCAAATATTCTTATTTCAGAATAATTTCGCACCAAATGGCCCCATTCGGCTTATGACGCACCATTGAAATTCAACATTAATTATTTCCTGACGATGCTACACAAAGGAGTAGGGAAATATTGAAATAAAAATACAATTGTTATTGTTAATTGTTTTTTATATAAAAAAGAGACCTTTTGCTTAAAAACTAGATACTAAAATTTAATTTTCAATAATTGTTAAATATTTTTTTATTCTAAGTAAAAATATTTGACAAAAGCGAAATAAATACGGTTGTCTTTTTTATTTTGAAGATATATTTTTGTATTTTCTCTAACAAAAGATACGAAATAGTACAATATTTTGAAAACCTTTTGAAGCTGTGTTCTAATTAAGCAATAAAATTAGGCCAACTGTCCCATAAATAACGTGATATTTAGAAGTTTTAGACATTTAAAAAGCTTTCTTATGATATCCAGGACTTTATATCGACCCTTAAGCGCAATATAATCGCAACACACAAATTCTAAATTTTATTCTATATACACTCTTCTTTTAATTTTAAATTATTCTTATTTTAAAACGAAATATTTCTTTAATATTGAATAAATACCGTTTACCAAATATGACTTGCTTTCGCTGATATGTACATTAGGGCTATAACCAAATATTTGGCATAGTACCACGGAGTGGCCAAGAATGTTTTAGAAATTAAAACACCTGTCTCCCGTCGTTTTGCTAAAAAAATACCTCACGCAGGAAAGCAAATTTCTAAAATCTTCTTAAATCTAAAGCAGTGGATAAATTTCACAATAGCATTTAAGTGATACCTATAGGAATATATACAAATATCTGGTGTATATTTTTTAAAATTTCCGTGAGATAAAAATGGTTGTTTTCAAACTTCAAACCGATTCCTGCGTGAACATTTTTAACGATCCGAAAAAATTATCACATTTTTTATTAATAATTTTTAATGTTCTACACGACTATACTATGCCGTTTTTGATACTCGCAAAAAGTGTGAAAAAGTTATAGCCCTAATGTACATATATGAAATGCTTTAGCTTTTAATGAATTACTTTGAAAATAACGTATGCACGTCTGGATAAGACTTTTTGCTGTCATGACACATAAGTTTATTTGCTGATAGTTAAGCATTGTCTATATGCATTTCATTGGCGCTTTACCAAATCGTCAGTATACTTCAACCACAACTTTGATCAGTTACAAACCTCTTATCTTATGCACAGACTTTCAAAAACCATTTGGGAAGTTTCAAATGATAATATTTTTGAAAATCACAAAAGAATAAAATAAGCATAGTAGGCTTAGAAACTTATACAAAACCCAGCAAATAATTTGTATTCGATATGAATCTATTTTATTTTTCTACACCTTTTCTAAGCCTACTGCGCTTATTTTATTCTCGTGTGATTTTCAAAAATATTATCGTTTGGAAATTCTCAAATGGTTTTTGAAAGTCTGTGCATAAGATAAGAGGTTTGTAACTGATCATAGTTGTGGTTGAAGTCTATTGACGATTTGGTAAAGCGCCAATGAAATGCATATAGACAATGCTTAACTATCAGCAAACATATTTCATTTAACATAATATTATAACAATATGTCAAACAATAAATTTCTTACAACTTGTCAAATTTCAGTTCAATTTCGTCATTTATGCTAACTCTATGCCAAGTTTTCGTTATGCCTACGGCCGTTAATGTTTAGTCGATTTAAACTAATTTATTTCAGTCGATTTAAACCAATTTATTTTGCAATTACATTAAAATGTTGTTTTCGGTTTATTTCATCATATATTTTTTTTAACATATTTCTTGTCATATTGTTAGCATATTCTTGCATTTTTTCATAAAGTATTTTTTCCTCATCCGCTCTTGGCAACACTGCACACCTCCTATGTACACGTCCTATGTGGTGAATATATGCTGGGTCTAAATAATCACATTTCCCATTAACATTAAAAAACATGTACATATAATATAAAGATTGTTATCCGCAATATGAATTTAAAAAAAATTCCATAGTCATTTATGTAGAACTCGTGTGAAAGATTAATGTTGTTGTATGAACTTAAAATTATTATCACTTTTAACGTTCAATTTCTACTTCTGCCAGTAGTTTATCACGTGATGGAATTTAAAATTGAACAACGCTTTCCTCATTATCAGTTTAAGCCAGTGGTGGCCAAACATACACTCACTATCTTATTCTTTGTTCGTGTATGTGCTTCGCGGCTAAATAGATAGGATATGTGTCTCACATAAGGTAAAAAAAACCGCCTATACTCGCGAGTATAGGAAATTGAAAGAATGGGTACCACTGGTTTTAACGTTCGTACTTCGAATTCACACTCGTGATTTGAGATGATAAATGATATTTTCAAAATTGGACTTTATTGACCCTAATTTTACTAAAATGCTACAAATATTTTTCTCTTATTTATTGGATTATCATAATGGCAAAAATGCATAACATTTTTATACAAAAAGCATTAGGTCGTCCTTCCGTTATATGAAGAAGCAAGAAAGAAAGCAAATTCTTCGTCGAACCTAAAATTATTATATCCTTTATGTCAACAGCAAGATACCTGCGTATGTTATGTGTTTTAAAGCGATATATCTTAAAAATGCAACCATATCGATCCGAAATTTCATGATATTCTTAACAAGAGTGTTCTTGCCCTTATTCCGATGTTTCAGTGGAATTGTACAGTTTATGTCAGAGATATGACCCCAGTTTATGTCAGAGATATGACACATCCCATTTCAAAATCTTGTTGGTTTCGCTGCGGACACACCAAATGTCATCGTCGATAATTATAACTCTGTTTGTACTAATTTAAAAGACCAAACATCTTTTTTGTTTGGTTCAGTACTCAGGGGATGACCCCTACTCATGCAATACATTGTGCCGGAACTAGGAAAATTGGTTATGGGAAGGAGGATGGAGGGAGTAGTGTTTGTGAACATTCGATTTGAACTTTCCCATATTGAAAGTGGCAGGAAAGACCTCTGCAGGGAGCTTATTCCACATACGAACTGTTCGGCTAAAGAACGAATTCTCTCTGTAATGCGTAGTTCGAATAATTGGCGTAGCCTCCACAAATGGATGTGCACTTACTGAAGAACGTGTTGCTCGCAAAAGGGAGCGGGTTTCGGGAACAAGTTCCCTGATGTCATCAGAACAAAATACATTGTAGTAGCGATAAAACAGTGAAACACAGCCCACACTGCGTCGATGCTCCAGCGAGTCAATAGAGTTGGCTACCCTACTATGAGCTTCTTCGCCCTCTCCTGTACGCGGTCGAGTAACTTCAAAATAGACTTTGAAGCGCCGGCCTATACATGAGAGTTGTATTCCATTTTCGGACGGATATAAGTGGTGTAAATGCTAAGGAGATCAGATGGAGTAAAGTGTCTCTTACACCGTCTTAAGAAACCGAGGCACTTGAATGCTTCTTTTGAGAATTGAAAAATGTGGTCAGTCCATCGAACGTCGCACTGGATTTTCATGCCAAGAACATCAAGAACTTCTGATTCCCCAACATTAACACCATCCATAATTACAGATGCAGCAGCAAGTTAGGTCATACGCCTGTGTGTAAGCATACAGCATTGGGTCTTGCGAGCATTAAAATCGACCCTATTCGCACGATGCCATTCAGAGATTATTATAAGATCGTCATTTAGTTTATCATTCATGTTTTGCCGCATGGTCCGACAGGCTTGGCCTATTCGTGAATGAATATGAATGGCAGATGCTGCTGTCATCTGCAAAAGAGTAAATAAGATTGCAAGTTTGACAGAGAAGGTCATTAAGAAAATTAAGAAATAGAGTAGGTGAAAGAACGGAGCCTTGCGGTACCCCTGAATTAAGCTTGAACTCGTTTGATGAGACCCCATCTATAACAACTCTTTTAGTGCGATCCCTGAGAAAGCTCGATAGAAATCGGGAAAAGACATCACCAACACCAACTTAGATGTAACTTAGTACATCTAGTAGCTTCGAAATACTTATATTCCAGCTTATTTGCAAGATTTGTTGAGAATGCTTGGATCTTACTTTAATTGTAACTGTTTACGACAATGTAAGCTCCAAGAGTTCCAACAATATTTTCAGTTGATAAAATTTCATCAGTTGCCATATCGAACAACACGAACCTTTGAACAACAACAGCTACATATTGTTCTTGCAAACAATAATGAGTAGTGATGTCAACATGTATTTTTTGCGTGAGTACTCGTTTATAAAATTAAAAATATTGTTCTTTGGGATATTTTATATATATACATTGAAATTGATTATGGATGGTATCAGCTAGTTCCTTTTGTCGAAAAAATGTTTTTACTATTTCAATTGGTTTTGTACTATTTTTGCTTAACGTTTGTACAATTTTTAGTTTCTTTGGTGGCAACACTGTTGTATGTACATATCGTACTTGTTTAACAATACTGTAATAACTCAAAATTTAACAATTTTCAGTATAGACAAAAACTGATTATATTATTAGTTATAGCAAATTTCGATAAAAGAAATATGCCATTCCTAAGAAAATATGGAACTGTCTTTTTTGTATGCCGGCTGCAGAGAAAATATGAGATTTTGAGTTACTTCCACCGATTTTGAAAAAAAAATATTTCAACAAAAACATTATTTATTATTCTAAACTAAAGCCTGAATAATAAATTTCTTTGGATAAAACCCATATAGTTCGACTAAATACACACAACTTCAATTATTAACACTAGAGGCACATAGTACAAAATATGTTAGATAGTTTCCCGTGTAATACGGATAAAACAAAACATATGTAAGCCCTAAGAACTAGAGAAAGGAGCTTTCTCAATCAAGAAATATAAACAAAAAGCACAAGTGTGGTTGTTGATTACGATAAGTGCCAAGTATGGTAAATTTCTAAGCCACCATAAAATAAGCTTAAAGCCAGGAAACATAGAGCTTTAATGCATTTTGGTTTAATGACAGATATTTACCGCTTGACGTTGGAGGCTGAGTAGCCTAGATGGGATTGTGGTTAATCCCGAAAACATCGATGTTCAGTTCGACCCTTACAAAAGTCAAGAAATTGGTCTTTGTACTTTTCAATTGCCACATGCTTAGAAAAATTATTTCTCAATAAAAAATGATTTAATTGTAAAAATTAAATTGAACGAACTAAAGCCTGAATAATAAATTTCTTTGGATAAAAACCATATAGTTCGACTAAATACATACAACATCAAAAACATTATTATTTCAAAATTATTTCGAAAAATTTTAGCAAGACAGTATCAACTCAAAATGAAAACAGTCATAATTTGAAATATTTACAAAAATTCAACTTAATTTAAAACAATTTATTTTATGAAAAAGATCACAACTCGTTTTTTTGGTGAAGTAGTGGTCAGAAATATACAAAAATTTTACTATTGGTAGAAATGAATAAATAATGCCGATATTAGGTAAAAAGTGATAAAATGAACATTTTGAGTTTTTACAGCACCGCACTTAGGCTTGCCAGAGGGGCTGGAATGAGCTTGATTGTCAAGATATGTTAGGTGTTATCAAGTTACAAGCTCAAATGATATATTTGATTTAATAATGTTCATACAAAGCTAAAAATAAATAACGTCTACAACTTTATAAAAAAAAACTCTCCCGTAAATTTTTATTAAAGTGTACAAGTACCATCACTGTTTACAACTTAAAGCAATGTTCCTGCTCGAATAGTACTTCTTTTTCATGAATTAATATTTTCTGTGCAGTCTCTTTTTTTCATAACCATTTGTGAATAGATGGGACTAATTTTTGGTATTTTTTTCATTCTCCTTTTTAGCTCAGCTTTGCTGAAAACCATGTACTCCTGGACTTTGTTATTGAACTAATTCCACACATTTCAATAGGATTTATGTTAGGGCTTTAGCGTAGTGTTCCCATGACATAAAGCATATTATATATTAGCCATGATCTTAATTTATGAGCCTTGTGCTTAGGATCATTACACTGGTAAAAGTACCATCCGCTATCCAGAACAAGCTTATTCACAATTTTCGGCAAGTTTCATTTTAAAATGCCTAAATAAATATTTTGATCAATAATTGGGTTAATAAAATGCAAATATCCTAGTTCTACTGGTAGGAAATGAACAACCAAACCATCACTGAACCATCCCCATGCTTTACTGTCGGTTTCAAGTTATTCAAAGTTGTTCCTAATTTTATATCCTCCACACCATCCGATCCAAATACTTTAAATTGGATTTTGTCGGTGAATATAACGTTTCTTAAAAAAGAAAAATTCTTATTTTCGTATTCTTTTGCAAATTTTAGTTGTATGGTTTGATTACGCTTACTAATAAGCGGCTATTATCTAGCTCTTCTACCAGTGAAGCAAGTTTCTTATTTTTGATAAGCTTGCTTTCTTACGAAAGAAACTTTCATTAATAGAAACAAGTTTTGGACTACATACATAAAAGGAACTTGCTTTCAGTTTTCTTACAAGAAAACGTTCTTCTGTATCAGAAAACATTTTACAGTGGACCTATTTTAGTTTACAGAATTCGAAACATTTTATTATGTCGCGTATAGTTGAATGGCTTATGTCCACAATTCTTGAAATTTTGCGAAACCCTTTTTCCGTTTTCTGGCATGCATAATGTACCCCGTTTATATGTACTTAATTTTAAATTTTATTTTCTCATATCGAGCCTTTGCTGCAATAGAGTCATAACTCAAAAAACCTAATTTTTTAGTTAATAATGCAGAATTAATCGTCATATCATTCTTCATATTGTGTAAAAGTGGCATACAAATATCTTGTGTACTCAACTCGCCACACAAGAATAAAATTTTCTTTACCAATAAGTTGTCAGTAAATTCAAAACTTTAAACTTGTTTTCTGCAAAACAAGTTTTTTTGAGTTATGACTCTATTGCAGCAAAGGCTCGATATCGTATTCATTAGAACACTGTATTCAATAGAACACTGAAGATGGCACATAGCCGAAACCGGTCTGTTTACAAACCAAATTTGACGTGGGATGACGGAAAATCGTTCCAAGCTCGATATCGTGTTCATAAGAAACCTAAGTATAAACGCACTTTTGAATCGTATCGAAAGTTTTAAGTGTGTCATGTCATATCATATTTTCAATGCGGATAAATAATTGGGAAACGTATAAGTCTAAGTACACATAGAAAATTAATTTTTCACTTCAAACACCAAATTCCCTGAATCAAATGTTCAATTTAGGTCCTATAAAGAAATTTGTAAATTCAAATGCAAAAACTTGTAATAATTTGTTTGAAAAAAAATCTGATTTTTCCAATAAACAAATTGTTTCGATCAAAAAATCGTTTACAGAAATTTTAAAAATATATCAAAGAATTTCATAATTTTATCAGGTTGCAAATATTGGCGGTAGATAAATGAAATGAAATAATAAGTCAAAGAAAATTATTTATCAAACGAAATAGAGACAATAATAAAGATTTAAAATCAGTTTGAAAAACATGTTTGTTTAAAAAAAAGGCTATACAATTTTTTCTGTGTATAAACGGGGTCTACACAAACACAGTACTTTATATCATAGGAGGTGTTATCAAAAATGACCACACAGTGATTTTTTTGCAAATTTAAAATAAATATATACAAAACTAAATTTTTATAAAAAGTATTTAAAATCAATTTAATTTTATTGGTAGTCATTTCAATTCGATTAAAATATTGCGTTTAGTCCATACGCTTTCGTTGTTAAGTATAAACACTAGCAATTTAAACGTATTACTTTTTATTATACGAAATGATTTCAAAACGTATTTACAAAAGTATAAACAAGGTAATATTTAGCTTGCTGACTTCGATACGAGTTTTTCCCCGTTGGCCAGACATCTTCTTGATTTAAGTTTATTTTTTTTTTATAATTATCGAAAACTGAACTAACAGGGGTTTCCTTCCATATGGTAAATATATAAGCGCATTTACATTGCAGGTAGAGATCCTAGGGTTTTCGGGATTTAAGAAATCCCGAAACCCGGAATCTTAAAATTGAATCCCAGGGTTTTCGAGACTTTATGAATCTTGTTTTGGCACAAATAATAAATATTTTAGTGTCACCTTTTAAACAAAACGTTATTTGAAATGCCATGTTAAAGAATGTTGAGTCGAAAAAGTTGAAAATGTAATTTTGTATGCATCGTTGTGTATAAGCTGAACCAAAATTAGTTTTGAGGAGCTCAAAACAAATACAAAATTTCGGATTGCAGTTTAAAAATGCTCCGTTTGTCAACTGCACACTATGCAAGAACATTTTTAACGTCAAGGAAAGGACTCGTGAATATTGAAGAAGTTCAGATGATTGTGTTAAAAAATATTGAGAAGGAACTTTTTTAGCTTGTTTGAGATCTTGTCATGAATTGAACCATAGTTTCCAATACAATAGAACAGCAGATTATCCGCTATCATGTGTAGGCGTTAAAACACTTTGAGTTCGCGGATTCCCAAGTCAAGCTCGTGGAATTATACAGTAAATGTAAAATCCTCCAAAACACTATGAAAATATTTTTGAGCGACAGTATGTACCATTTAAAAATGAGTTTTTAAATAAAAAATAAAAGTTTTTGGATAAAAAATTCTAAGTTCTTAATTATATTTTTCGGGATTAAGAAATCGCGAAAATCCCTGAATTCCGGGTCGGGATTCTGTTTCTAAATCCCGAAACCTGTCCCAATTGTCATCTCTAATTACAGGATTGCAATTATTTAGCCCAGAATGTCGTTAACCGAATTAGGCTTGTATATTTTGACTTTCAAAGCGTTTTAAATTCTATTTCGTCGTAGAATATTAAATTTCTTATTTTATTTTGGATTTTGAATGTGAAAAATATACACAAATAAATAACTAATAGTGTGCATAGAAAAAGTTTAAAGTGTATGATTTTTAAGTTAAGAGTTTGTCTTGAAGCGACTGTATTTGCATATTAAAATTTTATTATACTATGTTTTGACTCAAGGCGAATTCATACTAGGTGGCCGCAAGAGCCCTATGTAAATGTTTACATGTTTGGCTTGTCAGCAGTGTTAATGTATCAGCTTTTTTCACAGCCCAAATGTAAATTCTCCACGGCGAATTCTCTTGCGACTACCTGGTGTTGATCTATCTTGGTTTTGACTGTTAAATAGACTTGCAACTACACTTTTGGAAATTGCATATATAGTTATTTTAGTGTGTCAAGTTCTATTTGCAAAATCAAGCTGACTTTAATCGAATATCAAGCTAGTGCACTATTTAAATCTGGCAACTGTAACATTCGCTCGCTCGGAACACCCGATGGTGGTGTCGCTAAATATTGCATGCCTATAGGTAAAAGAAGCTCGTATCTTTTCCTTATTTACTTTCCACCAAAAATTTAACAAAGTGGCATTCAGGAGCTAAGTTAATAATTTCAAGTTCAGTCATCAGAATAGCATAATAATATTAAATACCAAAGAAATTTAATTATTTTTGGCTTGAGTTCGGATTTAATTTAATTTTTCAATTAAATTATATTTTTATATAGAGATAAATGTGAAGCATGTAGACAAAGAAAATTTTGACTGCGCGGAGGGTTGAACTGACGTTTCGATAGCTGTCGCTCATCTCATCAGAGCTCTTTACTTTTTAGGTAAAATATTAAACTTTTATTAAAATACATTGAAATTGATTATGAAGGGCTATTAGTAGTTCCTATGCGAATTTCAGTGGAGCTAATGCAAATCGTCATTCGTCTAATTATAAGCACATTATTTTTTTCCCATTTGTAGTAGGTATTTCGATTATTTTAAAATAGTGTATCACTTGATGAATTTCATTTGCTTGAATGCATCACGATATAAATTGCATGAATTGAGGTGAAATTGATGTTGGCATAGGATGTTCAGAGGAATAAGAACTGTTATCATTTTCGGACCCAACAGAGTTTAAAGGAATTTGTTTACTATATTTAGCTGTACTAGCAACGAAATGCTTAAAACATTCGATAGTCATATCGTCCCTCCATGCCCAATTATCGAATGTACCAAATTCGCTTTTTAGATTCGTGAGCGTGGTCCTCAAATTTGTACAACACGCCCGCTGCAAAATGGTGAATTTCTCCTGGAGGATTGAAAAGTCAATATAAATTAGTTTATAACTTGCATACATATTAAGGAAGGCTCTGATTTTATGTTCACAATTAAGGGGTTTATGCGCTCTTCTGAAAAATACCGATTTGCATATTCAATAGTTGAACATGGAAGGGACGATATATTGACTTATTTTTCAGAAAACACGGAAAAAGTAATATATCCTCAAAATAAATGAACCGCAAATAGTTAGGTTAGTATCGCTTTTAGCCCGATTGCGGGGCTGAGAAGCAGAGGGGTACAAGAGTGCAAAAAGAAAATTCAGAGTAATCAAGCTAAAAATTGTTTTGTTCCTATGCATTTTACTTAATATTTTGGCTTTGTAATACATACAGTTTTTTGGGGTTATCATAAATGTCTGAATTGTTTTGTAGTGATAGATATTATTAAGTGTTGATTCCTGCATCTAACTAAATTTTTTTACTTAAAAAGTAAAATATTAATTTGGGAAAATGCATGTTAAACATTAAAATTAATGTAAATTTTTTTAGTTTTCACATTTGTACCACTTTGCTTCTCATTGCCTCAGTTATAATGTCATTTCTTCAACTCAAAATCAGTTACGTGTTGTCTACGTATGACCATCCATATCTTAATGAACTTGAGGCTCATAATACTCTGACATTTTGATTGGTGCCTCGACATGCTGGAAAGATCAGGCTATCTGTCTAACTGACAGAGGAAGATGGCGTTATAATACACAATATCTCTAAAACAAGAGGTGATAGAAAAAAAACTAATATTATTTTCATAATCAGCGGATAAAAATACAAGGATCAATTAGATTGATTTCAAAAAAATTTAAAATACAAAAAAAAAATAAGGACTTACCAGTAACGCACGATTTTTAACATGCTTGCAATCACAGAAAGATATCCTGATATACTCACCAATATGACTCTGTTGAAATGAAAGAGATTTTTGTGTAGATTAACACATAATCCAGAAACTATTTTAAGGTTTTATAGATGCTAAGGAAAAACTAATGATGTCATCATAATCAATAGCTGAAAATACAGAAGGATCAGACATTTTTATTAAAAGAACAAAATAACTGTTCCGCTGTGTAATTTAAAGTGAAAGATACATATGTAAATATCTATCTACATAGGATCATATACACTCTAAAACACTTTTGTTGAAAATTAGGTCGCTAATAGTCGACAACACTTTTCCGATTATTATCGACCTAAAATTAGACACGCATTATTTTGAACAAAATATTTTTACTAAAAAAAGCGACTGGCTGCGTGCATGTTTGAACCGCGACCTCCTGACTGATAGTCTGACGTATCTACCATTCAGCCATAGCCGTATTATAGTTTATGTTAAATTTTTTCCACTTGGACTAAATATGTTTAATTTGAAAGAATTTTCTTTTAATAAAATAACTACAAAATCGATGTAATTTTAGACAAGGAGAAATTTTCAACACAAATTTAGACACTATATGATCCTAAATTGGAAATAATGTTATTGGCTAAATCAAAATAATGATATTATTTTGACGTAAAAAAATACGCAAAGAATTAAAAATTAATTTTTATTAAATGATAGTGCTTATTATAAAAACATTTTTTTGGGGACAAAATTAGGGATTCTTACATTTGAAATGGGGATTTTTGGGGACATCATTGTTTAAATTTGGGACATGAGGCAAAACTTTTCTGGCAAGACTGCTGGTTAAGTTAATCTGAGGACGCTGAATTCAATAACGTTAGCCGTTTTTCGAAGTTAGAGCTTGTACTCGCGATATTCACGATTTTTTAAGTTTTTTGTTGATTTAGCGTTTTTTTTTGCTTTGGCCCTTTTTTAATTTTTATAATTTTTTCGTTTCTTGGCGAATTTTCGTTTTTTGCAATTTTTGCACACGAAGGGCTTCATACAAATACACATATATCCATCCCATTTCGTTTTTGCCCTTTTTTCCCATTTTGAAAATTTTTTTCGTTTTGCTTTTTCATTTAATTTTAGGTTTTTATTTTTTAAGTTTTTTTTTTGTTGATTTAGCGTTTTTTTTGGTTTTGGCCCTTTTTTAATTTTTTAATTTTAGTTAGCGTTTTTTGTTTTAAGTTTTTTTTCGCTTTTTGGTGATATTTCTAGTTTTAGCAATTTATTTTAGTTTTGGCGCTTTTTTCAGTCTTAGCGCTTTTTTCGGATTTCTGGATTTTTTTCGGTTTTTGATGATTTTTTAGTTTTAGCGATTTTGTTTAGGTTTTGACACACTTTTCGTTTTGGGGATTTTTTCAGTTTTTTGTGATTTTTTTACTTTTAGCCTTTTTTTGTTTTGGCGCTTTTTTTCGTTTTGGTGATTTATTTCATTTTTGGCGATTTTTTTTTCGTTTTTTGACGGTATTTTTAGTTTTAGCGATTGTTTTGGTTCTAGTGCTTTTTTTCGTTTTCATGCCTTTTTCGGTTTTTTGTGTTTTTTTTTAGTTCTTTGACGATCTTTTTAGTTTTAGTGATTTTTTTGCGTTTTAGCGTTTTTTTAATTTTGGTTCTTTTTCCTTTAAGCGATTTTTTTCATTTTGGCGATTTTTCGTTTTGACATTTTTTGAATATTGGAATTTTTTAGTTTTAGCGATTTTTTAAATTTGAAGAGTTTGCCCCTTACGGCTTCCAAGATACAGCAAATTGTCTAAATTACATAGTCAAAATTACATTAACTGATAGAACACCCTTTAATTTTTTACTGTTTTAAATATCAGTGCTAATTGCTGTAGTCTATTCTACTTTGAAAAGTTTAAAGGGGTCTAGACACGATCAAAATTCTTTATGTCAGATTCGTGTACGTGTGCTTGACGAAAAATCAAAACCAAGTAGATTTTCCATTAATCGTCGTCTGTGTCACACATACTAACAAATTTTCACTCATACAATTAACATACTTGTCAAGCCCCTTAAGTGTCCAGGCCCCTTAAGTGTAAATATATAAGTGTCTGTATATTACATTAGTATTTCAACATTTTTCGTTGCTAGCTTTAGAACACCCTTTAATTTTTAGCTGTCATATATTTTTTGTTATATCGGTCAAAGTTTTACATGTTCTGTGAAAATTTTAGGTCCGTAGCTTTTATGGTTCTCGAGAAAACAGCCTGTGACAGCCGAACAGCATAGCGAAAACAATAGGGGTCCTCTACACTTTTGGTGTACGGAACCCTAAAAATGAGGTGTATTTTTGCTTGTTTGCATATTTTTCTTACGGCATCACGCCCAATCGGCTGAACCGATTTAAATGCAATTTGGTACACAGACAGATATTTCACCCACACTTAGTATAGACTGTATTTGTTTCCCGGATTTTCGACCGCGAGGGGTTAAAATGGGTCAAAACTTCCCCCGCGCATAACTCTATCGTTTGTCAATGCTTAAATCTATCATTTGTGAACCTTAAATTTTTGTTATAGCATCACGCTTAAACAACTGAACCGATTTAAATGAAATTTGGTACACAGATAGATATTTGGCCCATAAATAATATAGGATGCAGTTTTTTTGGATTTTGGACCGAGAGGGGATAAAATGGGCCTAAGCCTCCCCCTACGCATAACTCTGTTATTTGTCAAACGATTTTGAAAATTCTTTATTGGTTTGAAATGGTTTGCTTGCAGTTATTTCCGGTCATTTTTTTCAGAATCTGTCATTTGTGAACCGCAGATTTTTGTGCCGGCATCACGCCTAACCGGCTGAACCGATGAAATCTACTGACGATTTGATAAAGCGCCAATGAAATGCATATAGACAATGCTTAACTATCAGCAAATATACTTCATTTGGAATCATATTATGACAATATGTCAAATAATAAATTTCTTATTATATCATTATTTATCGTTTGCAAGCTTAAAATTCCTCTCTTATATAATAAATAACCAAATAATAAAAATAAATGAAACATTCTTTCGCCTCTAAGCGTAATCTTAGTACTAGCGAAATGTTTTTTCACTTATAAATTTTCTGTGTAAAATATATTTTCTTATGAAAATTTTGTGACAGTTGTTTTCACTGCTACAAAAAACAAGAATCGCAGTGCTGTACAATTGTGAAAAACTTTTGTTTCGTTCCAATGTTTTTCATATGAAAAAATATTGACATTACTTTTCATTGTTTCATTAAACGAGAATCAAAACTACTATGAAAAGGTGAAAAAGCTTTTCAGTTCACCGTTTCACAGAACAAAAATTGACCCCCCTGGATAACTAATGTATGTATATCAGTTAAAGTCTTTAATTTTAGTGTGAGACAGTTTGAAGCCAGTGTGCGTTGTCACACAGTTCACGAGAAACTATTCGATATCTCGCTAACAAAAGACACGTCACATAGGAATTATTCTACATTTTACTATTCATACCTTGTCAGCTATGGTGGAAATAGTTTTATAAAGCTCGTGGCCGTGCGCGTACCTTCATAAAATCTAGTTACCACGGGCAACAAATCAAAAGGGCATTGGCAAACTCACTTTTAAAAATCTGGTATAACTTTTGCAGTTGTGCCTTTGTGTTTCTTTGTAATGCCTTCTATACCAGCGCTTAATTGATCCAAATATTGAACTACACTGCCATATCGTAGAGTCGAGGTGCATTTTTCTTGCCATTGTGACAGTCTGAATATCAGGGACCTCCGCAAATTAAAGCACGTAGGCTTTGGTGAATACTTCGCCTCGAAGCTTTAGGGAACTGTACATTGAAGTGCCTGAAAATATTTTTGCACTGCGCGGTACGCAGTAGATAGATATAGAATCGCTATCATCTCCTTTCCTCTTGAATCTAGTCATAATAGTGTAGATGTACATATGTGTGAGAACTTCTCATTCTGTAATATATCCAGATATGTTTTCTTTTTCTCCAGAGTAGGCCACGAAGTCATGACCTTATACAAAACGTCGGGGAAACTACTTCCGTATACATACAACTTTTAAATACTTAATTAACGGCTAACTTTTTCAATGCTAATTTGCAAATTATATAATGGGTCAAAAGCTGTTTCATTACACTTGATAAGGTTTCGTACTTTGATTATGAAAAAATATGTTGTTTTATATTTCTAAGCAAATTGTTGCAAAATTAAGAATTAAGCATCAGGCTAAAGCACGAATAATCTACATCAATCCATCGTTAATTAATCAGTATGAAACATCTATTCTTTTTTATTTATTACAGTTAAGAACACACCAAATTGATAGTTCCACACAAGACGAAGTAGATTTGAAAACAGCACACAATTCCTTGAGTCCGAAAATGGCACTTGACTTTTTAGCAGGCTGTATTGGAGGTACATACTCGTATTTCCGTTATTAGCCAGATAACTCTTTAAAATTGACTATTAATTAATATTTAATTTTCAGGCTGTGCCGGTGTGTTAATCGGTCATCCCTTAGACACCGTCAAAGTACATTTACAAACTCAGGACCCGAAAAATCCGAAATACAGGGGAACTTGGCATTGTATGACATCTATTGCCAGGCAGGAAAAGTTAAAAGGTCTTTATCGTGGTATTACAAGTCCAATTGGCGGCATTGGATTTGTTAATGCTATTGTTTTTGGAGTCTATGGAAATGTCCAGAGAAATACACAAAATCCCGATTCTCTAACATCACATGCATTGGCAGGCAGTATAGCAGGATTTTCACAGAGCATTGTTTGTGCTCCCATGGAATTGGCAAAAACTAGATTACAATTGCAGCACGAATCCTCACATGGGCCGAAATTTAATTGTCCGTTAGATTGCTTGAGGCACATAATTAAACATGAGGGCCTACGTGGTACCATGAGAGGGCTACTATCTACCGCGGCGCGTGATGTTCCAGGTGAGTACTTATTTTTACACAAAAAAATGTGTTTACATAATAACCTGTTGCTTTAATAATCCTTTTAAGGATTTGCCACTTACTTTGTCAGTTATGAATACATGATGCGCCAGACGTATAAAAATAATATGTTATATGGCCTATGCGCCGGCGGTCTTGCTGGTATGTGCTCCTGGGTGGCCTGTTATCCTATAGATGTCGTTAAAACTTGCATACAAGCCGATAATCCTCAAAATCCAAAATACAAAAGTTACATGGATTGTATACGACAGGGCTATAGATCGGATGGCTTGAACTTTTTCTTTCGTGGTATAAATTCGACAATGATACGATCATTCCCCATGAATGCCGCCTGTTTCTTTGTAGTTTCCTGGATTATGCAATGGGCTAATAAAGGCGGTGTTGACGTTGTCGTCAATACAGGTGATCCAATGGCTCTAGTTAATTTGGCCTCTAACCTGCCGCTTTGCCATGTCTTACACATCGATCATGCTGAAGAAAAAATGAGACATCATCGTTCCGTGCTGACTCAAAGTTTGAGATCATTTGGAACATTTAATGAGGCCGTGTGCCAATCTGAAGCAGCAGAATTGGCAAATGAATTTTATTCTGATAAAGTTAATGATAAATACTATGTATTTGAAGATGAAAGATTGTTAAGGGAGAATGCTTCCGATGAAAATTCCTACAACTGTTAAGTAGTCATTAATATTTGATTTAATCCTTCACTATCACTCCCTTCATGACACTAGTTTATATATTTTAATTTATATTTTTTATTTCGCGACCTCAGTATTGGTTTAGCCCATATGCCAAAAAGTCGGAATGGAGAAAAACAACAAAGAAGATTTACATAAAGTTTTCTCAAAATTATATCCGATAGAATTTTTTTGTATTCTCACCACTGCTTCCAGCATATGTCTGGAAGAAAAATATACATTTTTGTTAACCTTCATCAATCCGATTAGAAATTAACATATTTTTACTGAACGTAAAATATCTTGTTTTGTGCTTCAGTAGCCACTTTTTTATTTTATTTGTAAAAAGTAGCTTTTGTTGCTTCATGTGTATACTAACTGCTGTGTATTGATGAAATTTTCTACTTTTTATTGAAAATAAGCGTATAAATGTTATTAGAAAAGATATTTACATGGAATAAAAAATTAATATTGATGAAACTTGGTATTTTACTTGATTTCTGATTTTATTTTTTTATTTAAAAAATTTTTTTTTTACAAAAAAATTTATCAAAAATGATGATATCGAGCACAATGAATGCTTAATATCTCAGAAACCAGGAACAATTTCGCGAAACAGTTTTTGATTCTGAAAGAGGGTATTCAAAATATATATACCCCATACTTAACTCAATTTTTTTTTAAATGGTCGGTGGTCCAAAACAAGACTGAGGTCGCGATTTGTATATAATGTTTTTTTATCGAAATGTACAAATTTTATTCCAATTATTAAAGATTTCCATGAAATTATGAATGATTGTTTTCATAAAACGAAAATACCTTTTTTCTTGTTTTTATTTATCTATTTATTTATTTACTTTTTTAACGCAACTTAATAAAATATTTCAATTTTTTTAAGAAATCAAAGTCCATAATTGATCTGGGCAATGTGCTGATTGGAGTCAAGATCATGGAGTGGTTGGACACCATGGATGGTAAATAAGCTCTTCAGCAGGGCATAACCCAGCGCGAAAAGTAGTCATTGATTACATATTAATGAAAGATATAATGTATTATTTTAAAAAGCGAAAAAATTCATTCCTTTGGAAGCAAGAAGGTAATTTGATCACACAAAAAAATTACTACTTTACCACATCTAACGAAGAAGGAATGTATTTTTTCTGCTTGTAACAAGTGTTCGTGTTTTACTCGTTTGTACTTACATACATATTTGTATATTATTATATTACGAATTTAAAAAAATGAATTATATAATTCATTCGTCGGACATATTAAAATAATTCATTACATGTTCTGTGTTAACAATAATGAATTCTGGTATGAAATATTATACATTCCCTGCATGAGTTTCTCGTTTACTGTTCATTACCTTTTCCCGCTGGGAAGTTGTGAGACCACTATCTCTTTTGATATATTTCTATGTATCTCTCTCTCTCTCTCTCTCTCTCTATCATTTGTCATTAGAGATAGCGAGACACACAAGCCAATGAAATGTGAGAGAAAAGGACACACAAATCAAAACCACTGCTGCCCGATTTGCAGATTTTACCCCTTCAAAAAAAGCGAAATGCAGACGATTTGTTACCTAAAAGCGCAGATTATTTATCTCTAATAATATGTCAACATTTTCACTTCTTTCCTTATATCGCTACTACCTTTTGCTTCTTTTATGTAAGAATGAAAATACCAACCAATATTTTCTGAACTTTCCTAAACAAAACAAAAAATAGGATTCGGACTCGGAGCTTTGAGCGATAAAATTTTTGAATTTTAAAGGTATATATTATGCAAAAAAAAGAAGTTACTTTGACAATCTTATGGAAAATAATAACTGATATAAAATGAACTAATTTTGATTACACTTTAAAGTTATTCAAAATATAATGGGCCTGATTGTGTATTAAGGCGTGGGAGTAAACGCATATATCGTTTTTTGTAGTAGATTAAAGAACACAGGTTATGCGTAACTTTACAGCCTATACCAGGATGTCAAATGAATACTTAATCGAACAATAAGCAGTCGCTCACTTTCATTCGAGTAAGCGCCCCACTTTATATGAATTTTATTATTATTTGTATCACAAATTATTAAAAAGTTCATAAAAGTTTAAATATGATCAACTATAACCCAGTCAGTTTTTATCCGACCAAAGCAACTGATCCATTATTCGAAGCGTATTTAGCAGCCTTTTGAACGAAATGGAAATAATAATAAATTGTCAGCCCTTTACTCTAGATGGCGCTTTAAAAACAAGTGCAGATTGAAAAACCTGAATGGATCGTTATCTGGGCAATGACCGAACTGAAGATAAAAATATTTTGTCCGTGTTCAGCACATCCTAATTGCTTTAAAACAAATACATTAAATACATAAATTGTATTTATAAAACTTAAATGAAACTTTGGGCCATCATTTGCTCTATAACTCCGAAAGTAGAAGCGGCACCACAATGAAACTTTCCGAATGTGTAGAAAAGAGTTTTATAACTGATGTATATATATATATATATATATATATATATATATATATATATATATATATATATATATATATATATATATATATATATATATATATATATATATATATATATATATATATATATATATATATATATATATATATATATATATATATATATATATATATATATATATATATATATATATATATATATATATATATATATATATATATATATATATATATATATATATATATATATATATATATATATATATATATATATATATATATATATATATATATATATATATATATATATATATATATTTAAGATTTTTTTAAAACTGTTTTTGAGATAGAGCCTTTTGAGCTCAAGACCTCCACAAATGACCTTTGAACTACTTGCGCAAAAAATCGAGATACACAGGGTGGCGCAAAATGAGCTATATGGTTGAATTCTTTATAACTTTTTTAATTGTTATTTTTCTTTGTTTTTTTTTAGCATTTTGTGAAGGAGACTTGGGGAATTAATTATGAATCATTACACGTAGAAAAATAATTAAATTTTATTTTTCAAACCAACAGTCTATTGTGTTGACACAGCGTGCATATCGTCAGTGCACTTTTGATACCTGCACTTTCAAGATAAGTGCCTTACATTTTTGGCATTTCAAAACTATTTTCATACAAAAAATCACTCTTAGCTGCATTTTGGCTTAAGTGCACAAAATATTTGTTTTCTGTGATTATTCTTCAAAATACTTTTTTAAGTGCATTTTGTATACCTGCTCATTAGACATATTTTTTCAGTTTTGAATTATTTTCATGTAAAAAAACAAAGTTGACTCCGCACACTAAAAATTGTATTTACGTGCACATTAAGGCAGGTAAGTGTATTTCAGCTAACATCATTTTTGACTTATCTGCACTAAAAATCGTGAAAAGCTGATTGTGCAGCTAGGTCAAAATTACTGTATATCGTACTCTAATAACAGCTGTATGGAGCGTGAAAGAATTCTCAATATAATTCATCATTTTAATATGTTCTACTTTTATGTACGCAGAAAAAAGTTTGAACATATGTAAATAATATGAAAAAAGTTCATTATCTATTATTCATATATTTTATTAATTTATAAATAAAAAAAGGAATTATTTCATATGCAGTCAAGGCGAATTCATACTAGGTGGCCGCAAGAGCCCAGCTGTTTACGTAAATGTTTACACATTTGGCTTGTCAGCAGGTTAATATATCAGCTTTTTTGACAGCCCAAATGTAAATTCTCCACGGCGAATTGTCTTGCGACTACCTGGTGTTGATCTACCTTGATACGCAGTATGAATTTAGTTTTTAATAACTAAATTTAGAAAATCTAAGTTGTTTTGAAAAAAATTTTCAACTTTATTGTCAACAATTTTTAAAATGTTTTTCTATTTATATAAAGTAAAAATACAGTTCATTTGAAATAGTCTGTTTTTCAGAAAGGAAAGAGTTGTGCCTAGTACAAGATTTTACTGGAAATTTCACTTTATTCTATGACTAACCCATTTCGAATTTTGAGCACTTCGCTATTGAATTAGTGCTGATATAAAAATATTGATAATTACTTTGTATGAGGGCATCTCTCTCCCCACTCTGATACCTTCTTTTTTTTAGAAATTGACATTTCTTCAAAGAGTAACCCACATAATATTTTGAGATCTTTACGATTGTAGATGTGCTTATATAGAAATATTAATAATAACTTTTTATGGGCGGTACCCGTTTCCAGGCTCCTATGCCAACAGCATTATATATGTACATAAATTATAAACTTTAAAACTCGAAAAAGCGGGTTAAAAATTTTAGGCGGGATCGATCCACCAACTGGTGATTCCAGATATCTGGATAGTCGCAAGGATCATCCCGATTCAAAAACCAGACAAACCCGCTAATCAATGAGATTGCTACCGCCCTATCACCCTCTTGTCACCTGCAACAAAGCTTTTGGAATTACTACTGCTGCCATCCCTGAAAGACCATTTCCCGCTCGCCAGACACCAACACGATTGCAGGGAAGCCCATAACACCACGACGGCATTGAACCTGATAGCTACCCAGATCGCCAATGCCCTTAATCACCACAGACCGCGCTAACATCCAATTGTGACCACACTGTACTTTTCTAAGGCTGTTGACAGGGTCGATCACTCGACACTGATTAATGACATGAACTCTAGTCTTCCCAATGACATGAAGCGCTGTATTGCCAACTACCTCAATGTAAGACAAGCGTTTGTGGAGTTAAGAGGCCAAAAAACAAGTTACCGCAAGATAAAAATGGGCGTGGATCAAGGAGGATATTTATCAATATTTATCTTGCCAAAATTCCCACCCATGCTCCGATGAATGCACCATCATGTCATCTGGTGTTAACATCTCTGACATAAGCGCCAAAATAACCAATTATTTGGGTACCATCAAGACTATCTGAAGGAGCGTAACTTGAAGATATCACCCTCAAAGTCGTCAGTCGACATTTCTAGGCGTAGTATTCGACAGCCTCCACCACTTCGCGTCGCACGCCACATATCTCAATCAAAAAGTGAAATACCGAAACAAGGTCCTTAAAGCTCTCTCTCTCATGAATAAAGATGTACTTATAGCGACGAAAGATGTACTTATAGCGACATATAAGTCCATCGGTCGCTCCCTTTTAAATTACGCGGCCCCAATATGGAACTCGTTACTCAGCGACACCCAATGGCAAGTATTGCAAACAACCCAGAACAATGCACTTAGAATCGCTACAGGATGTGTAAAAATGACCAATATTTACCACCTACATGAGGAGACATTAAAGCTACCCGTTAGACAGCATGATGTACTGCTCATAAAGAAGTTCCTGATGGCATGTCACCTGCCAACCCACCGTAATCATCAAATTCTGATGCAGGACCCTCTCCCCAGACACATCCAAAAGGACTTCAGGCACTGCCGTGATGACGTTAGAAACGCCATGTCACCAGACATTAACAGGAAGACCATTGCGAACACCCTGAAATAATTGCATCAACAAACGATCACCGAAGCTATTAATAGCTATAGATGCAATAAAGTCATTAATGCCCATCCACCTGCGATTTCGGACAGTGAGCGGCAACTCCCTAGACAATCTCGCTCAACTCTGGCACAACTAACAGCCGGCTGGAGCAGTATACTCAACTGCTACCAAGAACGTATAGTCCCTGGTACTTTAAATCGATTCCCGGATTGTCTCCAAAGCTCGCACGACACTGAACACTTCTTCAACTGCCCCAATAGGATTACATCCCTCAACCCCATATGCCTATGGCCAAGACCAACTGAGGTGGCAAGGTTTCTCCAGCTCCCACTCGCACCTAATGACACTCATAACATAAATAATTAATCTCTATTTAATTACAGGAAAGAACTCCCGATAAGAACAGCTAAGCTGTTACAACAACAACTGACTTATAAAACCCCTCTTTTTCGTCGGGGGACAAAAATAAAAGTCGATTAAAAAATTTGATGAATATTGACCGCTGATCAGCCAAGTAATTCCCCTTGGACCCTGCGTTAAATGTGTATTTCACAGGGTTGCTACAAGTAAAAATGAAAACTAATTTATTTTCAATATAACAAAAATTTAAACAAAAAAGCTTTTAACACAAAATATTCTCTTAAAAGTAGTACATGCTAAAATATGCCGTTAAGGGCAAAATATGCAAACATATGCACTAACAAATCAATGCCAAAATTCTTAAAAAGTTCAGAAACGGATAAATAGCTTATGTGTTTGTAAGACATTCGGCACTGTTCTATAAACCGAATCCGAGTAAATTTCTCGTTTTCCAAAAATAAATAAAGCCCCCTTTGATGTATTTTAAATCTTATATAGTAAACTAATTTCACATGTGATATTTTAAGCTCTAACATATATGAAACTTCAAAAAAGTCTGAAAAAAATTCGCTGTTAGCGGATTTATTTTCTCTAAATCGAGAATTTTTAAATCGACTTTTTTTACTTTATATTTTAACTTTTTTTCCGAAAATCTGCGCGTATATCTACATTTATGAAAAGGCTCAGAATTTTTTTGAGTCTCATGTAGTCAACTGTGGTCCACTGTAACTCCTCTCATGCTTTAGCCAGAAGGCCACCAAGAAACGCGTTGTAGAGCCTGAGTCCTCCTGTAAAGCTGTTCGAAGTTTCAGATATAAATCCAATCAGCAGTTTAGAAGTTCCAGATTTATTACCATTTATTTTGCAAATGTCCCCACTGTGCACGTATGGTAATACAAACACCAACAAAATTATTAACCAAATTTTTTCTTTA
The DNA here is from genome assembly GCA_956483635.1 of Panzeria rudis. Classification (NCBI taxonomy): domain Eukaryota; kingdom Metazoa; phylum Arthropoda; class Insecta; order Diptera; family Tachinidae; genus Panzeria; species Panzeria rudis. Next base: position 45,783,528 of record OY101449.1, on the reverse strand, counting down.
AAGTCAAATACATATCTTGTAAACTGTGAGAGATACGGAAACACATGTTGAGAAAATTTTTTTTATTTCTGAGCTTAACTCAATGCGCTTTATAATTTTAAAATCGGATAATTTTTAAAAGTTAAAAGACTCGGATTTTTTTTGAGTCCCAGGTAGTCAACTTTGGTCCACTGTAACTCCTCTCATGCTTTAGCCAGAAGGCCACCAAGAAACGCGTTGTAGAGCCTGAGTCCTCCTGTAAAGCCGTTTGAAGTTTCAGATATAAGTCCAATCAGCAGTTTAGAAGTTCCAGATTTATTACCATTTATTTTGCAAAAGTCCCCACTGTGCATGTATGGTAATGCAAACACCTACAAAATTATTAAGGGTTGATGGATATTTATTTATAAACTCAGAATATATTACCATAAGTATTATTATTGTTACTAGCGAATGAATATTGTTGGCTAGAAATAAACAATGAAACTTGTCTGTAACTAAGAACAACCTATTAAATCATTCGATACTGTCAATTCCCTGTCTTTATGCAACAATCAATGCACCTGTCTAAAAAGTTTTTTAAACAAATTACTTCAAATCGAATAATTAATTTGTCGGAAAAAATTGTTTAATTCGCATCTGATTAATTTACATACTGCGAGTAGATACATACATACATATATTTTATACATAGAAATATAAAAGGTAATTAAATTCATCACTATATAGATAAACATGGCCGATTTTGACGAATTCGGGCTGGAAACAGAAAAAGTCGACGATGATAAAGCATTTACGGACGGAAATTCAAATACCCCTGATTTAGAGGAAATGAATATCAACAAAGTAACCGAAGAGCCGTGCAATTATGAAAATGAGCCAGACGAGTCCATATCTAATGAACACTATGAAACATCTTTGGCGTTGTTACCTCCCGATCATCCATTATTGGCTAAATTTCAAGAATCATTAAAGGAGTTTCTCATACGCAGCAGAGATCAATTGATTAATGAAATTGAAGAAATTAAATATTCCGTGAAACAAAAAGAACAACAGCGAGAAGAAAAGGGTGCCATTTTGTATGATAGGCAACAAGAAATTCAACGACAAAATGATCAGCTCGAAGAATTTGCTCAACAAATTCAAGAAAATCTTCAGCAACGCCATATTGAGGAAGAGGCTGTAAGTCAGCTAAAAGCCGAGTATGAGGAAAAGGCTCAAATAACAAAGGAACAAAAATCTTTATACAACAAACGTATGGCAGAGCTCGAACACATGCAAGAACTTGAGAAAAACATACGCAAATGGACCGATGAAATTGAAGACGAAGTGAAAAATGCCAAACGTGTTGTTAGCCGTGATGCACAGCTACAACAACAATTGTCTGAAGAGAAGAAGAAATCTGATTTATTTGTCTACCACTTGGATGTGGAAGTAAAGAAAAATGAAAAGGAATTGGAGATGGTACAGACAGAAATAAAAGAAATGGCTGAAGTTTTAGAAGTGTTAAATATGAGTGTTTCGAATGCAAATGCTGACTTGGAAGTACTTGAAAATGAACACAAAAGTTTAACACAAGCTTGGTCCGAAGTGATAGTAGCTATTTCATTGCGTGATCGTATATTGCACCAAGTTAAAGTCGAAATGGAGTAAGTTTTATTTTTTGTTTTCTCAATCTGCAATTGTTGATCTCCAAACTTGGTAGTAAAGTAGACGTTCTTTATACGTACCTTTAGCAAAAGTGAGCGCTAAACTAACCTCTAACAATCTTTCATTATCAAGCCCTTATTACACTTGCTTTTTTTTTGTCTTGTTAAGATTTTGGAAAACAGTACAAATATATTGTAATATAAAATTTTATCAAAAGCGAAGAGTTCGGCTATATTAAAAAAAATCCAAAATGTCGGAATTTTTATGTGTGTTATCGATTAAAAAAAGTCTAAACTGTCAAGAAAAATCTAAAAATTTTTAACTTAAAATTGACATTTCGAGCTTAAAGCGTTAAAGTGCTGTCGATTCATTAGTTTTAAGCTCAAATATAGCGATTTTAGCGCTAATTTTTATAAATTAGCTATTTTGTGCATATTAAAAAGTGGCAGCATTGAAATTAAACAACAAAAAAGTAGTAAACAAATACATATATATCGTATATTCTCCTCTTTCTTATATTCCCATTTCACTCTTTCAATCTTAGATTAATAAAAGACGGAAAAAAGTAAGTCTCATAAGGGCTTTACAACTTTCCAGTAAAAAAAAGTTATTATTGTCAAAGTATGGCTATACCAGAGAATTTAAGCGTGGCAACTTATGAAAATATGGCAACTTCGAATGATCAAACTTAACGATAAAAGTTATACGTAGGATGAGCTTGCCTTCAACTAATCGCTCACTTTTAGATTAAAGTAGAGTTGTACTAATGAAAAACTGTTTATCCGTCCGATAACCAGTTAAATAACGCCAAATTATAATAATGGCCCTCGGCGAATTGAAGCCAGTTAAAGTGAAAGTCACATAGAGTTTCCTTGAATTCTTCTATGCGGGTACCGTAATAATATACCTTGGGTTAGAGCCAAATCTTATTATCATAAATTTTAAAATGAAAACATTATTTTTGAAGCGGACAACCCAAAAAAAATTTTGGCGAAATTCCTTGTTATTTGGCATAGCTAACGTGACCAGTAGTGCGATTCTGTGCAGTCATAGCACGTACTTTATGGCCACAACTAAAGTTATTATTTTACAGCAATATACAAATATATACAGATTTTACGTTCTATTATTTAAGCATCAAAATAAAGAAATTAATGCAAACAAATTCTGTACACTGTTTGGCAATCACAAATTCATTTTTTGTTATATTCCTCTTTGCGCTTTTCATTTATTTTAACAGAGATGCCACATGAAGTCAGATCTAAACAATGTTGTTAACAAGAAGCCACAGAATCGTAGAATCGTTAGTGCAAACAACTTAATAAGTTGACAATATAACAGCTGTTATTGTTAAAAGTTACAGAATCTCACTACAGAAGGTTTTTGCAAAAATCGGGACATGAACGACTGAAAGCGGGACTTTGAAGAAAATCTGACAAAAAAGCGAGACTTGAAAAAAATATCTTGTGGAAAGCGGGATGTTGCAAATACACTCCATTTTTATTATTACAGTACTTTTCGCTTATTTGCACGCAAATTGTGGACTATATCGCTTATCTGACTAAGCCTAATTTTCATATATAGCATTCGGAGGCATATAACCAGTTTTGCATACAAAAGTTAATAACAAGGTATTCCATCCCTGGTACAAAAGACTAAAAATAATATTTTCTTCTACACCATTTTTCATTGAAATTAAGAAAATTCCAAATGAAATTGAGAATTTCAGTTTGAAATTGAGAAAATTCCAAATGTAGTTGAGAAATTCAATTTCAAATTAAGAAAATTCCAAATGAAATCGAGAATTTCAATTTGAAATTGAGAAAATTCCAAATGAAATTGAGAATTTTTGTTTTAAATTGAGAAAATTCCAAATGAAATTGAGAAATTTAATTTTGAATTGGGAAATTTTAAATTGAGAAAATTTAATTTATTTATTTAATAAGGATCAAAGAAAATATAAAAATAAATACAAGTCGTAGTATAATTGACCAAGAGGCATATCTTCCCGATCCAGAGCAGATTGGTAAAAAGTTCGTGCAACTTTGGACAGGAAATGAAATAAAATTACTCTCTCAAGAGCTATCTCACTTGACCAATTTTTGTCAATTTGTATAAGTTTGGGCGGCTTCGTTATCCATCTGGAACACACATACATCTTTATTATATCACACCTAACACCTTCTATTTCGCTTCTACATATGGGAAAATTCGACATATCCCGAGTAATACATTTTTCGTGAAATAAGTGACGGCAGGGAATAAGTCGTTTTATTTCACCACACATCATGCTTATTAAACTTATTTCATATTATCTCCACGTAGCTCCACGTTGTTCGTTCAAATGAAAAAAATATTTTTAAATTCCTTGCTGCTTTTAAATTTTCTTAATTTCATTTGGAATTTTCTCAATTTAAAACTAAAACTTCTCAATTTCATATGGAACTTTCTCAATTTCAAATTGCAATTCTCAATTTCATTTTGAATTTTCTCAATTTAATTTTGAATTTTCTCAATTTCCATGAAAAATGGTGTAGCTCAAAACAATAATTTATTAAAATCAAAAACGGAAAATTTTTCGCTTCCCATAACGCGACGAATAACTATCATAAATAAAAAATAATTTTAAAAAATCAAAAAACCCGACTGCATAAAAACTAAAAGAAAAAAACAAGTGCAGTGTAGAGCTGTAAAAATATCGATAGCCGCCCCACTCGATAGTTTCGATAGTTCGTCAAAAGACTATCGATAGTATCGAATGTTTTGAAAAATGCTAGAGTTTTAACCAGCGTTGCCAGAAGCTTTTCGAAGAAAATCATCATTTGGCGGAATAATAATCATATTTGGATATAAAAAATCATCACAAACTTCTATTCCAAAGCTGAACAATGAGACTTTTACAGCAAACTAAAACAAAAACGCGTTTTTTTAGATTATATGATTTCCTTCATGTCATATTCTAGATAGGAGAGTTACTGCTTTTTTGGCAACCAATATTAAAAAGATACTTGTAAAAAATTCGTGAAAAGGTTTGAAAACCGGCAGCGATCAGAGAAGTATATAAAATATCGCCATGGCTGCAATAACATATAAAAATGCGACAAAACCACTTCCACCACGAAAAAAAACTCGGAAAACACAACTATATGCACTGGTATACAAAAAAAAACATTTTTCATCTTTTAAATAAAAATATGTGGAATATACAAACTTTAATGCATAAATCCGTTTTCAGTTTTTTCCTATCACGTACAGATTTTTTAATGAACATGACTACGATTTTCAATATGTACATCAGTATAGTTTACCCTAACTTGAGAATGGTTTATCCAATTTCAATAAATAAAAAATGCTGAATAAAATTACCTTTAAGTCATTTATATCTAATTCTTTTTAATTTCCATCTGCTTCGGAGTGATTCAGAAACTAGCGGCGAAAAATGCGTTTTTAATGCAAAGTGATTTTTTTTTCAATTAAGTTATGAGTTTTAGTCGAACTGTATGTATGTATATGGGTTTATATCCAAAGAAATTTAACTATTTTGGCTTGAGCTCGGCTTTAATTTAATATTTCAATTAAATTATATTTGACTGCAGGGAGGGTTGAACTGACAAGTTTCGATAGCTCCCGCTAATCTCTTCAGAGTTCTCTTCCGCTTAGACCACTCGACCAAAGAAAATTTTTTTTCGTTTTCAAAAAGTCATGAAAAAATGAAGAGGGAAGCTTTGTAGGTATATTAGGAATATAATAAGCCATAAACCATTAAAATCGAAAGTAAATGTCGATTTTATTCACAATTAGTTGAGGGAACTAATACACACAAATTTAAATTTTTCCGTTGTATGAAAATTGTGACTTTTATGAACTGACCACCTTCACTTAATTGCGAATAAAATCAACATTTGCCACCGATTTTCATGATTTAAGGCTTATTTTATTTCTAGTTATCCTACCTGTCAGACTAATGATAACAATTTAAAGTTTTTGCAGTTTTAATTTCTTTTATGAGTTTTTGAAAACGAACAATTAATTTTGCAAAAAAAAATTTCGCCGATAATTTCTAAAGAACTCCAAAACAGTTGGAAATATAAAAAATTAGTATGCATGATTGGCTTATTTATTCAAATCGGATAATTCGTTATTGAGTTAGGGTGAAATATACTGACGTAGCTATTTGAAATATTAGTCATACCCATTAAAAAAACCAGTACATGATAGAAACAAATTTAAAAATTATTTGAATTTAGCCCAATAAACTTTGCACATCCACAAAAATTTGTATCATCGAACATGATTGATAGTTTTATCATTCAAAATCATCTTTCAAAGCTGATGAATGCACTTCAATAAACTTTAATATTAAAAACGTTTGAAAATTATATATTAATTGATCCAAACAACTACAAAAAGTAAGGCATGATATGTTTCAATAACTATTTATATATCGTCACAGAAAATGCAATTCATGCAAAATTTCGCAATAAATATATAAATTTGTTGGTCCTTTTTTAATTATGTTGCAAAATTGTACACTAACTGTCAATATATTTTTTTCATTTAAACAGGTTTCATCCTTCTCCTGTAAAACTTGTAATATGTCCGATGTGGCTTTTTGCATTTTCTTTGACGATATACATATAAACAGTATAAGAGAATTATAATTTGCGAGAAAAATATCATTTGGGGAAAAAAATCATCATATCATATTTTGGTTAAAAAATCATCAAAAATATGATAAAATCAGCATTCTGGCAACGCTGGTTTTAACCCTTCACCCATTAAAAGGTTTTTGATTTATTTAACAAATCTTATATAGGAATCTATTTAGCAATTCTCTTATAAAATAAATTTGGTTGTTAATCTATAACTATCTCGTACAATGTTTTATATCGTTACCTTAATACAGATACGCCTTAACTCATTATTTTTTCAAATCGAATTTTTTTCATATTTCGATAGATTAAAGATTCATCTAGCCAAATAGGGAGAAAACTCGATATGAAAAAACTAGTGAGTTGGGGTGTTTCTGTATTAAGGTAACGATACATTATTTTAATAATAACATTTTAAGAACCCCTAAAGAAAATTGTTAATAACTTGAAAACGGCTGGACATATTTTCTCCAAACATAGCTTAGAAGATCAAGTCTCCTTTCAAAAAAGAAAACACCAAATTAAAATCGATTAAGCCGTTTGGGAGTTACGTTGCCACATACACAAATATTTAAGACTAGTATCCTCTGAAAAGAGATGATAACTTCTAAACGGCTGCACTGATTTTCTTCAAACATAGCAAGAACAATCTCGATAAAATCACCTTTCAAATAAATATGTCTAGCCATTTGGACTCTACGATGGTGCAGACAGACACACAGATACACACTAAGAAGCTTTAACTTAGCCAATGCTATTTCATTTACAACTTTTGTCTACCTACACCACTAATTACACTGTAATAATACTAAAATCATTCAGGGGCTCTCATGGACAAATTCTATTTGGTTGGAGCCCATAGAGAAAGAAAATTTCTATGGTTTTTCTAGGTCACTCCGTAAAGTGATTTTGTAACGGTAAATGTAGTGAAAAAACGATTTTCTTAAAGTATAATCCATTGATAACATGGATAGCAAGGTCTCGTACTGTCAATAAAACAATGACAACTCTCTTAACACATACGAGTGCTGTGAATTCAACTTACGTGAGCGAGAACATTTTTCTCATTTCAACACACTGAAAAGAGCATAAATTTTCCACTTGAATATCCTTTAGTTTGCACTTTTTCACACGCACAATCACTTTTTATTTTCAATTTGTGTTTCTATTTATTACATTTTTAAAATAATTGTTTAATTCTTTTGACATTTGTTTGTTGAATTGTAGTGATGAGTTGAATTATTTTTTTCATTGAACAGTTGCATTTTTGTTCCTATTTGGGATAAACATTTTTAGTACCAAATACAAAAATTGCAAAAAAATGTTTAGCAAATCAATATTTTTTCAACTCGGATGTACTAAAAAGCATTCTTAAATCATATTTTTTATTAATTACTACAACAATAATTGTATAAACTGCTAAAAAATCATGTATAAAAATATTAATGCTTTAGAATACTTTTTATTGCAACTAAGTGCGTTTTAGTGCTGTGGGGAATTTTTTATTTTAAACCAATACTGATACAAAATGTTCTACTAATACATTCTTAGACTTAGGTTTTTGACAGCACACTTAGGTTTTTGAAGTTTCTGTTTGGCCTCTATATACCCTATGGTATAATCTACGATCTCTTGAAATTTGAAAGATATGATTCTCATCTTTCAAATAAGGCATGATTTTTGAAAATCAGTTAGTAAATAACTAAGTTATGGTGGCTTAAGTGTAAAAATATAAAAATTTTTCAACAAAATTTTGCTTTTCGCTGGCTCTAAGTTGCTTATGAGATACTAAACCACTATACAAATTAACGTTTGTGAAAAACAATATTATATATATAGCTTTCCAAAATGTGTAATTACATTAATATCAGTTAAAAAATAAATGAGTTATGGTATTTTTTTGTTTTGACTATTTTGCTTCTTATTTAAAAATAAGGCAGTCACGCTAATATATTTCATGATAACTCGAGAACGATTAACTCAATTTTGATATTATAAACAAGGAAAAAATGCGGAATAAAATTATCTTTAAGTCAACTATACACAAGTTTTTTAAATTTCCAATTATTTCGGAGTTATTCTGAAATAAACGGCGAAAAAACTAGTTATTTTATGAAATTACAGATTTTTTTTCGTTTTCAAAAGCTCATAATAAATAAAATAAAGAGGCCTACAATTTTACAATTTTCAATAATACGAAAGCTGGGTATATTTGAAACAAAATAAGCCATAAATCATTAAAATCGCTCGACAATTGTCGATTTTATTAAAAATTAAGTGAAGTAAATCAGTTGATAAAAATCATAATTTTCATATAACAGAAAATTTTTAATATGTGTGTGTGTGTGTGTGTTGTATGAATGTCGCAATTTTTGTCAATTGATTTATTTGGATCGCAGAAATCCGTTTTGAAACAAAGAAGTAATTAATGACTGTTTAAAGATCAAACTTTAAGAAACCCGTTTTTTCATTACATTTACTGTTATACAATCACTTTTCGAAGTGACCTAGAAAAACCATAGGTATTTTCTTTCTCTATGAATTATTTTTTTTTTTCAACTTTTGTGTTATCATAAGTTCAATAATAAACACTATGCGAAACATAAGCTGTTAATAATATACCATTGGCGAAATTATTATAGTTAACCTCCTAAAGGCTGTAAATTTGGGCGTATTGGGATCGTTTTTTGACTCTAATATTATATACAGTAACTGGAGTTGTACCCAATATTTCTTGTTAATAATAATATATCGACAGTTTTCGCTTTTAAACAATTGCTGTGGTTAGAATTTATGAATTAAACTTGTTTCGATAGTATCGATAGTGGAAAAAAATATCGATAGTCCATTAAAAATAAAACTATCGATACTATCGATAGTACCATCGACTGTTTTGCAGCTATAGTGCGGTGTGGGGAACATAGCGACTTTTACGTTCGCGAACCATTATTGCGAAGATTTGAAGATTCGATTTATAGTGCTTCCCGACTGTAAAAGTCGCACACTGGACTTGTTCTTTTTTCTTTTAGTTTTTTTACGCAGTCGGGTTTTTTGATTTATTAAATTTATTTTTTATTTGTTTTCTTTTTAGTTTTCGTAAGTTCACATTTTACACAATTTGGTTTTTTGGTTGTTAAACAACTTTAAACCGTCACAGATCCTAAATGGTCATTCGAAATTAAAAATCATGAGAGAAACCTAAAGATGATTTTCAAATACCTAATACAAATGATACCCATTTTGCAGAGATGTGAATTATTTGAAAATAGAATAGAAAATACAAAATACCATTTTTATTTTCTATTTTAAATACTTTGCCTCAAGAGTATTTTATATTTTATTTGAAACATTTCAAAATACATATTTTATGCTGTAAACACATTCGCCACAGCAGGCTACACGGCTACACGACTACAAATGCTGTTGGCAGCAATCGTCGTCGTGTAGTCAGCTACATAATTATTTTGAACACGGCAGCTACATCGTAACTAGCTGACATGTTGTTGTTGCAGTACATATTTCAGTGGTGCCACTTTAAAAGTTTTACTTGTATAAAAAAATCGCTTATTCAAAATGTTCTTACATCTCGCAAAATGTAAAAACAAATCAATTTATTTCTTTAAAACCTATTGATTGTTATGGCACTTTTCATACTTAAATTTTTTGATTTTTTTGTTCTGTTTAATAAAATAGAATATTGACTTAAGTGAATAATACCAGGATCGTTGAAAATTAAAAAAAAACTCATGAGGCAGTAGCTTTTTTTAACCTTATAATTTTAGTGTAATTTTGTTTGGTCTCTTTTGGATCCGCAGTTACGGGGTTCAAAACTTTTATTTTTTATTACCCATAACTCCTGGAATATAGAACGGATATAAGTCATATGGATATCACTTTAAACTTCTCTAAAATGCCTTTCTACTTGTACACAAATTTTTTAAAACAATTAATTTTTTTACCTGACCTTTCACGCAAAAACTCCGTTAACGCAAAAACTGGTCGATACAATGGTACATAAGCATGTATATAGTTTTATAGAGAACTTTTCATGCTTTTATTGGTACATAGTTGAAAGCTGTCACCAATGAAATAGGTAGGTTATGGTACTATAAAGATGAGTTTAAGTTGGTGCTTTTACGTGAGAAGTCATATAAAAAATGTTTTAAATTCCATTTTGCTCGCAATGTGCTAATGGACTTAAAAATTGTATATACTAGTAGAAAGGTATTTTAAAGCATTTTGAAATTTTATACGCGGACTATTCGCAAATAAAAATATTTGCAAATAAGTTAATTCACTGTTTATATGGCATATCAAAATACAAAAACTTGGTAGCACTTTTATAGAAGACGTTTGTATTTAAAAAAAAAAGTTGAAATGTATAAAGGAACAAACAATTACATATTTGTTTTAATTGTCATTATTTTCTTCTATCAATATTTTTCGGGAAATATTTTCTATTTATTGCTTTTTATTAACAAAGCGGGGCAGCCAGCACCAATCCTTTTATTTGCAAATAGTGCGTTAATCGTGAATGGTTTTCGTAAGTTAATAAGTCGCAATAAAACAATTATATGGCAACAATTTAGTTTTATTTGCATATAACCCGTGCGTACAAACGTAGTATATATCGTTTAAATCCGTTCTATATTGTAGGACTTATGATCAATAATATATTAAAGTTTTGAACCCCGTAACTCCGGAATCAGGAGAGAGCACCGAAATAAATTACACTAAAATTTTTAGGTTAAAAAGGGCTATTACCCTTTGATTTTTTTTTAATTTTCAATGAAGTTGGTATTTTTGACTAAGTCAATATTCTATATAACAAAACAATTAGATTTATTTATTTAAAAATTCTTGATGCATATATATTATAACATTTAAATTTTGTAATTTTCTTTTTTATTTTTCAATAAAAAATATTTCTAATCACTAATTTGCTTTACATATTTTGTTATACTGTTTGTTAACACTGTTTTTGTTTTGTAGCCAACAAAAATAGAAATTAGTTTAATTTGACTACACGACAGAAGTAGCATGGACAACAACCTGCAGTCGTGTAGCCGTGCAGTCGTGAAAATAATCATTCTCATATACACACATGTATTCTATTTTTGACAGGTTGTAGTCGGTAGCCTGCTGTGGCGAATGTGTTTAATGCATTACATTTGTAAAATATAAAATTCTTTTTTATGCGGTGCGAAGAAAAATAACAAATTGAAAAGTGATAGTAAAGTGTCAGTAAACAATAGCGCAATTAATTTTGAATCGCGGCTTTGTCTTCTTGCACAGTTTTTTGAGTATTTTGCAAAAATTACTAAAATTCCGAAATTGATTAAAAGTCGCTCGAACTGCATAAAGAAAAATTAATGTAAAAAAATTACGCCTATTTTGGAAGTGGCGAAAATTTGCAAAAAAAAATTTCAAAATTAGAAAGAAGCCCTAAACTGAATGAAGCTCGCTAAAACTGTAAGGAATGACAAAAATATGGACAAAACCGAGAAAATGACGAAAATTCGCTTAATTTTGTTAAAATTGGAAAGATTTCAAAGTATAATATTGATTTTAAATTCCTAAAATTTTAATACAGCCAAAAATCTTGGAAAAATCACTTCTGTCGCGGAAATGTCGAAAATTTGCAAAATTTTAAAAAAGCCATAATATTAATAAAAAGTTGCTAAAACTGTAAGGAATGCCAAATGTTCGACAAAAAACGCGAAAATGACATAAATTCGCGAAATCTTGCCGAAACAGCGGCATGATAGCAAAATCTAATATTAATTAAAAATCGCTACAGCTGTAAAGACGTTGAAAAATTGCAAAAAATCACTTCTATTGCAAAAATTCGCGAGAAATTGCAAAATTGGAAACAAACTATAAAATTAATTAGAGATCACAACATAAATTGTATTGAGTTAAACAAATATTTTAAATGAAAATTAGAATTATAAAAGAAAATGTATTTTGAAAATAGGTATTTTGAAAATAGGTATTTTGAAAATATGTATTTTGTATTTTCTATCTCAAATACATTTTTAAAAACTTATTGTATTTTTAATTTGAAATAGAAAAATAAAAAACCATTTGTATTTTGAATTTATTTATTTGAAATACGTATTTTCCACAACTCTGCCATTTCGATATAGTTCACCGACTTTTTATGTTTTTTGTTTTCACAAAATGGCGTCTGTTAGCCGCCATATTGAATTTTTACTACTATTATTTTAAAAAGCGAAACAATGCATTCCTTTGGAAGCGAGAAGGTAATTTGATCACACACAAAAATTACACATTCATTACGACGTACTTTACCACATCTTACGAAGAAGGAATGTATTGTTTCTGCTCGTAGCAAGTGTTCGTGTTTTCCTCGTTTGTACTTACATACATATTTCAATATTATTATATTACGAATTTAAAAAAATTAATTATAGAATTCATTCGTCGGACACATTAAAATAATTCATTACTTTCCTAGGACATGTTCTGTGTTAGCAATAATCAATTGTGTTATGAAATATTATACATTCTCTGCATGACTTTCTCGTTTACTATTCATTACCTTTTCCCGCTGGGATTCTACTTTTGTCTAATTCTCTTGGCTCTTACTCTGGAACACAGTCCTTAGGGCGTAAAAGTTAAAAGAACTATTTTTATTGATATGCTAGTTATGGGGGGTTCACACAGGGCAATTTTTGTTGCGAAACTTTTAATTCAGCCGCGAGAAAGACAGAGAAAGCAATACAGTTTTTCTCTGTCTTTCTCCCAGCTGAATTAAAAGTTGCGAAACAAAAATTGCCCTCTGTGAACCCCGTATTAGCTCCATTTTATAAATATAGATTTGTTACGGGGTCCATAATTTGTAGTGAAAACTTTTTCAGAATGCGGGTGTTCAAAATGGCGTTACCTAAGGCAATCAGCTCCTTTTCGTTAGTAATTATTAAAATAAATAAATAAATAAAGTCATTATGTATATAAAAGGGATCGACCCTTTGACAAAACTAATGTCGAATGCTGTTTATAAAGCGATTGGCAATTTTTGACCTAAGCAGATTAATCCATCCGACTCAACCAACAGCCAATGTAAATTAATTTAATATATGTACATATTATCATTTTAGCAAAGGAAATGAATCGATTAAATTAAATACTTTTCGAATAGAGGCCGTAAAGAAACAAATTAAAAAAGAACTTGTTGTGAATGAAAAGTTGGAAACTTTCAAAAAGCGATTAGCAGATAACTTTACGATCCTAAAAAAGGACTGTAAGTAAAATGATATAATATATATAAAAATTAATTAATATAATTAATTTAATAATTAGGCAAACAACAATCTGACATTTTGTCTGGCTTAGAGAAGAAACTCTCCGACATACCCCTCCTACTGGAACAAACTGAAAAAGACTTAAAAGAGGCGAAAAAAGAAGGAACGCAATTGGAAACTGAAACTCGACGACTTCAGTGGAAAGTGGATCATCAAAGCAGCAAAAAATACGATATTGAAGAAAATATATTAAAGTTGGCCCAAGATCATCTCATCACTGATAAAGCGAGCGAATATCGCATAAAATTGCTTAATAAGGCCCAGGAACGGAGGAGAGGCATGGAATTGAATTTATCTCAGGCACAAAATCAATTAGCCGTTACTTTGCTAGATATGGAATGCATTAAGGCCAATAATTTTCGAATGAGTCAGGAAAATGAAAAATTAAGTGAACAACTTCTTGACTTAGAAACGATGTCAGATAATTTTAATGCTGAACTGAAATATTTGGAAACACAAAATGATATCAAAATGAAACGCATGGACAAATTAATGACGCAATTGGACGAGTTAATAAGGAGCAATGAGTGCGGAGAAGTAAGCCCAACTGAAATAAAGGTAAAATTTATTCTAACGAAAAAATTAAATATATTTATTGCCTTACATATCAAAATACTAACAATAACTTCGTATTTAAAAACGTGGTTGTCAGAGGACGGAAGTGATCGAAAGAGGGACTAAGAGGTTGTCTAGGATAAATGTTGCTGACAAAGAGCAGTCTTATAATATTAAATTCAGCCCTTTACTTCTTGGTATGCAATGAAGATTTTTTGCCCTTAGAAAATAGATTGGTTGGTAGGTTTACGTGGCTGCCTGTTACGCACAAGCATTCACGTAGAATCAATAAGATTCCGTTTTGACAGACCACTTCACTCGTCAGTGTCAACCTATGTATGTCCGAACCCAGGCCTCGGATTCGGTATTATATACTAGATCCAACCCGTCGCATTGAGACACCTAATCAGGTCACCCAGACCTATCCCTGATAGCTCCGAAAGTTCGTCTAGTATGCTTTTGCCCAAGAATTTGTGTCTCGACAGGTGCAAGGCCGGGCATTCGCAAAGAAAGTGGAAGACTGTTTCTTCTTTGCTTTGATCCCGGCAACTACGGTAGAACGCGGTTTCTATTAATTAATTATGTTGTGCGCTTATCGTTTCAGCAAGGGCACATTTTCCTAGCTACCTTACACGTGCTCAACTTGCGAAACCTATCCTCAGCTTTCTACCAGTAATATTTGAGAATGCAATTTCTAATAGTGCAAAACGGCATGGCTACCGATTCAGCAGTAGAGACGTCCATGTCAGATCCAGCCCTGGCCAGCTCATCCGCCTGTTCGTTGACATGGAAGTGGCTATGTGCTGGAACCTAGATGAGGGTGACGTCAGTCTGACCACCTAATCTGGATAACACGTCTTTGCACTGGCTAACTAAAGTAGAAAAAGTAGTGTGTGACCTTAGAGACAGAAGTGCCGCCTGGCTGTCGCTGAAGATGCCGACCGTTCCTTGGACACCCCTGCGAATCAACTCCCTGCCCACCTCCATTATAGTCAATATTTCAGCCTGAAATACACTAGCTTCATCAGGAAGTCGGAATGAGAGTTTTATTCCAAGGTCCTTCGATAACACTCCAGAGCCCACACCGCAGATCATTCTTGATCCATCAGTATACATTCTGAATTTGAAGTCTTTTTCTATGTTTCCCCCCTTCCACTCTGTCAAAGTACTGTCAAAGTCCAGATGAGGTACCATGTAATCGGTGCCCTTCCTCAGTGTCGGTGGTAACTGACCTAGGATTCTGGCATGGCCATAGGTCCTTGATATCCACCTCCCAGATGCCGCTAGTCTTGCCGCACTGCTTGAGGATGCAGCCAATACATAAAGGTCGATCGGAATTAGGTTTAGTATAGCATTCAGAGCCTCTGAAGGACTAGTACGTAAACATCCAATAATCCCGTATAGTTGGTCTACAATTGCTGTGTACATCCATTTATGCATGTTAGGTCTTAGGCCCCATTTGGAACCAGACATCCTCCGACAGGAGTAATAGGCAACTTTGGCCTTTTTGACCCTTGTTTCCACGATAGTTTAGTGTCCAGGATAACTCCTAGATATTTTGAACTGTCCGATAGGGACAGTTCCAGATTATGCAGCCAAGGGAGTATAAATCTTTGAACTTTGGTCTTTGTAGTAAATAGTACCAGTTCCGTTTTGCTAGGGCTAACTCCCTGTAGCCCATTTGCTGTCCAAGGCGTTGGACATTATATCGGGTCTAGTCTGAGAAGAATTGTGTTAACAACAAGAAGCCAAAGCAGAGGTGAGATCACCCCACCCCTTCATGCCCATTTTGACTTTTTGCTATTGCCTAGTTTTGCAGGACGTTTCTTGCCTTCAACATGGTGACAATCCAGTTGCTAATGTATCCCTCTACATCGACATCTCGGAGAGAATGTTGGATGGCTTCCACTGATACAATGTTAAATGTCTAGGAAGGCAGCCAAGAAAATATTGTTTATTTTCAAGGGATCTCTCTATAAACCTTGCCTTAGTGCTGTTTCAGTATAGCGTCCCTTAAGGTAGGCATGCCGACTGTCTGAGAGTATTGACGACCCTACAAGTCGATGTCTAATATGAGAGTCTATTAATCTTTCCAGCGTCTTGACCAAGAAAGATGAACTGATTGGTCTGAAGTCTTTTGCATCCTCGTGACCTCTCCCGCCAATCTTGGGAATGAAAACTACTCTGACCTTCCTCCATCTGGTCGACTTTAGAGAGGCAAAGTTTATAGATCCTAAGAAGGCAGGGTATGATAGAGCTTTTCGCGCTCTGTAGCATCTTTGGCATAATGCCGTCAGGACCCGGCAATTTAAACGGAGAGAAGCTGTATATTGCCCATGAGATTCTTTACGGGGATAAAATATCCTCATTGACAGCATATTGTCCCCAGCGTACGGTTGCACATTTTGGTGATAACACTAACCTTGATGTCTCTTTCTTGGGAAAAGGGCTTTCTTAGGAAAAGGGTCATTGGCTTTTGCAGACATTACCTTTGTCCAATTACCCCTAAAACTTATGTGTTGCTACCCAATCTCTGGAAACAGAGCGTGCATATAAGTATTTTAAGGAAGTAGGCTTGCCTACGCTAGTCAGTAAGGAGGTTTAAGGGCACCTATGGTATCGTCCAAGACCAAAGTCAATAGAAAGTTAACCTCCAGGGGTTTTCTTTCGAGGCTTTACCAGCAATCATAAACTGGCACCACGGGAACCAGTAGCCCCACAGATGACCTGGCTTCCAGAGATTATGCTCGTCGTTAGACAGCATCATCTTTAATGATGTGCGTGACAGACTTTGCCTCACCCTCGACAGGAAGGATGATTCTGTGGCTGGTTTTTGGTGAGGGCGACTTCGGGAGCTCACGTGGTGGCTATGGTTGCTACCAAAATCGATGGGAGAGGTGTTGGTTTAAGGACTGATGCTTGACCAGTGCTAGTGGTTGGTCGGACTTCGGGATACGAACGGTAAGCCTCTTTGTGCTGTTGCTAAGTCAACTGTGGCTGCATCGGTAGTGCTTTGTAGGCGGGTGATGGGGAATGCTTTGCACAGCGGTGTCTACGTTTGTTGTAGACTATCTGGCTTGCTTCTTATTCCCCGGATACCTTGTGTGTATCGCGTAAGCTGCTGATGTAGTAGAGATTAGATAGCTGAAACACTAACAAGGTGTTTACGCATGGAAGGCGGCAATGCATGAAAAGTTGCTACCTTGCAAGTTACACTGGTGTGCCTTCTCGGTGTTATGAGGACACCGTCAGGTTAGGCCGTAATGGCAGGTACTGACGTTAATCATGAACACATCTGACAGCATATTGTTGCCCACTAAATGAACTGTTCGCACTAGCCGTTTCCGTACAATCTGGGAAGTGGGTATTAAGAGAAATGTCTAGTGACTCTGCAGAGGATTCTGGACAGGAGTGGTTCATGGTCAGAGCCCTACTAAACCTTGCAGACTTTCTAGTATTATCTATGGACTCACAGAATGTCCCCCATAAATTTCTTTTGACGACTTTTATAGCTTTTTTATACGCTGCTAGCTTGTCGCGATATGATTGCCAGCTTTTATTCTCGTAGTAAGTGCGGAAGGCTCTACGTGCCTCCTTGCGTAGCTTAGAGAGTTTCGAGCTCCACTATGGAGGGTAACTCTTATCTTTGGTTAAGGGGCAGGAAATCCGGAAGGCTTTACTTATAGCCTTGTTTAAGACCTCCACATTATGTTCAAGTCCACCAATCGTATTCTCGATTCCTGGAACTCTTTTTAGTTTTTGTTTCAAAGTCCTATTGAACTTGTTCCAATCAGTTTTCCTCGGGCTTCTGAAGCATTGTTTTTCTTTGTTTTGTGATGTAACTTCGAAGAGTATCCAATTATGATCAGAGAAGGATCTCTTATTGGATACCCTCCACTTGTCAATCGAAAACCTAAATTTGTCATTTACGAGGGTAATATCCAGAATCTCTTCCCACCCACTAAACCTGTCTGAGCTCGGAAGGATAAAAGTCGGCGAAGTGCCGGAATTACATATACATAGTTAGTTTGTTAAGTTTAATGAAATCTAAGATATGCTCACCTCTGTCATTGATCTCAATACTGCCCCATATTGTATGCCCAGCATTTGCATCTGTCAGCTAGACCCTCACAACTGTAATGTCCTCTGAGCTAAAAAAAATATTAATATATATTTTGGCTGCTAGACATGATCTCGCCATACCATTACCTGTAGTATATAGCACGTTGTACGTAGACCTCGGGAACCCAGTAACTTCGGAGTTTGCTACCAATGGCTCCTGTACCATGCATATGTCGAGGTTCTCTTCGGCTAAGAAAACCTTTAGGTTGTCTGTTGCACACTTCGAGTGCTTCAGATTAATTTTGACGACTTTTATCGCCATTGTGGTAGTGTTTTTACTATAGTTCTGAAAGCTGAATTCCAAGCAGAAGGTTGTTTGCAGCCTCGACGACGTCGGCTTCAGAGCTGCTTTGGGGGGAACACCTTAACCTTAGCGTTCCTAGCACCTAACCCCCACTGACCAGTCATTCATTGGAATGCTGGGGTTCTTAAGCTTCAGGCACTTCAGCAATTTGCCATCGTCCTTGCCTAATTGTTGGAACCAAATTCTCGCACGCAGTCTCATCGGAATTTCCTCCGCAGGGATAAGTTTAAGGCTTAACCCATCCCAAGTCCCACTAATCTCGGCGATACTGTCGCTAAGGAAGTCCTTTGAGAACGCGTCCAAGCATTTAATTACCCTGTAACCTCGGTGTATCCCTCCGGAGTCGAAGCGAAGTGCCTGCTAATCCTTATTGGTGAGGACGTAGTTCATTACGAGTTCAGCCAATTTGGATTCAATGGCACCCCACTCTGTTATTACAGGGAGAATTTCGCCATTTTTACTATTCGCCAGAGCCATCAGCAATTGATCTTTAGCTACCTCGTTAAAGGGTCTTCGAATGGATGACGACGTGTTTGGATGAGGAGTGGTCCCCTTCTGCAGGACCTTTCGTTTCTTTTTGCTGGGAGAGCGGTGTATTTTTGGACGTACTTGGTAGCGAAGCCATAAACTTATGATATTCGTCTACCACGGCCTGCTATCTCACCTTGTCTTCAGCATCATGTGTTGGTTTTATTATTTTTGTTTCTAATTTTTTTGTATCCATAAATTGCTCCCACGAGTAGACCAGTAAGGGGATGGACCATCCACGCAGTGACGGTGTGCGTGGACTAGACGAAGAATTACAACCGGCCTGTGTCCTGGCACCGGAGGGAAGTTGTTAGCGACTAGTCATTTTTAACCACTAACTAACCATTCAGGTCATCGGCACAGCTATCTACCACCTTGACCTTACAAGTGGGGGAGCGAAGGGATATTTGGGAAAAGAATAGAAGTGGATAAAGGATATTATCAGGAAATGGGAAGGGGGTGGTTAGCCTTTGGTCATGAAGGCCTTTCTATCTACGTACCCCAAGATAGGCACTGCATATGCTGAAGCATGTACAAAGCCTGGCTTGGAATAGGAGACACAGCCGACACTTAAGCCACCACATCGCGTCAAGATAGCTAACCAGTTGGGGTAGAAAATTTGTACTTTTATATTCTTTGTTGTAAATGGCTTTTTAAAACAGTCAATGTATTAATCGTTTCATCTCACATCTTCTTATTTAAGTAACACAATTTTCCTTTGCTGAGAAACGCCTTTCGCCCTAGCCAGAAGTTGCCCGGATAGATAATAGTTTGACCTTTTTCCGCTGTCCTCAAATAATTTATGCTGCTTTGTTAATAGTAGCGTTTAAAGTTTCTTCGAAAGTCTTCTCTTGCAAAACATCACTGTCATCTCAAGTAGCATTTATTTTCCCATTTTCGTCGTCACTAAATGCATCAAAAAAACGTGAATAAAAATTTTCTGCATATCTAATTACCGAGCATTAATATGCATCAAATACAGAGAAACATTTGGATAGATATCATTTCATGATGAACGACAGTAATTAAAAAAATAAGAATTTTTCGTGAGAAAATCAGTACTTTTTTATGTATATAAATAGATTTTTTAATCCCGGGAAATCCCGCATGAAATTCCCGGGAAATCGGGAAATGAAAATAGCGATTTTTCCCGTGACGGAAAATCCCGGGAAAAATCCCTATAGATTACTGAGGCTCAACGTGGAAAAACGTTCATTACCTACCGAAACTACTTAACCCTAAATAGTAAACTTATTATATATAAAGTTATAGACGAAAATGTAGAAAAAGTTCGAAAAATTACCATAATCTTCAATTTAGCTAGTAGTATGCTAATTATGGATCGCTGAGCCCGAAACTGAAAGTCATTTATTTTTCCTACGAATCGTTTTCCAGATATCCGCGGTAAACGTCATTTTTAATTAATCACTCGGTTTTACTGGAGATGAGTAATTTTTTACTATTCTATCTTGTCCACAAATACCAAAACTAGCATAGCGTATTGCTCTAACGTTTGTCACACTTCATAAATAAAAACATCAGAAAAATGTTAGTGCTATTTTTCATATCGACTTTGACTTTTCTCAAGACAAAGCAATGGCTCGTGAAGACGCTATGTAAGATACAGAGACTTTAAGTCAGTGTTCTGAATTTTTTTGAAGCCAATGCCTTAACCGATCGGAACCAAAGACATTGACATCACTTATATTTCGTGATATAATGAAGCGATTCCGTTTCTTAGATTTCGAAAAATAAAGTGTTCGGAAAAAAGTTTTTTTCAATAAATTTTAAACTATTAAATCAGTTGTGGCCATACATACAGTATCTTATTATTTATTTGTGTATGTGCTTCGCGGCTAAATAGATAGGCTGCGTATCTCATACACAGTGTGCGTGTGTTGATGGTAAAAAACAGCCTATGCTCGCGAGTATGGGAAATTGAGAGAATGCCTATCAGTGTACTAAATCGATCGTAAATCGAATCAGCTCTTAAACTCAAAGAACAACGTCGACTGTCACAAATTTGATTAAAATCGATTGATTCGTTCTAAAGTTCTTGTTAAATCGATTTTAAGATTTACTTAATTTTTTGAACTTGAAAAACTGCGTCGAATACAGTAAATTTGGTCTAAATCGGTTAAGTGGCTCAAGAGATATTGTGGTCAAAGTTTGGAAAAAATTTTAGTTCCAAATGTATGGCTTTTTCAGCGCTTTGAGCTTGAAATAAGTGAGAAGTGCCAGGAATGGCCTGCAAGGTCAACTGTATCCCATATTTTGTTTTTGTGGCCATACAAATCAACCCACCCTAATGTAAATACATACATTATGCCTCGACTGCTGTACTAGATTACAGAAATAACCAAACATTTTCTTTAATCTAATACAAACTGTCGAGTCGATTCGACAACAGTAATAAGGCCAATTTTTACAGCCCTTTTCTTAGGACACCTTTCAAGAAAGTCCACTACAGTACCATCTCATATGATTGACTTTTCTTTAGCTTTCTTAGAACTATTAAACTTGAGGCGTGATATGAGTTCCTTAATTAATTTTTTGATCATATAAAATATTTTCCTATCTATTTGTAGATAAAATTATTAGAAAAGTCTATACAAACTACCGAACAACAAATACTTGAAAGTCAACAATTTTGGATAATGCTACAAAATCATTTTGTAAAACTTACACAAAAGAGAAGTGACCAAATAAATCAAATCCAAATTACACAAAAACGTAAAGTAACATTTGAAAAAGCAAGGTCCATATCATTAATTTATATATATACATATTTCTTTTTAACGAACAGAACTATCCATTATTAAGCAAAAATCCCTTAAAGTTGACCAACAGCTAAAAGAGTCGGAAAGTAGTACTAGAGAATTAAATCGTGACATACAAATCTACCAATCGAAAGTGGAACTTTTGAATGCCAAAATGTCTAAGAAACGTCAACAGCATGAATCCGAAGAAAGTGAGTGTGAAAGAGAACATGGTGAATTATTGGAAAGACTTAAGGTAATTTTACATTTAAAAGAGTTTGACAACGACTGTTTACTAAGTAAAATTTTTATAAAACTTACAGAATAATGAAATGCATGTTTTAAGCTTGGAAGAGGAGATAAATGAATTACAAACCGACATCGAACATCATAAAGATATTGTATTAGACAAACATCGAGAATCCCTGTCGTGGGAAACAAAATACAAACTTATAGAGGAAACATTGCGTTGGCGAAAAGAGGAAAGTTCTCTCGACAGCGAACTCAGTACAATGAGAACCGAAATTCATCGTATGCAAATACGTCATCAACAACTAAAGAGGGCTCAGGAAAAGCTCATCGTTGATCTGGATCACTGCGTTATCCATCGCGAACAAATTTTCGTGACGGCTTCGATAAAACAAACAGTAGAATCAAAGCCTGCTCGAGTTAAACAATACAGTAACACAACCCAATACAAAATCATCACTTTACGTAATAAACTTAAGCAAATACAAAACGATATAACAAGACTTTCTGATCAGCAAATAATAGAAGCGAAAAAGGAATACCAATTCTTACTGGATGAGATTAAAGATATACGCTCCCAAATCGATCAAGAAGAGTTGCAAGATAATTTACTGCGTAAGGAAATCGATCAAGCGCTTTTATTAAAATATCAAAACCTTGAAAATATTGTTCGAAAACAATATCGGGCAATGTCGTATCGACGCCTCAATGTCTCTACACAACCATTAAAATTATTACGCTCCGAAACAGCAATACAAGCGCAAGCTCAAAAGCAAATGGAAATGAATGATCATCTGATTGAGATATTACAATCATTGGATACTGCGCATCCAGAAAAACAAGCGTACTTTGCAAGACTTTTACAAATTTTGAAGGACTAACTGATAATTTATAGCTTTTATGTATTTTTTTAATAATTTTTTTTATAAATCTGCTTGCAAAAAAAAAGCCATCTGAATTTTATTTAATATTTTATTTCAACATAATATTGAAAATGTTCACGCTGCACATACATACATATGTACGGCTTGTTGAAAAATGGTCCAATGAAAAATGGCCCCAAACTTAAAAATAAAACTTGGCCCCAAAAAATGAAAAATAGCTCCAAACCAAAAATGAAAAATGGCCCCGAAATAGGAAGAGAGGCCCCAAAACTATTTTGTTGTTGTTTGCAATAGAAAATATTTGGGGCCATTTTTCAGTTTGGGGCCATTTTTCCAACTTGAGGAAAAATGGCCTATGAAAAAGAGCTGAACTGAACAATTAAAAATGGCCCCAAAATTTTTGCATTCAAAATACCAACAAAGTTTTTTGGGACCATTTTTTCCTATTTTTGGGCAATTTTTCATTTTGTAATTTGAGGCCATTTTGCTTATTTTGGGACCCTTTTTCGTAAAACGAGCTGAGGAAATGTTTCTGCATAGCCGGCCTTTGGCCGGGCTTAAGGGTTTTTTCCTCTCAGTATAACGAAAAGCGGCTTCGCTGAGTAAAGAACTTTGCATAGCCGGCCTTCGGCCGTGCTTGAATTTTTTCCTTTAGGTATAGCGAAAAGCGGCTTCGCTGAGTAAAGACTTTTGTATAGCCGGCCTTCGGCTGGACTTAAGGGTTTTTTCCTCTAGGTATATCGAAAAGCGGCTTCGCTGAGTAAATATTTTTGCATAGCTGGCCTTTCGCCGGGCTTAAGGGGTTTTTCCTCTAGGTATAGCGAAAAGCGGCTTCGCTGAGTAAAGACTATTATATATCCGGCCTTAGAGATTTTTTCCTCTAGGTATACCGAAAAGCGGCTTCGCTGAATAAAGTTTTTGCATATACGGCCTTCGGCCGGGTTTAAAGGTTTCTTCGGGCGGGATTAAGGATTTGTTTCTCTGGGTATATCGAAAAGTGGCTTCGCTGAGTAAAGATCTTTGCAAAAGCCGGCCTTTGGCTGGGGTTAAGGGTTTTTTCCTCTTGGTATATATCGAAAAGCGGCTTCGCTGAATAAAGTTTTTTGCATAGCCGGCCTTCGGCCGGGCTTAAGAATTTTTCCTTTGAGTATATCGAAAAGCTGCTTCGTTGAGTAAGGATTTTTGCATAGCTACTTTTTAATATACCGAGAGAGAAAAACTCTTAAGGCCATCCGAAGACCGGCTATACTCAGCGAAACCGCCTTTCGATATACCTAGAGGAAAAAACCGTTAAGCCCGGCCGAAGGCCCGCTATACAATAATCTTTATTCAGAGAAGTCGTTTTTCAAGCAGATAAAATCATTCGCCAGGACTCCCTGAAGGCAGATTATAATGGCAGTAGCTAAAAATATGGCTGAAAGCAACAACATAAGATTTTTGGGGCCATTTTTCCTATTTTGGGGCCATTTTTCACTTTGTATTTTCTAATTTGGGGCCATTCGCCTATATTTTGTGGCCTTTATTTATTTTTAAGTTTCATTTTATGAAAAATGGCCCCAAATTTGAAAATGAAAAATGGTCCCAAAATATAGGAAAAATTGTCCCAATTTAAAAAATGAAAAATGGCCCCAACATTTTTGTTGTTGTTTTCAATTTTTGGTTTGGGTCATTTTTCATTTTGGCCATTTTACATGAAGCCCATATATTGATATGTATTGATTCACTATCCTACACGATCGCACGATTCATTCACAGGAAAAATTTACAAAAGTCTCACCGACTTTAAAAAATCGTTTCAGAATGGCGTTGTAGGTGCCACACTATTATACAAGAATTATGCAAAAACATCTGTTTGTATTGGGCATGGTGAAATAATAAAAAAAAATAAACTTGCTGGACGTGGCTTATGCACAAAACTACCAGAGCAAATAATAATCATCTGACGTTATGCTGCCACGTGTATACTTATTACACCATGGTATTGTGTATACACATGGTCGCATGGAAACTATCATTTTATGAATATTTTCATAAACTTTTCCCAAATCACACGACTTGCCACAAAAAAATCTGTCACGCAGTTGCATTTTTAGTCCACACTACCATATTTTTCTGGCACAGATGTCATATTTGGCAGATCGCGCGATTGCATAGAATAGTGAATCATGGTCTTTACTTTGTGTATGAGTCGTACTTAAAAAGTTAAGTACGAATAAAGCTTAGTACTCTGTTAAAATTCGCGAAAAATGTTGATCAACATTGGTTTTTTCATACGAAAAATATGACAAGTAACCAATCATAACTAGCCCTTTGAAGTATGCTGCAATTGTGTACGTTTTTAAAAAATCCAATGTGTTTATTGTAAATTCCACACGAAATAAATGGTGCTCATATTATTTCGCATGAAGACTCAAAATGTTGTAGATACATTTCATATGTTTTTCACAAAATAAACAGAGTACTACTTCTGCAACAATTTTTCGTGAGCAATTCGTGTCAATATTTTTTGACAACACTACGCACGAAATGACGAACCGAGTTCCATGCTTAACACTAAATTGTGTACAAATATTCTTACTTTAAGCACTACTATTAGTGTAAACTTTTTACACAGTCGTAGTGTGTTGATATTTGTTTGCTTGTTGATAGCTTCAATCGCATGTTGTGCTCATGTTATTGTTTCGATGTTGGTTATTCTGTTTGTTCGTGCAGTGCCGACTAATATCCTACAAACGTCGTATTACATGCTCCTGGTTTATATAGGACTTTAGCTGTCGTTCTTTCTATACTGAGTTAGCTGAGTGGTCTAAGGCGTTGGTTTACAAATATGATGAGGTAAGTTCAATACTAATAATGAACAAAAATAAATTTTAAATTAAAACAAGTAAAAATATTAAATTTCTGTTTATTTAAAAGTCTGTTCCAGGATTAAATAAATAAAAGTTAACCTGATTCGGGCTTGATTCAAGTACGCAGCGGGATTGACTAAAGTACGCGGTTATGACTGATTTAAGTACGCGGCGGGATTGATTCAAGTATACAGCGGGCTTAAATCGACATGTAATACGACGTTTGCTAGATACTTTTCGACTATGCCTGAGCAATGCAAACAAAAAAGAACCAGTGCACAACAGTGATTTGTGGCTATCATCAAGCAAACAAACACCAACACAGTACGAGTACGACTGTGTGTAAGGTTTATAAACATATTCGTGCTTAAAATAAGATTTTTTCTACATGAATAAAAGATAATCAGGCTAAAATTTTGTATTTTGCACTTGAATATTCCGACTTGAATCAATCTTTCAGTGATTGATTTCGGAAAAACCGGGATTTCCGTACTTTTTACACCACTTGGGACTAATTTAAGTACGAATAGATGGATTTTTTTCAGTGTAGAGGCAGAAGTATGTCAAACCGCGTGGCAAATCTACTGCCATTTTCATAACAAATATAATTTTCTATATATGTTTATAAAATCCTTGGCTTGGTCAGCAAAATTTATAAGTCCATTTTGTAAAATTTTTCAGGAAACTTTTTGTTGGGTTAAAGTTATAATCAAATTTATTTACGCTAATTTTTTCGACCTTCTTAGTTAATTCTTCTTCATCTTATGTCCTCTGGTTCCCGGTGGAGCATAGGGTCTCAACAAAACTTTGCCATCTATTCCGATCCTTTGCTATATTTTTCACTTCACTGAAAGAATATCCTAATTGTTGTATATCTTTTTCTATCGTGCGCTTCCACGTTTGTTTTGGTTTTCCTCGTGCTCTGGTGCCTTGTGTATGCGACTGGAGGGCCTGTCTACAGATTTCAGTTGGTTGTTTCTGTAGAGTGTGTCCATATCCATTTCCACCTCCTCCTTTTGATCTCTAGGTGAGTTATCGGTATTTGTTTACTTCTATTCCATAGTTCTTCGTTTGAAATTGTGCTGGGCCACCAGATTTTCTGAATTTTTCTGAGACACTTGTTGACAAACATTTGAAGCTTACTCGTAAGTGCTTCCGTCACTGACCAAGTCTCGCAGGCGTATAACAGAACTGATTTTACGTTAGAGTTGAATAAACGCATTTTTGTACGAGTATATATCGAGGGTGATCTCCACATTTTCCAGAGCTGTGAAAAGGCACCTTGGGCTTTAGATATACTGCTTAGAATGTCGCTGGCAGCACCGCTGTCTGCTGCAATTACACTTCCAAGGTAATTGAAAAAGCAGACAGCTTCAATTAAATCATCGCCCACTTTAAAATTTATGATTGGTTCGAGCGGATTTATCTTCACTGCTTTCGTCTTCAAAGTGTTTATTTTCAAATCAACTGCATGTGTTTCGGCAATGATGTCACCGATTTTGCTTTGCATGTCACTGTGGCTTGAAGACAACAGACAAATGTCGTCAACATACGCCAGATCTTCCAGATGGTGTTGGAAATTCCACTGGATTCCTCGGTTTCTACTATCAATAATAGCCCGAGTTAAAACATCATCCAGAACTATGAGAAATAGTGAGGGCGAAACGAGGCAACCGTGACGTACTCCAGAAATGGTGTTAAACTGATCGGATAGTTTGTTATTACAGAGAAGTCTGCAACGAAAGCCGTCATATTGCGCATTAATTAGCCTTATTAGCTTTGGGGCAATGCCTCTCTGCCGTAATGCATACCAAATACACTCTGTGTTTATGCTGTCAAATGCCGTATTGTAGTCGATGAATACTAGCTGTAGGACTGCTTTCCATTCGGCTGACTATTCGATGATAACTCTTAACGTGTTTATGTGTTCAACACAGGATCGGTTTGGACGAAAGCCAGCTTGCTGTCTACGTATGTTTGAGTCCAGGGGCCGAATTACCGCATTCGTTATCGTTTAGGCTTTCGTATCGAATAAAATTTCGTCACGTATGGAATGGATGGATTGCCGGATTCGATAGCTAACGTATGGAAATGTTTAAAAAGTGTACCAAGTTTATATTATACCGGTTGTTGAATCGACTAAAAATATGTAATACATTAAAGAAAAATTTTGTGTTTCTAGCAGTTAGTACAACAACCAAGTCGATTGGCCAACTATAATAAGGTTTATAGGTAATGTTCCATGGTTTTTTGCAAAACAAATAAAAATATTGTGTTCGATCGCTCTAGTGCTAACGAGTAGAATTTAAACAGCAGCTACTCGATTATCGTATGCCGTAATCCCAAAAAGAATATTTTCGAAAAATTTTACTCGATCACGTATGCGGTAATTCGGCCCCAGTTTTTCGTTTACGCTGTTAAGAAGAATCTTAGTGAGCACCTTTGACGGAATTTAAAGTAGCATAATACCTCTGTAACTTCTGCATTGACTGAGATCACCCTTTTTTGGGATCACTGGTTCCAAATTAATTTTTTTTTTGGCATACATTCTAAAAACAATATTACAGCCTTCAATTTTGGCATATTTACATATTATGACATACAACAGAAATAGAAAAATAAAAATTGCCAATCGGACCACTCCCACACCGCACTCCCATTGAATACCCTAACCTAAAACCCTAAAAATATTCTTTTTTTTTTTGTTTTTAATTTAATAATCTAGTTTTTTATCATTTAGAACTAAGAAAAATGTTAAAAAAAATTTATAAAAAACAGGCGTGGAGCTGCCCCCTTTTTTTCGTCATAATGTTGTATGGTCCCAGGAAATTAATGCGTGAGCAAAGTTTCATAAGAGTTGATTAAATGAAAGTAGTTGAAAAAGAATATTTACTACTTTTGGGCGTGGCACTGCCCACTTTTCTAATTATAATGTTGTATTGCCGTGGTAACCAAATGTATATATATACAAAGTTTCATAAGAATCGGTTTAGTGGAAGTATGTAGGAAAAAATATATATATTCTTTGCATGGGCGTGGCACTGCCCAGTTTTTTCATAATGTAGTACTGTAACGGGTACTTAATGTATGTGCAAAGTTTCATAATGGTCGGTTAAGTAGAAGTAGTTGAAACTGCCGCCTTTTCACCGGGATCAATCTGAAAGTACACTCTTTCAAATTAAGAAAACAAATCCTAGATCGGTCCATAAATGGCGGAGTTCTGAAGAAATATGCTTAAAAAAAGAAAATTAAATGACGGCCAATCAAAAATTCTGGTAAAATGAAATGGAAATTTGTAGAGTTTGTCTCAAAATGTCATTGGTATTTAACTACACATTTATAACACACCCTTTGACGAACACTTTCACGTTTTTATATTCATGCAAGTTCGTGCACAAACAAAATTTTTGTCCACGAAACATATAGGTTATGTTGACAAAAAATCACTTAATTACAAAATTCAATAATAACGACAAAGATCAAATAAATAAAAATTGTAATATATGATTATTATCTACTTACCTTGGGACTCAGTTTAAATTATATCTCGCTTTTAAAATTTTTCATTTTACCATTTTTATTTAATATTAGTTTAACACCGCTTTGGTGTAAAGATTTTTAACATAGTTTTAAGCTTTCAAGTAGGGACGTAACGATACGCCGTTTTGCCGATCCGATACCGATATTTAAAAATAAATATCGCCGATACCGATTCCGATACCGATACGAATATTGAAATTTATCTCAAGTTTAGATTAACAAAACTCAAGAAGGGCATTTTTTTTATTATACAAAATTACAGTGTAAGAGATTATTAATATTTAAAATTAATATTAACCCAGTATAAAAAATTTGAAGTAATTTCTAAGGAACTACATTTTCATTGCTTCCAACGAATCTATATTAAAAATATGCAGATAATTAGTAGAAAAGCAAGTAAAAGTTTGTAATTCCTTTATAATTTAAAAAAATCGATTTTTTAAAGGATTTATAAACTAATATTCTTCTAAATAACTTAATAGCTTAATTACACGCTGTTACAAAATGGCATGTTTCTTACTGGTGAAAAACGACTTAATGGGGCTTAGATCTAGTTGAGTAGATCATTTTTCCATTTTAAAAATTGCAATACACCCTCAAAATCGGAAGTTATCGATAAAAAAAAACGATTTTTTGGGACTTCACGGACAAAAACAATTTTCACAGCGTTGTTTCTGCTCCGATTTTCAATTTTTAAACAGTGTCGAAAGGACTTAAGCTTTCCGTGCATATTTAAAAGATTTTGTTTTGACTTATATTTCATGTTAATATCGTCAAAAGAAAAATTTTATATGTATTTTATTCCGATTTGTTAAAATTTTGTGTATTTTTTTGCAACAATTAGCTTAAAACCTACCCATTTTTATATTTTCATATAAAGCGTATTTTATAGCGATTATAATAAGTCTTGTGTCTTTTTGTTTTGCTGGGAATAAGATTTAAAAAACAACGAATTGAATTTGAGTTTATGGTAAAATTAACAAAAAAATAAATTATTTTTTTACAAAATAACAGCGCAAAATATTATTTTTTTTAATTGATATTAATAAGTTTTTATGAAATTTATTTGACATGTTGTCATAATTTTATTTTAAATGAAATTTATTTGCTGGTGTTTAAGCATTGTCGATATGCAGCATTTTATTGGTGCTTTACAAAATCGTCAGTAGACTTCTAACACAATTTTGAACAGTTACAAATTTTATTTTTCTACGCCTTTATACAATTAGAAATCCATTGGATAACAATAAAAGTACCTATGTATAAGGCAAAATGAAAAATAAAATCCAAATTAAACCTTTATGAAATTTATTTGACATGTCATAATTTTATTTTAAATCAAATTTATTTGCTGGTTATCCAATTTATTGTTATCTGAATGGAATGATGTTGGGAAAGCACTGAATTTTTAGTTTTCACAATGCTTGGCCATCGACATCAAAAACACTTATATTGTGGCAACCTAATTTTTTTAAATTAAATTTCTTGATTGCTTGGAGTCTTGGTATTAAGAAAATCTCTTCACTTTTTGAATTTTCGTAAATTTTTTTCCTTTAGTTTCTGCCAAAAAAAATTGGATTTGGGACCAGAGTGGATTGTAACCAGGATTCCCTCCAACCATTCTTCAGGTAATTTTTCTGGAATAACAGTAATCAGTCGGCTATTGCTGTTATGGTATTGCCATGGCTATCCTTGAGAGGCCGAATTGATTATGTTGTTTGTGATGTCGTACAGCAGTTTAATGTTCTTATTTTCAGCTGCCGATTCTGCCAGGTTCTCATACCAGTTGAACTTATCCTTTCTACATGACAGCTATGTTGTTCTCTTCATTTCTTGTTTTGTTTCAGAATTTTTTAAGAGTTTCGGCATATTTGTGCATATTTTACCTATACAGCATGTTTTTGAATATTTTACACTTAGTCCGCATATTTAGTGCAGATTTTATATTTTTGTAGCATATTTGGCTGTTTTCCTGCATATTTTGGTTTTTTTTTAATTTGAATATGCATATATAGAAAAAAAGTCTGCTTTGACATCGAAAATTTTGAAAATTTTCCACATTAAAACATTTTTCTTTTACGATTTTATATTTACTCTAATGTATTTTTTTCCCCCAATTTCTTAAAAATTTCCCTCATTCCACTGATTTATTCCCAGTTTATTCCCAGCTTTAAAATTTTTCAAATATATAGTTTTGAGGATTTTTTGGCCAATTTCAATTTTATCAAGATTGTTGGCTTATTTGCACTTCATAGAAAAGTAGCAGGACGAGAATAGGCCAGACTGGCATTGTTAAATCGACTCCCGTACTCCCGTAAGCAACCAGAATATATAGGTGGCATGAAATATCGTCCAATTTCCATGTTGAAATGGATGTAATAACCATAAAAAATGCAAGTAAAGTTCATGCAAATAGTACTGCAGAGTGAAGATTGACATAGGCGGGCTTTGGACGCGATTAATTGTTTTCTTCTCTGTGTAGGTCGAATAGTGGCTTCTCAGAGCTCAAATTTTTAACTAGGCACAAAACCTTTACACTGTGAAGCCACTATTCGACATTCCCATGAACATTATTTCCTTTTTGAAGTGGAAATAATGTCCGTGGACGTTATCTTCTTGTATTAATCCATGCGACCAATATATCGTCAGCCACCAATATATGTAGCAGCCACTCCGAACTAAGTAGTATACAAACTACAGCTCCCACAACTGCAGAAATAGTAAATGCAATTCACACCTTTAAGAACCACAAGGCTCCAGGAATTGATAATATCAACCCAGAACTCTTGAAAGCTGACCCACATACAAGCGCTTTATTGATTAGTAAAATTATGCAAAACCTATGGGATCATAATGTACTTTGTGATGATTTAAAAAACGGTTTAATTATCAACATACATAAAAAAGGTGACCTCTCAGAATATAAGAACTGGAGGGGTATAACACTTTTAAGCATGATCAACAAAATCATGGCTAGTATCGTCCATAAAAGACTTACTGATGCCCTCGATAGGACACTTCGGTCTGAACAGGCAGGATTTAGAGCATATAAATCATGTATCGATAAATCATGTATCGATCGATATAAATCATGTATTCGAATTATAATCGAACAATCAGTAGAAAATATATCGCCTCTTTACTTAGTCTTTATAGACCTTAAAAAAGCATTCGACACACTTTCCCATTCTGTTATTTGGAACGGCTTGGCTTGCAAAGGAGTCCCCAGAAAGTTAGTCGAGATAATACAAGAACTCTATAGAAACTCAAACTGCAGAATGCTACATGCAAACTTAGTTAGTGATACAGTAAACATTAATGCAGGCGTAAGACAAGGATGCGTCCTGTCGCCCTTACTGTTTAATGTATTTTTAGACATAGTAATGAGAAACGCAACGCGGAACAGCAGAGGAATTACGTGGGGCTTATGCGGCAGCCTTTCTGATCTAGATTACGCAGATGATAAATGTCTTCTTACGCATAATTAGTCTGATATGGTAGAGAACTTGAAAATGGTGGAAACGGAAGCAGCAAAGGCGGGCCTTAAAATAAATATACCCAAGACGAAGGCAATGAGAATCAACTCTACACACAACAGACCACTATGTATACAAAATATGAATCTGCAAGATATAAACAAATTCTGCTACCTAGGAAGTATTCTTTCACCAACGGGTGGATCTTCAGATGATGTATCTAATCGTACCATGAAAGCTAGGCAATCATTTGGCCAACTCAACACAATATGGAAGTCTCCTTCCATGAAAGCTAGGCAATCATTTGGCCAACTCAACACAATATGGAAGTCTCCTTCCACTCCTCTCCACACGCACAAAGCTGTGAAACTTGGAATACCTCCGTAGCTGATCTTAACACCCTAAAAGTCTTTGTGAACAGATGCCTTAGAAGGATATTGCGAATTTTTTGCCGCAACACTATATCGAATGTTCAACTGTGGGCCCGAACAAATCAGACCCAATACGGGTTGAAATATTTATGCGTAAATGGGGATGGATTTGCCATGTACTACGTCGCTCACCCACTGATATCACCCGTAATTCCATAGACTTGAACCCCCAAGGAAGCAGACGTAGAGGACGCCCTGCCCACACTTGGCGTAGACAACTAGATTTGGAAGTTAACAAATCAGGCAAAAGCTGCAGTGAAGTAAGAAACCTAGCATCGAACAGGAACAATTGGAACGAATTTGTTGAGACCCTATGCTCCGTATAGGAGCCAAAGCAACCAATGTATATATATATATATATATATATATATATATATATATATATATATATATATATATATATATATATATATATATATATATATATATATATATATATATATATATATATATATATATATATATATATATATATATATATATATATATATATATATATATATATATATATATATATATATATATATATATATATATAACGAGTGATTTTTTTGCTATTATCTTTTTGGCAACACTAGTTTTGACAGCTCACGCACGTTTTGTATCTTGTGTCACTGTCAAACATCTTCAGTTTGGTCTATAATTTAATCATGAATCGTCTTACATACGAACAACGCTTGCAAATTATTGAATTTTATTACCAAAATGCGTGCTCTGTTAAGAAAGTTTTTTATCGAAGAATTGTGTTCAGCGACGAGGCTCATTTCTGGTTGAATGGATACGTGAACAAGCAAAACTGCCGTATTTGGAGTGAAGAGCAGCCAGAAGCATTGCAAGAGCTACCAATGCATCCACAAAAAACAACCGTTTGGTGCGGATTATGGGCTGGCGGCATCATTGGGCCGTATTTCTTCAAAGATGATGCGAATCACAACGTTACTGTGAATGGTGAGCGCTACCGTGCGATGATAACAAACTTTTTTCTGCCCAAAATGGAAGAGCTTGACTTGCATGACATGTGGTTTCAACAAGACGGTGCCACATGCCACACAGCACGCGAAACAATGGACCAATTGAGAGGCGAGTTCGGTGAACAGTTTATTTCACGCTTGGGACCAGTCAATTGGCCGCCCAGATCGTGCGATTTAACGCCTCTAGACTATTTTTTGTGGGGCTATGTTAAGGCTAATGTCTA